>JASEVX010000004.1:134109526-134231865 GCA_031761405.1 Serripes groenlandicus
ATGCAGATCCAACTTGCTTGAATAACTAAAAACATATGGAAACAGTGTTTGTTTATTTACATGTATTTCCATCCATCTCTTACATCCACTCATAAAATTACTCCTTAACCCTTTCCCTCATACGACAATTTCTGCAGCGAACGATCTTCGAACATTTTAATCAAAAATAGAAAATCTCTAATTGAATGGATAACCTATGACTAAAAGTGGAAAACATTGTGTCAAAAGGAGAATTGCTCGATTTGATCATATTCTTCTTTTGTCACTATGTTTTCAGAAAGTTGTCTGCGTGGCGAGGGGTCCCGAAGCGGTCTATATGAAGGGAATGGGTTAACAGCATAGGTGGTGAGCGTGGTAGAGTTGTCCGCCTCAGTGTGGGAGGTCACAGGTTTGAGCCCGCCCATGGTCAGAACATACCAGAATACATTGAAAATGATGCAATGGCGTTCCCTTCTTGGGCATAGATTGTGAGGTTAGCATTACAACGTGAGGTGCTGGATGTCGTTAAATGGACCAGAAGTACCGGTAGCCAACCCAGAAAATGCAGTGATATAACCGAAAAATTGTTTAACCCTTTCCCTCATAAAGATGCTTTCTGACGCCTCTGCAGCAGACAACTTTTTGAATACATAGTGACAAAAGAAGAAATTGCTCAAAACAAGCAATTTCTACTTTTGCTCAATGTTTTCACTTAAGTCATAGGTTTTTCTATTTTTTGACATAAATATGTTCAAAGTGCGTCTGCTGCAGAATTGTTGTATGTTGGAAAGGGTTAAATCATGAACACAAATAAACAAAAAAATAAATAACAAAAACATAAGTTTTTCCATATTCATCGCATCTCTCACATCCAATTCATTTTTCCCTAATTGAGCTTTCCCTTTTCCACATGCAAGAAGTATGCAGCAGATGACTTTGAAAAGATCTGGGCAAATTGTTGAACTTCTCATAACTAATGAATAGAGTTGAAACATATTGTATACAAATTGATAATATAAATCTGCAATACAGCTAACCTTAATGGAGCCATCCAAAATGTGACAGCTGAAGACTGATTGCTGTTTAATACAAGTCGGAATATAAAAGAAGTCAATGTGCTTGTTGCGTATTTGAACATATTTTTTGAAAGATCAATTGAGCAACATCACACAAAAGTTGACTTTTAGGATAATTTGTATTCAGTAGGGGCAATTACAACCAACTGTATTGTTGTAATATACTATATGGGCTATATTTAGGTCATTAACCCTTCACAAGTCTCTCTAGTATGCTTGTAATACTTTCCCCTCATATAGATGTTTTTGACGCCCTCTGCAGCAAGACAGCTTTTTGAAAACATAGTGACAAAAGAAGAAATTGCTCAAAACGAGCAATTTTCTCCTTTGGACTCTATGTTTTCCACTTTTCGTTGTAGGTTATGCTTCTAATTATGGAGATTTTCGTATGTTTGACAAAATACGTTCAAAGTCGTCTGCTGCAGAATGTCGTATGAGGCAAAATGAGGTAATGTGTGAGGTTTGATCCACACTTATGGCGTGCCAGGTGTTTGAGTGCCCTGGGGATGTTAAGGCATATTTCTTTATCCTACAGTACTACATTGTCAACTAGGATTATAAACAATGTGCTTTTACCATCAATCAGATGTCCAGTTAAGGAGGGGTTTTATAGCTCTTTTCCCACAATATCTCTCTTATTATCAACAAAACCCTTTTATATGGGTGCTCAAAAGACATCGTGTCATTGAGGCGATTCTTTTGGGTACTGTCGGAGTCCCGGTAGCTCAGTAGGTAACGACGTGGGCTGTCGAATTCGCAAGGGGTTGTGAGTTGAATCCTGGCTCGGCCAACTTTCTTTCGACGTTTGACAAAAGTCATTGCGACATGTGTCATTCGTCTTCCACCAATGGGCTTTAGGTCTATGAGGAAAAAGCGCGTCAGTTGCTTGAAGAATTGTTGTGTTGGTGTACTATGGTGCGAAAACCAGGAAACTACACGAGAGTAGGGTTGAACTGGCCGGCGGTGAGATGACTGAAAATTGTTAAAAACGATGTTAAACCCAATCAATCAATATTTGGGTACCTAAACTAGGGTAAGAGTGGTCAAATAAGGACCATGCTGCTGTAAATATGCCCCTTTTCTAGAGCTTACATCGTATAAGTAGAAAGGTACATGGTATTCTTGACATTGCATAAGTCTTAATTAATAAAGCAAAAACTAGACAAAAGCCATTACTGATCTGCTCACACATGATGGGACGACCAGGATCTACTGCACAGGGGTTATTGCACGTCGTAGATGTGTGTTATGAGATGTCTAGATTAATGATAATGTTGAAGTTGAGGGCTTGAAGAACAAAAAGGACTCTGTTAGTGGAGGTGTGAAAGGAACGAAACTAATGAGCAACATTTTCCATTTAACTCTTTTCATGTTGTAGTACTGATTAGGTTAAATTGAGTTAATGATTGCAATTAACAGTTGGATGCTGGAAAAGGGTTAAATTAAGTTAATGATTGCAATTAAATGTGTGGTATGCTGTAAAAGGTTAAATAAGTTATTGATTGCAATTAGTCATGTGTGTGTGCTGGTGAAAGGTGTAAATTAGTTAAGTGATTGCAATTATCATGTTAGTGTGCTGGAAAGAGGTTAAATTGAAGTAGACAAAAAGGGTAGATAGCAAGTTTATAAAGTCTGCTCCTTCAGATATGACAAATACATGGTACTTGTAATTAGGACAGAGTGAACAGTTAATGAGAAACAGTAATTCATGACTCTATTTTTCTCCCCTGTCTTGTCAAACTAGACAAGTGATCTCATGTAAAAATCGGATTATCCCTGTCAGAAGATAAAGGCTCCCCCTACCGTAGGAGCGCCTTTCAACTGAGACATTTGGAGAACATCATGGCGATATGAATGGATAGTCCATTGATTCAAAATATATTTTCCTTTAGGAATGTTTTCACTACACTTTATCTCAATACAATCAACTTTCATTTGACCCTCTCAATTAGATGATAGCAAGAGGTCTCTAGCTTGAGTACATGTAAGGGGAGTGTTGCATGTTCTAAAATGTTTACTTGACCCTCTAAACCTATGTTGCTAGCTTTTCAAAGAACGAGACAATTCTTTCGAGTACCCACATCGTGGAGTCTAGTTGGATCATGAGAGAGATATTATGAAAAGAGCTGTTTGTTCCAGAGGACTAGATAAAGGAGTGGAGTGAACAGGTCTTTTCCCACAATATTTCTCTTATAATTACTCAACCAAATCCTATGCTGTGGATACTCAAAAGGAATCGTCTCACTGAGACGATTCTTTTGAGTACTCCACAGCATAGGGTTTTGGATGTCAAATAAGGTTTTTAGATGTTCATCAAAATTTTGCCCGTGATCTAGGAGCTCTTGATGTACCCCTCCTTATTTGGACATGCGGTTCTGTTAGTAACCAGAAAAAAGCGGTTCATTTGTACCAACAAAAAAGGCATTTGTTGAATAATAAGAGAGATATCTTTGTGGTGAATTATACTTGTTCTCCGTACCTAAGGTCTCTAGTCCATATTTGAGACTAATCTAACCCTGGATATCCTCGGTACCCAGGCTATTCATAAAATATATTATACCCTTGGCGAATTGGCTGTAAAAATCTCGTACTCATGAATAATTTATCGGAGGTGAAATGCAGCCGCTTGATTGGCCGCATGACATAAACCTCATGCGATACGAAAATTACCGTGTAGTTACGGAGGAAATTCGTGGTGCATGCATTTCAAAGTTTCGCTAGCAGGATGAACCCTGCATGGTCATATAAATCTGGCGCTATGAGTGAAATATACAAGTTCTAATTGTAGTGTTTCATGAACAGTGTAGGATAACTAGGGTCATATCAGTAATTATACCCCAAAAAAAACAATGGTGGGGGGGGGGGGTATATAGGAGTCACTGTGTCGGTCGGATCGGTCGTCTGGTCGGTGCGTCGGTCGGAAGCCATATCTTGTCCGGACCATATCTTAACAATGCAACATAGGATTTGAAACGAAACTTCATAGGGATGATACAACACATTGAGAGGAAGTGCGGTGTACTGTACAGTGAACCCATAACTCTATTTTATCTAAATACTGAGTTATTGCCCCTTTGTTACTTTTTCTTGTCCGGAGGAATTACTTAATAACTAACAGATGGAATCTAATAAAACTACATTACAATGGTAGAGCATAATGAAGGAAGTGCAGTGTCTTGAACATAACTCATAATTTTACATAATTACATTGTTGATTGCCCTTTGTTACTTTTTCTTATTCGTAGAGTCTGTGTCCTCAGCATAACTTTAAAACAAATTGTTGGAATTTAATAAAACTTCACAGGATGATACAACACATTGAGAGGAAGTGCGGGGGTGTACAGGAGCATAACTCTATTTTATCTAAATACAGAGTTATTGCCCTTTGTTACTTTTTCTTGTCCGGAGAATTACTTAATAACTAACAGATGGAATCTAATAAAACTGCATACAATGGTAGGAGCATACTCAGAGAAAGTGCAGTGTACAAGAACCATAACTCTAATTTACATAACTACATTAGTCATTACCCGTTAGTGTTAGTATTTTTCTATTCGTAGAGTCTTGTCCGAAGCATACTTTAAAACAAATTGTTAGGAATTTATAAAACTTCATAGGATGATACAACACATTGAGAGGAAGTGCGGTGTACAGAGAACCCCCATAACTCTATTTTATCTAAAATAAAGAGTTATTGCCCTTTGTTACTTTTTCTTGTCCGGAGAATTACTAATAACTAACAGATGGAATCTAATAAAACTGCATACAATGGTAGATCATAATCAGAGGAAGTGCAGTGTACAAGAACCATAACTCTAATTAAATATTTACAGAGTTATTGCCCTTATGTTACTTTTTTCTTGTTCGTAGAGTCTTGTCCGGAGCATAACTTAAAACTAATTCTTGGATTTATTTAAACTTCATAGGATGATACAACACATTGATAGGAAGTGCGGTGTACAGGAACCATAACTCTATTTTATATAAATACAGAGTTATTGCCCTTTGTTACTTTTTCTTGTCCGGAGAATTACTAGATAAACTATCAGATGGAATCTAATAAAAATGCATACAATGGTAGAGCATAATGAGAGGAAGTGCAGTGTATAAGAACCATAACTCTAATTTACATAATTACTGTTATTGCCCTTTGTTACTTTTTTCTTATTCGTAGAGTCTTGTCCAGAGCATAACTTTAAAACAAATTGTTGGAATTAATAAAACTTCATAGGATGATACAACACATTGAGAGGAAGTGCCGGTGTATTTTGTTGGTCGGTCGGAAGCATATTTTGAGTCAAGGGGTGCTGTTTTGGGGGGTATTTATCATCTTCAGTGATATGTTCTAGTTACATTTGTCCTGATTCTACAATATATTATTCACAAATTACTTACATAGGCTTCTGTCACTATTGTGTAGATTATGTTAAGACCTACACTGTTTGTTAAAACCAACTTGTACCTTTTCTCATGGAAGGTCTCACATGATTTGTAAGCTTAGTTACAGGTAATAATAATGACAGTTTGTCTTCTCCCAACAGAGTTATTTCAACACTGTAGTTCTATCACTAGGTGCATTTTTTGGCATCATACAAGCTGGGGGTTTACTTATATCGGCATTTAACCCGTTCCCACATACAACTAGTCTGCAGCGGAAGATTTTGTCAAAAAATAGAAATCTCTTAAAAGTGGAAAACATTATGGCAAAAGGAGGAAATTGCTTGTTTCGAGCAATTTCTGCTTTTGTCACTAAGTTTTCAAAAAGCCGTCTGCTGCAGAGGCGTTCAGAAAGCGTCTATATGAGGCAAGACGAGCAATTTCTCCTTTTTCCACAAGGTTTTTTCACTTTTAGTCATAGATTATATTCCATTCAATTATAGAGATTTTCTTTTTTTTGACAAAATATGTTCAAAGTCGGCTGCTGCAGAATAATGTCGTATGAGGGAAAGGGTTAAATGAAAGTATGATCATTATGGAATAGTCAGCTGAAAACATTGTTGCAATTTCTCCTTTTTGCCTAAACACTTTCCCACATCCAACAATTTTGCCGGAGACAACACAAAGGCAAAAATATGAAAAACATTTGTAAATGTAAGTTTAAATATTGAAAAGAGTTGAATTTGCGTATGCAAGTTGGAAAGCAGTGGAAACTTAGAAGGCACTCAGAAAGAAGGATCTGATATGCATCACATGTTTTGTTAATCAACCAGAAAATCATCATACTTCCTGTACCAAACAAAATGATATATGAGTGCATCTACAGATGAGAACTTTGAAAACATTTGGGCTCGAATGTAGAAATCCCTGTTTTTGAAAGTAATAATTGTCAAAAAAAAATTGTTGAAAACATTGTGGCGAATGGGGACATTGCTTATTAGTCCCCTACCGGCGTGCAGGTTTGCACTCCGTCCGTCAGTCAGTCAGTCAGTCAGTCCGGCAAATTTTTGTCCGGAGCATATCTCCAAAACTGTACTAGCTATGGCTATGAAATTCCATATGTGGATACATCTCATCAATGCGGAGTGCAGTGCATATGAACCATAACTCTTGCTTCCCTAATTTTTGAGTTATTTCCCTTTCTTTATTTTCATACTTGATTTTTGTCCGGAGCATATCTCCAAAACTGTACTAGCTATGGTTATGAAATTTCACACATGGATGCATCTCATCAAGGGGGAGTGCAGTGGACATGAACCATAACTCTTGCTTGCCTAATTTTTGAGTTATTTCCCTTTCTTTATTTTCATACTTGATTTTTGTCCGGAGCATATCTCCATAACTATACTAGCTATGGCTATGAAATTTCACACATGAATACATCGTATCAAGGGGGAGTGCAGTGGACATGAACCATAACTCTTGCTTGCCTAATTTTTGAGTTATTTCCCTTTCTTTATTTTCATACTTGATTTTTGTCCGGAGCATATCTCCAAAACTGTACTAGCTATGGTTATGAAATTTCACACATGGATGCATCTCATCAAGGGGGAGTGCAGTGCACATGAACCATAACTCTTGCTTGCCTAATTTTTGAGTTATTTCCCTTTCTTTATTTTCATACTTGATTTTTGTCCGGAGCATATCTCCATAACTATACTAGCTATGGCTATGAAATTTCACACATGAATACATCGTATCAAGGGGGAGTGCAGTGGACATGAACCATAACTCTTGCTTGCCTAATTTTTGAGTTATTTCCCTTTCTTTATTTTCATACTTGATTTTTGTCCGGAGCATATCTCCATAACTATACTAGCTATGGCTATGAAATTTCACACATGAATACATCGTATCAAGGGGGAGTGCAGTGCACATGAACCATAACTCTTGCTTCCCTAATTTTTGAGTTATTTCCCTTTCTTTATTTTCATACTTTATTGTCTTGATATACCTAAACATTGGGTTGCTATGACAACAGAAACAGACTCAAAAGTGCAAACCGGTAGGGGACTATGGTATTGCTTGCAATCCTCCAGTTACTTGTTATGTTTTCAAAAGCCATCTGTTGCAGATACATCAAAATGTTTCCACATGTTGGCATTGGTTAACCCATTCCCTCATACAACAATTCTGCAGCAGACGACTTTGAACATATTTTGTCAACAAATAGAAAATCTCTAATGACTAAAAGTGGAAAACATTGTGTCAAAAGGAGAAATTGCTCGTTTTGAGCAATTTCTTCTTTTGTCACAATGTTTTTAAAAAGCCATTTGCTGCAGAGGCCTCAGAAAGCGTCTATATGAGGGAAAGGGTAAACCCATTCCCTCATACAACAAATCTGCAGAAGACAACTTTGAACATATTTTGTCAACAAATAGAAAATATCTATAATTGAATGGATAACCTATGACTAAAAGTGGTAAACAATTTGGCAGAAGGAGAAATTGCTTGTTTTGAGCAATTTCTTCTTATGTCAGTATGTGTTCAAAGAGCTGTCTGCTGCAGAGGCGTCAGAAAGCGTCTATATAAGTGAAAGGGTTAACCCATTCCCTCATACAACAAATCTGCAGAAGTCAACTTTGAACATATTTTGTCAACAAATAGAAAATATCTATAATTGAATGGATAACCTATGACTAAAAGTGGAAAACAATGTGGCAAAAGGAGAAATTGCTTGTTTTGAGCAATTTCTTCTTTTGTCACAATGTTTTCAAAAAGCTGTCTGCTGCAGAGGCATCAGAAAGCATCTATATGAACGAAAGGGTTAACCCATTCCCTCATACAACAAATCTGCAGAAGACAATTTTGAACATATTTTGTCAACAAATAGGAAATCTCTATAATTGAATGGATAACCGATGACTAAAAGTGGAAAATAATGTGGCAAAAGGAGAAATTGATCGTTTTAAGCAATTTCTTCTTTTGTCACTATGTTTTTAAAAAGCTGCTGGTGCAGAGGTGTCAGAAAGCATCTATATGAGGGAAAGGGTTAAAGAAATAGAGGGTGACAAACATGTCATAAACAGTAATCTTTGTTTATTTTTAGGCTGAAGAAAGAATACAGGCAAGGAGGCAAGCCAGGGCTGAGGCAAGGGAGATTCGAATGAAAGAAATAGAACGGCAACAAAAAGAGGTATGCCAACCCTTTCCCACATAGAAGGAATCTAAAGGAGATGATTTTGAAAACAACAAGTCAAATATATGGAAAATCTATAGAAACGAAAGTTTAGTTTTTGTATAAAGTTGAAAATATTGTTGCAAAACGAGAAATTGATAGTTTCAGCAATTACTCCTCTTGCCGCAATGTTATCAATAGTCATCAGTCGCTGATTAATCTGTGTGAGATTTTGTCTGAAAGTTGGAAAAAGGTTTACTCTGAACAACACTTTTATATGAAGTGTAAACCACAGGTAAAATGATTGTAAATGTGAACGATTTTAGCAGCTTTTACCATCAAACATGACATTGAAACAATAAAAAATTGACACCTTGTAGGATGGTTTGACATATTGCTGCAGACTCCTCCAGTTAATGGTTTTGAATTCTATTAAGGAGTATATTTAGATTGTATTATATCCTTTCTTTAGATCACCAATGTGATCTATTTTAATCACTATGTCTGTAATTAACCCATTCCCTCATACGACAATTCTGCAGCAGACGACTTTGAACATATTTTGTCAAAAAATAGAAAATCTCTATAATTTAATTGATAGAGGAAAACATTGTGGCAAAAGGAGAAATTGCACGTTTTGTGCAATTTCTTCTTTTGTCACTATGTTTTAATAAAGCTGTCTGCTGCAGAGGCGTCAGAAAGCGTCTATATGAGGGAAAGGGGTAACTTTTATCTTCAAAAGACACCACCTACTAAACAACCTGTCTGTTTTCAATCAAATTTCTCAAGAATATTCCTTTGGTGGTCCTCTTTTAACATCTTTAAAGATTTATATTCTATGTAGAAATTTGGTTACTGCGGCACCAGACAGGGGGAAAAATGCCCTATCTTTAAACCTCTTCTCCTCTGAATCAGCCCGATTCCAAGAACGTTTTAAAAGAAATTGTCCTTCAATGACCCTCAACTTTATTTGTTTAAGCCATTTGATTAGTTAAGCCATTTGAAACATAAACACCAGGCGGAATCAGAAAAGGGGTAAAATGAACTTTAACCCTTTCCCTTCCCTCATACGACAATTCTGCAGCAGACGTATTTTGTCAAAACATAGAAAATCTCCATAATTGAATGGATGACAAAAAGTGGAAAACACTGTGGCAAAAGGAGAAATTGCACGTTTTGTGCAATTTCTTCTTTTGTCACTATGTTTTCAAAAAGCCGTCTGCTGCAGAGGCGTCAGAAAGCGTCTATATGAGGGAAAGGGTTGAGCTTTAAAAGACATCTCCTCCTAAACCACCAGACCAGTATCAGCCAAACTTAACAGGAATGTTCTTTTCAAACTAATGTTGAAATTTATATGGCTTATTACAAATGAGCCGTCCCGAGAAAACCCAACATTGTGGACTCTGCATAGAGTATCGATCCGGATCAGCCTAAGCATGCCGCGCAGGCTTACCCTGTTAGACACTTTTCGCCTCCTGTGGAGTTTCTGTTTCGTGAATCATTATTCTATCCCCTTGAGACGGAATGTGTCGTACCGGATCAATCTGCACGGACTGCGCTGGATGATCTGGGTCGATACATTACGCAGAGGCCATAATGTTGGTTTTCTCGCGGGACGGCTTAAATGTCCTTTACTTATTGCAGTGTCCACTCCTTGGAGATTCGTTTCTAATCTTGATAAAATTTCCCTGATATTAATTAGCATATACATTTTTGTTTCTATACCATCACTCAGGTGATCACTTAACCCTTTCCCTCATATAGACGCTTTCTGATGTCTCTGCAGCAGACGGCTTTTTGAAAGCAATTTCTCCTTTTGCCACAATGTTTTCCACTTTTTGTCATAGGTTATCCATTCAATTATGGAGATTTTCTATGTTTGGACAAAATTCGTTCAAAGTCGTATGAGGGAAAGGGTTATCGGCCAGCTTGGACTTCTTGTTTTTCAAATGCAGCTGTCTGAGTAATATATTAAATTGATCAACTCTTCTTTTGATTTTATTAGCTCGACTTTTGAAAAAACGAGAGCTATTGTCATTACACTGTCGTCGTCGTCGGCGGTGGGGTCGTCCGGTTAAGGTTTTTTGTTCAGCTCAGCTTTTTTTGTTTTCTATCAGTCGAGTGTCTGTGCCGTACGCTGTGCTCTTGTTTTGAATTCTTTTGAATTCATGTTTAGCTTTGTTGCCTGAAATCTAACTTTGAGTGACTAACAGATTTTTTCTAAAATTAAATAAGCCAAACTCTGGTAGCTCAGTCAATCCAGGGGTTGTGAGTTTGAACTCCAGCTAGGCTATCATTCCTTCTATTCGATAATTATGTCTCCCCCATTACATGGGGGTGACATATTGTTTTTGCCCGTTCCGTCCGTCCTTCCGTCCTTCCGTCTGTCACACTTGTTTCCGCTCAATAACTGAAGAACGCTTGGGCGTAGGAACTTCATACTTGGTATGCAGGTTGGTCATGACCAGTAGCTGACCCCTATTGATTTTGATAACAGAAGGTCAAAGGTCAAGGTCATGGTGACCTTGTGAGGTAAAAAATGGTTTCCGCTCAATAACTGAAGAACGCTTTGGCTGAGGAACTACATACTTGGTATGCAGGTTGGCCATGCCTAGTAGAAGACCCCTATTGATTTTGAGGTCAGTACGTCTAAGGTCAAGGTCACAGTGACCATGAGCTTGAAAGGTCACAGTGACAATGAGCTGATAAATAGTTTTTGCTTGGGCCCAGGAACTTCATACTTGATGTGCAGGTTGGTCACCACCAGCAAATGACCCCTATTAATTTTAAGGTCACTAGGTCAAAGGTCAAGGTCACAGTGGTCAAGGTCACATCCGTCACACTTGTTTCTGCTCAATAACTGAAGAACGCTTGGGCATAGGATCTTCATACTTGGTATGCAGGTTGGATATGACTAGATGACTCCTATTGATTTTGATGTCAGAAGGTCAAAGGTCAAGGTCATGGTGACCTTGTGAGGTAAAAAATGGTTTCCGCTCAATAACTGAAGAAGCTTGGGCCGAGGAACTCCATACTTGGTATGCAGGTTGGCCATGCCCAGTAGAAGACCCTAGTAATTTTGAGGTCAAGGTTACAGTGACCTTGAGCTGAAAGGTCACAGTGACAATGAGCTGAAACATTGTTTTTGCTTAATAACTGTAGAATGCTTTGGCCATGGAAGTTAATACTTGGTGTGCAGGCTGGTCACCACCAGTAGATGACCCCTATTGATTTTGAGGTCACTAGCTTGAAGGTCAAGGTCATGGTAACCTTCAGCTGAAAAATGGTTTCCTCTCAATAACTAAAGAATGCTTATGTTGAGGAACTTTATACCTTGTGTGCAGGTTGCTCCTAACCAGTAAATGACCTTTATTGAATTTGTTTGATTTTGAGGTCACAAGGTCAAATGTCGAAGGTCATGGTAACCTTCAGCTGAAAAATCTGTTTTACTCAATAACTCGAGAACGCTTCTTATACCCAGGAACTTCATACTTGGTGTGCAGCTTGGTCCTAACCTGTAGATGACCCCTATTGATTTTGATGTCAGTAGGTCAAAGGTCAAGGTCGCAGTGACCTTTGGCTGAAAAATGGTTTCCGCTCAATAACTGAAGATTGCTTGGGCCCAGGAACTTCATACTTGGTGTGCAGGTTGGTCACCAGCAGCAAATGACCCCTATTGATTTTGAGGTCACTAGGTCAAAGACCAAGGTCATGGTAACCCTCAGCTGAAAAATGGTTTCCGCTCAATAACTGAGGATTGTCACTGTTGCTTCATCTCCAGTCCAAAACTAAAAAAGCAATCTCTAGTTATAATTTCATTTATGGAGATTTTCCATATTTTTGCCAAGATGTTATCAAAGTTATCTGCTGCTGATTTGTTTTATGTGGGAAAGAAAAGGTTAACGGTTTATTTATGTTTCTTCAAGGAGGAAGATAAACAGAAAAGGCAAGAAGGGATACCAGAAACCCCAAAGGTAAAATTTACTTATAAATATCGAAATAAGCAATCTAAACATTATTTTGTCACAATTAATTATTGAGACCGAGCACAAACACACATACAGAGAATAAACTAAATTATTGTATAAAATCTATGTTTTACGCCCGCTTAAGGGATACAGAAACATTGCAAAACCCGGGCGTAAACGGCGAGAAAACGTGTATAAACAAGGCGATTCTCGCGCACACATGCCGTTTCAGACCGGTTAGATGTTTAACATATGCATACCCGGTCACCGTTAGTAAACAAAACATGGACGCTGCATCTCCCGGCTACTGAGTGTAAGCAGAGTCTTCTGGTGTAAGTAACGTCCCCCTATACATTCGAGACCCCTTATTTTTCCGTAGTGGGTCAGTAACATACCAAGTAACGGGTTTATTTCATCGACCACCTTTCAAGAGCAAAAAAAATGATATTGTTTCATTAACGTTTACAATATGTCTAGATGAAATTTATGGGTTTTTAGCGCCAAATGACTAGCGTTATGACGTCAAACCCCCAATCTCATTAAAATCATCTCCTATTAACGCTACGCATAGGATCTGAGGACAACAGATAGAGGGTCACGTTCAGACGACCTTTCCGCCAGCCAATCAGACCCTTGCTTTCACGTTTTTGAAAGTGAAAGTAAAACTCTATATTTACCAAAAGTATCTATATTTAGCATGGGATCCCAATTTTCGCATATTGATTTACACGTGTGTATAGTTCTTATGACGACCGCATCATGGCTACAAACGCGGAAATGAGGAAAAACACTGATCCAGTCTTTCCCTGACCATACAGCATCGAAAAATGTTCTTTGCTCTGGTTTTGAATGGTCTATTTTAAATTTGCTCAACTTCGTCAATTAACACCATTTTGAAGCCAAACGTTTGTTGAAACGAGTCCTCTGATTGGTTCAAATAAAAATAGCTTGGTAGATCTAAATATAGCGATATTGGAAATCCGATAAAACAAGAAGATGAATTCGAATGGATCGCCATCAGATCTTACATTTGGTCAGATCGTGTACTTTAGTCAGATTGTCAAACCCCTGATGTGACGTCATTTTCCTAGAATTCGGTCCCAGTATTTTTAAAATTCCTAGTATTAAATTATTTAATTCGACCCATTTTGAGTCGGCGATGGCAACCTTCATGTAGGACCGGTTCGTGGATATGTTAAATATAAATTGTTTATTTTATAACGTCGAATGTGTCAATCGTTATCGGGTCATATTCATCAGCGGTCTATATATTGGATGTTTGCTCTTATTTTATGCAATAATAGCAAAAATACACATTTTCTCGGTCGTGAACATCTGCGGACGCCCTTCAAATGTGTTTATGCCCTCGTGCTTCGCACTCGGCATTAACACATTTTGCGGGCGTACGCAGATGTTCACACCCTCGAAAATGTGAATTATCCCTATATTATACTGCAAAAAAAATAGTGTCACGAAGAAGAGGAGAACAAGTAAACTAAAACACTAGTATCCCTTTCCCTCAAAGAACAATTCTGCAGCAGACGACTTTGAACAGGTTTTATTCAATATTTATACATGTACTTTTATTTATAGATTTTATATCTAGACGGTTTACAAAGTTGTCTACTGTAGATTTGTTACACATGTATTTGGGAAAGAGTTGAACTTTTCAATATGCAGAGACATGTAGATGCATCTGCATCAGACATCTTTTGAAAATATTGTGGCAAAGAGGATATATAGATTACATCTTTGACACAAATGATTTCAGCTTTCATAAATAATTATACCTTCATTTAAAATATTTCCTATATTTTTAACCTAGATGTGTTCCCTGCAGATTTGTTGTATGTGGGGAAAAACATATATAAATTATTCCTTAACCCTTTCCCGCATATGGATGCTTTCTGACGCCTCTGCAGCAGACAGCTTTTTTGAAAACTTGTCGACAAAAGAAGAAATTGCTCAAAACAGCAATTTCTCCTTTTGTCACCATGTTTT
This sequence comes from Serripes groenlandicus, assembly GCA_031761405.1. Classification (NCBI taxonomy): domain Eukaryota; kingdom Metazoa; phylum Mollusca; class Bivalvia; order Cardiida; family Cardiidae; genus Serripes; species Serripes groenlandicus. Next base: position 134,124,106 of record JASEVX010000004.1, read on the forward strand.
CAACTCTATTGATTTATTGTTCTTCCTGATAATGAGCAATTTCTTTGTTTGCCATAAAGTTTTCAACTTTAATTAATTATAATACTTTCATTATCCCTTTTCCTCATATAGACGCTTTCTGATGCCTCTGCAGCAGACGGCGTTTTGAAAACATAGTGACAAATTTTTCCTTTTGCCACAATGTTTTCCACTTTAAGTCATAGGTTATCCATTCAATTATAGAGATTTTCTATGTTTTGACAAAATATGTTCAAAGTCGTCTGCTGCAGAATTGTCGTATGAGGGAAAGGGTTAACCTAGATATTTTAAAATATTCTGCTGCAGGTTTATTGTACGGTACAGAGAAAAGGTTGAAGAGATATTTCGGAGCATATTTTGTATTACTATATCCTATTGGTTTCTTCTGAGGATTGAAAATCACTCAACTTTCTATAACCCTTTTCCAACATGAAATCAATTCTGCAGCAGACAACTTTGACATATATAAGGATGCAATAATAAGCACTATCTCCTTTTGCCACAATGTTTTAAAGTTTTGTACTTACATTTAAAGAGAGTTTCCATCTTTTTGGGTTGATGTTTTCAAAGTTATCTTCTGCAGATTTGTTGTTTTTGGAAAGGATTTATTTTATTAATATGTTGTTTTTCTTTCATTTTTCAGAGCATATCGGCATTATCTAGTTATTCGAGTTCAAGAAGAGGCAGTAATGATTCCACTGACACAGATGCATCTTCTAAAGACAGTCGAGATCCAAAAGATCAAGTTAGGGACTTAAAAGTAATGTATCAGTTTCTGTTTTTGTGTCGCTCACTTTGGCAGGGAGCACTTCTCTATGGTCTGCCCCCTACCGCCTCCGTGGTATATTGGTAGAGCGTCCGTCTTCGGTGAGGGAGGTCATGGGTTTAGACGCTGGTCTGGTTATACCAAAGACTTTAACAATGGTAGTAATGGCAGCCCTCCTTGGCTTTCAGGGTTGCAGGGTTAGCAATGCGACTGACTGGCTGGTGGCCGGATAAATGGACAAGTAGTACTGGTAACCTACCAAGGAAAGACAACTGAACAATTGTTGAAAGCAGCGTGAAACACAAAACCATCAAACCATGGTCCCCCCCCGTCTGTCCATTACAGTTTTAACAAAAAGTCATTGCGAGAGGCGTCATTTGTCTTCCACCAATGGACTAACAGTCTATTTTGAAAACCAGATAAGTGCTTAGAAAGACTATTGTTTGGAGTACTGGTGTCAGAAAGCCAGGAAGCACATGATATTCACTATGATATGACATTAACCCTTTCCCTCATACGACAATTCTGCAGCAGACGACTTTGAACATATTTTGTCAAAAAATAGAATATCTCTATAATTGAATGGATAACCTATGACTAAAAGTGGAAAACATTGTGGTAAAAGGATGCTCGTTTTGAGCAATTTCTTCTTTTGTCACTATGTTTTCAGAAATCCGTCTGCTGCAGAGACGTCAGAAAGCGTCTATATGAGGGAAAGGGTTAAACCTCAATCAATCAATCATTACACTTTTACTTACATGGCTATATAAACTGGTTATTGGGATAACCATAAAGCAATTACATCTTTTGCAACAATGTTTTCATATAAGATGTCTGCTGCCTTTCCCAAATTCAGATGCATTTTGACACAACTGCAGAAGACAATTTTCGAAAATATCCTTGCAAGAGAAGAAATACGCTCATAATGAGAAATTTCTTCATTTGTCACAATGTTTTTAGCTCACCTGAGCTTTGCTCAAGGTGAGTTATTGTGATCGCCTTTTGTCCGGCGTCCGTCGTCCGTCGTGCGTTAACTTCTTCTCCTCAGTAACCAGTGGGTCAATTGGGATGAAACTTCACAGAAAGCATCCTCTCAATGACCTCACCAGAATTCCTTCAAATTTTTGGGATCCATGCAAAATTCTGGTTTCCATGGCAATGAAACCGAAAAAACTTCAAAATTCTTCTTCTCCCAAATTCGTTGGCAGATTTTCAAATAATTTTGTAGAAATGTTCCTTGGATGACCCTCTATCAGATTCCTTCAAGCCGTGTTGATTGGTCGAAAACATGGCCGCCAGGGGGGGCGGGGCTATTTTGCCTTATATGGCTATAGTGAAAACTTAAAAAATCTTCTCCTCCGAAAGTGTAAGGCCGATTTTCAAATAATTTTGTAGAAATGTTCCTTGGGTGACCCTCTATCAGATTCCTTCAAGCCATGTTGATTGGTCGAAAAACATGGCCGCCAGGTGGGGGCGGGGCTATTTTGCCTTATATGGCTATGGTGCAAACTTAAAAAATCTTCTCCTCCAAAAGTGTCAGGCCGATTTTCAAATAATTTTGTAGAAATGTTCCTTGGGTGATCCTCTATCAGATTCCTTCAAGCCATGTTGATTGGTCAAAAAACATGGCCGCCAGGGGGCGGGGCTATTTTGCCTTTTATGGCTATAATGAAAACTTAAAAAAAACTTCTCCTCCATAAGTGTCTGGCCGATTTTCAAATAATTTTGTAGAAATGTTCCTTGGGTGACCCTCTATCAGATTCCTTCAAGCCATGTTGATTGGTCGAAAAACATGGCCGCCAGGGGTTGGGGGGGGGGGGGGGGGGGGGCGGGCTATTTTGCCTTATATGGCTATAGTGCAAACTTAAAAAATCTTCTTCTCCAAAATTGTTGGCCCGATTTTCAAATAATTTTGTAGAAATGTTCCTTGGATGACCCACTTTCAGATTCCTTCAAGCCATGTTGATTGGTCAAAAAACATGGCCGCCAGTAGGCAGGGCTATTTTGCATTATATGGCTATAGTGAAAACTTAAAAAATCTTCTCCTCCAAAAATATCTGGCCGATTTTCAAATAATTTTGTAGAAATGTTCCTAGGGTGACCCTCTATCAGATTCCTTCTAGCCAAGTTGATTGGTCGGAAACTATGGCTGCCAGGGGGCGAGGCTTATATAGCTAAAGTGAAAAAAAAAATAAAAAATCAGGTGAGCGATTCAAGGGCCATCATGGCCCTCTTGTTTACTCTATACAACAATTAGAGATTTTCCATATTTTAGCCTAGATGTTTTTAAAGTCAACTGCTGCAGATTTGTTGTATGTGAGAAAGGTTTAAATAGAAGGAACATTGGATTTTTAAAGTGGAACATCTGGTACCAGAAGCTAGTGGCCCTTTGGGGATGCAAGACCATAAATGTGAAGTGTCAAACCTTACATTATGACAGGCGACAAAATGAGTTCCTTTGAACACTTTTTCTGTCACCTCCCTTTTCAGGGAACATTACTTCATTGTCAAATTATGTGGAACATTTCTTCATTGTCAGTCCATCACACTTTCACTTAACTGAACAATTGGCGGACAACACATGGGTTTCTTTGAACATCTTTCACCAACCTTATATATCTTTTGTATATTTCAGCGTCAACTTCGTGAACTTGAAGACAAGTACAAGCACGCGATGGTAACAAATGCTCAATTAGATAATATTAAAACAAGTCATGTGTTCCAAATAGAATTATTAAAAGAACAATTAGAGGAACAGGAAGAATCCTTGACAGAAACAAATAGACAGTATAAAGATAAATGTAGAGTGAGTATATAGAGTTTATTTACCTAAAACTATTGATACAAGAATTATATCCTGAACAACGTTTAGGGCACAATACACCAATTAATTCCTTCTTTGTTTCTATGTTAATCAACCAGTTTCAAAGCTCAATTGTCACATTCTCTAAGCATTTCTCATGTAGAACATCCTATATCATTGAAAAGAGTTACTTCTTAGCTTTAAAATATTTTAAAGAAAATGGGGGAGGGGGGTCATGTATTATGCAAGAAATAATTTACATGGCGAAAATGGTTGTCATCATTTTGGACGAAACTGGTTTTTCTTAATTCTCTCCTTTCACCTTAAAATGATAAAATCAATCATTTCCAGTGCATCTTTTACACATTTACAATAAATTCAAACTCAATGTCATATTTTCAATGTACTCTGGGGATGGTATACACTCATTTCTACGCAATATCATTTTTTTTTTTAACCCTTTCCCTCATATAGACGCTTTCTGATGCCTCTGCAGCAGACGGCTTTTTGAAAACATAGTGACAAAAGAAGAAATTGCTCAAAACGAGCAATTTCTTCTTTTGCCACAATGTTTTCCACTTTTAGTCATAGGTTATCCATTCAATTATAGAGATTTTCTACTTTTTGACAAAATATGTTCAAATTCGTCTGCTGCAGAATTGTTGTATGAGGGAAAGGGTTAATGACTATTTGGGTGTAGATCAGATTGGCTGCTGATGTATTTGGCGTTATTTGAACTTATGCTTATCTAACAAACAAATGCTGCTAAATGTGTCTGTTACAAATAGGTAAAATCACAAGGGATGAGTGAGAATTCAAGTAATAAAATGTTAACCCTTTCCCTCATTCCGCAATTCTGCAGCAGACGACTTTGAACATATTTTGTCAAAAGATAGGAAATCTCTATAATTGAATGGATAACGTATGACTAAAAGTGGAAAACATTGTGGCAAAAGGAGAAATTGCTTGTTTTGAGCAATTTCTTCTTTTGTCACTATGTTTTCAAAAAGTCCTCTGCTGCAGAGGCATCAGAAAGCGTCTATATGAGGGAAAGGGTTAATGGTATATAAATTATATATTGCATGTTTAACCGATGGAAACTTTTCATTTCTCATGACATTATATTTTGATAAAAGAAGCTGCATTGATCACACTTTTATTTACTCAATGTTGGTTGTGACATCTATAATATGTCGATATACATGATCATCCAGGCGACTGGTAACAACATCCTATGGGAATGATTTCTCGCTAGTAAATTATAGATTTTCTCATCCAAGGATATTTCTTTAAATCTTGGCAGAAAAAGAAATAGACACATTTCATAATGTGAACTCTAAGCCTCATTTTAACCCTTTCCCATATACAACAAATCTGCAGCAGACGATTTAGGAAATATCTTGGCAAAAATATGAAAATGAAAGTATAATTGAATAGAGTTGAAAACATTGTGGCAAATTGAGAAATTGCTCATCATGAGCAATTTCTCCTTTTGTCACACTGTTTTAAATAGTTGTCTGCTGCAATGGCATCAGAAAGCATCTGTTTTTTGGAAAGGGTTAATTTTGATAACAAATTTGCAAAGATTTTTAACAAAGAAATAGTTGTCATTCAAACGAAAATTATTGAAATCGAGGTTAAGGTCGCTAATGAATAGTCTTTAGGAATAGAGGATTGCATTCATCTCCTTTCTCTTTAACACATTTCAAACATGCAGATACATTTTGACACATGATCTCCAGGGATCAAGTTTTGGAATCTTTTTTCTCAACTTTCCTTAAAAAATTGTACTTTTAATCAAAGTGACTTTCTGTATTTTGCCTGGATGTTTTCAAATTCACCTGATGCAGATTTGTTGAATGTGGGTAAGGGTTGATGATATACTTGCAGGCAATACACACATACATACCTTTTTATACGCCCGTTTTGAAAAACGGATCGTATTATAGTTTTACCTGCGGCGTACGGGTGGGCTGGCGGCGTCCAGTATGTGGTCAGCTCAATAACTTTAGAAGCCTTTGTCCAATCATCACCAAATTTGGTCAGAATGTGTATTGGGATAATATCTCGGACAAGTTTGATAACTAGCCATATCGCTTTAGTCAATCGAGAGTTATGGCCCTTTAATTATAGAAATTATAGAAATTACCCAAAATTGGTCTTGTCAGCTCAATAACTTTAGAAGCCTTTATCCAATCATCACCAAATTTAGTCAGAATGTGTATTGGCGTAATATCTTGGACAAGTTTGATAACTAGCCCTATCGCTTTAGTCAATCAAGAGTTATCACCCTTTTATTAAAGAAATTACCTAAAATTGGTTTTGTTAGCTCAATAACTTTAGAAGCCTTTGTCCAATCATCACCAAATTTAGTCAGAATGTGTATTGGCGTAATATCTTGGACAAGTTTAATAACTAGCCATATTGCTCCAGTTGATAGAGAGTTATTGCCCTTTAATTATAGAAATTACCTAATATTGGTCTTGTCAGCTCAATATCTTTAGAAGCCTTTATCCGATCATCACCAACTTACAACATTATCTTAGTCACTACACAATTATGTCCCTCGAAATAGCCAAAACTGTACTAACAGTGTCCGCTCTCTAAGTTTGGCTGATGTACCAATTATCACTATACTTGGTCTCAAAAAAACAGGACGGCGTATTGTTTATAACTGAGACTCAATAATTGATGTATCTTTTGTATGGCTGCTGAAGTAAGCTGGGTAAAAAAAAATTAACTGTTAAAATGCAGTAAAATTACTTTATGGAACCTAGGTTTTGGTAGTATTGCATGTTACTTATTAAATCGATATGAACAATATTTGGATGTAATCTTTTAATAAATGTGTGAAATATATGTATGCTCGTATGTTATCAATTCAAAGGATAATTGTCGAGACAAGACGTTCAATTGACAATTGTGAAGCATATAAATCAAGGGGTTGTTTGTTTGGCCATCAATTCTTTCCAACAAAAACTCATTATGTCGGTCATTTAACTTCCACCAATGGGCTAAATGTGGGAAGGTAGACAGTTGTCGGGGTGAGAGTACTGTGTGGAGTACTGGTTTGAGTAAGCCATGAAAGAACGTGAGGTGAACTGGTAGCCATGATAACTGAAACGTCGTGAAAAACAGCATTCAATCAATGAAAGGCTAAAGAACAATATGGAAAGAATGTTTAATTATAAACTATATAAACTTAACCCTTTCCCTCGTACCACAATTATGCAACAGACGACTTTGAACATATTTGGAAAAGATTAGAAAAATCTCTATAATTGAATGGATAACCTATGACTAAAAGTGGAAAACATTGTGGCAAAAGGAGAAATTGCTCATTTTGAGCAATTTCTTCTTTTGTCACTATGTTTTCAAAAAGCTGTCTGCTGCAGAGGCGTCAGAAAGCGTCTATGTGAGGGAAAGGGTTAATTACTGGTAATATTTAGCAGTTTACTTTTTTTTTAGCTCACCTGTGCACGAAGTGCTCAGGGTGAGTTATTGTGATCGCCCTATGTCCGTCGTCCGTCGGTCGTCGTCCGTCAACATTTTCTCCTCTGTAACCGGTGGGTCAACTGGGATGAAACTTCACAGAAAGCATCCTCTCAATGGCCTCACCAGAATTCCTTAAAATTTTTGGGATCCATGCAGAATTCTGGTTTCCATGGCAACGAAATGAAAAAACCTTCAAAATTCTTAAAAAATCTTCTCCTCCGAAAGTGTCAGGCCGATTTTCAAATTATTTTGTAGAAATGATCCTTGGGTGACCCTCTATCAGATTCCTTCAAGCCATGTTGATTGGTCGAAAAACATGGCCGCCAGGGGGGGGGGGGGGGGGGGGCTATTTTGCCGTATATGGCTATAGTGCAAACTTAAAAAATCTTCTCCTCCAAAAGTGTCAGGCCGATTTTCAAATAATTTTGTAGAAATGTTCCTTGGGTAACCCTCTATCAGATTCCTTCAAGCCATGTTGATTGGTTGAAAAACATGGCCGCCAGGGGGCGGGGCTATTTTGCCTTTTATGGTTATAGTGAAAACTTAAAAAATCTTCAACATCTTCTCCTCAGTAACCAGTGGGTCAATTGGGATGAAACTTCACAGAAAGCATCCTCTCAATGACCTCACCAGAATTCCTTCAATTTATTGGGATCCATGCAGAATTCTGGTTTCCATGGCAACGAAACGAAAAAAACTTCAAAATTCTTCTCCTCCCAAATTGGTTTGCAGATTTTGAACTTATTTTGTAGAAATGTTCCTTGGGTGACTCTCTATCAGATTCCTTGAAGCCATGTTGATTGGTCGAAAAACATGGCCGCCAGGGGGGGTGGGGCTATTTTGCCTTATATAGCTATAGTGCAAACTTAAAAAATCTTCTTCTCCAAAAGTGTCAGGCCGATTTTCAAATAATTTTGTAGAAATGTTCCTTGGATGACCCTCTATCAGATTCCTTCAAGCCATGTTGATTGGTCAAAAAACATGGCCACAAGGGGTCGGGGCTATTTTGCCTTTTATGGCTATAGTGAAAACTTAAAAAATCTTCTCCTCCAAAAGTGTCAGGCCGATTTTCAAATAATTTTGTAGAAATGTTCCTAGAGTGACCCTCTATCAGATTCCTTCAAGCCAAGTCGATTGGTCGGAAACTATGTCCGCCAGATGGCGGGGCTTATATAGCTAAAGTGAAAAAAAAAATCAGGTGAGCGATTCCAGGGCCATCATGGCCCTCTTGTTCACAGATTTTTTCATAATGAGCAAATTCCCCTTTTGCTGCAATGTTTTCATCTGTATGCAATACTTATACTTTCATTTATAGAGCTATTCCATATTTGTGTTAAGATCTTTTCAAAGTTGTCTGCTGCAGATTCGTTGTTAATGGGAAAGGGTTATAACCCTTTGCAACAGACATCTTTCGAGTATTTTATGACTTAAATAGACTTGTTTTCAATTCTTAACAAAACAATTAAATTTTCCTATTTTCAAACTATCATTTATTTCCTCCCAAGATTTTTGGAAGCTGATGGTTCTTTAAATAATATGTTGGGTAAAATGTTGGATTTTATTTCTTCCTAGGATTTGGAAATGTTAAAGCGTGACTTCGAAGGGTTGAAAATGGATCTTGACGGTGTAAAACAATTTATGGAAATTAAAGATAAGTTATTACAGGTAAATACTTACACTCTTTAGTTCTCTGTCACCTGATTTTAAAATGTTATTACAGGTAAATACTTACACTCTTTAGTTCTCTGTCACCTGATTTTAAAAATGGTAGAAGTGCCTTCCATCCTTTCTGCTCAGGGTTGAAGGAATAGCATTATGACTGATGCAGGATATATAATAACGGTAGTACTGGTTAACCCTTTCCCTCATATAGACGTTTTCTGACGCCTCTGCAGCAGACGGCTTTAAGAAAACATAGTGACAAAAGAAGAAATTGCACAAAATGTGCAATTTCTACTTTTGCCACAATGTTTTCCACTTTTTGTCATAGGTTATCCATTCAGTTATGGAGATTTTCTATGTTTTGACAAAATACGTTCAAAGTCGTCTGCTGCAGAATTGTTGTATGAGGGAAAGGGTTAAAGCAGAAGGCGTTTTGAAAACATAGTGACAAAAGAAGAAATTACACAGAACGTGCAATTTCTCCTTTTGTCACAATGTTTTCCACTTTTAGTCATAGGTTATCCATCTGACAAAATACGTTCAAAGTCGTCTGCTGCAGAATTGTCGTATGAGGGAAAGGGTTAATACCCTGAAATCCTAGTGATATGATTGAAATATGGTTGAAATTGGCGTAAAATATCATGATTTAATTTAAGCAAACCATCTTTGTTACTTGAGTGAGGCATGCTGCAGGACAGACCAGCTAAGCTCATTGGCAAAAAAGTGTAGATTCACATATGAGCAATTTCTACTTTTTCCTACAATATTTTTTAACTCGTCATTAAGTTAAACTTCCCTTTTTCCAAATGTGATATTTATGGCTCTATGTTCAGCTAAATTATTATTATGTATGCTCATCACTTTGTCACCTTAGGAGGAATCCGCCATGGTCGAGTGGTTAGCGTCAGGGATTTTTAAACCGGGCGTCCCGGGTTCGATCGCCAGTCGCGTCAAGACGGTCATGGTGGAGAGCTCTTGGGCAAGGCACATTTCCTAGCCTATTACTGGTTTGTTTACCCAGGGACCATGAATAAGTGAACTGTCACTATGATATAACTGAAATAATGTTGAAAGCAGCATACAATACCAATAAAACAAACCATTTAACTCTAGGTTAAGTATCTATTGACAATTTCAGGAAAGTGGTTTGGTTATGGTCTCATCAGAAGAAGGGCAGTTGACTCTAACAAAATGTTCAGAAATGTCCAGTATTCCAGCTCCAAGCTTAGGCTCAACTATCATCACAGAAGAAGCTGCTGATCTTTTGAAGAAGGCAGGGGAGGGAACTCTAGGTAAAGCTTCTGTAAAACCTTCTTGTAACAATGATGAGTTATATGCTTGTTTAGATGATAAAAGTAAACATTCTGATGATAAGTTAGATGCTGATAGTAATAATGCAGTATCAAAGAAAGTAAGCAAAGTAGAAATGGGACATGAGTTGGACGATGAAATTGATAAGAAAGAAATGAATAATAATGATGATTTGGTTCCTACGGCTAAGAACGTTGTTTTGAAAGAAGGAAATAATAGTAAGGCAGATGATGGGATAAGAGATTTGGATAAGAAGCAAACTGATATGATAGATTTTGTGAATGAGAAGAGAGATGTAAGCTTAGGTTTTTGTGATGACAATGTGGATAGTTGCCAGAAATTAGAGAGTGTGAAAGTGGAACTTGTTGAAAGTGCAGATGATGACAATGGGGATAATAGCCAGAAATTTGAGAATGTGAGTGTGAAAGTGGAGCTTGTAGAGAGCGAAGACGACGAGGATGAAGAGGATGGGGAGCATGAGGATGATGTCTTCTTTGACAGCCACAGTGAGTTGATATCTCCAGTGGGTCATGCCGAGATTAATTTAATGAAAGAGAAAAAGGCAGATAGTTTAAGGGCGAGGGACTCCTATCTGTTTAGTGACAGGTGTATTAGTATAGAAAGTGACAAGACCTATCACAGGGACTCGGACGATGAGATGAATCAATTAGAGATCAGTGAGTTTGTTGCTTCTTACATGGCTGAGAATAATGAAAACAAGAATAATTCCTCTGCCTCTAAAGTTACTGCAGAATATGTTGATTTCTTTATAGATGATACTTCTATTAATGTAGATAGTATTACTGAAAATGTTTCTGTAGATATAAATACTGAAAATGTTACTGTAGATATAAATACTGAAAATATAAACCTGGATGATAGCACTGATCATGTAAAGGTAGATGAAAGCACTGATAATGTAAAGGTAGATGATATGACTGAAAATATAATTAATGTAAACAAGGATATAGAAGAGGTTCAGATGTCAAAGGAGAGTTCTAAAGAGATTGGAGATGAGCTTCAACATGTAGATAGTAGTGTAAGTGATGCAACATTCGTAAGTGCTAGCGAGTCAGTTGGTGATATTGATATCCAAGGTGGTATGAAGGTCAATTCAGATAAGGTTCCATGTGCAGATAGAGAACTCGACAAACCTGTCATTACAGGCGAATTGGATGAGGTCTTTAATAGCGTTCCTGAACCAGTCCCTGACTTTGGGGCTCAAGTCAATAATGACGACGATAAAAAGCTATTTGCTAAAGAATATGTCTTGGGAATAGTTGAGAAATCTATTGAGAAAGTAAAAGATGATCTGGACGAAAGCCTGCTAGTGAAGAGAATTTCTTTAACATCGGAAAACATAGATATCAGGATCATGAAGAGGCACTACTCGGAAGAATTGGTCGACAAGATTTCTCCGTGCATCACCAATAACTTATCACGAGGCAGTGTAGTTATTCTCAGTGCCATAACTTCACTGAAGACCTCTGAGGAAGGTGATGACGACGACGAGGTTAAATTTGTAAGTTATAAACTAGACACAGATGCTGATCTAGTCGTTACATCCCTTCCTGTAACGGACAATAGGAAATCAAGCTTGAAATCACCTGTGATATCAGGATTTGGTATTTGTTATGTCGGTAATGATGCTGATGCTGAGCCTGATGGAGCTGATACACTGCCTGAAGGGAGATTTGATCAAAATTCTAACATCTGCCCGGAATTTGTTTCAATGCCAATTGATACAAATTTAATCGAACCTAACTCGGCTGAAAATGTGACAAGTATTTCATCACACACCCTTGATGGTGACAGGAGAGAGCAACATAATTCAGAGATGCATACCATTGATGAAGATGAATCAGAAACGTTAAATGTGGCAAATAGAAATTCAGGAGAAAAAGAAGCAGTTGAGAAATCAAATACACAAGAGAAAAATGAAGTGGAGAAGGTCATACAAGATTACGAAAATGACAACAGTGATGTTGAAAAAAGAGAAAATGAAATGAATTTTGACAACAAAGAGGCCATTGACACAGAAATGGATGTCAAAGAGGTGGCACAAGTGCCTGGTGCAAAAACAAGCATTGAAGATGACCAAGTTGATCCCTATTCAGTTGGTTTTGAAGGCCAAATTGTACCTGATGGAACAGAATTGGAGGAAACAGAAAACACTGCGACCAAGCAGATTGAAACAACTGAAGTAGATCAATATGAAAAACCTTCTACCAAATCTGACACAGGGAAGAAAAGGATTGAGACCACAGACCTTGACGAGTACTCCGATGAAGATCTTGCCCAAACTGAGAACAATATACAGAAACAAAACGAGGATAGTAAAGCTGACATTATTGAAGGTGCAACAGCAGATGTCAGTAGAGAAGAACCAGAATCTCTGAGTGAGTTGCCAACTATTAAAAACAAAGGTAGATCAGCTTCTACTAGCAAAGCAGACGATGATGGTGCTAATGTAGATGTAGATGATGGTAGCTTGGACAGAAAGAAAACAAAACGGAAAGGGTCCAAGAAACGATCAAAGGATGACAAAAAGAATTCAAAAGATGAGAAGAGAAATTCTAAAGAAGACTGTTCTGTTAGTTAGCTTTTGTTTTTTTTGATGGTCAAGGTGATGAGATAAGGTTTCAATGGTGGTATGCTCTTTATAGTAGGAATTGAAGTAGAATTGCCTTAAAACTTTTCCAACTGAAGACACATTTTGACGCATTTGCAGCAGGCAACTTTTGAAAACATTGTGGCAAAAGAAGAAATTGCTCATGATGAGCAATTTCTCCTTTTGCCATAATGTTTTCACCTATTCAGTAGGTATGTCAAGATGTTTTCAAAGTTGCCTGCTGCAGATTTACAATATGTGGATAAGGATTAAGGTGCTTAAACTAGGTTTCTATGGTAGTTTGTCTTTTATAATGGGATTTGAAGTACATTAGCATTGAAAATTAGGTTTCTATGGTAGTTTGTCTTTTATAATGGGATTTGAAGTACATTAGTTTGTCTTTTATAATGGGATTTGAAGTACATTAGCATTGAAACTTGGCAAAGGACAAGAAATTGAACCTGACTATTAAGACATTAATTGCAAAACAATTATAGCCCCTTCGAAGAAGAGGGGGTATATAGGAGTCACTGTGTCGGGCAGTCTGTCTGTCGGTCGGAAGCCATATTTTGTCCGGCCTATTTCTTACAAACGACTGGGTGGAATTCAATAAAATTTTACATGAAGCTTCTATACCAGGAGGAGATGTGCATATCCTAAAGGGCTTATAATTGCATGATATTTTACAGAGTTATGGCCCTTTTACTAATTAAGTTATGGTGTAGGTCAAGGTGCTGTTTAGGGGGTATTTATCATCTTCAGTGATAGTTCTAGTTATAGTGAGATATAGATAGGATCAATACCAGGTTGACGATTAACTGTGAAAAACACAGTTCTTTGACCTTTATTTATTTGTAGACACATGCTTGCGGCCTCAGTAAAAAATAAGATTATTCCTTGAAGTTTGTTAGGTCAGTCAGTTTAGAGCTACCTTGTAGAATAGTCACAATTAATTGAGTAAGAAAATACCCTTTATTGACCCTTTCCCATGTACAACAAATCTGCAGCAGACAACCTTGGAAAAGACGAAAAATCTCTCTTAATGAAATATTATTATTGAATAGAATTGAAAATATTGTTACAAAAAGAGAAATTGTGCAATTTCTTTTTGCAAAAATGTTTCAAAATGCCATATGCTGGAATTGTGCCAAAATGCATCTGCATGTTGGAGCATAAATCATTGGTCACTGATATGGTCCGGTGGCTTTGCATTTTGGAATGTGTCCCTTATACAAAAGCGATGTTTTCAGCTAAATGTCTGATGTTTCCATAGTAATCTTTATCTTATAACAACAAATAATAAAAACGGAATGGATGTGAAGTGAGACAGGGCTGAATATAAATGTTCCCCCAGCTATCAACATATTGTAATGTCTTAGCATATGTGTAATGTCAGTGCATAGGAAACCATATGTGTATAATATTGTGTGTTGTCCACATAAATAATTTTTTGCTTGTATGAAGTGATGTCAACACAGTATAAATTTGGTGCATATCAATATTTCATATTCAAAGACAATAGTTATTGTATTAGTCCAAACCCATATGTATATTTTGCGTTGTTTACACATGTAATTTGCCATTGTGTGTATATATATGTACTCTTCCTATAATGCATCTGCGGCAGACGACTTTTGAAAACATTTTGGCAAAAGGAGAAATTGCTCATTCTAAAATCATACTTTCAATTATCCCTTTCCCTCATATAGATGCTTTCTGATGCCTCTGCAGCAGACAGCTTTTTGAAAACATAGTGACAAAAGAAGAAATTGCTCAAAACGAGCAATTTCTTCTTTTGTCACAATGTTTTCCACTTTTAGTTATAGGCTATCCATTCAATTATAGAGATTTTCTATTATTTGACAAAAAACATGTTTGTCTACTGCAGAATTGTCATATGAGGGAAAGGGTTATAAAGACTTTCCAAACTTCTACCTATATATATTTGAAGTAGTCTACTTATGATTTGTTGCATATGGGAATGGGTTATATTTGCATAATTCCCCGATGTTGTCAACACAATAATGTAAACAGCTTCTGTGTGTACATGAGATGTGTTGTGTGATAATACATACATAACCAATAACTGAACTAATCAGTGTGTGTATGCTACATGGACTCTAAACTGCGCAGATACGACTGATTGAAAGCTGATATGCTTTGCATTGATTCTGAGTCATGAAAAATCATTTAAATTGTCAGCATGTCTACAATGTGAAATCATAACAAACATAAAAGTCTTGTTACTAGGCAATTGATGTGATAGGCATGGGTATAAGCGATATCAAGAGATTTAGAAAGGAGCAGGGTAAATTTGTGTTTACCCTTTAACCCTTTCCCACTTACAGACACATTTTGATAAATCTGCAGCATTTAACTTTTGTCACAATGTTTACAACTTGATTCAATGATTAGAATACTTTTCGAGGAGATTTTCCATTTTATTTCCAAGATGTTTTACAGTCATCTTCTGCAGATTTGTTGTATGTGATGAAGGGTTAATATCTCTTAGTACTACTAGGTTGTTGGTACTCAAAAGAACTCATCTCAGAGAGGCAAATCTTTTGGGTACCCACCATTTAGGGTTTAACCCTTTCCGACATACAACAAATCTGCAGCAAACTACTTTGAAAACTTATTGACAAACCTGAAAAATCTCCATAAAAGATGGCTTAATTGTTAAATTAAATTGTGGCCAAAGAGAAATTGTTCATTATGATCAATTTCACCTTTGGCCACAATGTTTTTAAAAGTCGTCTGCTGACTTTGAAAACATCTAGACAAAAATATGAAGAAGAAAAAAGAAAATGAAAGTATGATTAGTTGAGTTGAAAACCTTGTGAAAAAGGATTTATTGCTCTTTTAAGAGCAAATTCTCCTTTTGTCACAATATTTTCGAAAGTCTTCTGCGGCAGATGCGTCAAAATGCATCTGTTTGAGGGAATGGGTTAATAAATATCTTGGAAGGGATAGATAGGCTCAATGTAAGCATTTCAATCAATAGCTTGTTTTCCAATGAAATAATACATTAGAGTTATGCGGGTTTTATTGCAGGCCAAATCCCCATCGGTAAATGCTGGCATCATTGGCTTCTTTCCCCTGTTTACGATTAGATGTAGACAAGTTTGATAAGTTCAATTTATAAAAATGTTATAAGTTTGTAAACCATTTCACTGGAGAGTATGCTAATCTTTCCCACATACAACACATCTGCAACAGACAACTCTTAAAACATCTGGGCAAAAATGTGAAAAATCTCCATAAATGAGAATTAAATCATTAAATAGAGTTGAAAACACTGGCAAAAGGAGCAATTGCAGGTGTGTAAAAATTGGACTGCAGATGGAAAAGGGCTATATAGATATCTTCCATATCTATGCATAAATGTCTTTAAAGTCGTCTGCTGCAGACTTGTTGTATGTGGGAATGAAGTTTGTTAACCCTTTTCCTCATACAACAATTCTGCAGCAGACGACTTTGAACACATTTTGTCAAAAAGTAGAAGATCTCTATAATTGAATGGATAACCTATGACTAAAAGTGGAAAACATTGTGGCAAAAGGAGAAATTGCTCGTTCTGAGCAATTTCTTCTTTTGTCACTATGATTTCAAAAAGCTGTCTGCTGCAGAGGTGTCAGAAAGCGTCTATATGAGGGAAAGGGTTAAGTAAATAGAACTACTCTCCCAATGGAATGGTTCATTGAATTTCTTTTACTTTAACCTTTTTTCTCATATAGACGCTTTCTGATGCCTCTGCAGCAGACGGCTTTTTGAAAACCTAGAGACAAAAGAAGAAATTGCACAAAATGAGCAATTTCTCCTTTTGCCACAATGTTTTCCACTTTTTGTCATAGGTTATCCATTCAATTATAAAGATTTTCTGTTTTTTGACAAAATATGTTCAAAGTCGTCTGCTGCAGAATTGTCGTATGAGGGAAAAGGTTAAAGGAGTGATCTGTTGTTATTATTAACACTGTTGATTTTTAAAACCAGGATTTCAGGAATCTGTAACTGGCCTGAATTATATGTTACATTGTAGCGCTGCCTGAAGGGTTCACTTCTCCTTTGTCTGTCCGTCTGGCCATCATGCTTTCACTTGCAGACAGTGATACCACGTCTACATTCCGTCTGGCCATCATGCTTTCACCTGCAGACAGTGATATCACTTCTCCGTTGTCTGTCTGGCCATCATGCATTCACTTACAGACAGTGATATAACATCTACGTTCCGTCGGGCCATCATGCTTTCACTTACAGACAGTGATATCACTCTGTTGTCTGTCTGTCTGGCCATCATGCTTTCACTTACAGACAGTGATATCACTTCTACATTGTCTGTCTGTCTTGCCATCATGCTTTCACATACAGACAGTGATATCACTTCTATGTTGTCTGTCCGTCTGGCCATCATGCTTTCACTTACAGACAGTGATATCCCTTTTACATTGTCTGGCCATCATGCTTTCACTTACAGACAGTGATATCACTTCCGGCTGGCCATCATGCTTTCACTTAAAGACAGTGATATCACTTCTCCATTGTCTGTCCGGCTGGCCATCATGCTTTCACTTAAAGACAGTGATATCACGTCAACGTCTGGCCATCATGTTTTCAATTACAGCTGCACATGTTTTCTGAACCTTCTAGTTAGAAAGACTTTCATCGTTATAAGGGATTCACTGTACTCTGTTTATGATAGTGTGAACATTGTAGAAATATTGCTCTATATGCATTTCCTAAATCCTTTCCCACATATAGACGCATTTTGACACATCTGTAGCAGATGAAATTTGAAATCAATGTAGCAAAAGAAGAAATTTCTCATAATGAACAATTTCACCTTTTTCCACACTGCTTGCAACTCTTTTCAATAATTATACTATCATTTACAAAGATTTTCCATATTTTTGCAAAGTCCTCTCATGCAGATTTGTTGTATGTAGGAAGCGCTTAAGTTTTTGTGTTGCAAACCTTTGCAGGGTGACACATACAGATGCATTTTGACACTCTGCAGCAGATGACTTTTAAAAAATTGGGGAGAAAAGAAAGCATTGTGACAAAATGAAATTATTATAATGAAACTTTTATTTATAGAGACATTAGTTTGTAGTTTTGCCTACATGTTTTCAAAGTTGTCTGCTGCAGAATTGTTGCGTGTTGGAATGGGTTTACATTTAACCCTTTCCCTCATATAGACGCTTTCTGACGCCTCTGCAGCGGACGCCTTTTTGAAAACATAGTGACAAAAGAAGAAATTGCTCAAAACGAGCAATTTCTCCTTTTGCCACAATGTTTTCCACTTTAAGTCATAGGCTATCCATTCAATTATATAGATTTTCTATTGTTTGACAAGCTATGTTTAAAGTCGTCTGCTGCAGATTAATATTGTATATGGGAAAGGGTTAAATAATATGAATTTTCTTGCCAAACTGGGGCCATTGCTAGTTTTGTAAACTTTGTTATGTTAAGTTTGTAGCCTTTGAGTTTTGATGTATATGTGCAATCTTATAGTATGAGCATGTTTTATTTGTTGTTTTATTTCCTCATATTTCAATAAGGACATTATTATTATACCCCCAAAAAACTAGAGTTTTGGGGGGGTATATAGGAGTCACTGTGTCTGTTGGTCGGTCAGTTGGTCGGTCGGTCGGAAGCCATATTTTGTCCGGACCATATTTTAACAATGCAACATAGGATTTGAACGAAACTTCATAGGATGATACAACACATTGAGAGGAAGTGCGGTGTACACGAACCATAACTCTATTTTATCTAAATACAGAGTTATTGCCCTTTGTTACTTTTTCTTATTCGTAGAGTCTTGTCCTGAGCATAACTTTAAAACTAATTGTTGGAATTTAATAAAACTTCATAGGATGATACAACACATTGAGAGGAAGTGCAGTGTACAGGAACCATAACTCTATTTAATCTACATACAGAGTTATTGCCCTTTGTTATACTTTTTCTTGTCTGGAGAATTACTTAATAACTAACAGATGGAATCTAATAAAACTGCATACAATGGTAGAGCATAATCAGAGGAAGTGCAGTGTACAAGAACCATAACTCTAATTTACATAATTACAGAGTTATTGCCCTTTGTTACTTTTTCTTATTCGTAGAGTCTTGTCCAGAGCATAACTTTAAAACTGATTGTTGGAATTTATTAAAACTTCATAGGATGATACAACACATTGAGAGGAAGTGCAGTGTACAGGAACCATAACTCTATTTAATCTAAATACAGAGTTATTGCCCTTTGTTACTTTTTCTTGTCCGTAGAATTACTTAATAACTAATAGATGTAATCTAATAAAACTACATATAATGGTAGAGCATAATCAGAGGAAGTGCAGTGTACAAGAAACATAACTATACTTTACATAATTACAGAGTTATTGCCCTTTATAACTTTTTCATATTCGTAGAGTCTTGTCCGGAGCATAACTTTAAAACCAATTGTTGGAATGTAATAAAACTACATAGGATGATACAACACATTGAGAGGAAGTGCAGTGTACAGAAACCATAACTCTATTTAATCTAAATACAGAGTTATTGCCCTTTGTTACTTTTTCTTGTCCTGAGAATTACTTAATAACTAACAGATGGAATCTAATAAAACTTCATACAATGGTAGAGCATAATCAGAGGAAGTTCAGTGTACAAGAACCATAACTCTAATTTACATAATTACAGAGTTATTGCCCTTTGTTACTTTTTCTTGTTAAGTTATGGTGTAGGTCAAGGTGCTGTTTAGGGGGTATTTATCATCTTCAGTGATAGTTCTAGTTTTTGATTTTAATCAGTTAGCAAAAAAAATAATGTCTCACTGTTTAACTCTTTCCCGCCTGAAGAACTTTTTGACGCATCTGCAGCAGACAACTTTTTTAAACATTGTGACAAAAGAAGAAATTGCTCCAAATTAGCAATTTCTATTTTTTTCCACAATGTTTTCCACTTTAAGTCATAGGTTATCCATTCAATTATAGAGATTTTCCATTATTTGACAAAATATCTTCAAAGTCGTCTGCTGCAGAATTGTCGTATGAGGGAAAGGGTTAAAGTCTGCTGCAGATGCGTCAAATTGCATTTGCGATTGGGAAATAATTTAAGAAGAGCTGAAGAGTGTGAATTTTTATGTAAGTGTGCAATTTAATAGAATGAGCATGTTTTTTATTTAGTTATTTATTTTTATGGCATATTTTGATATGGACGTTTTGATTTCCGATTTGAGCTGTTAGAAATAAAAAAATATTATTTGGTGTAGATTTGCCAATTGTGGAATAGAGACTGGATTACCACCCTATATTAAATAGAGAGAGACTATGTTTAGAACCAAATATCGCTCCCTTATCAATGATATTATCGTATCGACTTTTTCCAGCAAACCACCTTATAGTGCAGCAGAGAATTTTGAAAACATCTACACGTGCCTATGGAAGTTCTCTGTAATTAATCCTTTCCCACCTGCAGATGCATTTGGACACAATAGCAGCTGACGACTTTCAAAAACATTGGGGCTAAAGGTGAAATTGCTCATCATGAGCAATGTCTCCTTTGGCCACAATGCTTTCAACTTTATTTAACAATTAAGCCATCTTTTATGGAGATTTTTCAGGTTTTTGTCACTATGTTTTCAAAGTCGTCTGCTGCAGATTTGTTGTATGTGGGAAAGGGTTGAAGAGAGTTGAGTTGTGGCATAAGTAGGGATTACTCATGATGAGCAATTTCCTCTTTTTCCACAATGTTTCCAAAAATTGTCTGCTGCATATGCATCAAAATACATGTGTGAAAGGGTTAAATTCATTTTACAAATTTTGTTTGTAGCATGGCTGTTGTTTATAGATTTAGTATTGTGGCTTACACCTTGATATTTGATGTAATAAATCTGTTTGTAATCCTTTTTGAGTCCCTTTGTTTTGATTATAACTGGAATCTTAGATTAACAAGTATAAAGTGTGTAAAACATCTATTATGAAGAAATTGGTACAGAATTGCACTAACTTCGGCTTTCAAACGAGCAAGTTTAACCCTTTCCCTTATATAGACGCTTTCTGACGCCTCTGCAGCAAATGGTTTTTTGAAAACATAGTGACAAAAGAAGAAATTGCACACAACGTGCAATTTCTCCTTTTGCCACAATGTTTTCCACTTTTTGTCATAGGTAATCCATTCAATTATAGAGATATTCTATTTTTTCACAAAATACGTTCAAAGTCGTCTGCTGCAGAATTGTCATATGAGGGAAAGGGTTAACCCGCTTTATACCAAGTCAGACAGCATGATTTTCATATAACGACTAGTAACCTTGTTTGACATATTTTTAAACATCTGAAGAAAACTTGAAAACATCATGGCAAAGGAGAAATTGCTAATGATAATTTCTCCCTTGCTATGATGTTTTCAACTGTATTAAATAGCTCTCAACAGTTTCCATGTTTTTTCTGTTGAGAATTTTTTTATTTTTTTATTTTATAAAAGATTGTGGACGTTTAGTTTTTACTCTAGTTTTGACCCTTTCCAACATACATTGAACATGCAGTAGATGACTTTTGAAAACATCTTTGCTAAAATATGGGTAATCTCTATAAATGAAAATAAAATAATTGAATACAGTTGAAGACATTGTCGCAAAAGTTGTCTGCTGCAGCATAGAAAGCGTCTGTATGAAGGAAAGGGTTAATTTAGTGGAAGTGTTGTAGCATGGACTGAATTATACGAAATCACTTACCTCCCTTGAATGAAACAAGGGAGATGATCAACGTGCATTGCCTCCCTTGAATTAAACAAGGGTCATGACCACCGTGCATTTTGCCTGGGTTAGATTTTAGTAGATTTACTAAACACGTAAGTGTGTTTTTATTTGTTTCATTTCACTTCTATTATAATAGCTAGCATGTAGGAATTCTGGTGTTTTGTGGCGGGAATATTATCAACAAGATTTTCTTGGTGAATCTTCATTGAGTCAGAAACATGAAGAAGACAGTGCTGTGACTTTTTGTTTATTTAAGTTGATTCCTGAAAGGATTTCAAAGCTTATAACTCCTAGGATATCATATGATGTAAAGTGTTAAATGAACAGCTTTTACATGGCTATGTGAAATGGCTGCTTTGATATAATTGAAAAATGACATTAAAACCAAATCAATTCAACAGAAACGTGAAAATTTAGATTGTTCCTGATGATACTACCTGCTGAGAAATACCAGTGTTCCTACAATATCTTGTACTATTTTTGCCTATAAGATTTCCATTGTAAAGCTATGTCTGTGATAACTGAGTTGGAAATTTATGTTTTCTCTTATTCAAATTTTAGGTTTCCCACATACAACAAATCTGCAGCAGATGCTTTTAAAAACATGTAAAAAAAATGTAAAAAATCTTAATTAAAGTGTAATTATTTTAATTCATTTGCAGCAGAGGACATTGTGGCAAAAGCAAAAAGTAGCTCATAATCATAATAAGCATTTTTTTTTTTTGATAATCATACTTTCATTCAGAAAGTTTTTTTCATATTTTTGCCATTATGTTTTTCAAAATCATCTGCTGCATATTCATTGTATGTGGGAAAGGGGGGTTAACTGTAAAGTGTCTATATGTTGACAGGATATGATAGGTATCTCAGTTGTGACAGATATTGCCGTGCTAGAATTATGTTATGTAATGCTTTTTCTATAAGCCTTTTTCTAATGAATTGTACAAAGGGTTTATGTATTTATCAATATTTCAATCTGAACAGGTCAAGCTTTCAGGAATTTTTTATGATAAGAAAGTTTAAACAAGTCCAGTGATAATATAAATATCGCCTATTCAAGCAGTTGATATAACTGACTGTTGTTCCTATAGATTGAACCCTTTCCAACATGACTGCATCAGACCACTGAACAGATGGAAGCAAAATTCAAGAAAATTTCTATAAATGAAAGGATAATTATTGAATAGAGTGAAATATATTTTGGCAAAAGTTGTCTGCTGCAGATGCGTCAAAATGCAATGGTATGTGGGAAATGGTTTATCTTATAAAAATGACTCTCTGTTGCCTAACACATTGAGTTTAAAGTTTAAAGATGAGAGACCAAGGATTTTATGATTGATGGAAATAGTATTTGGAATGTTTTTAATGGAAAAAACAAGCAATGAGTTAAATGGGTTTTTCAAAAAAATGTACTCAAAATGAGGAGCTTTGAATAAAAAATGTAAAAAAAAACAAAAAAAGTAATATATTGTCTTCATTATTGTAATCTCGGGGTAGGACTTGATATGGATATCTGCATCAGACAGGTTTTTATGTGGACATTCGCTTATAACTGCTTGTGAAATATGTCTTCATGCAGAGTTAATGCCAAAAATGCATGAATGATTGTAAGCAGTTATTAGTGTTGCATCCATAAAAACATGTCTGAATGTCAGCTTTTGATTTGGAATGGGTAAACCCTTTCCCACCTGCAGACCGCATTTTGACATATCTGCAGCAGACGACTTTTGAAAATTTTGTTGCAAAAGCAGAGGTAGCTCATGATGAGCCATGCCTCCTTGTGCCACAATGTTTTCAACTCTGTTCTATACTTCATTTACAGAGATTTTCAACATTTTTGCCTAGATCTGTTTTCAAAGTCATCTGCTGCAGATATGTTGTATGCGGGAATGGGTGAAGATATCCTTATCGACCCCACCTTGCCATGTCAAATAATCAGGACAATGACACATTGATAGGAGATACAATTATACAGTCCAACCTGTGTTTAAAGACCACACATGTGAAGTGAGACCTTCGTTAATAGGTGGTCTTTAATTGCAGTGTCATTTATACAAAAAATGATTGGAATTGTTATTTCAATGTGGTCTTTAGCGCAGGTTCGACTGTTTATAAAAATCAAACCAAAACTTATGAATAGGACAGTTTCAACTTATGTTAGATCTCATACAGTTGACAGAATATTGATGAATACAATAACTTACTAGATATTTAAAGGCTGGTGTATGGGATGTCCTATCTTTCTATTTGGATTGTGCACTGATACCTGTCGCATGTAAAATGCATGCTTCTTTAACCTGGTTTGGTAGAAACATGCTCTAACAACTCATTCTCATAGCTTGTAGTTTCCAGTTTGATAGTCAGTAAACATCATAAATTATAATAAGTGGATCGGAATTAGCTTTGATTTTATATCCCTGTCACAAAATTACAGAACACATGCAAAGATAAAAGGGAGTAAGCTGTTTATTCCCTAACAATATCTTTCTTATTACCCAACCAAACCCTTTGTTGTGGGTACCCCAAAACATTGTCTAAATAACTTTATTCTTTTGAGTACCCACAACATAGGATGTAAGAGTTAAATAATGATTTTAGAATATGGTAAATGGAGTGTATTTAGAGCTCTGCAGGATACAGGCTAACTTGAGGCACCCTGATTGGCCACTCTTCATGTGTGTGCTCTGTATTCAAATCTCCCCAATCTTGATGTGAATTTGAATTGGCATTATATCTGTAGTTAGTGAAATAACTGGTGAGATTAGCTTAACCTTTTCCCATTTGCAGATTCATTCTGACCCATCAGCAGCATTTTGTTCAAACATACTGGCAAAAGCGAAAGAGCAGTTTCTCCATTTCGCCATAGTGTTTCCAACACTGTTCAATATTTATACTTTAATTAATAGAGATTCTCCATTATTTTGTCTATATGTTTTGAAAGTCGTCTTCTGCAGATTGGTTGTATGTGGGAAAGTGTTAATCACTCTAGAGTAATTGATAGCCCTTTGATGGAACCATATTTTTTACTTCAAAGATTGACAACATAACAATGTTTTGTTGCTTTTTCAAGTTGACATTTGCCATCTTACATTAATAATACTCGTTTTGGACTCCTCAGTTTTGCACATGCTTTCAAGTTTGATTTGGATTAGTTTCATCTTAATTTGTGGCCTAAAATAATCTGTTCTGGAATGAGTAAAATGGATTAGATATGGGTTATTTGTATCTGATGAATTAACCCTTTTCCATATGCAGACTAAGTTTGTGACATCTACAGCAGAAGACTTGAAAAAGTCGAAATAATGGAAAATCTCTATAAATTAGAATATGATTATTAAACAGGGTTGTAAACACTCTGGAGAAATGTTTGCTTTTCCATATTTGTGCCTAGATGTTTAAAATAATCTGCTGCAGATAAGTTATATGTTTTTTGTTTAATAACTAGGTTTATGGATATCAGGTAGATTATCTAAAATATTCTTCTCTTTAGCCCCTTTCCCACATACAGCAAATCTGTAGCAGACGACTTTGAAAACATCTAGGAATAATTATGGAAATTTCTTTAAGAAAAAGTTTAATCATTGAAACGAGTTGAAAGCATTGATGCAAGAGGAGATATTGATAATGAGCAATTTTCTGCTAAGCAACAATGTTTTTTTCAAAAGTTGTCAGCTGCAGAGGTGTCAAAGAGTGTATGTCTGTCTGTATGTGGGGAAGGGTATATATATTGGAATGTCAACAGTTCATTCTTCTAAAAATGTATATAAAATATAGAAAATAAACACATCTGGCTAAAAAACCCTTTCTCCTGGCCACAACCTCCTTGTTTTGAATTATCTGTTGAAAATCAAAGCTGATATTCTTTTAGAATCTAGTCAATGAATGCCTGACGTATAATCTAGTCAATGAATGCCTGACATATAATAAAGCTCATTCTAGTATTCCTGCTTGTGTTTCATTTCTGTATGAATAATCATGTACCTTAGAATGTTTCTTCCATTTCTTGAATCTCATGTTTTTTGTTTAAATAATTTATTAACCCTTTCCACCTGTTTTTTGACGCATTTGCAGCAGACGACTGTACCTATTTTACCACAAAGTTTTCAACTTTTATTAAAACATTATCCTTTCATTTATAGAGATTTTTTTGAGTTTTTTTACTTAATATTTTCAAAGTCGTCTGCTGCAGTCTGCTGCAGATTTGTTGTATGTGGGAAAGGGTTAAAGCTAAATATGTATGTTCAACAGGTATTATTTTTGGCACCTTTGTATACAGAACTTTTACTTATACTCTCGTTATTTTCAGCTGTTTATTGAATAACCCATACCTAAAAATACTGAATTATGTACACAATCATAATTATTTCGTCTTTGAGAATGCATTGAAGAAAATAGTAGAAACGGCTCGGAATAAGCAAATGTGTTTCACAAAAAGTTTGAGAATTTCACTTGAATCAGAATTGTTAAAAGGCAGCTATATGAGGTAACTGGAACCTAATGCAGGTGACATTTGATGTTTCTGTAGCAAACAAAACCATCAAACATTGTGGAAAAAGGAGAAATTGCTTATGATCAGCAAGTTTTCCTCTTCACACCATGATTTGACCTCTGTATCTAATAAATATCATAATTTATCAGATCATCTGATTTTAACAGTTTCTCCTTTAATATTTTGAACCCAATATCAAGTAGACAGTTAGACAGTATTTGTGTTCCAATATTTGTTCTTGATTGACTAGGATGTAACCTCTCTGTGTTCCAATACAAATCTCTTGTTGATGGTCTTGATTGACTAGAATGTAACCTCTTTGTGCAGCCTGGTGTTATATGAGTGGTTAATATTGCTTTTTCTGTTTATATACTTCTTGTTAAATGGATAAGTTATACAAATCTATATGCTTCAATACAAACTTGATTTTCTTTTGCCACTAACACTATTACTATTGATTCAGATTTTGTTCTTACTAAATATTGCATCGAGTCATTGATAGCTCAGTAAGTAATGGCAAGGGCTATCAATCCATGGAATAAGAGTTTGAACTATGGCTCGGCCATTCATTATTTTCTGATAATTAATATAAGTCATTTGACTAAGCCTCATTCATCATCCTCCAATGGATTAACCCTTTCCCACTTGTAGATGCATTTTGTTTCCCCCATACGACAATTCTGCAGCAGACGACTTTGAACATATTTTGTATAAAAGTAGAAAATCTCTATAATTGAATGGATAACCTATGACTAAAAGTGGAAAACATTGTGGCAAAAGGAGAAATTGCACGTTTTGTGCAATTTCTTCTTTTGTCACTATGTTTTCAAATAGCCGTCTGATGCAGAGGCGTCAGAAAGCGTCTACATGAGGGAAAGGGTTAAATAACGTCTATGAGGGAAGGTTGCCAGTTGCATAGGGAAAAATACATTTTGAGTGAAGCTTTTATTCAAGACAGTAAAGTAACGCAGCAATATGTGAACTTGCTGCTATTTCATCCCTGAAATGACTAAATATTTTACCAATCAAATCATCAATTGATCAACTGCAGTGTTTGTATCTTGTCTATAAAATAGTGAAAGGCCTTTGTTATTACAAGAAATGACAAAATCTTCGTAAAAATGTCTTTTAATTAATTAACCCTTTCCCACATGCAACAAATCTATTGCAGACAACTTTGGAAATATCTAGGCAAAATATGGAAAGTCGACAAATGAAAATATATTATCGAATAAAGTTGAAAACATTGTTGGCAAAAGAAGAAATTGCTCATCATTAGCAATTTCCTCTTTTGCCAATGTTTTCAAAAGTCCTCTGCTGCAGATGCTTCAAAAAGTGTCTGTATGAGGGAAAGGGTTTACACTACCTATGAAAACATTCAACATTCAAATGAATTACTTCATATTCGATTTTAATCGTGAATCAAATTCTTGCTCAATTTGAGCCATGAAAGTTTAATTTTTGTTCACTCATTTTAAGATACCTTTGTCATTAAAGTTTTGTTACTTTATGGACGTATATTTATGTTTTTCAGATGATAAACTTAGAAAAATTATATCCGAACAGAAGGAAGTTCAAGCGGAGGTAAGAACATTAAATTTTATTAATTCTGCAGCAGACGACATTTGAAAACATTGTGGCTCATATTGTGCAATTTCTCTTATTGTCACAATGTTTTTAACTTTTTCACCAATCGTTAATTCGTAGAAAGTTACCATATTTTTGTTTAGATGTTTTTAAAGTTGACTGCTACAGATTTGTTGTATGTGGGAAACATGATTACAATAGCCCTTTCCTGAAAACAATCAATCTGCAGTAAACAACTTTACCTAGATGTTTTAACCCTTTACCTCATATAGATGCTTTCTGACGACTGCAGCACACAGCTTTTTGAAAACATAGTGACAAAAGAAGAAATTGCACAAAACATGCAATTTCTCCTTTTGCCACAATGTTTTCCACTTTTTGTCATAGGTTTAATATCCATTCAATTATGGAGTTTTTCTATGTTTTGAAAAAATACGTTCAAAGTCGTCTGCTGCAGAATTGTCGTATGAGGGAAAGGGTTAAAGACTATTGTATTGTACTGGCAATTTTGAATAAACAAGGAGTTTCCTCATACAGACACAAATAGTTTCAGATAAGAAACATTTGGGCAGTCGGGTATATGCCATCAATTAACCATTTCCCACATGCAGACTCATTTTGATGCCTCTGCAGCAGAGAACTTTTGAAAACATTGTGGCAGAAGAAGAAATTTATCAGTGTTTTCAATTATTTTCAGTAATTATACATTCATTTACAGAGGTTTTCTATATTTTTGCTAAGATGTTTTCAGTTGCCTGCTGAAAATTTGTTGTATGTGGGAAAGGGTTAAAGAAGTACATTAACCCTTTCACATATACTGTTGCATGATACAACCCATCTGTAGTAGACACTTTTGCCTAAATATTTCAAGAATATGATTTGAGTTAATGTGAATAGTTTTGAATATAAAAGAAGTTTCCAAATTACAAACATACAGTTTCAGAAATAAACATTTGCATGGGCACTTGGGTATATGCCAGCTATAACCATTTTCCCTCATACAGACACTTTCTGATGCCTCCGCAGAAGATGACTTTTGAAAATATTTGGCAATTTTTCAACTCTATCCAATAATAATACTTTCATATATGGATAATTTCTATATTTATGCCCAGATGATTCCAAGATCCTCTGCTGCAGATTTGTGATATATGCGGGAAAGAGTTAATTATCATCAGCCAGACTTTGTATAAGTTGATATTGGTATTTGGGTACATGGGTAAATGCCAGGTATTAACCCTTTCCCTCATACGATAATTCTGCAGCATACAACTTTGAACATATTTTAACAAAAAGTAGCAAATCTCTATAATTGAATGGATAACCTGTGACTAAAAGTGGAAAACATTGTGGCAAAAGAAGAAATTGCTCGTTTTGAGCAATTTCTTCTTTTGTCACTATGTTTTCAAAAAGTTGTCTGCTGCAGAGGCCTCAGAAAGCGTTTATATGAGGGAAAGGGTTAAATCATTAAGTGTAAGGAGGAAGTAGTGAATAAGGTAAACAAAATCCCGCATACAAAAAATATGCAGCTGAGAACTTTGAAAAACTAAAAGGCAAAACTGTAGCTGAATTATTTAAAAGATTTGAACACATTTTGACAACAAGAGGAATTGCTCATTATTACCACCTTTCTCTATACAGGTAACCACATTAACCAGGGAATTAGAGGAGGAAAAAGCCAAGAAAGAGACAGAGACAGCAACTCCTAAAGTTCAGCAGATGAATGGTCCCGAGGTCCAGCTGTATGAAGTACAAAGTAAGTGATCCCCTATATTCCTCATTGTTTCAAGTCGTGTTTCTAACATAATGATTATGTATGAAGTACAAAGTAAGTGATCCCCTATATTCCTCATTGTTTCAAGTCGTGTTTCTAACATAATGATTATGTATGAAGTACAAAATAAGTGATCCCCTATATTCCTCATTGTTTCAAGTCGTGTTTCTAACATAATGATTATGTATGAAGTACAAAGTAAGAGATCCCCTATATTCCTCATTGTTTCAAGTCGTGTTTCTAACATAATGATTATGTATGAAGTACAAAGTAAGAGATCCCCTATATTACTCATTGTTTCAAGTCGTGTTTCTAACATAATGATTATGTATGAAGTACAAAGTAAGTGATCCCCTATATTCCTCATTGTTTCAAGTCGTGTTTCTAACATAATGATTATGTATGAAGTACAAAGTAAGAGATCCCCTATATTCCTCATTGTTTCAAGTCGTGTTTCTAACATAATGATTATGTATGAAGTACAAAGTAAGAGATCCCCTATATTCCTCATTGTTTCAAGTTGTGTTTCTAACATAATGATTATGTATGAAGTACAAAGTAAGAGATCCCCTATATTCCTCATTGTTTCAAGTCGTGTTTCTAACATAATGATTATGTATGAAGTACAAAGTAAGAGATCCCCTATATTCCTCATTGTTTCAAGTCGTGTTTCTAACATAATGATTATGTATGAAGTACAAAGTAAGAGATCCCCTATATTCCTCATTGTTTCAAGTTGTGTTTCTAACATAATGATTATGTATGAAGTACAAAGTAAGAGATCCCCTATATTCCTCATGGTTTCAAGTCGTGTTTCTAACATAATGATTATGTATGAAGTACAAAGTAAGAGATCCCCTATATTCCTCATTGTTTCAAGTCATGTTTCTAACATAATGATTATGTATGAAGTACAAAGTAAGAGATCCCCTATATTTCTCATTGTTTCAAGTCGTGTTTCTAACATAATGATTATGTATGAAGTACAAAGTAAGTGATCCCCTATATTTCTTATTGTTTCAAGTCGTGTTTCTAACATAATGATTATGTATGAAGTACAAAGTAAGAGATCCCCTATATTCCTCTTTGTTTCAAGTCGTGTTTCTGACATAATGATTATGTATGAAGTACAAAGTAAGCGATCCCCTATATTCCTCATTGTTTCAAGCTGTGTTTCTAACATAATGATTATGTATGAAGTACAAAGTAAGCGATTCACTGAATTCCTCATTGTTTCATGCCATGTTTCTAACATAATGGTTATGTATGAAGTACAAAGTAAGCAATTCACTGAATTTCTCATTGTTTCATGCCGTGTTGCTAACATAATGATTATGTATGAAGTACAACGTAAGCAATTCACTGAATTTCTCATTGTTTCATGCCGTGTTTCTAACATAATGATTATGTATGAAGTACAAAGTAAGCGATTCACTGAATTTCTCATTGTTTCATGCCGTGTTTCTAACATAATTATTATGTTTTGGGGTGGGGGTTTTTCATGGTATTTTAAGCCATTTTACAAACAAAAATCAGTTTAATCACAACATTTCAAAAGATATCAGTTCTGCAAGTTGGAAAAGGTTAAGTAAAAGGACCCTAGTTTGAACCCCTTGCCACATATTGACGCTTTATGACGCCTCTGCAGGTGACAACTTTTGAAAACATTATTGCCAAAGGAGAAATTTCTCCATTTGCCACAATTTGTGGGAAATGGTTAAGGATCAATAGTGGATTTCAGAACACGAAATTACATCATACCAGCTATTGAACATTTTAGACAGAAGCCCGTAAATATTTTTTTTTTTGCTATATTTACAGAGGAAACCCGTAAAAACTAATTGCTATATTTACAGGGGAAGTCATTTTACAATATTATTTTTGCTATATTTACAGGGGATGCTAGTAAACAGATACATGAGTATAAGTTAAAATTACAAAAATCGGAACAGGAAATAACTAATTTAGATGGTAGTGTAAGTAGCTTTAAAAAATAATTTTGACATAGATTTGATAAAATGAAATCATGATTTTAATTAATCAAATTATTTAATTGTTCTTCATTAATCCTTTCAAAAATACAACAGCAGAGAAAGTGGTAAACATCTAGGAAAAATATAGAAAATCCCTATAAATGAAAACATAATTATGGAACATAGTTAAAAACATTGTGGCAAAAGGAGAAAGAACTTGGTTCATTATGAGCAATTTCTCCTTTTGCTACAATGGTTTCTAGTATCATCTTTTTCAGGAGCGATTCCACCTTTAGCTATAATGATTTTATAACTCTTTCCCTCATACGACAATTCTGCAGCAGACGACTTTGAACATATTTTGTCCAAAATTAGAAATTCTCTATAATTGAATGGATGACCTATGACTAATTAACAGTGGAAAACATTGTGGCGAAAGGAGAAATTGCTCGTTTTGAGCAATTTCTTCTTTTGTCACTATGTTTTCAAAAAGCCGTCTGCTGCAGAGGCGTCAGAAAGCGTCTATATGAAGGAAAGGGTTAAGTCATCTGCTGTAGATGCATCTGCATGTGTAATTTGGAGTTATTGTTTTTGTTCAACAGGTAAATAGGTTAGAAAATCAAGTTAAACGATTTAAATATGACGCAGAAGAAGCTGAGCGTATAGAGGATGAATTAAAAACTGACAGACGGAGGTTACAAAGAGAGGTTTGTTAAATCTAAACTGCTTTATTATACCCCCAGATACATAGTATATGGGGGCTATATAGGAGTCACGCTTGTCGGTTTGTCGGTCTGTTTGTCTGTGGGCATTTCTTGTGAACACTTTCTCAGCAACCCTTGGTCAGAATTCAATATAACTTCACAAGAATGATTGATACCAAGCCTAGTTGTGCATATTGTCGGCGTGTTGCACTGGAATTATTTTTAAATGAGTTATGGCCCCTTGAATTTCTCATACATAGTTGGTCTGTAGACATTTCTTGTGAACACTATTTCTCAGCAACCCTTTGTCAGAATTCAATATAACTTCACAAGAATGATTGATACCAAGCCTAGTTGTGCATATTGTCGGCGTGTTGAGCAATTTCTCCTTTTGCCACAATGTTTTCCATGTTTAGTCATAGGTATTCCCTTCAATTATAGAGATTTTTTAATTTTTTGACAAAATATGTTGAAAGTCATCTGCTGCAGAATTGTCGTATGAGGGAAAGGGTTAAACAGAACCTTCTTTACACATGTCATTTGGTCGGTCCATCAGTAGACCAAAGCTTGTCAGATTAACCCTTTTCCTCATACGACAATTCTGCAGCAGACGACTTTAAACATATTTTGTCAAAAAATAGAAAATCTCCATAATTGAATGGATTACCTATGACTAAAAGTGGAAAACAATGTGGCAAAAGGAGAAATTGCACATTTTGTGCAATTTCTTCTTTTGTCACTATGTTTTCAAAAAGCCGTCTGCTGCAGAGGCATCAGAAAGCGTCTATATGAGGGAAAGGGTTAATAACTGGATGATGTTTGGATCTAAAGTACTCTAACTTGGCAGGGAGAATGGGCATGACCAGTAGATGGCCCCTATTCATTTTGAGGTCATCTGTTCAAAGGTCAAGGTCATAGTGACCTTGAAAACAAAAAAGGGAGAGCAACACTATCTTGATGAGTATTTCTATCGATAATATCCTTTGCAAGTTTAAAATGAATCTTGTTATGTCAAAATCTAGGTCATTAGATCAAATTTAAATTGAACTTTGTGGATCCTCTACTGGCCACATTTTTTATCCAATATTGGTGAATGTTTGTCTTCAAGTTTGAATATGGGTCATGGTGGATCTTTGCCTATTTTATCAAATCATTTCATTAGCCTTTTCCCACTTACAGATACTTTCTGACATCTCTGCTGCAGACGACTTTTGAAAACATTGTGGCAAATTGAGAAGTTTCTCATAACGAGCTATACCTAAAATTGCCACAATGTTTTCAACTCAATTTGAAAACTATAATTTCATTTAAGATTTTCAATATTTTGGCGAATATCTTTTCATGGTCGTCTGCAAAATATGTATATGTAGGGACTCAACTCAATTTGAAAACTATAATTTCATTTAAGATTTTCAATATTTTGGCGAATATCTTTTCATGGTCGTCTGCTGCAGATATGTATATGTAGGGAAGCGTTAATATCAACTTTGAAATATGGAAATTCTCAGTAAATGAATGTATAATTGTTGAATAGAGTTGAAGTCATTGTGTCAAATGGAGAAATTATTGAGTCTGCTTCAAGGGTGTCAGAAGGTGTGTTAATTCACTTGTACATAATTATTCACCAATGTGATCAACATGTCCTCCTTTTGGCATGTCATTTTGTTTGTAAAATAGAAAGATGTTATCTTGGTTTTATTTTGTTTCAGTTGAGGGAGTGTCAAAACCAGATTGAAGAATTACAGAATCAGAACAAACATTTAACTAAAAGACTAGAAAAGTTTAGACAAAATCGGACATTAGTGAATCCTTGATGTCCAAATATCATATTTAGTAACCCATGTGTAAGCTCCAGTGGTTGGCCCATATAGCCACGTTATAATATAACAATACCTGTGATTGGCTGGCTTCTAGCAAAGCTCATTTTTCATATAGTGGGAACAGATTTGCTAAGCAAATATGCTAGGAAGACACATTCAGTAACCGTGGACGGTCATTTTGAAAGTTGCAGTTCTGTGATTTTGTGAATGGTACCTGTATCATTGTCGAAAGGAGATAATAATGTTCCAAAGCCAGCCTGACAGTAGAACTATGTGATTTACTGAAACTTGGAAAATTGGTCAATGGAGGAAATCTTGCAAGCTTTCCATAAAGTCAAACTGGGAATATTTAAAATTCAGTAATTACTAATTTATGTAAAAGATTACCTATCGGTAAATTTTTATTGCCATATTAGCTCTAAGCAGACTTATTATGACACAATTTTTTTAGATATTGGTCGACATAGACAGATTTGAAGGGTTTCTGGGTTTAATTCCAGTTATTTATGCAAACAGTGTTTTGCAGGTATTTTCAACAGCTGATGAACTCTAGAATCTTTATAAAATCTTTCCAACAATAGGAGAAAATAGGTATCAGAAGTCTCATTTGTTGAATATCATTATTAACCCTTTCCCTCATATAGACGCTTTCTGACGCCTCTGCAGCAGACGGCTTTTTGAAAACATAGCGACAAAAGAAGAAATTGCACAAAACGTGCCACAATGTTTTCCACTTTTAGTCATAGGTTATCCATTCAATTATAGAGATTGTCTATGTTTTGACAAAATATGTTCAAAGTCGTCTGCTGCAGAATTGCCGTATGAGGGAAAGGGTTAACAAAAGTATGATTATTGAAAAGGGTAAAATATTGTGGCAAAAGGCATCTGCTGCAAACACATCAAAAGGCATCTGCTGCAAACACATCAAAAGGCATCTGCTGCAAACACATCAAAAGGCATCTGCTGCAAACACATCAAAAGGCTTCTGCATTTGGACATGGGTTAACATAATCTGTATTTACATTTACATTGTTATTCAAAGCACATTTTTCTGAATGAATCAAAACAATTTATGTAACAAAATATTTTGTTAAAACAAGGTCATTGCTGCAATGGCTGAGTCTCAGTAGCGATGCAGGCTTTTATTACAGGAATAGTGTTTGAACCCTAGCTTAATCAAAATTCTTTTTGACATTTGACAAAAGTAAATGCAACAAGCGTCATTCGTCTTCCACCAATGGAAAAGAAGCCAGTTGCTTGAAAAGACTACTTGTGGATTACTGGCTTGAGAAAACTAGGAAACACTAAGTAGGTGAACCAGGCGCTGTAATATGGCTGAAAAATTTATAAAATAATATTCTCAAAATGATTCCAAACAATAGCTGGTACCCGGAGACAGGTGTAGTGAGGTATGGGATCAGATGGTCTTTTGCGCTTCCAGTTTTGTTACTGTGATTGAAGGGAGACACTGTGTGCGGTATACTCTTTAATATTATATTCTTCTACATTTCATAGTGAATTTAAGGGCTTTCATTTTTTGTAAGTTTAACTATCAAGTTTACTGCTTTGTAATAAACCTAAAACTTGATAGTTTTGGTTGCTTTGATTTTCTTGCTTTTGTCACAAATTGAAAAATGATTTCTGGCTGAAAGTCTAGCTGATCAGAAGCAATTAACTCTTTTCCCACAATGTTTTATCAGCAGGAGGGGTTCATAAATCATTTTTACATAACGGTATTGAAGTGTGTTAAATATTACCAAAATAGCATAATTAAACGCGTATCCACATGCAACAAACAGAGGAGTTAGAACAAAATTAGGACCCGGCCGGGTAGCTCAATTGGTAGCGTATCTGACTCGTGATCTGGAGGTCACGGGTTCGATACCCGGTTGCGGCGACATTCTTTCGGGCGATGTTTTCCATTGCCTCTCACCTCTGATCTATGTGAGAAAGTAGTCAGTGGCTTCGAAAGAATGTTGTGTAAGTACTGGTGTGGGAAAGCCAGGAAAACATGGGTAGGTGCACTGACCGCCGTGATATGACCAAAGCTGTTGAAAGCGGCGTTAAACTCCAAACAAACAAACAAACAAACAAAATTAGGTAAAAATATTGAAAAATCTCTCAATGAAAGAATGATTTTATTGAATAAAGTGGTAAAAGGAAAACAAAATTATGAGCTCAACTCAACTTTATTAGCAATTGGCATAAAAACATGCCTTTGGCCATTTACAAACAACTTTAAATGAAATATTTTCATACATGTACATTAAAAAATAGTAGTCAACATACAGCAAATCTGCAGCAGATGACTGAACATATTTTGTCAAAAAATAGAAAATATCTATAATTGATTGGATAACCTATGACTAAAAGTGGAAAACATTGTGGCAAAAGTAGAAATTGCTCGTTTTGAGCAATTTCTTCTTTTGTCACTATGTATTCAAAAAGCCGTCTGCTGCAGAGGCGTCAGAAAGCGTCTATATGTGGGAAAGGGTTAATACACATGTTATAACTAGCAAACTATCGTTTATGAGCATCATCTCCTTTTGTTTGTCCGCTGAAGATGGGGAGAGTTTATCTTCCCTGTGATATATTTACTCACATGTAATTACCCTTTCCCACAGACAGTAAATCTGAAGCAGACGACTTTGAAAATATATTGGTAAAAATATGGAAAATCTCCCGAATGAAACTAGAATTATTGAATGGAGTTGGAAACATTCGGGCAATAGGAGAAATTGCTAATGATGAGGAATTTCTTCTTTTGTCACAATGTTTTCAAAAGTCTTCTTCTGCAGATGTGTCAGAATGCATCTTTATGTGGGAAAGGGTTAAACATGTGCATCAGCAAGATTTTGATATAAGGATGTTAACCCTTTCCCACTTACAAGGCATCTGCAGCAGACTGCAGTAGACAACTTTGAAAACATCTGGTAAAAAATATGCAAACTTCATAAATGAAAAAGTATCATTATTAAATAGAGTACATTACATAACTGTGGCAAAGAGGGAAATTTCTTAATTTCAACGTTTGCCACAATGTTTTCAAAAGTTGTCTTCTGCAGATGGGTCTGTTTGTGGGAATGGGTAAAGAGGGGTTTTGAATTCCCGTATTAACCCTTTCCCTCATATGACAATTCTGCAGCAGACGACTTTAAACGTATTTTGTCAAAACACAGAAAATCTCCATAATTGAACGGATAACCTATGACAAAAAGTGGAAAACATTGTGGCAAAAGGAGAAATTGCACGTTTTGTGCAATTTCTTCTTTTGTCATTATGTTTTGAAAAAGCTGTCTGCTGCAGAGGCATCAGAAAGCGTCTATATGAGGGAAAGGCTTAACACATAAGTTATATATTACATATGAAAAAAGTAGATGTAATTTCTTGTGAATCATGCAATAATTTTGATAAAAGGAGCTGTATTGATGAAGCTTTCATGACGCAAATATAACATATGTGAAACAATTCATATTGTCAGGGCAATTGGTTTTCTCCCTTGTCATTTCTTCTCCTGGTATATTTCCATAATCTTGCATTACCCTTTCCTGCATACATACACTTTCTGACGTCTCTGCAACAGACAACTTTTGAAAACCTTGTCACAAAAGGAGAAGTTGCACAAAACATTTTGCAACAGTGTCTATCAACATTTCTGAACAAATATATGCTTTCATTTATACGCTGTTTCAATATGTTTTGATGTTTTCAAAGTCATCTGCTGCATATTTGATGTATGGGGGACAGAGTTAATATATGTAATATATAAAGTAGCTATATTCCACTTGACTGAAGTCACTTTATAATTGCCAATTTGCATACAGTCTTTATTTTATAGCATTAATTCATTAGAGCAATAGATCGTGGTATTTCAATACAAATTTTTCGATATTTTCTTCTTTTAATTAAATCTTTAACTATTTTTTTCCCTGTAAGGTTATTAATTTTTCCCAGAGAATCATGTTTCCGTCTTTTCAAATTGTAACTTTGCAGCTAGATTGTGCTTCCAGTATTTGCTGATATTGTATAAATGATCTTTTGTATTACATCGTAATATAGGAATATATGTAAAAAGAGCCGCGTCTAGTTATTTCGGGTCTTAATACTTTCCCATATACCACAAATCTGCAACAGATGACTGTAAACATCTCCGCATAAGTATGGAAAATCTGTACAAATTTAAGTTGATTAGTATTGAAAACATAGTGGCAAAAGGAGAAGTTGCTCATTATAAGCAATTCCTCCTTTTGTCCCAATGTTTTCAAAAGTTGTCTGCTGCAGAAGGTTCAAAATGTTTCTACATGTGGGAAAAGGTTAATGCTTCTGCATACTTGGAAGACTGTTGTGCATACCTGCAATATCGCCATAGTCTTCTATGCTTACATGTAGTATACAGAGACCAAGATGGTGCCTCGGACAAAGCAAAAGAAGAATAGTATACTTACACGGAATTCACTGCCAGACCCCTTTCTGTGATCATGTTAACCCTTTCCCTCATACGACAATTCTGCAGCAGACGACTTTGAACGTATTTTGTCAAATAATGGAAAATCTCTATAATTGAATGGATAACCTATGACTAAAAGTGGAAAACATTGTGACAAAAGGAGAAATTGCATGTTTTGTGCAATTTCTCCTTTTGTCACTATGTTTTCAAAAAGCCGTCTGCTGCAGAGGCGTCAGAAAGCGTCTATATGAGGGAAAGGGTTGAGCGTATTCAATAAGACCCCTAATCACCGGACTGGGCTCAACTAGAAGTTGTTTTGTATCCCCTGTAGGACATGTAGTGTTGATGACCCATTATCTGATAATGTGCTGTACTCTTCCAACTTGAAAACACCCCCGCAATAAATTATGAAAAGTGTCAAGATAGTATATTTTTGACATGTTTCAAATTTAAAACACCTGGTTCCAAAACTATTTAACCCTTTCCCTAATACGACAATTCTGCAGCAGACGACTTGGAACATATTTTGTCAAATAATGGAAAATCTCTATAATTGAATGGATAACCTATGACTAAAAGTGGAAAACATTGTGGCAAAAGGAGAATTGCACGTTTTGTGCAATTTCTTCTTTTGTCACTATGTTTTCAAAAAGCTGTCTGCTGCAGAGGCGTCTAAAAGCGTTTTTATGAGGGAAAGGGTTAAGTTAATTGATGCTCAGAATTTGTTTTACGTTATGTGATTGGTTAATTTTTTTAATCAATCAGACGTCTTATTTGGGGCATAGAGTTATCTGAGCGTTGAGAATGTTTTTATAGATTGGGGCCACAAGTGAAAATAAAACGAAAATCTGGAGAAATTCAACTAATTTGCAGCTAGTGGGTTGATGTCTATTATACATATCAGGACTGAAATAATATTATTTCTATTATATATATTGTAATGACACTTTCTTGGATATTGAAGTCGATTGACACTTCTCAGATAACTCTTGAAAACATTGATCAAAATAGAGAAGTTACTCCCAAGTGAAGAATTCTCTTTTGCCACAATATTAAATTTTCAAAAGATTTCTGCTGCAGATGCGTCAAATGTGTCAGATGCAGTTATATACTCGTTGATTCTAAGTCCTCTATTTAAAGGGTAGCCTAATACCTTTTTAATGGAAGTGGCCTTCTTTCATTGGGAAATGAGGGCAAGTCGAGGCAGACACTTGGACTTTGTCATAGCTTTATAATTCATCAACATTCTTCTGTATGTAAGCATTGTCTTCACCCTCATTGACCGACCCATATTTAACGAATGGCTTGTCCTAGTGAAAAGTAATCCATAGCAGAACTCTAGATGAGATGTGTATTTTATATCCTTAACCCTTTTCCACTTGTGTATGCGATCTGGCGCATCTGCAGCAGACAACTTCTGAAAAACATTGTGTCAAAAGAAGAAATTGCTCATAACAAGCAATTTCTCATTTTGCCACAATGTTTTCAACTTTATTAAATGATTATAAACTTCTATTTCCAGGGGGTTTCCATAATTTTCCATGGATTATTTAAAATTTGTCTGCTGCTGATTTGATATATTTTGAAAAAGGGTCAAATCCTTCTTTGACCTCTCAACCCTATGTTGTTGGTACTCAAAAGGATTGCTTACCAGCAACATAGGGTTTAACAAGTTATAAGGTATAATATGCAGGACAAACACTTGGGTATTCTTCCTTATCTTGACCTCTGGGAAAGTATGTGGAGATCAAACAGTGTTTTCCCAAATAAAATCAGGATCGAAGGCTCGTACCTGGAGGAGTCTTCAATTGTACCAACAAGTCAAACAATTATGATTGTATAACATTCTATATTTAACCCTTTCCCTCATACGACAAATCTGCAGCAGACGACTTTGAACATATTTTGTCAAAAAATAGAAAATCTCTTTAATTGAATGGATAACCTATAACTAAAAGTGGAAAACATTGTGGCAAAAGGAGAAATTGCTCGTTTTGAGCAATTTCTTCTTTTGTCACTATGTTTTCAAAAGGCTGTCTGCTGCAGAGGCGTCAGAAAGCGCCTATATGAGAGGAAGGGTTTAACTGAGCAGCTAGATTTGGTTTATTATCTATCAGCTTTCTGCAAACTATATTGATTTGGCAAAGTTAACCTCACAGACCATGGAGAGCAAGTTGTGCTGTATGCCTCTTGTTTATCCATTTTACAAAAGCTCAGAAGGTTCATAGCCTAGAGGTCTGGACGTTTTCCTTTGTTATTTCATTGACCGTTTAAACATTGTATCAGGAAAGTTAGTTGTGTAACCCTTCCACTTAAAATGTGTGCTTGTATTTTTGTGTGTCGTTCTTTATACCTCTTTTCCTGCAACAAAATAACCTTTGTGAAAATTTTGTTCCGAGTTTGATGAATGTTGAAAATGAACCATATTTGTTGTAATATGTGTATAACAGCTACATTTTCTGCACTGTTTTATTTAGTGTAAAATGTTATGGAAAGTGTAGCCATTATCGCATTAATAAAAATGGACATTGGCAATTCTTTGCTGTAGTGTTAGACTGCTGACTAATGACCTTGTAGAAAAATTAAGCCATTGTTGATCTGCAACTTTTTCTGTAATGTTTGCTTTTTAATAATTTCTTAAGACAGGGTATTTATTGAAAATTAAGAGTACAATGTAACCTTGAAGTGACATCTGTAGATCAAAAGCTGTTGTATAGCGCCATTTTAATAATTTCGCTATTCCAACAAAAAGCAAATTCAAAATATGGACAAAAGACCTTATAAAAGGTTATTTTGGGGATAGAGTGGAAAACATTGTGGGAACACAAAACTTGCTTGTAATTAGCAATCTTTTCTTTTCCTACACTGTTTTCAACAGTTGCACTGTTTATGAATGATTGTACTTGTGCTCTATATTAGAGTGCTGTGTGGAGCTAGATTTGGCTGAAGTCTAGAATTAGCGATTAAGAGGGAAAAGGGGTCAAGGAATGGACATACTACTGACAGTCATTTTTAACCCTTTCCCACATACCGACGCATATCGTTGCATCTGCAGCAGATGACTTGAAAACATTGTGGGAAAAGGTGAAA
Organism: Serripes groenlandicus; assembly: GCA_031761405.1. Classification (NCBI taxonomy): domain Eukaryota; kingdom Metazoa; phylum Mollusca; class Bivalvia; order Cardiida; family Cardiidae; genus Serripes; species Serripes groenlandicus. Next base: position 134,165,417 of record JASEVX010000004.1, read on the forward strand.
TTGCCACAATGTTTTCTACTATTTAAAAATCATACTTGTATTCGGAGAGATTTTCATTTTTCTTGGCTAGTTATTTTCAAAGTCGTTTGCTGCATATCGAGGGCTTGGTGTGAAACGGTTGTCATAATATCTTTAAAAGCGTTAAATCGTTTTTCTTGGTAAACAATGGAAATTTAGGTGCCATTGCTCGTTCTGAGCAATGGCACCTAAATTTGCATTGTTTACAAAGGGGTCAAAATTGCCCCTAAACCAGGGTTTTCAAAATAGGTTTTTAGTTACAACCGTTTCACGCCAAGCCCTCGATATGTGTCGTATGTGGGAAAAGTTGATTGAATTAATAATATTTTTTTTAGATATATATACCATAGACTCTTTCATTATATAGTGAGAATTTTTCTATGGGTATTCAAATTTGAGCTTACTACATTGGCATAATTTGAACTCGGTGTCACCCGAATGTGTACATTTTCTATGAAGCAATAATTGCTCGCCTATTATTTATCAACCATTCTGAAGAACACATACCTATTAGGTTAGGTGTATCAGAATGCAGCTTCAAAATACTTGAGTTTTTGACTTGGCCAACGAAGTTTGTGATTATATTCGTCGATTAAAAGTGGTTATTTGTACAGACTGGTTGGTGAGTAGGAAAGTAGTTAGCCTAAATTTACATCCCATGGATATTTTTTGCCGTATTACAATATACATATTACCAGTCTGGTCTATAGTCACATGATAGTCATGTGATTATAATGAAAATAATAAAAGAAGGACTCTATATTGCTTTTAGTCTTGTTTTTAGCTCACCTGAGCACAATGTGTGAGGTGAGCTATTGTGATCGCTTTTCGTCTGTCCGTTCAATTTTTGCTACAAACAACTTCTTCTCCTAAACCAATGGATTGATTTCATAATAATCTAATAGGAATGTTCTTTAGGTGGTCCTCTTTCAAAGTTGTTAAAATAATTTAATTCCATGTAGACTTTGGTTGCTGCGGCATCAGAAAAGGGGAAAATTGCCAAAACTTTAAAAATCTTCTTGTCCAAAAGCATTGGTCCGATTTAATAGTTATTTGACACAAATGTTCCTTGGGAGACCCTTTACCAAGATTGTTCAAGTTATTCCGCTCCATTGAAAAATATGGCCAAGAGGTGGCGGGAGCTTTTTTTAGCTCACCTGAGCTTTGCTCAAGGTGAGTTATTGTGATCGCCTTTTGTCCGGCGTCCGTCGTCCATCGTGCGTCGTGCGTCAACTTCTTCTCCTCAGTAACCAGTGGGTCAATTGGGATGAAACTTCACAGCAAGCATCCTCTCAATGACCTCACGAGATTTCCTTCAAATTTTTGGGATCCATGCAGAATTCTGGTTTCCATGGCAACAAAATGAAAAAAACTTCAAAATTCTTCTTCTCCCAAACTGGTTGGCAGATTTTCAAATCATTTTGTAGAAATGTTCCTTGGATGGCCCTCTATGAGATTCCTTTAAGCCGTGTTGATTGGTCGAAAAACATGGCCACCAGGGGGGGCGGGGCCATTTTGCCTTATATGGCTATAGTGAAAACTTAAAAAATCTTCTCCTCCGAAAGTATAAGGCCGATTTTCAAATAATTTTGTAGAAATGTTCCTTGAGTGATCCTCTATCAGATTCCTTCAAGCCATGTTGATTGGTCAAAAACATGGCCGCCAGGGGGCGGGGTTATTTTGCCTTTTATGGCTATAGTGAAAAAATTTAAAAATCTTCTCCTCCATAAGTGTCAGGCCGATTTTCAAATAATTTTGTAGAAATGTTCCTTGGGTGACCCTCTATCAGATTCCTTCAAGCAATGTTGATTGGTCGAAAAACATGGCCGCCAGGGGGCGGGGGCTATTTTGCCTTATATGGCCAAAGTGAAAACTTAAAAAATCTTCAACATCTTCTCCTCAATAACCAGTGGGTCAATTGGGATGAAACTTCACAGAAAGCATCCTCTCAATGACCTCACCAGAATTCCTTCAAATTTTTGGGATCCATGCAGAATTCTGGTTTCCATGGCAACGAAACGAAAAAAACTTCAAAATTCTTCATCTCCCAAACTGCTTGGCAGATTTTCAAATAATTTTGTAGAAATGTTCCTTGGATGACCCTCTACCAGATTCCTTCAAGCCATGTTGATTGGTCGAAAAACACGGCCGCCAGGGGGCGGGGCTATTTTGCCTTATATGGCTATAGTGCAAACTTAAAAAATCTTCTCCAAAAGTGTCAGCCCGATTTTCAAATAATTTTGTAGAAATGTTCCTTGGATGACCCACTTTCAGATTCCTTCAAAACATGTTGATTGGTCAAAAAACATGGCCGCCAGTGGGCAGGGCTATTTTGCATTATATGGCTATAGTGCAAACTTAAAAAATCTTCTCCTCCAAAAGTGTCAGCCCGATTTTCAAATAATTTTGTAGAAATGTTCCTTGGATGACCCTCTACCAGATTCCTTCAAGCCATGTTGATTGGTCGAAAAACACGGCCGCCAGGGGGCGGGGCTATTTTGCCTTATATGGCTATAGTGCAAACTTAAAAAATCTTCTCCTCCAAAAGTGTCGGCCCGATTTTCAAATAATTTTGTAGAAATGTTCCTTGGATGACCCACTTTCAGATTCCTTCAAGCCATGTTGATTGGTCAAAAAACATGGCCGCCAGTGGGCAGGGCTATTTTGCATTATATGGCTATAGTGAAAACTTAAAAAATCTTCTCCTCCAAAAGTATCTGGCCGATTTTCAAATAATTTTGTAGAAATGTTCCTAGGGTGACCCTCTATCAGATTCCTTCAAGCCAAGTTGATTGGTCGGAAACTATGGCTGCCAGGGGGCGGGGCTTATATAGCTAAAGTGAAAAAAAAAAAATCAGGTGAGCGATTCAAGGGCCATCATGGCCCTCTTGTTTGTTAAATCGGTGTGCATTGTAAAAACTTTGAAAATCTTCTTGTCTAAAAGTACTGGCCAGCCCGAATTAAAAATAATCTGGCATAAATGTTCCTTGAGGGACCTTCTACCAAGATTGTTCAAATTATTTGGATCCAATAAAAAACATGGCCTCTAGGGGGTGGGGTGGGACTTATTTTCCTTATATGCGCATTATAAAAACTTCAAAAATCTTCTTGTCCGAAAGTACTGGCCGATTTAAAAATAACATGGCACAACTGTTCCTTGAGGGACCCTCTACCAAGATTGTTCAAATTATTCGGATCCGTTAAAAAACATGGCCTCTAGGGTGTGGGGCGTGTTTTCCTTATATGTGCATTGTTAAAAATCTTCTTGTCTGAAAGTAACGGCCTGATTCAAAAATAATATGGCACAAATATTCCTTGAGGGACCTTCTTCCAAGATTGATCAAATTGTTCTGATCCGATGAAAAACATGGCCTCTAGCGGGCGGGGCTTGTTTTCCTTATATGTGCATTTTAAAAACTTCTTAGATTGAATTAAATCAGGTGAGCGATATAGGACCATCATGGTCCTCTTGTTTTGTTTTAATACCAAATTCAACAAGAATTAAACAAGCAGATTTTACAATGCACTGAGCCCCAATAAAAAGTAATAATTTTCCAAACAGATATGTTTTTAGACACCAGCTTTGAAAACATCTATAGACCAAAATTGAAACATCTGGACTATTGGAAGTACAGCAGCCTAAGCTAGAATCAGAGATGAGAACATTGTGGGTAAAGAAGAATAGTTCTTTTTCATATTTCATTGCAATATTTAAAACAAGAGCACCGCGTACGGCACAGACGCTCGACTGATAGAAAACAGATAAAAAGCTGAGCTGAACACAAAACCTTAACCGGACGACCACGCCGACGCCAGGGTCATGACAATAGCTCTCGTTTTTTCAAAAGTCGAGCTAAAAAAGGTTGTCTAAAGTTTTCAATGTCAGGAAAAAGATACTAATAATAATGCTCATTAATGAAACACTTTAAGAAATATGTTGACCCTCTTCTTATGATGCAGAAGAAATTTGGTGTCTCTTCAGCAGAGATTTTTGAAAACATTTTGGGGAAAAGAAATGAATGCTTAAAATCCCCAAACTGTTTTCAACTCTGTATTAGAATTACACTTCTAAGTTAACAGATAGTACATCTTTTTCCTCCGGTGGGTGAAAAGCAGTCGAATCAAATTTCATATCAAGAGTAATGGTTACCATTTTCCACAAAAGATGCATTTTGAAGTATCTACAGTAGAAGACTTCAAAACATTGTGGCAAAAGAAGACATTGCTTATAATGAGCAATTTCTCCTTTTGTCACAATGTTTTAAGGTCTTTTCAACAATAAAATTATAATTTTATAAGATTTGCCAAATTCTTATTTATATGTTTTCAAAGTCGTCTGCAAAATATCTAAGGGGTATAAAGCATAGGAGATATTAATTTATCTTTACGGGTATTGAACTTTATCACAAACATGACACTTTCCTGTGATATAATTATAAATATAATTTGATCTGTGAGCCATTTATAACCTTTATAAATAAATCTATCTAAATTAGAAAGTTCAGATTCAGCTAATGATATAGTGATGTTACACTAAGTCTGGGATACTGCTTTCAAGACATGAATACATTAAATACGTTTGTGTAAAACTGTATATTTTCTGAAATGACCTCACAGATCAAGTTCTACTTATAAATACCAATTAACTCGCTAAAATGTCACAATGAATACAATAGAAACAAGACTATAGTGAAAAGATAATGATAAAACGCAAAAATTTACAACTTTTAATAAGGGTCACCAGTATTAATCAACATCCATGATGCCCCAGTCCTCATCGTCCGACTGTTTCTCCCCTCTCGGTTTTACGCCTTTCGTCTTCTTGTCTTTCCTTTTCTTCTTTTTCTTGGTCTTGCCGCCCGACACACTGTACATATCCTCTACATCCTTCAGTTTCGAATCGTTTCGGTAGTGGACCTGATCCGGCACCATGTTCATTTCACGTTGATCAATCGTCTGCCAGCGTGTGTAATCCATCGGTTTGGCTTCGAATGCTTTCTTTTTGGTAATATTGTCATAATAGCGGTCACTTTTATCCTCAGATTTATGTACTATTTTAGCATCACTTTTGTCATCTTTAAAAGAGATCTTTTTAGAACAATCTTTTGCAGTGGTGCCATGCGCTTCATAATGTTCACCATGGAAACTAGAACTCGCGTTCACCTTGGATGCCGATGTTGGTTCTAAATGTTGGTTTGGTGTCCCGCGCGTTTTCTTCTTCTTTGGTTTAATCTCTGCCTCTAGTTTCTTCCTGTTTGGTCTGTCCCCGTGACCTGGTTTGACCTCGTAGCTACTCAGATTCATGGTATTGTTCGTCTCAATGTAACTTGTGAATGATGTTGACATATCAGACATGTTACTGTCGAAAGTCGTGTTGAACGTTGTATTAAACGATTTGTTACCGTCGTGCGGTTTGTTAAATCTTTCTCTTAACATACCACCGTTCTTGTCAGCAATTCTAGCATATATGGCATACTGGCCGTCTTCTTTGTCGTCGCCGAATGACTCAACGTGCTCGACAGTTATTTCTTGTTCCACCATGTTGTCGACGTCTACCGTTTCCAAGAAAGCGGCACCACCATCATGGAACGAACTCACTATCTCTTCATCTTCTATCGTGAATTCTTCCATAACGTTGTGAGACTGTGTCTCTTCTTCCCCAATAAGTTTGCGTCGAGCAGTTTTACTCTGTGTCTGACTGGATTTATACGGTGACATTTTGAACGCTTCCTGCTTTTTCGGCGTCGATGTACTTAGACCTTTTCCATTCGGTTTTGCTGAAAAAAAATTATAAAAAAAATTGAGACATGTCCAGCATAGACATGAGTTGTGTTCAACGACAACAAACCACAGGCCATGGACACACTGTGAAGATCCAGATTAATCTGCACCGCTTGGTCTTGAACTGTACTGTTTGTTTAGGAATTATAGAGACCAGTTGCTCTGATTGAGCATTAGTAATTATCTTCTAGGCCCGTTTGATAGTGTATACTATTAACATGTGAGAGCATCTGACAAATGCAGATACATTCATGAGATATAGTTAGATACAAGGGAGTCCGGCTGCGATGCCCTAGCTCTTTCCAAAAAGACTCATTGGTTCTTTAACGTGTTCAGTGTATAGCACTGATACATGTATACGAGGCACTTTGTCCTGGAAATGACCAGTACTTGACCTTTAGTTGCGTGGGAGACACTTAAAAGCACCTCAGAAAAGTCTGGAACCCGGACCGGGATTTGAACATCAGACCGCTGGATTGACAGTCCGGCGTGTTAACCACTAGACCACCGGCCCACTCTAGGAGACGTTTGGCTAACAAATTGCATTTCGGTCAGATAGCATATTTGCACAACGATGTTGCTTTACGCTTGTCAAAAACACACTATTCCAATAACACCGCAATGGGGGTTTTGTTAACAGCGTAGGTGCAGATCAGGTTCTATACTCACATAATCCTTACATGAGTTTATTAGAATCTTCTTGTTTAGATCATCCTAATAATACATGTATACAGGTTGAACTGAACCTACACTGTTCAGGAACATTTATCTGTCTCATTGTCTCTGGACAATCTGTATACACCCAAGATCTTTATAGATCTACACTTATGGCACCAAGGCTGGTTTTTCAGATCACGAATGTCGAGATGTCCTTGTCGTAGCTCATCCAGATAAGTAATTGATTGAATGATCAAAGTTAGCGATAAGTAATCATTATATCACGGTGTCCAGTTCACCTAGCCATGTGTTTCATGTCTGTCGCACCAGCACTCATCCTAACTATTTCCCTACATTTGACTCTAGGCTCAATGGTGGAATGCAAACAATGTGAGTCATAATGACCTTTACCAAGACAATGATCGGTGATAGGATTCGAACTCATGAGCCCCCTTGCTCATTCAAGACATCAATACATGATTGCTCTTACTCTTTACATCAGAGCATTTTTAGACTTTTTCATTCCGTAAAAGAAAAACATAATTTGTATATATATATAAGCGTAGAAAAAAACTGCCAGCCTTGTTTCTCATTTAACCACACGTTTTGAAGAAAAAAATATGTCAGCTGCAGCTGGTCCATGATGTCGTGGGTGTCATTGGAAGAATGAGGACGAATCGAGTTTACAAGTACTTCTGTGGTTGGGCGATCCCGTGTAGGACTTGTTTAACTGTACCCTTCATATAACCAACCTCCGACATAGCTGCAGGGAAATGGGTTTCTTAACATTTCATAGAATGGGTTTTAAGTAATTTATTTCTGGACTAAAAATGAAATTTTATTTCGTTCAAGATTTCTATACCGTTTTCTTCAATCAGATGCTTTCCAGTTAAAAGGAATATAAAAAACACAACACAATAGCATTTCTACATGAATATAAACCTCCGGACATGTGGAACTAGTGTATATACATATCAACATGTGTATATGCACATTATGATCAGGATCTGCTCTGTTCAATTTCCAATTGACGGATCATAACATATATCCTAGTAAGTAATCGAAACACAGATCAGAGAAAGGTAATGTATGAGTCCGTTCTTGCGAAAATGAACTAGTTTTCTTTAGTGAACAGTGTATATCTAGATCAGATTGTTCACCCGTACACCCTGATCTAGATCTACACTGTTCACATATTACTTATTATAGTTTCCTGTCAACTTGTGTATATTCTCATGAAGCGGAGAACATGGACAGTCTGTTCTTAACCTACGATTAACATGTACCTTTTCTCATGCAAAGACGCATATATATGTCATAGTGGATTTCACATGTCCGATGAACCATTTTCTTCTGTTCATATACAAAAGTCGTTTGTGTATAAGGGCGGGTATTAACCTGTGCCACTTGTAACGGCAAATCTGAAGCAGACGACTTTGAAAACATGTAGTCAAAAATATGGAAAATCTCTAAAAAAAAAAGAATAATTATAGAATAAAGCTGAAAACATTGTGGCAAAAGGAGACTGAATTACTGTCGCAGATGTGTCCGAAAGCGACTTCATGAGGGAAATGGTTAATATTTTATATCAAAGCTAGCCTCACCTTCCGTGTGATACACATGCTGACCGTCGCCCCCACCGGATTTCGCCCCGCTTACTTCACGGTTTATCCCGTCTACAGACGCACTATTGCTTTCTTCCTTCCCCTCTCGTCGCTTCGTCAGTGATCGTTTTCCGAGCGTTTGCTGGTTGGGACCATTTTCTACGGCTTTCGACGATAAACTACCCTGACTCTGATCGGGAGTTGATCCTGATTTCGTCAATTGCACCGGGGAACTTGCATTGCTGGCCATTGGCAAATCAGATAATGACTTACATGTATTATCCAGATTGGATTCCGTGTTTCTGACTACATGTCCCGTCTGGTCGCGCTTTGATGGCTTAATAATGGGTGTTATGATACGACGACCCATTAACCCGTTGATACCCATAACTGGTGGGGAAGCACATCGCAGATCAGACGCTCTGTTTGCTCTCCAGGATCGTTTTAGAGCATCGTTCGTTGTTGATTCGGCTGCTGTTGGTGGTGTATTTTGCACACTTGTATCTTGAGTAGAGTTTTTTGTTTGTTCGTTTGCTATTTGAGGTTTTGGCGTTTTTTTCACTTTTGTATTTGAGTTACCGATTTTAGCTTGCTCTTCCGTTATCTGGGATTTGTGCATAGTTTCAACCTCCTTTTTTCGATTACTGTTTGTAGCTTGCTCACACACTTTCACGGATTGTGGCGTCTTTTTCAAACTAGAAGCATCTGCAGTCGAATCTGTGTTCTGTTTCACTGACTCTTGTTGGAACTTTTTTTCTTTGGTTTGTTTCTTAGTGGATACTCTGACATGATGACTCGTACAGCCTGGAACGTTTTCCGGTTGAACTGTAGGTGACTGACCCTGGTCTGTACCTCGGCACATTGCTTCTTGTTCTGAACTTGGAGGAGCTTCTTCGGCTTCAATTAGGTGTTGGATCATGGCATTCGTCTGTTCGTTTATGTTTCGGAAACTTTTGATACACCTCACTACATTGTTTAAAGCTTCCCTTAGCTCGTCTTCCAGTGGATGACTGTACACATCAATACAGGCTAACCTTTTTCGGTTTGAGAAATACTCCCGCAGTCTGCGCAGATATTTTAACAATGTCTCTGTCTCTGCTTTGATATGGTCTCTTCGACACCTGAGAAGGCACATAGGGGAACCAGGATCGGGCATTGGTGTTAACTTTATAAAGAAGGTAACTGCATGATTTATCTGGTCACATTCGTTCTTAATGTAAGCTGCTTCCATGGCTAACTTCTGAATTGGTCTTTTCTTTGATTTTTTATTGGGATCATTTTCTCGCTTTTCCATATCTTCTATAACCGGTGATTTATCGGCTATAATGTCAGTGAGTTTCCTTTTATCTCTTGCATGCTTACTACATATTAGGAAACAGTTACGTAACGATTTCTCAAGGCCATGTTCCGACGTTTGCAGTTTTTCCGGAATGATTGCGTGTTTAAAAGCTGCACTGATAATATCATAGTCTAAAGTATCTTCAATTATTTCAGATGCATTTGTCTGCTTTGCATGAGGTCTTTCAGTGCTGGAGTCGTTATTTATGCTACTTTTGTCTTCGCTGTTTTGTTGAGTTTTCCGCGTTGTACCAACGTTCGATGATGTTTTGTTTGATTTTTGCGTAGTTTCGGTATGCTTAGGTGTATTTGTCAATCCTTTGTCTTCAACTGATAAATTGTCCATTTGGTCAACGAGATCGTCTATTTTCATCGTTATTTGACGGGACTTTTCCATTTTTTCACTTCCCTTTCCACATGTTGTTTCTTTTTCAACAGACTTGTGAGACACTGAATCAAACAAGTGGCCCACCTGTTTAGTTTGTTTACTATCATCATATTTGATTCCATCAGATGTTTTAGCGTAGCTAACTTTAGTTATCTCTGCATGTTTGTTAATGCAATCACCCATTCCCATATCATTCAAAACATACCTTATTTCCTCGGCTTTTTGGGGATTTTTATGTATATCTGCTTGTACGATATGTTGCTCCGTTTTTGATTCCAACTCTCGATGAGGAAAAATGTCCGCTATTTCGTCCGTGTTGGTAAACACCAGTTTTGGTACACTTTTTGCTTTCTTGTCCAACATCGGCGGAGAATCCGATTCACAGACGGTATACTTCGGTTTAGCATTTTTCTTTTCCCGTTTTTCAAACGGATTAAGGCGTCTCCTCAAAGCACTGAAATTCATTTCAACGTTTGCGTCAAAGTCTGTTGACTGTGCTTTGCATATATAGCGAAATTTACATTTACTGGAATCGCGAAAAAGGATAGAATAAACCACCGATTTACTTAAACCAAGAAAATACAGAATAGCGTCAAATATTTTGATAAATCCACGTATTATTACGGAATATTTTTTTGGCTCTGATGTCCTTTCTAAACTATCTTCTAATAGCACTCGCGTTGACGTTAAATCCATTAAAATGAAATTTATCTTTAGTATTGGCTGTCATTTTTGACTTCCTGTTTATCACGTGACGTTGTACAACGTTAACCGCGCTTTATCACCGTGACGTCAAGGCGTTACGCTAACGCGCTTAAAATACAATTATAACGTTAACCTTTAGCGCGGCTTTGCTCTGGACTTTATTTCTTCAAATGAACCAAATTAGCGTATTAATTTTATAATTGTAGATTAAGATTAGCAGGAAAATCAAAGGCTATCAGATCCACATGGTGTAACTAGATGGGAGAAAAGATTAAGCTGCACACAGTACGACCGTAACGTTCTTTGAGACAGGAAATGATTTGTTCGTTTATATTTGTGCAGACACGCTGAATACATTAAACGCATTATATAAATTAGTAACGGATATACTCGTAGGTAATGTATATACAGTTAATAACAGGCATGATATTTGCATAGTCCGATATAACAATGCTTTGATTTCGGAATTTTGAAACATTAATACTCCATGTATAAAAAGACCTATCATAAGTAATTCATGTATTTACTTTTCGATTACCCTGCTGCAGAAACATAACATTAATAAGGGAAAGGCTTAAACAACATTTACAGAAAAATGTATTATGTTGGTATATCCGTTACTACTCTTTACACAATGACATTATTTAACTCTTTTAGCGCCAAAGGCAATATTGAGGTTTTTGCAAACAATACAGATTCAGGTGAGACAGCTCGTCACGAGCTGTCTCCCCTGAAATCAGCATTGTTTGCCGTTTAGTTATCAAAATGGACCAAAAATGTTATTACATGTGAAATGGAAACGCCCGATTTTGAACATGGAAGTGTCTTCTTTAAACAATTCGGCGCTGAAAGAGTTAACATAAATTTGTATCAGAATGTGTGTGTGTGACGAATGACAAACAAAGTAGTGATATATCTCTCTAACTTAACATTTAAGAATTTCCCACATGCAGTCGCCTTTTGACGCATCTGCAGTATACGAATAGTACTCATAGTTCGAACGATGTCTCTGTATTTTCGGAAAATATCTATCTAACTTAAGACAGATATCGCTTAAAAGTAAAAGAGTGATTGTTGGTTTTCTTTCCAGTTTTTCTCAAATGAAAATTCGGACGCCTGTGCTGTGACAAGTGTCGTTCGTCTTTCACCAATGGACTAACAGTCTATTTGGAAAAGTAGCCAGTTGCTTGGAAAGTATGTTGTGTGGAGTACTGGTGTGAGAAAGCCAGGAAACTCTCGAGTAGGTGAACTGGCCGCCGTGATATGACTAAAAAATTGTTGAAACGGCGTTAAACTCCAATCAATTAATCAATCAATCAATCAATCTATCAAACAGGCGAACATAATGCTTATAACAATAACAAAAACAATTAGGACTCCGGCTGATAATACAAACTATAATACAAATCATATATATATAACATATACATAACATAACATAAGAACAAATAAACATATTTTATATCATAGGGTACATGTATATCTATATTACAGTATCTTTTACAGCTAATCTCTTTCCTTAAAAGTCAGATAAATAAATCTAGCTAACCTGTTAATTTCTGTTATTGAATTTGATGACATTAATGTATTACATTTTTGTATAGAAGGCCATTTACAATAATATGATTTAAGCAATGTATGTCTTAGTTCTCAATACTGTTATGATATATATGTGATATGCCTAGTCATTTAATTGTAAAACGTTTTTCACATAAATAGCTAGCTCCTAACTGTGTGTGTATCAATTTTGAAAGTAGAATTATTCAATGAAACATGTCATTACATCTCTGTAGTAGGGATATCTCGATGATTCTCAACGTGTTGTTTGTTTGTATGGTGCTTACCGCCTCTTTCAACCATATTTCAGATTGAACGTCAAAAGTTGGGGCTCACGCAAGATTTTGTCACACGTTGACCATTAATCTTCAATATCTTCGCCATTTTTACAGCTGCATATATGATTTTGTTATGATTACAAAGGAAATAAAATATACTTCGGATGCATGACATTTATTATTATCTTTGATAAACGAGTTTATTTATAAAAAGATAGTTTGCACGGAATGCGCTTAAAAATGACGTTGTAATTTGTAACAAAATGTTCCAACTAAGTATACGAAACATATTCTTAAAATTACATTTTTTAAGAAAATCGCAGGAAAATGTATCAACCGCCGTCGTATACGTATTAAAGGAAATGACGTAATTTTGACGGAAATAAACAAGACCTCCAAGAAGATGGAAGTCGTTAAGGAAAAAACAAAATTGTGTAATTCAGCTTAAAAAAGGGTGTATTTTATCATACTAATTTTTATAAAATAAAAATGAGGCTTGCTATTTAAGCAAAATACTACAACATTTTGCATGGAAAATACGTCTGAACCAGAATTTCTGTAAATAAAATTTTAGCGTATTCTAGCATCAAAAACCGTTATTTTTATTCAGGTTATTTTCACTGATAAAATGTCCCCTTTCACCAAAAAACATCACTTATACTGATAGCGTTAAGAATTAAACACAAATAATTAAAACTGTGTATTTTATTTTTCCATTTTGAGTTTATTTTCAACATACGTCTAGAACATTGTTTTTAAATTTCAACGGGTTTAATTAATGTGTTGATATTGAATGAAATATCATAATTTTGTCATAACTGACATTTTGTCCCCTTTGAGCGTTTTTTAACGTTTATTACGTGTACTTTTTATAGGGACGCCGCCAAAGGGTACCTTTCAGTATTACCGCTGGTTAAAACGATCTAAAAACCTCCCAATCGAATAAAAAATATGATTGTGCAATTCAAAATAATAAACAACGGAAACAGCTGTCAGAAAGCAAGGAGGGTACGAACAAAAGTAATCAGAGAATCGCGTCCAGGGACAAACTAAACAAAATAGAAAACAAACGTATACGTCAGAGAGAAAATGTAAGAAAATTTAACGCAAGAAAGGCGCAAGAATCACATACACATACACACAATGACTTCAAACATAGAATGGAGAAAACTCGCGCGTTAAAAACATTTAAATCCGGTCTTTCCCAGACCATATGCATTGTACGGATTTAATGAAAACTGCGTTCATTTTTTTACGACGTCAAACCGGACGTCATTCTGTTACAGTCGTGAGTCCCAACTTTTGACGTTCAATGAAGTCATATCACGGCGTTTTTTGGGACAATTACTAGTCAGTCGTAATGACATCCCCGCAAACCAGATCGCCAAGAAGGGAGGTAACTACATGTACTACCATTTTAAAAGTATTCCCGCGTAACGCATAGAACGAAGGTTTATTGATTGGAGTTTAACGCCGTTTTCAACAATTTCTCAGTTATATCACGGCGGCCAGTTCACCCAGTCGTGCATTTCCTGGTTTTCTCACAGTACTCCACACAACAATCTTCCCAAGCAACTGGCTGCTTTTCCACATAGACTTAGCCCATTGGTGGAAGACGAATAACGCATGTCGCATTGACTTTTGTCAATCGTCGGAAAGAAAGTTGGCCGAGCCGGGATTCGAACTCACAACCCCTGGATTGATAGCCCGCGTCGCTACCGACTGAGCTACCGGGGCTCGGCTAGAACGAAGGAGTTACATGTGTGATAATTGAATTGAACCTGCCATCATTAGATTACCGTAGAGCAAATAAATCGTTACGTTTAAACTCATTCACTCACCGAAACATACAGGTGTGGAACAGTTCACCGACGGAAGTGGTTAACTTAAAACCAGTGATACAGTTTAAAACAAGATTGGACAAACTGTGGCAAGAGAGAAGATATGACCTGTCCCAGGTCTATTAGTGCACAAACCGGGCCGGAGAACTGGGAAACGAAATTGAGGGGAAATATAAGCCTAAAGGGCTTAAACAGTTTCCCAGAAGACAAAAGGTGATAATGTAATTACAGACATATGAGCCGTGGAGGGAAAAAAACACCATTATGGACTCTGCGTTATATATCGACCCAGATCAGCCTGCGCAGTCCGCGCATGCTAATCCGGGCCGACACATTCCGTTTCAGTTGGATGGATGTATAGAGTAATGATTCACAGGAGGCGAATTATTTCTGTCCGGGTTAGCCTACGCGGCATGCTTAGGCTGATCCGGGTTGATACTTTACGCAGAGTCCATAATGTATGCTCACTATATCGAAGGTTTCATTGGTAACGTACATTACACATTACACTTCTGTCAAAATGAGATTGTATATCATATCTTTTTTTGAAATAACATAACACCCAATAAAACTATACATTTCGACAGGCGGGATATTGTATTGTCCACACAATTAAGATCCATGCTAAAAACATATGTACCATGTACACATAACACATGTTTAAGACAAAAAGGTCTGGCCGCAACATCTCACAACTTACCATCCCCTCCAATAACTACACACATTTTTGTGTCTCTAAATACCATATTTGATTTAACAAAAAAGCTTAAATCTAATCTTTTGGAGACATTTCTTTTCCGGTAAGTCAACATTCCGGTGGTCAAGTGTCACACGAGCATAACCATATCCAACGCAAGATAACGTTTTGCAGTCGGGGACAGTTCCCCCATTTTCACAGTGACAGCGATCATGTTTCTATTGAACGCCGCGGTTGGCAGTTTGACAGAGACAGCAATAGAAACCACATGGTAAAACTGCGTTATGTAGAGATCAATTATGTCTTTCTCTAAGATTTACAGTGCCGCTAGAAAAGATATACGGAATGCCCATTCATTATATCATTCATTTGCAGGAAGAATTCTGTTTATTTTATGGACAGACAAATGCGATTGGATTTATGAGCGGAATTTGCAAGGTTACTTCCCTTAATATAACACGTGCGTTTGAGACGTTTTTCTGGCGTAAGGCCTTAATCAGAGACATATAAACACATGTGTTTATATGTCTCTGTCTTTAATTATATGATTTGTTTACACAATACACCACCAATAACAACAACAACAACAACAACAACAATAATAACAACAACACTTTTGGCTGTAAGACCCGCTGTTAACCTTTCGGCAATGGTCAATACTAATAAGGGTCGAAAAGAGGTTTAAATGCATAATACACTTAACTTATTCCCACATAATTCAAATCTGTATCAGACGACTTTGAAAATAAAAAGGCATCACTATGGACATATATGTAAACGCATTTTGTCACAATGTTTGTAAATGTCGTCTGCTGGTATGTACATACCACTGCACTCATAACCTCAGTCCAAGAGTAGTCACTTCATACAACAATTGGCGTTGACGAGGTCCTTGCTAAAAAGATACCATCCCTGTTTTGAAAGTAATTAACTCGATGGCGACCATGATTATATTGCAATGGTTGTACATGGACCGCTTTAGGTTCTTGCGTACAGTGACGACTCAGACGGGCCTGTGCATAGCCATTGTTTCATTGAACTGTTCACTGCCCACCTACATAGACATTGTTTCATTGAACTGTTCACTGCCCACCTACATAGACATTGTTTCATTGAACTGTTCACTGCCCACCTACATAGACATTGTTTCATTGAACTGTTCACTGCCCACCTACATAGACATTGTTTCATTGAACTGTTCACTGCCCACCATAGACATTGTTTCATTGAACTGTTCACTGCCCATAGACATTGTTTCATTGAACTGTTCACTGCCCACCATAGACATTGTTTCATTGAACTGTTCACTGCCCACCATAGACATTGTTTCATTGAACTGTTCACTGCCCACCATAGACATTGTTTCATTGAACTGTTCACTGCCCACCTATATATGTTATATAGACCGACATGTATGTTCTTACAAAACACTAGCTGTACGACAATGAAAACTTCAAATGATGCCAAGGTTAACCCTTTCCCTCATATAGACGCTTTCTGACGCCTCTGCAGCAGACGGCTTTTTGAAAACATAGTGACAAAAGAAGAAATTGCACAAAACGTGCAATTTCTCCTTTTGCCACAATGTTTTCCACTTTTTGTTATAGGTTATCCATTCAATTATGGAGATTTTCTATTTTTTGTAAAAATACGTTCAAAGTTGTCTGCTGCAAAATTGCCGTATGAGGGAAAGGGTTAACATTCAACATGACATAACCGTTTCGTTCAACAAATGCTTCTCCGTTATTATGACTAAATGGTTAACCCTTTCGCGATTGAAGACGCTTGTCGACTCCTCCACAGCAAACAACTTTTGGAAACACTGTAATGAGCAACTTCTCCTTTTTTTGTTTTGCACAATGGGTTCATTTCATTTAACCTTTTCCCACATACAGACGGTTTCTGATGCCTCTGTAGCAGACGACTTTTGAAAACATTTTGCCTTAAGGTTTTCAACCCTATTTTACAATTGAGCCGTCCCGCGAGAAAACCAACATTGTGGACTCTGCGTAAAGTATCGACCCGGATCAGCCTGGGCATGCCGCGCAGGCTTACCCGGACAGACACTTTTCGCCTCCTGTGGATTTTCTGTTTCAGGAATCACTACTCTATCTATCCCCCCTTAGACGGAATGTGTCGGCCGGATCAGTCTGCGCGGACAGCGCAGGCTGATCTGGTCAATACATTACGCAGATATATTGATATGAGCCGTCCCGTGAGAAAACCAACATTGTGGACTCTGCGTAAAGTATCGACCCGGATCAGCATTAGCATTCCGCGTAGGCTAACCCGGACGGACAATGTTCGCCTCCTGTGGGTTTTCTGTTTCGGGAATCATTACTCTATACCTCTATTCCCCTGATACGGAATGTGTCGGCCCGGATTAGCCTGGGCATGGGTACTGGTTAAGTCTTCTGGAAGCAGACCTCAATCTTCTTTCCCAATCGATGTAAACTAATTTAGTTTAAACTAAAAGGAATACTGTATATAGGTGGATCTTATTATGGACATGCAATAACATTGACTACACCCTTGTTCCATTTTCACAAAACAATCAACGGGAATAATTTACCCGCGCTTTAGGAAAACGCTTCAACTGATGGTTTTTATTTTGTTTCTTGGTATTATGGTTAACTCCGCTTTAAACAATTGTTCAGTTATTTCAAGGCGTGTCCTGTGAACATTACCAGTAGTACTGATTCATTTATCCGGGCACAAGAAGCGAGTCAGCCTTAACCTCACAAGTCTGAGCGCAAGTTTGAAAGGTCTTTGGTATGAACCGACCGGGTATTTAATCACTATGTTAGTTCATTTATGATGCATAAAATAGGATTCGATAACTTTATCCAAAATTGTTGTAACTGCAGCTTCTTTAAAATATAGTTACACCTATTTTGCACTAAGCCTACGATTGTTGTTAAGAATATTGTACTGCCAGACATTCACTTAACGGAGTATTACGGTATTCAAGTAAATAAGACGTCAAACTAGGGAATTTATTTCTTTTTAATCAGGAATTTGTAAACAGTATCAACAGCAACAAATAGAATCAATAATAAAATCGCTAACATGATCAGAAGGTATAGAAACCAATCATAGGATACGGTACTCATTAGATATCCAGCTAGCAACGGAAATAACATCGTCCCAACGGCTGAGCAGAAGTACAAAGCGCCTGTCATTTTACCAGTCGTCCGGACGACTTTTTCGGAATACCAGCTGAAAATGGATGCGAATACGGGCGACATGCCAATACCGAAAATAACAAAGGATATCCAAATGAGCTCTTCAATTTGAGAAATCACAGAAATGCTGAATCCTACCGCTCCTATAATTACTAAAATTAGATATGTCACCAAGATGCATGATTGTGTGTAACGTTTAACTACAAACACGGCCGTCAAGCGACCGGATGCAAATGATATCCAAAATACCGCGGTTGCGTTTGAACCTTTCGTTTTACTCCAATTTAACGTGGCGATCACATAAGTCATTAAAAAGCTGTAGAAATGCCGCTCTGTTATTACATACAACATCAAAAGAGTGGCAATTAAAAACGAAAAAACTACTTTTAAATTTCTGGATAGCGGATATGTACGGACTTTGGAGTGTTGGTCGGGCACTTTATTCTTGTCCATCTGGACGTAAACACTTCCAAGGCAGAAAAACAGGATTCCGAATAAACAGGCCGTGCTGAACGATAAAATGGATGCCATGAGGTACGTGTTATGAATCTCCGTCGGTCCATATTCGGGCATCGGTATATGAGTTGTTGTGTTGTTGAACGTTGAACTATAACTTGAACTATCTAAATGTATTGGAGTGACGCCTGAATCGTCAAATGTAGCGTTAATGTATGACATATTCGCTAATGATGTGTTAACTGTTTCGGTTGTGGAATTCACGAAGGAGGAGAAGTTGAGCATGGAAATGGTATCGTCGTAGTGAATCCGTTGCGCGAGAAATGGGCTGGAGGCTAAAGGTGATATGATGGCCCCGAAACTAAACCCGAAATGGACGGCCTGCATGTAGGGCCCACTATCGTGCTGCCACACGTGTAAGACGTCTGTCGTGCAAACTGTAAATAAACAATAATGTAAACATGAGAAGTAATTGGACGGCATAATTATGTTTTACCACAAGTTTGTCATGAAACACGTTTGTTTAACCCCCTAGTATTTCCGATTCACATTAAAATGTCACAGTAACTAATTAAAAGGTCAGTGAACATTTCAAGTATTTACTGCTATATAAAAAAAGACAGTTTATGTATTAAACATACACTACTTGAATGCTCAAGAGACACAAACATATATAAATATAAAAAAGAATATCTACATTACATCAGTTAAATAACTTTCCAAACGGTAATCATTCAGCTATGTATGGTAGATAAATTATCTTGGGAGTAATCCCTATTTACCCCGGTAAATAAACTACATTGATGCATTAGGGAAGATCGTGTTTTAGTACAGAGTTGGACGCACTGTGTGGAAATAGACATTGTATAATGAGTGCGATGTCTCATTCCACACACTGTTTCCAAATTACATTTAATCAGATTGTTATTATATAATTGTAAATAACTCATTTCATCTAACTTTATGCGTTACTACTATGTATATATGTTATGGTGACTTATAGGCCGAATGGGCCGGGTGTGGTAACTTTGCTATTCATGTATGTAAATTCGCACATGTCACGTTAATAAACAAGTTTCTTATCTTATCAAAAGGGCAATAATGAACATGTGAGAAAACCAACATTATGGACTCTGGGTAATGTATCGACACAGATCAGCCTACGCAGTCCTGTAAACAAATAACCCCTTTTTGTTAATGATCAAAGCGACACTTGAAATCATATTTGAAGGTAAATTCACTAGTTTTTATATGCAGTATATTAATATTAATCATATCTTCATACATGAGTATGTAGAGTAAACGCCCAAAGTATTTTAATACTGATAACTTGGTGTACTAGCATTTGTTCATCGTTAGAAATCAATTAGAGGGGGGTCTCACAGATGCTTAGTCTCCTTTACGTAAGCGTCTAACAACACGGACTTTATTTGCGCCCATTATTCACGGGGTACCATCCCATGCCGGTTTTAAGCATCGGTTAGTATAAATACCGCGAATTTATACGGAATGAGTTATTGCTCGCCAAATGGCATTAATGCCGAGCGCGAGGGTAAACAACGCCAAACAACAACAAAGGAATGAGTTACTTCACTTCTGGTCATTCAGGAGTCAAATCACTTTAACAGCGGGTTATTAATTCCGTTAGATCGAGGTGGTTTGTTGTGTAAATTGCCATCGTAGTAGAGTGTTGTGGTTAGGCGAACAGTGAACTAGTTCATCTTAGTAACCTATCCTCAGCTTGAAAAGTAGCAAATGCAGACACTCCACTGAGATACAATAATCTAATGCCGGTACTGTTGAGCTATAGGCTGAGCGAAAGGCTGAGCGATAGGCTGAACGATAAGCTGAGCGATAGGCTGAGCTATAAGCGATAAGCTGAGCGATAGGCTGAGCTATAAGCGATAAGCTGAGCGACAGGCTGGGGGACCTTTGCCCGTGATCACTTTTGCACGATGTTATAATCAAGCTGATTCGTATTAATTACAACTGTTCAACCAATCATTTTGCGATCAAGTTTAGAAACAGCGGACAAGGCAGTCCAAGCTTAAATTCCTAATCATTGTTTAAATGTATTATTGTTCATCGACCCATGCACGTTACAAGTGTCTATCCGGGTAAGCTTGCGCGGCATGCTTAGGCTGATCCGGGTCGATGCTTTACGAAGAGTCCACAACGTTGATTTGCTCGTGGGACGGCTCATATTATTATTTACATATGCGTAATGTATCGACCTGATCAGCCTGCGCTGTCCGCGCAGACTGATCCGGCAGACACATTCCGTCTTAGGGGGATAGATGTATAGAGTAGTTATTCCTGAAACAGAAAATCCACAGGAGGCGAAAAGTGTCTGTCCGGGTTAGCCTGCGCGGCATGCTTAGGCTGGTCCGTGTCGATACTTTACTCAGAGTTTACACATCTGCGTAATGTATCGACCAGATCAGCCTGCGCTGTCCGCGCAGACTGATCCGGCCGACACATTCCGTCTTAGGGGGATAGTTGTATAGAGTAGTTATTCCTGAAACAGAAAATCCACAGGAGGCGAAAATTGTCTGTCCGGGTTAGCCTGCGCGGCATGCGTAGGCTGATCCGGGTCGATACTTTACGAAGAGTCCACAATGTTGTTTTTTTTCGCGGGACGGCTCAATTTATTAATATAAGCTGTATTTGTATGTTTTGTTATTTATATCCTTATAATCCATCTCAAGATGCGTCTTTGGTGATGAGTTATCCATACCTGTTATTGCTTAATATATAATTATCAGTCCATTTTTGCTCTGGCAATCACTTATTTAAACATCAATTCGCTTATAGCATGATATAGACGTTGTTTTGCCATTGAAAAACGTGACGTTTGGAAGAGGGAAACGTTTTCAAACTCTCTATTTGATATTTAATACACTTCCAGCTATCTTTTTTTGATATTTGAAACATTTTGTTCTAAATCAGGATTTGTTTTAAACATAATATCAGGTAAAAATGTCATCGTTTATTCAATACGTTGTTAGTATGCATTTTTTAAACTCTGGTTTACGTTAAAATGTAAAACTATATTCTTGTCAAGAATGCTTAATAATGATAACTATGATAAATTACCGATTTGAATTTGAATTTAGTTTAAACATATAACATTTTCCATTATTGACATACAAAAAATATTTTTATCTTCACTCCAATAAACTGGATTTGGACGCCCTCTCCAGTTTCAATTACAGTTTGAATTAAATGCGCAGCAAAAAAGTGCGATGATTGAACAAGTAATCGACATCAACAACATAATCACCTGCGTCAATGGCGCCGCTGAATAAACCACCGAGAATATGGATAATCAACATGGGGGCATATCCGGTGCACCATGGCGTCATGGCTGTGGTCACTGCAAGTCCCGTCAGCAGAAATATAAACACAGTGAGTCTGTTCATGCGGTCATACATGCCTCCCCCACACATGGAGCCAAGTAAGTTCCTGAAAAACGAAGACAATAGTTCAGTAACAGACTCAGTATAGCTCAGCAATACTGACCGGATCCTAACCTAAAGGCAAACACGTGTTGTATTTTAGTTGTTTGGTTTTACTCGGAATTTGTATCCTAGGACTATATGACATACACACGAATAATGAAGGCGCTGCTGAGACCATGGGGATGCACATACTTACCTGAATCTTCACTGGCGCTCAAGCATCACGACACAAACTCATTTGATGCGACCATTATAGTCCGGAGTTACCTGCCTCTGCTATATCATATTTTACGTGTAAGGCTTACACAAATAATGTTGGCGCCCTTTGGACACGGTGTAGCAAGCAAATGGATACAAAGACAACCTTTTTTTTTACAACGGGTACCAGACTAAGACCAATATTGACTGCACAATATACCTACCCTAACGACCACGTGGTGAAGATCCAGGAAGCTGCAGAGAGTTCTGTGTCGATGATAAGCATCAAGTCTGGGAATGTTGGTCCGATCATAGCTTGTCTCCAACCCTGAAATGAACCCATATGGCAATCCGTTTTACTATTTATTCAACTTATAGATCTTTATAGAATAACACATTCTAAATTTAGAATGACATCACTTTAGTATCTTTAATTTTGATATATGTACACGTATCTTTAAACTATAGGGATGTCTCTCTAAGTTAAAGATATATCGCCATTATTAGTAAAACGGCTTATTTTGCATTTATACATATATAGTGTAAATGTAGGCCCCCTTTGGTTCTTACACATGCAAACTAGTTATTTGCATGCTATGATCATTTTCGATATATATCGGAAATAAGTGGGTGTTACTATGAAACCCGGATCAGCCTAAGCATGCCGTGCAGGCTTACCCGGATAGACACTTTTCGCCTCCTGTGGATTTTCTGCTTCAGGAATCATTAATCTATATCTCTATCGCCCTTAGACGGAATGTGTCGGCCCGGATCAGTCTGCGCGGACTGCGCAGGCTGATCTGGATCGATACATTACGCAGAGGCCATAATGTTGGTTTTCTCATAGGACGGATCATATATTGTTAGTATAAAGACGTTAATTAGCCCAGACTTTTCGACATATAGTTATCTGCCATTGATTAAGCATTTATTTAGTATTGAAACAGCATTACTGTAATTTTCACAACGTGTAATGGCTTGTTGTTTTGTAGATTAAAACTGCTGTTGAGCAACACACAGTCGCCACAATGTCAATCAGTTCAGTGTATTTCAGTGGTGTTTTTGTGCAAGTGTGCGTTCGTATGTACGTTTGTGCTTGCAGTCCGAGTCTGTCATTGCTACAACTTTTACATGCATTATTAGATTTTGTAATAACCGTGCGTAATTAATCAGTTTGATTAGATTGTGTGTCACATTAAGATCCACGAATGTAGCTCAAAGGTCAAGCTCACAGATCCAGGTCGAAGGTCAAACAAGTATAATATAATACATAACTTTACAATTCATCAATGGATTTTCAAACAACTTGACACATTTCTCCATCATTTAAGAACGCGAAGCATATAACAATCAAAGGTCTGAAACAAATAACATAGTGAAAACCTAAGCAATAACTTAATAACTTAATAGTGATTGTTCAAGCATTGTCCTATATCTATCACATGACATATGCTATTGCTAAGGTAAACAATTGTTTAAGTTTAAGCACAGATAAGCTCGAATTTACCTTATATTGTGATCTTTACCTTGAATTTCAGCGCTGAATATTTCAACACACAGACCGTGTCATCAAGGTGAACAAATAATCCACTTAACACTTCTTAAAATATATCACAGTTTAAACCCGTAGTTGACCTTTGATCTTGAATGGTGACATTGACATTTGAGGTACAGTTATGAAGTTTTATGTGACTTATTGTCTCAAAAAGATGAAGAATTGTTACAAGTAATTTGAAAATCCAAAGAAAAATTGTAAGGTTATAGCTGTAAAGACTGTTTAAGTTAAATACTAAATATTTGTTTATTCAAGGGGGACGATAACTCGTTGTAGAATAGTTTGCCGAGAAATAGTTAACGTCTCTATACATGATAATATCGAGGGCTTGGCGTGAAACGGTTGTAACTAAAATTGGTATTTTTTTTTACCAAGGTCAATCATCTCGCCATTAAGTCTTTAAAAGCGTTAAATTATTTTTCTTGGTAAACAATGGAAATTTAGGTGCCATTGCTCGTTCTGAGCAATGGCACCTAAATTTGCATTGTTTACAAAGGGGTCAAAATTGCCCCTAAACCAGGGTTGTCAAAACAGGTTTTTAGATACAACCGTTTCACGCCAAGCCCTCGATATATTATCAATATGAAGAATGAATATGAATACAATTCACCACCTTTTAACCCTTTCCCTCGTACGACAATTCTGCAGCAGACGACTTTGAACATATTTTGTCAAAACATAGAAAATCTCTAAAATTGAATGGATAACCTATGAATAAAAGTGGAAAACAGTGTGACAAAAGGAGAAATTGCACGTTTTGTGCAATTTCTTCTTTTGTCACTATGTTTTCAAAAATCCATCAGCTGCAGAGGCGTCAGAAAGCGTCTATATGAGAGAAAGGGTTAAAAGCGTGTATATCCTTTGCGAAAAGTTGGTCTATAACAAAATGATATTTCACAAGACCTAAGAGATTGAATCTTTTTCAGCTATGTTTATTTGATAAGTACACAATTTACATTCATTTTGTTGATAGTATGCATACGTTTACCTACAACAAAAATTCAGATGAATATTTGGACATTCAATATGAAAAATTAGTGCAAAGAGTTCAAATTCAGTTTTCATAGCAAATTACCCCACCAATTTATTTTCCATATATCTCAGAAATGGACATAGCTTGCAAACCAATATCATGCATATGTAAGGGAAATACATCAATAGTGATTTTTACAAAACAATGAGAAAAAAATCGTTGGTTCATTCCAGAGGTACTAATTTACTACAGTACACCGGGTATCAGACTTAACCCTTTCCCTCATACGACAATTCTGCAGCAGACGACTTTGAACATATTTTGTCAAATAATGGAAAATCCCTATAATTGAATGGATAACCTATGACTAAAAGTGGAAAACATTGTGACAAAAGGAGAAATTGCACGTTTTGTGCAATTTCTTCTTTTGTTACTATGTTTTCAAAAAGCCGTCTGCTGCAGAGGCTTCAGAAAGCGTCTATATGAGGGAAGGGTTAAGTGACAGATGTAAGGCAAAAATAGTTGTAGTTGCAGAAGAGATGCATTTATTAGCCTGTAGCGTGTGTCATCCCAGCTGGTGAAGTCATTACAGATATAATCTAATGCTCCCAGAATGACGTGATATTGCAAAAAAAAAGTCAAACACTTGATAGCTGAACCTAATTTGATTAAAACAAGACCAAAAACAACTTCCGCTGTATGTATGTTAGATCAAAAGATACCACGTAAAAGGTCGTCTCGAATTGACCCTATACATTTAAATATTGAATTCGGAAATATCGATAATTACCGCTTCTCTATCTTGTTCCTTTATAGGGGTTATCTCCCCTGTTGATATATAACGATTGTGTAGGCGGCACTTCGATTGACCACGTAAAATGTCGTCTCGAATTGACCCTATATATTTAAATACTAAATTCGGAAATATCGACAATTACCGCTTCTCTATCTTGTTCCTTTATATGGGTTATCTCCCCTGTTGATATCTAACGATTGTGTAGGCCTACACAATTGTTAGATATCAACAGGTGAGATAACCCATATAAAGGAACAAGATAGAGAAGCGGTAATGATTGACCTGTATCAGATATCTGAGCTACAGACAAGTTAATGTCAGGTTTCAATGAGATTGACCTGAACCATTTCTCTCATTAAACAAATATGCAGCAAGCATCTTAGAAAACACGCGTGTAGTATCTCTACAAACTAATGTAGCATTATTGAAAGTAGTTGTAAAGATTTTGGCAAAGCTAGAATATTCTTATTATGAGCAAGTTCTCCCTTTTCCGCAATATATTGGTGAGCCGGCATCTATTAATACTTTCCCACATGCAGGCACATGTTTACGCATCTGTAGAAGACGACTTTAAAACACACACCATTGTTGCAACAGGAGAAGTTGCTTAAATGAGCAGTTCCTCCTTTTGTCTGAAAGTGTTCAGCTTCAATAAAATTTACAAACATTTGTTGAAAGACATTAATATCTGGAAAATCGGAACATTAATTTTGATGAAAAAATGATAATGTTGTGGTAGACGAACATCGCAAATGATGGACAATTTCTCCTGTTCCCATACTTATTTCAAAACTTTCAATGCTACAATGGCCTCAAGGGAAGGGCTGATCTCATATGATTCATTTCTTCTTTTACCAAAATATTTTCAAAGGCCGGTGCCCGAAAGTCCTTGGATAATGCACATGTAGAATCTAGCCTAGTGGTCGCTTGACGCGAATCGAACACGGTTAAATAGTCTGTCACTGATTGATTAGGTTAAACCCTGTTTTCAACAATATTTCAGTCATATCACGTCGGCCACTTCACCTACTCAAGTGATTCCAAACCAGCACTTTTCACAATATACTTATCAAGCAACTGGCTGCCTTACCACATAGAGGGTTATCCCATTCAGTGTGTATATACCACGTGGCTTTTGACGTCATATTTGCATGGTAACTCTTTTATTTCTTCACCCTTTTTAATGAAACATGGCGCAGTCTACGCCGCCTCCCATTTTTTACAGGAGTTTGGCTGTCGGCGATATTAATACATTTTGAGAACAGGTTCATCGAAGTGTTTGAAGAAACTAAGCCACTAATCTAACTCCGCTGAAAACCCGGAGATGGGGATCTGTAAGCGGCGTAGACTTCGCCATGTTACATTAACAAGAGGCCCAAGAGGGCCAGTATCGCTCCACGGCCATAAGGCAAAAATAAAATCTCCAAACAGCCCTGCCCCGTGGTGGCTATTTTTTTTAACAACCACCATGGCTTAAAGGAATCTTGTAGAGTGTCACCAAAGGAATGTTTCTGCAAAATTATTTGAAAATATGCCTGACACTTTCGGAGGAGAAGATTTTTTAAGTTTTCACTATGGTCATATAAGTCAAAATAGCCCCGCCCTCTGGCGGCCATGTTTTTCGACCAATCAACATGGCTTGAAGGAATCTGATAGAGGGTCACCCAATGAACATTTCTACAAAATTATTTGAAAATCGGCTGAACACTTTCGGAGAAGAAGATGTTTTAAGTTTTCACTATAGCTATATAACGCAAAAAAGCCCCGCCCCCTGGCGGCCATGTTTTTCGCCCAATCAACATTTCTTGAAGGAATCTAATTAAGGTTCACACAAGGAACATTTCTACAAAATCATTTGAAAATCGGCCTGACACTTTTGGAGGAGAAGATTTTTTAAGTTTGCTCTTTAGCCATATAGGCAAAATAGCCCCGCCCTGTGACGGCCATGTTTTTTTACCAATCAACATGGCTTGAAGGAATCTGATAGAGGGTCACCCACGGAACATTTCTACATAATTATTTGAAAATCTGCTGAACACTTTTTGAGAAGAAGATTATTTAAGTTTTCACTATAGCTATATAAGGCAAAAAAGCCCCGCCCCCCTGGCGGCCATGTTTTTCGCCCAATCAAAATTTCTTGAAGGAATCTAATAAAGGGTCACCCAAGGAACATTTCTACAAAATTATTTGAAAATCGGCCTGACACTTTCGGAGAAGAAGATTTTTTAAGTTCTCACTATTTTTTTCTTTCGGTTGCCATGGAAACCAGAATTTTGAATGGATCAAAGAAATAAAAAAGTTGCTTTGGTTTTACTTCTATTTCTGTCCGCCGTAGCATTTGTGACGTCAAAGTCACGAGGTATACACACACTGCCATTGGTGGAAGACAAATGACGCTTGTCACAGTGACTTTTGTCAAACGTCGGAAAGAATGTTGGTCGAGCTGGGATTCGAACTCACGAACCCCTGGATTGACAGCCCACGTCGCTACCGACTAAGCAACCGGGGCTCGGGCAGATATAATTGAAAAGTGCGTTAAACCCAAATGAAACAAACAATTTTTCAAAGTTGTTTTCTGCAAAAAAGTTTAAAATATGGCTGCATGTTGTGAAACGTGAATACTTTATAGATAAACCGAGAAACCCTACTTACCATCGATATCATACTAAGCCCAACACAAAGTGTGTGCAGCACCTTGTGTCGATATTTCCTGTTCTGTAAAAACGTTCTGAAAAATGGATTCCTGGAATTACCCGCCCCCTCTTCCATCTCAAACCTCTTTTTCGATATAAACCGCGCACCCTCGTGGCGAATCCTGTCTCCATCACAGTTCCCCCTGTCCCCCGGACAAGATTCTATAATGGTGGTACGGTTATTACTTAAAACAACACTGTTTCCATTGATCTTGCCCGTAACCATACCGATGTTTGATATAATGCTGTTTGAAGGAATTGTCTAAGTGTTGTGTTGTCCTCTCCTGTATGCATTATCTACTTATCTTTACATCGGTGTTGAGAGGACAACCATGGTCACGTGTCATCCCACACTCTTCAGGCGCACTTTACATCATAATAATGTTCCCATTTACACATCCACTAACTGAATTCATAACACATATATAACAATATAAGTCCTCTATATTAATGTCTTTGCTTGTAATCCGATACAGGTCTCCTCACCAAGTGGCTTTATATAGCCGAGTGCGAGGGTAAACAAAACGAACAATATATAGATCCGAAAGAGATTTCAACGCGTCTGTGTTTGATTGAACTAAGCCATCCTTATCGCATGCTATATCAGGTACATTTTAAATCCACATGTACACGCACTTTCACTCAGTTGACCTTATATATTATAAAAATAACACCATCTGATACATTCACAAGCACAACCTTGGAATGCCAATGACCTTAGACGAACCCTCTCCATAAACGAGTTCGTGTTATAGTTGTTTTTAACCTTCATTAGATAACGACTTTCCCTGATGCTGTAAATTCTGTTACCGTATATCGATATGTTTCAATGTTTTTTTCTGATATCCTGAAATGAATAAAAATAAGATGAGATAAAATCATTTTTTAAAAGGCTACATGTCATAAAAGATGCTTGCATCAAATACAAGTTCCACGGCCGTTAATGACATATACAAAGAAAGTTTACGCGATTGAAAATATTAAGATATAATATAATTGTCCGGAAATGCTGGTACAACAACACCAGAACAAATGAGGCTACAACACACGGGACCAAGTTAATAGCAATCCTACCGGTTAACCAATAGTGATTTATAACCGGTTAACCGATAGTGATTTATTGGTTAGTTAAATCAGTAACCGTTGAATAACAAAAACTATAAATAAAACACACACACAAAAACCAATGATATACAAAGGTATTCGGTTTTAAAGAGAGAAACTCTTACAGAATTAAGTTTTGAAAGTACTTTACATTGCTCTATAGGAATGTGACATTGGTCCGATTCCACCAACCTTACTAAGTGATAATTAATACTAAAATACTTAAAGGCACATCTTTTGTTTTCCACTTGTAAACATTCCTAAATATTTCATTTCTTATGGAGTATTGTTAGTCGGCTAAGTAACTATTTATGTCAAATAAGTAATCTACTTAAACATTTTGCAAAACATGAACGGTGGAATATGTTCCAACCTTATTTAAGAGTTTAAGTATTTCTTAGAACTAAGAAGGATTGGTGGCAATGGAGCCTCATTTTAGATAACCAAGCGTACACAGTACATTATAATAAGTAACTATGGTAACTATGGAAATGTCTTGTTGTGACCAAGGTATTTCCTGTCCGTCATTTATTTGAATAAACATGACGTCTCTAGTGAAATGTGAAGCTCAAACGCCGGCTCATTACAACACATTTGGATCGCGATGTGTCCAAGTCATATTCATTTCCAACTGTGTGAAATATCGAAAATGCTATACGATCATTGCAGAAAAAAAAATTGATATCAAATAAAATAAGAGCTAAAACTTTTTATGTGGCTATCTAAAATCTTTCATGTACTTTAATTATGCCTCCTATATATTTTGTTAACTCTTTCGGCGCCAAAGGCAATATTGAGCTTTTTTGCAAACAATGCAGATTCAGGTGAGTCAGCTCGTAACGAGCTATCTCACCTGAAACCTGCATTTTTTGGCTGTGAGTTATAAAACTATTCCAACAATCCTATACCATGAAAATAGAGTCGTCCGAGTTTGAACATGGAAGAGTCTACTTTAAACAATTCGGCGCTGAAAGGGTTAAAAAACTACATTTTGTGTTTTGTAAGCCTTCTATTTATTATCTATGTTATACGTGTACTACTTTTCTTAGATTTCTCATTTTGGCATGTATGCATTCTTGTACCTCGAGATTCTAACCGCCATTCACACACCCACCCTTTCCCACATACAACAAATCTGTAGCAGACGAATTTGAAATTAATGACAGTTTAATTATTAAATAGAGTTGAAAACATTGTGGCAAATGGTTAAATTGCTCATCATGAGCAATTTCACCTTTGCCACAATGTTTTCAAAAGTCGTCTGCTGTAGAGGCATCAGAAAGCGTCTATATGAGGGAAAGGGTTAACACGTACTAGTTTATGACACTCAAGTAAATATCACTCGGATAGAATTCCTGTATAAAAAGTTCAATGGTAAAACACTATGTTTTATTTCCAAGTTCAATGGAAAATTAACTCCAGTCCTATACATTATCCGGTAAAACACTATGTTTTATTTCCATATTTCCATTTTATTATACTTTGAAGCAACTTTCCAAACGAGGATTTTCTACTTGAGCCCAATCATACATAACTCGACATTAAAGAAGCATCTTAAAAACTGTAGTGAATAGATCACACCAAGATTGGACTTTTGATACGGGAATTACAATCCGAGTGATATCGACTTTTCGACCTAGCAGAAATCCGAGAACAAGAAATTAGGCATATTAATTTCGACATTTCGAGGTTAGTTATTCCCATGAAAAGTCGATAACTTGAAATGTTTGACTCTACAATTGTCCAGAAAGCTTCGACTTTTCTAACTCAACGATTCAGAGGAGAAGAATTTTAAAGATTGGACATTCTCTACCCTCCCGCAGCAACCAGAGTTCTTCATAGAATTTAAATCTTAAAGCAATCTTAAAAGAGGACAACCAAAAAAACATTTCTGTGAAGTTTTGTTGAAATTGGTCCAATAATAGACACGTAATACCATAGGCTTGTTGCCCTATTAGAATGACAAAAGTCTATGGTTTTACGTGTTGCCCTATTAGAATGATAAGAGTCTATGGTTTTACGTGTTGTCCTATTAGAATGACAAAAGTCTATGGTTTTACGTGTTGCCCTATTAGAATGACAAGAGTCTATTGTTTTTCGTGTTGCCCTATTATAATGACAAGAGTCTATGGTTTTACGTGTTGCCCTATTAGAATGACAAGAGTCTATGGTTTTACGTGTTGCCCTATTATAATGACAAGAGTCTATGGTTTTACGTGTTGCCCTATTAGAATCACAAGAGTCTATGGTTTTACGTGTTGCCCTATTAGAATCACAAGAGTCTATGGTTTTACGTGTTGCCCTATTAGAATGACAAGAGTCTATGGTTTTACGTGTTGCCCTATTAGAATGACAAGAGTCTATAGTTTTACGTGTTGCCCTATTACAATCACAAGTCTATGGTTTTACGTGTTGCCCTATTATAATGACAAGAGTCTATGGTTTTACGTGTTGTCCTATTAGAATCACAAGTCTATGGGTTTACGTGTTGCCCTATTAGAATCACAAGAGTCTATGGTTTTATGTGTTGCCCTATTAGAATGACAAGAGTCTATGGTTTTACGTGTTGCCCTATTAGAATGACAAGAGTCTATGGTTTTACGTGTTGTCCTATTAGAATCACAAGTCTATGGGTTTACGTGTTGCCCTATTAGAATGACAAGAGTCTATGGATTTACGTGTTGCCCTATTATAATGACAAGAGTATATTGTTTTACGTGTTGCCCTATTAGAATGACAAGTCCATGGGTTTACGTGTTGCCCTATTAGAATGACAAGAGTCTATGGTTTTACGTGTTGCCCTATTAGAATGACAAGAGTCTATGGTTTTACGTGTTGCCCTATTAGAATGACAAGAGTCTATGGTTTTACGTGTTGCCCTATTAGAATGACAAGAGTCTATGGTTTTACGTGTTGCCCTATTAGAATCACAAGAGTCTATGGTTTTACGTGTTGCCCTATTATAATGACAAGAGTCTATGGTTTTACGTGTTGCCCTATTAGAATGACAAGAGTCTATGGTTTTACGTGTTGCCCTATTATAATGACAAGAGTCTATGGTTTTACGTGTTGCCCTATTATAATGACAAGAGTCTATGGTTTTACGTGTTGTCCTATTATAATCACAAGTCTATGGTTTTACGTGTTGCCCTATTAGAATGACAAGAGTCTATGGTTTTACGTGTTGCCCTATTAGAATGACAAGTCTATGGTTTTATGTGTTGCCCTATTAGAATGACAAGAGTCTATGGTTTTATGTGTTGTCCTATTAGAATCACAAGTCTATGGTTTTACGTGTTGCCCTATTAGAATGACAAGTCTATGGTTTTTATTATAATGGTCTGGTTTTAATGAGACCGTCTAAATTGTATCATTCAGTGGCCATTCTTTTAAAGCAGTGTGTGTGTGTGTATATAACAAGAATTTCGGCGTTACATATGACTTTGTTGGATGTTCACAATCAAATCTTAAAATTACAATCGTGAACAGAAAGCGGACCAAGTGGTCCAACCCAACGAGCGATTATATATTCCATTGTTAAGTATAGCGATGGTAGCATTCAGGCAATGCGTACTATGCTTTCAGCCATCTTGTCAATTGTGAGTTTTACGCTAAGAAAACCAACCATTTGTGAACAATATATCTCTCTCAACATTCGCCAAACGTATGACAAGCCTTGTCTTTTTCGATCAAGTTGATGTGATCCTTCCTCTACCATTTCAATCAATACAACACGCTCGGTTTGTATATGATGTGAGTTGAATACGAGGGGTGATCCAAAATAATAGGATTTTTTGTTACAATTTCGACGTAGACAAACATTTTAGAAAATAAACCTTATCATACTAAACATTATTATGTTTCTCACATAAATGAAATACAGTTGTTAAGTTGGTTAATAAATAAACACTATTTCATAGTACATATTAATAATGTAGGTACCATTGGGGGATGGGCTAATGCAATAACGTCATTCGGATGTCTCCGATGGAATGTGTAAAGTTTCCTTTAAAACTGCGAATGAATTGTTTATTAACCGTTTCCCTCATATAGACGCTATCTGACGCCTATGCAGCAGACGGCTTTTTGAAAACATAGTGACAAAAGAAGAAATTGCACAAAACGTGCAATTTCTTCTTTTGCCACAATGTTTACCACTTTTAGTCATAGGTAATCCATTCAATTAAAGAGATTTTCTATTTTTTGACAAAATATGTTCAAAGTCGTCTGCTGCAGAATTGTCATATGAAGGAAAGGGTTAATAACAGTTTTATCTACACATTTTTGCATCAGCTCTCGCTATTTCATTTTCTTTAAGACCACGCAGTTCCTATATTTACCAAAATCCGTGAACGTTTGTGTGTTATAAACGACCATTCTGCTGGTGTTAAAGGACGCATGCACTGGCTTTCTTACAATGTGAAATTTACCTTCTTATCATAAAAACATGTACGTATTAACCCATTACTTCACATGACTTTTTATAGGTCGTCTGCTTTACAATCATCAGACGAACAATTTTACCAATCTAGAAACCTGAAAGATTTATATTGATAAAGAGTTAAAAATATTGCAATAAAAGGTGAAATTGCTCGTTTTGAGCAATTTCATCTTTTATTGCAATGTTTTCAAAAGTCGTCTGCAACAGCAGGCGTCAAATGTCGTCTGTTTGAAGTAATGGGTTAAGATCAACAATTGCTACACGACTTCTTGGCAACTCAAATTTGTAATCACTTCGAAATATGATATTGTTTGTGTCTAGGTTGTTTATAAATGTTCGTTAAAATGGGGTCTGAAAATGAATAGATCTAAAACAAAAGTCTGCGTTATTTCGCAAACGTCACCATCATATTCATATTGTTTTTCATTGACACCGATGAAATCAAAATAGTTAACAATTTCGTATAATCTTTGGTCGAATAAAATGATGGGTGTAATTTAACATCTATGATCAAAGTATTTGACTTATAACGCGTATGTAACAGTGCTTATACAAACAGATTGAGAGATACATTTATAAATACAAGATTGGTCTAGTTTATAAATAATGCTTCCAAATGGTTATATTTTTTATAAATTCAAAACCGAATTTTGTTTTGAAGAGTACCTTCAAAGGTTTCCAAATGGTAATCAGAGAAACAGTAAACCAGAATTAGATTTGGCTCACATTCGCTCGAAATTGAAAATGGTAGGAGAAACGGTACAGATAATACATAATTGTCTTTGTAAGCTATGAAACATGAAAGTCGTTGAGTCAGAATTATATTGTTAAGATTGCATGGCCCTCACTGACTTGTTGTTGACATAATGTATTATACAAATGCAACGAAATTATTAAAACTGTTTCAACATATTCATGGAGTAATGATCAATAAACAAGTATCTTATCATTTTCTACTCTACCCAGCTTATTCTTATAGTACTTTTTTTCCTTCTAGAAAGTTGTATACCCGACGAAACATTACCCACCTTACAATGATTGTTACATTCCTGTCTTTTGCTTTTGTATATTTCATGCTCTCGTTCCTTAATAAGTTACTAATTTGCATTTACTTTGTATTCACTTTTTCTGTCTTTGACATATTTCACTTGTAAATGGCTAAAGGTAATGTATTTGGCTATGCTAACATATGTATGGTATAATATTACTTTCTGGTAAGTTTTCACTTTTGTAGTCTGACGCCAATTTGTAAATGACGGCCTTGTTCATCCATATTCAATTTTACTTCTAACCATAGAACAATACAATACAATTTTGAAATTAGAACAACACAACACCTAAATGATGTCATGCACATTTATTTTTCTGTGTATATTGGAGATGTTCACAGTTTAAAAAGGTACGCTTTTGTAAAATTACGCTGTGTCTCGCAAACGCCATCAACCGTTTCTATGGCAACGGTTTATAACTACATTTTAATAATATTCACAACATTATTTCACCATAAAGTAGAGCTCAAACAAATATACATATGGGATGAATTTTATCAAAATGTATCAACTATTAAAAAAGTTGTAAAGAAAGTGCTATTATTTTTGTATCATCCCTCGTGCATGTGTACTAGATATAAACACATGTACGGGTGCCACAACTAATAGTATACAAATCTACGATAAATAGGCACTAGGGACAGTGATCTGGCGCTGTATGAACTCAATCGATGGTACATGTCAGAATGCTTGCCAGAGTCCATATTTCATACACCAGTCAAGTCGTAAACAGTTAGCAATTGAGTATATATAACTTGAAATGCAATGTTATAGGCTATTGCATCTCTATGGGAAAGTATTGTGTTGGACGAGTTCTTTTGCCAGAAGGATATGGAACCATTCTGTTAGACGAGTTCCTTTGGCAAAAGATGATGGGAAATATTGTGCTGGGATTCGTTCATTCGGCGGTGTTCCGCCCAAGCAAGCTCGGGAAACTCGTCCAACACAATATTTTCCTATACAGATGCAATTATCTATGAAATAATAACACGAGTCTTAAGGATGTACTGAACTGAAAAGTGGATTTTTCATAATATTTAACTTTTGTTGTAACATTGTTTTTTTGAAAGTTTGATGTATGTTAAATAAAAAAACACACAAAAAAGTTAGGGTAGTGGGCTTTATTTTTTGCTAGATCAATTTATGAAAGCCTTATGATATGAATTGTTTGGCTATTTCAGCACATGAAACAAAAAAAGGTTTTCACGCAAAATGCCAATATTTGAAAGATGATATGCTAATTGTTTGTATTCTTGTGGTTTAAATCTCATTCTGAAGTTATTTTATCCATAACTTTGGAAGTTCATGTGATACGTTGTAATTAAACCTAAAAAATAGACAATTTTTTCCCCCTAATGAGAACCCATATTTGTCAGGTGTAAGAATAGACAAATTTAAAACTTTGAAATAAGGGAAAAACATATTTATAATATTTAACTTTTTCTGAAACTTCTTCAAGTTATTGCAATAACTATCATTTATCAAAATTTAAAAAGAAAAATATATGTCATTGGGCAAAATGATACTATACAAGTTCTAGATTAAAATTGATATATAAGGACTTTAATATGTTCTTTTTACCCAGTTATATTTCTTAATCAAACATGGCTACTGCACAGCGGCTTACGAAAAATTGGAAGGCTCACGAAAAAATTAGGCCCTTTGTCTAAAACAATTTTAAACCACTTTGTTTTATTTTTTTAAGCATTATAAAAAGGTATAATGACTAAACATGTTTTAATTGTCAACAAAATCAGAAGATTTAATAACAATGTAACATATTTTTTTTTATTATTTTAATTTCAACTTCTCAGTTCAGTACACCCTTAATGATAATACTTTATCAAATTTTCAATCTATTATATACGATAATATCACCGGTTGTTCTTGTTTAACCCTTTCCCTCATATAGACATATCGCATATAAAATTGTATCAATATGCCAAAAGAAGCTTAACCCTTTCCCTCATATAGACACTTCATGACGCATGTGCAGCAGACGGCTTTTTGTCATAGGTTATCCATTCAATTATGGATATTCTCTATGTTTTGACAAAATACGTTCAAAGTCGTCTGCTGCAGAATTGTCGTATGAGGGAAAGGGTTAAGACTCGAAAGAGTCAGGTTTGTCTCGTTTAACTCGTCGGGAATTTAATAATCCCAAATATGTTCTCATAATTGTATTTTGATATTGATATGCATACACCAATGCTGTTCCCGGGAGACCAGCATGCTCACAGACCCGTCTGATTACATTTTACAATAATGGATGACGGAACTTCGCGACGACGTCCTGGAAATCTCCGGAGGACGGTTTATGACAGAAATCCGACATTAGTACATGTCTCGTATATGTCATTTGTTTTTATAGCTGTACATGTTACGGTGCATATCGAGGGCTTGGCGTGAAACGGTTGTAACTAAACATCTATTTTGAAA
The DNA here is from genome assembly GCA_031761405.1 of Serripes groenlandicus. Lineage (NCBI taxonomy): Eukaryota > Metazoa > Mollusca > Bivalvia > Cardiida > Cardiidae > Serripes > Serripes groenlandicus. The sequence goes on from JASEVX010000004.1 coordinate 134,202,631, forward strand.
ACCCTGGTTTAGGGGCAATTTCAACCCCTTTGTAAACCATGCAAATTTAGATGCCATTGCTCAGAACAATTTCAATTGTTTACCAAGAAAAATGTGTGAGATCATTCACACGTCATTCATAACATCTATTGTATGTGTTAAATCATTATTGAAGACATTTAAATTGGTATCATTTGTCTATTTGTGTGATTTATGTGATTTATGTTTTAATATGTATATCAAAAGGTATACACTAAAAGCAAAGGTTTGTTAGGGTAACATTAGCAGCCTTGTAGAGGAGTGGCTGTATCTAATGTTGTGAGAACTTGTGGCCAGACCCTTTTGTCTATACAAGTATATGATATGTACAATGTATAATGTTAAATAATTGTATATGGCAATAAAATATGTTTAAACTAAACTTGTTTGAAAATTGACATCTCTCTCAACTCTGGAGCTTCCGAGATATAAATGTTCCCACGCTCTTCGTAGTACTGTACAAACCAACATACCGCTACTGCAACACAATGATGTGATGTGTTTGTTGGAGTATATACAGCTAATTTAAATAGTTTGATTACGAGAAATCAATTTCAGACAAGAGGACCAAGATGGCCCTAAATCGATCACCTAATTGATAGTAAATTAGTAGCAAATATTTAACTGCAAATATCTGGGAAAATGTTATCAAGGAGTGCAAATGAAACTGCAAGGAGTGGACACTTCTCAAGAAACAGCTTATCAGTAAAGGCCATTTATATCTTGAAATCTAACAAGAACTTTAATAAGAATGGAATTATAAACTTTTTGTCATTTTGCACCTTTCCTGATGCCGCCTTGCTGCCCTGTTTTTCAACGAAATCAATATGGCTTCAACAGTTTATTTAGAGGGTCACTTAAGGAACATTTCTACCAAATTATCTTGCAATCGCACAAGCAGATTATGGAGGAAAAGGATTTTAGAATTTGGGTATTTTTCTCACTTTCTGATGCCGCAGCAACCAAAGTTCTAAATGGAATTTAAATCTTTGAACATATTTGAAAGAGAACCACCAAAGGAACATTCCTGTGATGTTTTGTGGAAATTGGTCTATTGGAATGGTAGGAGTTGGTTGTTATTTGTAGCTAAAAGTTAAATTTACCCCTTTTGTGATGACGCCTGGTTGCTATGATTGTGTAACCCATCAAAACGGCTTAAACAAATTTAATAGAGGATCATTAAAGTAAGATTCGTATTATATTTTCTTAAAATCAGACAAGCACTTTCATAAAAATGGAACTTTCAAATTTTGTCATTTTGCCCCTTTTCTGATGCCGCCTGACTGCCATGTTTTTCGATCAATCAGTATGGCTTGAACAAGTTTTATAGAGGGTCACCCAAGGAACATTTCTACCAAATTATATTTGAATTTGACAGGCAGATTCGGAGGAGAATATTTTTAAAGTTACGACATTTTGTCCCCTTTCTGATGCCGCAGCAACCAAAGTTCTCAATGGAATTTAAATCTTTGAACAATTTTGAAAGAGGACCACCAAAGGAACATTCCTGTGATGTTTGGTGGAAATTGTTCTTGCGGTTCAGGAGGAGATGATGTTTAAAGCTAAAAGTTAACGACGGACGACGGACGACAGACGACGGACGACGGACACAGAGTGATCAGAATAGCTCACCTTGAGCCTTTGGCTCTAGGTGATCTAAAAATCACGAGCATTTTTGTTTACCAGGCACGCACACTCGTCACATACCCTCTGACAACAACTGATTTTCTGGACTTGAACTTCGTGATCAGTGAAGATCTGAGTCAGCATGTCCCTCCGTGCATGCGCCTTCTGATTAGTAAAAGTTTATATAATCGTCTGTACAAGAATGAAATTAAATGCGTAATTGACCATCAACTTCCGAACCTCCAAATATCGGTATTTGTAATGCGTGACTAGTTACAATTGTTTGTAAAAGAGAGTTTGTGTTTATTTTGGCAGAGTTGTCCTAGATTGTCATAATCTTTAGATTTTATATTAAACCCTTTTTGTCATTGCCACCTCAATGTTTTCGCACCGATCCATAATGTTCTATATACACTGCAATGTTACCATGTGTGTCTATATATCGTAGGCAAGTGTTAATATTGACTGAAAAGCCGACTTTACTCGATTGTTACAAAAATGGACACCGCGCCATTTTGTGACGTATTTTAAAGATTTAGTGACGTAACTCCGAAGGGAGGTAATTCCTTTGGATTGTTTAGGGTATATCACCACCACTCATCAATAAGGGTTTATTAAAGCCACACTACACAAATAGAAACAAGAAATATGAACACATTTGATAAAAGTTTAAACGATTACGATTACGACCATTTATGTTTGCAATTTAGTGTTGCGTGCTTGCATTCTGGTTCAAATTAATGGAAACCAGAAATAGAGAGGATAACGTTGCTGCGATAAAAATAATCAAAGCGCTGAAGGCACTGAATTTGTTTGGGTACATAAAACTGTTCAAACATTTGCCTTTGCATAGATGTGTGATTTAAAAACTATGCATTGTTTATAAATATTACAACTTCGGGTAAAAGAATAAATGACGCATCCGTTAAAATTAAATGCCATTTTAGTTGTCTATAAAAATAAATCATGAGACATACATGTGAATATTATATTTAATTTCCAAGTTTCAAAAGACATGTAAAACAAATGGATAACCATTATGGCCCCGACTCACTCATTTAAGTATTTACCAATTTTTGTTACAAAAAAAATCACAATTGACCAAGGGTTTTCTAAAATCTTACTCAAAAGCTTCCTGCTTAACAAGAGATTTTTCAAGTTTTCACATTAGCCATAAAAGGCCAAATAGCCCTGCCCCCTGGCGGCCATGTTTTTCGACCAATCAACATGGCTTGGAGGAATCTGATAGATGGTCTCCCAATGAACATTTCTACAAAAAGAATTGAAAATTGGCCAAACACTTTCGGTGGAGAAGATTTTTCAAGTTTTTACTATAGCCATATTAGGCAAAAAATCCCCGCCCGCTGGCGGCCATGTTTTTGGACCAATCAACTTGGCTGGAAGGAATCTGATAGAGCGTCACCCTAGGAACATTTCTACAAAATTATTTGAAAATCGGCCTGACACTTTTGGAGGAGAAGATTTTTTTGAGTTTACACTATAGCCATATAAGGCAAAAAAGCCCCGCTCCCTGGCGGCCAAGGAACACTTCTTTAAAATAATTTGAAAATCTGCCAACCAGTTTGGTAGAAGAAGAATTTTAAAGTTATTTTGTTTTCGTTGCCATGGAAACCATAATTCTGCATGAATCACAAACATTAGAAGAAATTCTGGTGAGGTCAATGAGAGGATGCTTTCTGTGAAGTTTCATCCCAATTGACCCACTCGTTACTGAGGAGAAGATGTTAACGGACGACAGACGCCGGACAAAAGGAGATCACAATAACTAACTTTCAGCACTTCGTGCTCAGGTGAGCTAAAAAAGAAACATCTATCCAAATGAAAGAGTAATTGAAATCATGTAGACAATATTGTGGAAAAAAACAGTACTAATATTTATATGAGCACTTTAAAAGAAACATGCTTCAGACTTCAGAGGCTTTTGAATTCATTTGCATTATAACAGGATTAAATGCTCCAGAGAAAACCAGTACCTGTGCCGTCCGCATTTTACTCTACAGTATACACCTAAGCTGGCCGCTGTTTCCTTTAAAGGGTGTTTAAGCTTGCCAAATCAATTAAGGATGCGTGACCATACACTGTTAATTACCATTGTGTACGAGTGTCATTCCAAATAAATTATAAATGTAACCCCTTTTCCCAATAAACCTATCATATACATTTATGTATTTGTAACTTGCCGGGATGTGTCGATACCGTCATGGTACAATGTGGTATATGCACAAATTGGTTTCACAAATCTTGTGTTAATGCACCTGTGGATATTTCGACAACAGATGCAGACTTTAATTGTAACTTTTGTTTATTATTTGGCTATTATAATGATAAGATATGTGATTAAATTGACAACATTTAAGTTTTTTACTTATAACAGCCTTCAAATCCAAATTTGGTTTATACGACGGTAAAGAAAGGTTATGGGAATTAAGAAATTGTTTAAATAAACAAATTCTCCTTTTCCCACAATGTTTTCAATATATGTTGCTTTTTACTGTTTACACAGCAAGAAAAAAACATTTAACTTATTATATATATATACTTATTGTTTATTTGTTATTTAAATTGTTCTGCCCCTTCCAAGTACCCTACATAATAGAATGTTGCATGGATCATTTGCCTCGTAGTATGGCACATGGAAAACTGTTGAAAGTTACAAAGTAGAAAATGAAGAGGCCAAACAATAACTAGAACCCATGACCCTTCAATCGATTGTAAAGGAGAGGATATAATTGAAGCAAAACCTATGGCTAGTTACTAGCAACCTATTCTATTCTTGCAATGTTTTCAAATTTCGTCCGCTGCAGATGCGTCAAAAGACATTTACTTGTCGGAAAATCAATCCATCAATTCTCGTTATTGATATCTATAGATATGATATAAAGAGGAAAGTCGTTAAAACACTTTACAAAGAGATTCCATTTCAGCATGATCTCGATTTTTGGTTTAATCTATATCACTGATAAAAGCAATCAAACACATTATATATTTACAAAGAAAACCCCGGATATGATCATATGTAACAAATTATACACATTTGCCCATCTTTAATTAAACATTTTTTACAACAAATCATAGCGTCCGCAGATTTGCTCTATATTCTATAGCGTCCGCATTTTCCCTCTATATTGCATTTGTCCGCATTTTACCTCTATAATGTTTTTGTCCGCAGATCGCGTCCGTACTTTAGACCCTCCCCCCATACCGTTGTATTTATAAATAGAATTCGACGATCACGATTTCTCTGCAAATGTGTTACTCTCATTTTAAATGCATTTTATGACGCACATATTTGCTTTTTTAATTCTTTATACTATATTTATATGGCCGACAAGGCACAAAGAAAATATTTTCAATTCTGTTTTTATCTACATTTTCAATGCGTGATTGAAAATTCAAATACCGTATCTGGAGCTTAAATCGGAAATAGTTCTCCCTGTAGCAGTTCACTCATTGAGATTTATAAATCTCTCCGCGTTCATGTTTTAAAATACAATGTTTCATTTTATTTCCAAATTCTCTTTGAATATAAGAACCACATAAGAAAACAAAGACGATATAAATATATCATTATTTCAAATATCGTGATACATTTGAAAAGTAAGAGCAAGTATTGAGTACTACTTTCACGCGTATGAAATTTAGGGAATTTTCCATAAGACGTATGGCTTCAGAATTGTAGCTATCTCTAAATTTGTTTGTTCCAAACAAATAAAAATGGTGATTATCAGACTGAGCCAAAATAAAACACAAACCAACAATAAAATCACAGCCGATAAAACTGTAGTATCCATGTACCGGCTCAGTCACAGCAAAACCCGTATTTTGTTTTATGTATTTGTTTGTATTGTGTTTGCGCCGCTTGCGGAACTTTTTCATTATGTATCATGGCGCCTCGTGGGTAGGTTTCTAGTACTACTGTTCCATTTATTATAACATCAGTGATTCAGTCGAACTATTAACCCCAAAACTATGATCGCCATTGAGGGAAAGCTATTCTCCAACATCCAAAGCGACCCTTTACGACTACTCGACCGTGGCGGTCGGGAATAGAGATAATAAGGTATATGTAGTGAAACTAGAATTGATGATCGGTTTGATCAACAATAAAACACATACCAAAAATAAAAACATAAACAAACATTAAAACACACACCACCAACAAAACACACACCAACATTAAATCACAAACAATCAATACACTCATAGACAAACAATAAAATAATCACCAGTAATTAAATACACACCAACTATAAAACACAAACCATCAATGAAATCACAAACATAAGCTATAAACACAAACCAACAATATAACACACACAAACAATAAAACACAAACCAGCAATGAAATCACAAACATAAACTATAAACACAAACTAACAATAAAACGCACAAACCAACAATAAAACACACCAACAATAAAAACTCAAACCCACAATAAAACCCACACCAACAATAAAACACACACTAACAATTAAAACACAAACCAACAATAAAACACACACTACACAATACAATACACACTAACAAAACAAAGCACACACCAACTTTAAAAAAAACACGACAATAAAACACACACCGACAACAAAACACACACCAGCAATAAAAAACACACAAACAATAAAACACACAAACAAAGCACACACCAGCAATAAAACACACACCAACAACAAAACATACACCAACAATAAAACACACACCAACAATTAAACACATACCAACATCAAAGCACACACCAACAATTAAACACACACCAACAATAAAACACACACCAACAATAAAACACACATCAACAATAAAACACACATCAACAATAAAACACACACCAACAATAAAACACACACCAACAATAAAACACACACCAACAATAAAATCACAGACACAATGACTTCACATCGATAGCACTGTGATAGCCGTGAACTTGTTCAGCCACAGCAAAATAAATAAATAAATACAATTGGTTTGTCATATACTCAAACTTGCTAAATTTTCAAATTTATTTTATTGTGACTGTCACTTTGGTCTAATTGCGGTCAACCTTTGCTTGTTTGAGTATTAACGTTCATGCTAAGCTATGATATATGTTATGAAATTGAAGTTTTCGCTGCATATGTCAGAACGGCAAGACTCGACATGTTGCAAATCAATAAATGAAAAATGCAATTATAATTGCAGGTATTAGGGTCCTGCAACAGGGAACCAATGAACTATTACCAAATAATTGGTACGCGCCATTTTATTGACGTAATTAAACTTATCGGCGAAGTATTTGCGGTTCGAGTCGAAGTGACGTCGTGTTTGGTCCGGAGAGTTGAGCCTTTTGTCAGAATTTGTAGCAATGCTAATATTTACATTTTACATTTTCCCTACTACAAAACATACCTTTCACCTGTGCAGGAGAAGATTTTAGAACATATTGAGGAGAAAGGTGGAATTATTCAGAACGAACTGTTAATGTCTCGTTTCCCCCCGACAATGTTCGACATACATTTGAACGATTGATTGATTTATTGATTTGGGTAAAACGCCATTTTCAACAATCGTTCAGTCATACCACGGCGGCTTGTTCACCTACTCATGTGTTTCATAGCTTTCTCACACCAGTCATCCACACCAACATACCTTCCAAGCAGCTGGCTGCTTTTCACGTTTAAATGAAGACGACTTTAAGTTGTCAAATCATCAAGTTATTATGTAATGCAAGCAACTAAAGGAAATCGTATCTAAACGATTACCCCACACAACTACACACAATCACGTCATTATTAAAACGACGCGCCCCGTTCTTTTTCTATTTCGGCATCACAGCGATATTTTATAGCCAATTCACACGGAACACAGAGGCCCTTACTGCCGGAAAACGACCCGACAAAATAAATAAGGAATTATAGAAACAAAAGCAATGTTACTTAAAAGTGGTTTATGGCCAGGTTTATTTCCCTAGCTGGGAATCAGCTTCCATTACAGTACACACCATTTTAAAATTGACATGAGATGGTTGTACTTGTCTATATCGAGGGCTTGGCGTGAAATGGTTGTAACTAAAATTGGTATTTTTTTTACCAAGGTTAATCACCTCGCCATAAAGTCTTTATAAGCGTAATAGCATTTTTCTTGGTAAACAATGGAAATTTAGGTGCCATTGCTCGTTCTGAGCAATGGCACCTAAATGTTCATTGTTTACAAAGGGGTAAAAATTGCCCCTAAACCAGGGTTTTCAAAATAGGTTTTTAGTTACAACCGTTTCACACCAAGCCCTCGATATTGGGTTTGACGTCGCTTCCGACAAGTTTTAGTTATATCCCAGTGTTCATGGGTAAGTAACAAAGATTACTGGTCCATTTATCCTGACACCAGTCACGCGAGTCAGTCGTAATGCTAATAGAACATCGCTAATGGTGGAAGGCCTTTTCTCCCATTTTTAAAAGTATTTGGCAAGACCCGACGGAGATCGAACCCGCAACGATCTGCCACTACACCACTGAGGTCGTTTTGGACTTTTTGAATGTTCCAATATACAACAAAACTGCAGCAGACGACCTTGAAATATCTAGTAAAATTTATGGAAATTATTAAAAAATGAAGATATTTTAATTCATTTATAAAAACACTATGGCAAAGTTTTGAGTACACTCGCTTTTCGCAACCATGTTGTACAAACGTGTCTGCTTCGGATAAGTCAAAATGCATCTGTATTGGGTAACTGATTTTACTGTAGGAGCCTTTTGAGAACTGAACAGTTGACCTTTTATAAGCAGCGCCGTTAGCAATCAGATCAGATAATTACGTATGATAGTTCAACCGGCCGGGCATCTTAATTTCAAACCTTAGTGGTTCTAATGAAGTGTGCCTTTTGTAATGCACGTTTCATGTCCCAGTTCTGATAAGAATCTCCGGGATCATGTACTGAAAACCCCAATAATAGAAGACAAAATCCCAAACCAGTTTGAGTCCATGATGCCTTCATAAAGTTGATGGCGCAGATATGGATCTACCCCAAAGTTCTTGATAAGGTGCATTTTTCGTTTTTTAAAACCCCCTTTTGATCTTTGAAATCCTTTATTGTGTTGTGATAATATACCTTAATTAACCCTTTCCCTCATATAGACGCTTTCTGACGCCCTTGCAGCAGACGGCTTTTTGAAAACATAGTGAAAAAAGAAGAAATTGCTCAAAACGAGCAATTTCTCCTTTTTGCCACAATGTTTTCCACTTTTAGTCATAGGTTATCCATTTAATTATAGAGATTTTCTATTTTTTGACAAAATATGTTCAAAGTCGTCTGCTGCAGAATTGTTGTATGAGGGAAAGGGTTAGAGTACCCAAAACATAAAGCCTTGTCGGGTACTTAGAGAGATATTGGAGGGAAAAGAGCATTTAGCATTTTCTTGTCCAGGCCTACTATGTATATGATCGAAAGTTCGAAAAGGTCGACAATATTCTTGGGGGAAAGTACTGATATTCTCTTTGCGTTGTTCTGTTATGCCTCGGTCCCATTCATTATCATTGGTTTGATATGTGTCCACTCAGTGGGACAATTTGGCCTGCATGTTTCTGATTATCTACACTAATATGTCTGCCTTATCCATGCTATAATGTCTTGATGAGTATGCTGTCCTTGGTATGACATTTACGACAAAATACAGATAGTTTGGTAATATTGCATGGCCCATGATGAATAATATATTATGGTAATATTGCAAGGCCCACGATGAATACTATATTGTGTTTATATTGCATAGATCACAATGATTAATTTGCATGGCCCACGATGAATAATATATTTTGGTTATTAAGTATGGACCACGATGAATAATATATTTTCGTAATATTGCATGGCCCAGGATGAATAATATATTTTGGTAATATTGCATGGCTCACGATGAATAATATTTTGGTTATATTGTATGGCCCACGATAAATAATATATTTTCGCAATAGTGCAGGCCCACGATGAATAATATATTTTGGTAATATTGTATGGCCCACGATGAATAATATATTTTGGTAATATTGCATGGGTCACGATGAATAATATATTTTGGTTATGTTGTGTGGACCACGATGAATAATATTTTCGTAATATTGCATGGATCACGATGAATAATATATGTTAGTTATATTGCATGGATCACGATGAATAATATATTTTGGTAATTATTGTATGGCCACGATGATTGATATATTTTGGTAATGTTGCATAGCCTACGATAAATAATATATTTTTGACATAATGTCAAAAATTCAAATACCACAAAATTATTAAAACATTAAACAATGACCATTACAAAACAAGCATTGACCATTCTGATAATATGAATTACTATATATGAATTTCTATGAAATTGGTGGTACCTATCCTTTAAGCTGAGCCCCGGTAGTTCAGTCGGAAGCGACGCCGCGGGCTGTCAATCCAGAGGTTGTGATTTCGAACTACAGCTCGGCCAACATGATTTCCGACGTATGACAAAAGTCACTGTGACAAGCGTCATTCGTCTTCCATCAATCGGCTAAAAGTCTATGTTGAAAAGCAGCCAGTTGCTTTGAAAGTATGTTGTGTGGAATTCTGGTGTGAGAAACACATAACTAGGGAAATTTGGTATGACTGAAAAAGTGTTGAAAACGGCTTTAAACCCCAGTCAATCAAAGTTTGTATACCCTATGGAAAGCTCTACACCTCTCCTAAAATACCTCCATTCATGTCTTTTGATTTGATATATTTTTGCTTTCTTTTGATTATAAGTAACTCATCTCTGTTTTATATTAATTTACTTTTTCGTTTCTGCCATATTTCTGTTGTAAGTAGCTGAAGACAATGCACTTTGCCGATGATAATAAAATGTTTATGTATGTTGATTTTCCTAGCTGGAAATTGACAGTTTTTAAATATATAGTTTTCAACTAGACTGGAGTTTAATTATTTACTACGAATCATCATCCATTCCCTTTTGCTAATGCATTCTGATTTCTATATATCAGGCGACTTTTGAAATCACTGTGGCAAAAGGAGAAATTGCTTATCATGAGCAATTTCTCATTTTGCCACAATGCTTTCAATTCTATTCAAGTGTTATACTTTCATTCATAGAGATTTTCCATATGTTTAAATTTATTGTTTCAAAGCCGCCTGCCTTTTTTTATGTGGGAAAGAGTTAATATTGCGGTAACCCCTTAAAGTGAGTCTAAATAGGTCAGATGGAAGCAATTCATTTTCCATAGGCGACCATTATAGCGCTTTGGGCTATTACTCTTTTCCAACGATCTAAGTAACCCAGAAAACTATATTCAATTAAAGTTCAGTTAGAGGGTATTCAAATTTATTTAAAACACTTTCAATTTTCAACAAAATCATTATTGTCCAATGGGAGACCACATCCGTCTTATAGATTCATCTGAAATTTCCTCGACACAATTGGCTGCCCGGCGCCCCGATCAAAACTGCTTCCCCTCGACCTAGTTGTTACATTAGTTGATTTAACCCCCAAATTAAGCCTTGACCTGCTGAATTCCTTTAACTTATGGTATCATCCAGGTTTATTTAAAACAATATCTTACATGATTATGTAATTATCATTGCTGTATGTTGAGAACAAGAGCACTTGGGTACAATGTAGATCTAAATGAACCGCGGGGCTAAAGATAACCTTTTTTTAGGGAATTGGGTATTTTTCCCATGGTTTTTCAGACAAGTGCTTTTTTTTTTAAATCGAGTAACAGGGATAATTTTACCCTATCATTTTTTACAAATTGCATTTTTGTACGACTTGATATCATCGTGGCAAAGCGAGACATTACTGAGCAAAGTCTCCGTTTCCCACACTATTTCACTGTTGTTTAACTAATGCTTCTGATTGTTGGCAAATCTATATATTTGGGGATCCCTCATTCATCCAGTCACTTTTTAAATTTAGTTTTGCTTTAATCTGTATTCACAGTGTAAATCTAAGATTAGTTTTGCTTTAATCTGTATTCACAGTGTACATCTAAGATTAGTTTTGCTTTAATCTGTATTCACAGTGTACATCTAAGATTAGTTTTGCTTTAATCTGTATTCACAGTGTACATCTAAGATTAGTTTTGCTATTATCTGTATTCACAGTGTACATCTAAGATTAGTTTTGCTTTAATCTGTATTCACAGTGTACATCTAAGATTAGTTTTGCTATAATCTGTATTCACAGTGTACATCTAAGATTAGTTTTGCTTTAATCTGTATTCACAGTGTACATCTAAGATTAGTTTTGCTATAATCTGTATTCACAGTGTACATCTAAGATTAGTTTTGCTTTAATCTGTATTCACAGTGTACATCTAAGATTAGTTTTGCTTTAATCTGTATTCACAGTGTACATTTAAGATTAGTTTTGCTTTAATCTGTATTCACAGTGTACATCTAAGATTAGTTTTGCTTTAATCTGTATTCACAGTGTACATCTAAGATTAGTTTTGCTTTAATCTGTATTCACAGTGTACATCTAAGATTAGTTTTGCTTCAATCTGTATTCACAGTGTACATCTAAGATTAGTTTTGCTTTAATCTGTATTCACAGCGTACATCTAAGATTAGTATTTGTTTCGTTCACATCAAGCCATAGATGCATCCAGGGGCGTAGCTATGCAATAATCAATGTGTAGGCCGTCTCGTAAGAAAAGCAACATTGTGGACTCTGCGTAAAGTATCGACCCGGATCAGCCTAAGCATGCCACACAGGCCTACCCGGATAGACACTTTTCGCCTCCTGTGGATTTTCTGTTTCAGGAATCACTACTCTATACATATATCCCCTTAAGTCGGAATGCGTCGGCCGGATCAGTCTGCGCGGAGAGCGCAGGCTGATCTGGTCGATACATTACGCAGATGTATATTGCCGCAGCTGCATTTTGCGGCATTTTGAGAAAAAATGTGTAGGCACGTGCCTACAATGCCTAAAGGGAGCTACGCCTCTGTCTTTTTTTTTTTTTTTTTATTCCATTCGGGTCTTGATGTAAATTATCATAAACACTTCCTTGACTTACTTTGTATTTGCTATTGAGTACTCGTCATTTTAATAAGAATTGCCTTTTTTGATAATTCCTTTGCTTTTTTAACTCTTTCCCTCATATAGACGCTTTCTGACGCCTCTGTAGCAGACGGCTTTTTGAAAACATGTCGACAAAAGGAGAAATTGCTCAAAACGAGCAATTACTCCTTTTGTCACCATGTTTTCGACTTTCATTTAAAAAGAAGTTTCCAGTTTTTTGCGGGTATGTTTTCAAAGTCGTCTGCTGCAGATTTGTTGTATGTGGGAAAGGTTTAAAGAAATAAGCTATTTATCTGTAGCCCTGTAACCAGAACCTTCACCAATGTCCAGGTATATCCTGTCTTAACCATAGCACATACAGACGTTTTCTGACGCCTCTGCAGCAGATGAGAAAATTCTCATTTTGTCTTTATTTTTTTCAATGTTATTCAAGTTTTGCTCTTTCATTTATAGAGAGTTTCCATATCATAACCTAAATGTCTTCAAATTTGTCTGCTGCAGATTTGTTGTATGTGGGAAAGGGTTAATTGTTCGCAAGTGCTGTTTAAATTATTGTATGACGTAAATGGTTCTTTTAAACGCGTATAGCAAGGAAAGGGTTTAAACCAATACGGAGTATTATACGGATACAATAAAGTTGAAAATACTGTGGCGAATGGAGAAATATCTTCTTCTGCCACAATTTTCAAAAGTCGTCTGGTACAGAAGCGTCAAAATGCCTCTGTAAGCGGAAAGGGTTAAAAAACAGTGCGACTTGACAGGATAATTGTCTAAGAATGAACAATTCAACTCAAAACTCTCACTTCCAATATTTCAGATTTTACATTTGTTCAGTCAGCTAGCTAGCTTCCTATATATACATGATTTAAATCCATGGATGTACAGGCTGATCTTAACCCTTTCCCTCATACGACAATTCTGCAGCAGATGACTTTGAACATATTTTGTCAAAATATGGAAAATCTCTATAATTGAATGGATAACCTATGACTAAAAGTGGAAAACATTGTGACAAAAGGCGAAATTGCTCGTTTTGAGCAATTTCTTCTTTTGTCACTATGTTTTCAAAAAGCCGTCTGCTGCACAGGCGTCAGAAAGCGTCTATATGAGGGAAAGGGTTAAACTACCCTCTCCACAAAACCAACTTGTATATTGTCACAAGAACGGTCTGAATTATATGTACAGTTATGTTATATGATCCTAAATGCATGCAGTTTGGCAGAATCCAGTTTCGACATGTTATCTGAATAGTAGGCGACCAGCAATGGGACGACACTGAGATATGAATGCGCGTTTTTATTCGTCAGACAATGCGGCTAAAATGATACACTGAACTTCTTACAAATCAATGGATTGCGAAATCCCATAACATAAATTCAGTTGGATATTGATTCGAAACTATCGTATGTAACTGTTATGGAATAATAAAACATTTCAGCCGTGTCGGGTTATTTGGAGTTCTGTTACAACTCCGTAACGGGGTCATAGACAAGAATTTGAGCCGTCCAACGAGAGAACCAAAGTGTGGACTCTGCGTAAAGTATCGACCCAGATCAGCCTAAGCATGCCGCGCAGGCTAACCCGGACAGACACTTTTCGCCTCCTGTGGAGTTTCTGTTTCAGGAATAATTACTCTATACCTCTATACCCCTGAGACGGAATGTGTAGGCCCTGATTAGCCTGCGCGGACTGTGCAGGCTAACCTGGGTCTATACATAATACAGACTCCATAATGTTGGTATTCTCCTGGAACGGCTGATTTCGAGTTTATATACCATTGAATTAACTTTTGACACGTGAATTATTTTCCGATTGACATCTGCGTAATGTATCGACCAGATCAGCCTGCGCTGTCCGCGCAGACTGATCCGGCCGACATATTCCGTCTTAGGGTGATATATGTATAGAGTAGTTATTACTGAAACAGAAAATCCACAGGAGGCGAAAAGTGTCTATCCGGGTAGGCCTGTGTGGCATGCTTAGGCTGATCCGGGTCGATACTTTACGCAGAGTCCACACTGTTGATGTTCTCACGAGACGGCCTACACATTGATTATTACAAAGCTACGCCCCTGATAACTCCTCGCAGTACATGTATTATATTGCATAAAGACTCGTTGGACTAACACTTTATTTTGACAGAAGATAGTATATAAAAGCGAAGTGTGAAGACTATGGTGTGATTATGTGCTTGCCCAGGCTTACCCGAGTCTTCACTATACTTATAAAACAAGACATCTCGAATCGACAGATGTGGCTTGTGTCTATAAACACTGTTACAACATACAACAAAGGTTCCGTGAGAAAACCAATATAATGGCCTCTGCGTGATATATCGACCCAGATCAGCCTGCACAGTCCGCGCAGGCTAATTCGGGCCGACACATTCTGTATCAGGGGTAAAGAGGTATAGAGTAATGATTCATGAAACAGAAAATCCACAGGAAGCGAAAGGAATATGTCCGGGTTAGCCTACGCGGCATGCTTAGACTGATCCGGAATGATGCTTTAATTAGAGTCCACAATATTGGTTTTCTCGCGGAACGGCTCAAATATGTACAGCATCAAAACACAGCAGCAAAAGGATAAATTACTCATCATGAACCACGATGTGTTCATAATTCGTCTGCTGCAAGTCTGTATGTGGGAAAGGCTTAAATAAGTAAAGACGTCTAACAAACGGATTTATTCTCCCTGAACAAAGCGACATCAATCTTTCGTCCGTTAGACGCACGAGTGCATTGACCCTTAAATGCAATCATTCAACTAAACTGAACCCAAGACAAATTGCATTACATCAACATTTATCAAGACAAGAATGGGCAGTCTAGTCAGTTCCAAGGTTTAGATAGACAGGTAGAACTGTAAGTTACGAGGTTAAGTTGGACAGCAATCAACTGTCAGTTACGAAGTTAAGTTAGACAGGAATCAACTGTCAGTTACGAGGTTAAGTTAGACATGAATCAACTGTCAGTTACGAGGTTAAGTTAGACAGGAGTCAACTGTCAGTTACGAGGTTAAGTTAGACAGGAATCAACTGTCAGTTACGAGTTTAAGTTAGACAGGAGTCAACTGTCAGTTACGAGGTTAAGTTAGACAGGAATCAACTGTCAGTTACGAGTTTAAGTTAGACAGGAGTCAACTGTCAGTTACGAGGTTAAGTTAGACAGGAGTCAACTCTCAGTTACGAGGTTAAGTTAGACAGGAATCAACTGTCAGTTACCAGGTTAAGTTAGACAGGAATCAACTGTCAGTTACGAGGTTAAGTTAGACAGGAATCAACTGTCAGTTACGAGGTTAAGTTAGACAGGAATCAACTGTCAGTTACGAGGTTAAGTTAGACAGTAATCAACTGTCAGTTACGAGGTTAAGTTAGACAGGAGACAACTCATTGATACACCAAGATCTCCCTTTCACACTTGCAGACACAATATGACGCCTCTACAGCAGATGATTTGTTGAAAAATCGTTGCAAATATAGAAATTGCTCAAAATGAGTATTTTCTCCATTTGCCACAATGTTTTCAAATCTATACAATATATATTGATTCTTTGATTGATTGATTGATTTGTGTTTTACGCGATTCATAGGTAAAGTACCAGAACCATTGGTCCTTTATTCTGACACAATATAAATTTATTTTCAATTATAGATTATTTCGATATTTTTCACTGAATCAATTTCAAAGTCGTTTGCTCCAGATTTTTCAGTCACGGTAACGTGATACTATCCAAGCGAACCCTATGTTGTGTGTACTAAAACACGGTATCGGTAAAACCATGCTTTTGAGTACCCACAACTTAATAATTATTGTTTTGACGTCAGATTAGAAATTAGACCAATTGAACCGAGCCCTGTTGTTTTCGTTTCCCTTTCCCACATACAACAAATCTGCAAACGACTTTGAAAACATCTGCTGTAAAGCACAGAAAACCCTCTATAAATGAATGTATAATTACTTCAAAAAGTTGGAAACATCGTGGCAAGAGGAGAAATTGCTCGTTTTGAGCAATTTCTCCTTTTGTTACGATGTTTTCAAAAGCTGTCTGCTGCAGATGCGTCAACATGCGTCTATAGGGTGGGAAAGGGTTAATTAAACGAGCATGGTTTGCCGAGGTATCAGCTATAATCAAACGAGAAATAGAAACGTCTTTGATCTAAAGAGCCTTTGGTACGTCGACCCAACATAACGGTCAATAAAATGCATTCAGTCGGATTTAAACATAAACATCCTACATATTACCTTTGTCATTTCGTTTGAGGGTTAATTAACCCTTTCCCAATTGCAGAAGCATTTTTTTACGCATCTATAGCAGACGTATCTTGTAAACATTGTAGGAACAGAAGACCTTAGTCACAATGAGCAATGTTTCCTCTTGTCACAATATTTGTTAGTGTAACGTTCATTTATAGGGAGTGTATGTAATCTTTTCTTGATGAGTGAAAAGGCGCCCCCTTCAGATTGTTTGTATGTTGGAAAGGATTAAAAGAACAGAGACACATGTCAAGAATATTATGATAGTTTGTCGAGGAATCAGCTGTAATCAAACGGAAAAGGTCTTTTATCTAAAGAACCTTTGGTACGTCGACCCCACATAGCGGTCAATATAATGCATTCAGTCGGATTTAAACCACATTTAATAAGTGCACGTTAATTTATAAGGAGTGTATGTAATATTTTCTTGATGGGTGCAAAGTTACCCGCTTCAGATTGTTTGTATGTTGGAATGATTTAAAAGAACAGAAAAAAATGTCGGGAATGTTAACTCCATTTCTAGAATAATACAAAGTCTATCAAAGACATATACCGCTGTGTCATAAGGTAAAGTGTAACAGATGTACAGGCTTATCCGAATATAAATTGTTCAGAAATGCCAAGTTTTCACACCCACTGACTCATAGAGTCATATAATATTACCATTTACATATCACTGCACTGTTAAAAATTCACCGTTAACATATCATCACAGCGTTAATATATCACCACAGCGTTAACATATAACCGTTAATATATCACCGTTAACGTATCACAGCATCGTTAACATATCACCACAGCGTTAACATATAACCGTTAATATATAACCGTTAATGACAATGACAATGACAAATATTTTATTGAAAGTAATTAGGCCACCGGCCCATAGTACGAAGAATTATATTTAACAAATAGTATATAACTGAGAATGATGTCCTTATCATGTTTTCATTAACATATATATATGAAATATGATTTTTTTTTTATGATATCAGGATTGCCGTTTTGAAGCAATGTATAAACATCATCAATGTTGGTGTCACCTACATACCAATCTAATAAAAATACAGTTCTTAATTGATCAAACTTTTGGCAGTGAAATAACACATGAAATTCACATTCAATAATGTTTTTCTTTAACTTTTGAAAACAGTAAATGCATATCCTTAGTTCACGATCAATATTATTGTGACGACCAGTTTCGATGCCAAATTTGTGGTATCAACGCATCGTTAACATATCACCACAGCGTTAATATATAACTGTTAACGTATCACAGCATCGTTAACATGTCAAGACAGCCTTAACATATAACCATTTACATATCACTACTGCGTTAACATATAACCGTTAACATATCACTACAGTGTTAACATATTACCATTTACATATCACTACTGCGTTAACAATTCACCGTTAACATATCATCACAGCGTTAACATATCATCATAGCGTTAACATATTACCACAGCGTTAATATATCATCACAGCGTTCACAATTTGCAACAGCGTGAACATATCATCACAACGTTAACATATCATCACAGCGTTAACATATTACCAAAGCGTTAACATATCATCAAAGCGTTAACATATTACCTCAGCGTTAACATATCATCACAGCGGTAACAATTTACAACAGCGTTAACATATCATCACAACGTTAACATATCATCACAGCGTTATCATATCATCACAGCGTTAACATATCATCACAGCGTTAAAATATTACCACAGCGTTAACATATCATCAAAGCGTTAACATATCATCAAAGCGTTAACATATCATCAAAGCGTTAACATATTACCTCAGCGTTAACATATCATCACATCGGTAACAATTTACAACAGCGTTAACATATCATCACAACGTTAACATATCATCACAGCGTTATCATATCATCACAGCGTTAACATATTACCATAGCGGTAACATATTACAACAGCGTTAACATATTACAGCAGCGTTAACATATTACCGTTAACATATCACCACAGCGGTAACATATTACCGTTAACCTATCATCACAGCGGTAACATATTACAGCAGCGTTAACATATCATCACAGCGTTAACATATCATCACATCGTTTACATATTACCGTTAATATATCATCACAGCGTTAACATATTACCGTTAACATATCATCACAGCGGTAACATATTACAACAACGTTAGAATATCATCACATCGTTAACATATCATCACAGCATTAACATATTACCGTTAACATATCATCACCGCGTTAACATATTACCGTTAACATATCATCACAGCGGTAACACATTACAACAACGTTAGAATATCATCACATCGTTAACATATCATCACAGCGTTAACATATTACCGTTAACATATCACCACAGCATTAACATATAACCGTTAATATATAACTGAGAATGACAATGACAATGACAAATATTTTATTGAAAGTAATTAGGCCACCGGCCCATAGTACGAAGCATTATATTTATCAAATAGTATATAACTGAGAATGATGTCCTTATCATGTTTTCATTAACATATATATATGAAATAAGAAAGTTATTTTATGATATCAGGATTGCCGTTTTGAAGCAATGTATAAACATCATCAATGTTGGTGTCACCTACATACCAATCTAATAAACATACAGTTCTTAATTGATCAAACTTTTGGCAGTGAAATAACACATGAAATTCACATTCAATAATGTTTTTCTTTAACTTTTGAAAACAGTAAATGCATATCCTGAGTTCACGATCAATTTTATTGTGACGACCAGTTTCGATGCCAAATTTGTGGTATCAACGCATCGTTAACATATCACCACAGCGTTAATATATAACTGTTAACGTATCACAGCATCGTTAACATGTCAAGACAGCCTTAACATATAACCATTTACATATCACTACTGCGTTAATAATTCACCGTTAACATATCATCACAGCGTTAACATATTACCACAGCGTTAATATATCATCACAGCGTTCACAATTTACAACAGCGTGAACATATCATCACAACGTTAACATATCATCACAGCGTTAACATATCATCACAGCGTTAACATATTACCACAGCGTTAACATATCATCAAAGCGTTAACATATTACCTCAGCGTTAACATATCATCACAGCGGTAACAATTTACAACAGCGTTAACATATCATCACAACGTTAAAATATCATCACAGCGTTAACATATCATCACAGCGTTAACATATCATCACATCGTTTACATATTACCGTTAATATAATATTATCATCACAGCGTTAACATATTACCGTTAACATATCATCACAGCGGTAACATATTACAACAACGTTAGAATATCATCACATCGTTAACATATCATCACATCGTTAACATATCATCACAGCGTTAACATATTATCGTTAACATATCATCACAGCGGTAACATATTTACAACAGCGCTAACATATCATCACAGCGTAAACATAGCATTACGTCGTTAACATATTACCGTTAACATATCACCACAGCGTTAACATATCACATCAGTGTTAATATATCATCAAATCGTAAACATATCATCACAGCGTTAACATATCACAGCAGAGTTAAGATATGCTCACAACGTTAACATATCATCACAGCGTTAACATATTACCACAGCGTTAACATAATACCACAGCGTTAACATATTACCACAGCGTTAACATATTACCTCAGCATTAACATATCACCACAGCGCTAACATATCATCACAGCGTTAACGTATCACCACAGCGTTAACATATCATCACAGCGTTAACATATTACCACAACGTAACATATCATCACAGCGTTAACATATCACCTCAGCGTTAACATATTACCTCAACGTTAACATATCACCACAGCGTTAACATATCACCTCAGCGTTAACATATTACCACAGCGTTAACATATCACCTCAGCGTTAACATATTACCATTAACATATCACCTCAGCGTTAACATATTACCTCAGCGTTAACATATTACCTCAGCGTTAACATTAGCGTTAACATATCACCTCAGCGTTAACATATTACCACAACGTTAACATATTACCACAACGTTAACATATCACCACAACGTTAACATATCACCACAGCGTTAACATATCACCACAGCGTTAATATATTACCACAGCGTTAACATATCAACACAGCGCTAACATATCACCACAGCATTAACATATCACCACAGCGTTAACATATTACCACAGCGTTAACATATCACCTCAGCGTTAACATTAGCGTTAACATATCACCACAACGTTAATATATTACCACAACGTTAACATATTACCACAACGTTAACATATCACCACAACGTTAACATATCACCACAGCGTTAACATATCACCACAGCGTTAATATATTACCACAGCGTTAACATATCAACACAGCGCTAACATATCAACACAGCATTAACATATCACCACAGCGTTAACATATTACCAGAGCGTTAACATATTACCACAGCGTTAACATATCACCACAGCGTTAACATATCACCACAGCGTTAACATATCAACACAGCGCTAACATATCACCACAGCATTAACATATCACCACAGCGTTAACATATCACCACAGCGTTAACATATCACCACAACGTTAACATGTCACCACAGCGTTAACATATTACCACACCGTTAACATATCACCACAGCGTTAACATATTACCACAGCGTTAACATATTACCACAGCGTTAACATATTACCACAGCGTTAACATATCACCACAGCGTTAACATATTACCACAGCGTTAACATATCACCACAGCGTTAACATATCACCACAGCGTTAACATATCACCACAGCGTTAACATATCACCACAGCGTTAACATATCACCACAGCGTTAACATATTACCACAGCGTTAACATATCACCACAGCGTTAAAATATCACCACAGCGTTAACATATCACCTCATCCTTAACATATTACCACAGCGTTAACATATTACCTCAGCGTTAACATATCATCACAGCGTTAACATATTACCTCAGCGTTAACATATCACCACAGCGTTAACATATTACAATTAACGTATAACCTCAGCGTTAACATATCACCACAGCGTTAACATATTACCACAGCATTAACATATCATCACAGCGTTAATATATCACCTCAGCGTTAACATATCATCACAGCGGTAACATATTACCATTAACATATCACCTCAGCGTTAACATATTACCTCAGCGTTAACATATTACCACAGCGTTAATATATTACCATTAACATATTACCTCAGCGTTAATATATTACCTCAGCGTTAACATATTACCTCAGCGTTAACATATTACCTCAGCGTTAACATATTACCACAGCGTTAACATATCACCTCCGCGTTAACATATCACCTCAGCGTTAACATATCACCTCAGCGTTAACATATTACCTCAGCGGTAACATATTACCATTAACATATCACCTCAGCGTTAACATATTACCATTACCATATCACCTCAGCGTTAATATATTACCTCAGCGTTAACATATTACCTCAGCGTTAATATATCACCTCAGCGTTAATATATTACCTCAGCGTTAACATATCACCTCATCCTTAACATATTACCACAGCGTTAACATATTACCTCAGCGTTAACATATCATCACAGCGTTAACATATTACCTCAGCGTTAACATATCACCACAGCGTTAACATATTACAATTAACGTATAACCTCAGCGTTAACATATCACCACAGCGTTAACATATTACCACAGCATTAACATATCATCACAGCGTTAATATATCACCTCAGCGTTAACATATCATCACAGCGGTAACATATTACCATTAACATATCACCTCAGCGTTAACATATTACCTCAGCGTTAACATATTACCACAGCGTTAATATATTACCATTAACATATTACCTCAGCGTTAATATATTACCTCAGCGTTAACATATTACCTCAGCGTTAACATATTACCTCAGCGTTAACATATTACCACAGCGTTAACATATCACCTCCGCGTTAACATATCACCTCAGCGTTAACATATCACCTCAGCGTTAACATATTACCTCAGCGGTAACATATTACCATTAACATATCACCTCAGCGTTAACATATTACCATTACCATATCACCTCAGCGTTAATATATTACCTCAGCGTTAACATATTACCTCAGCGTTAATATATCACCTCAGCGTTAATATATTACCTCAGCGTTAACATATCACCTCAGCGTTAACATATCACCTCAGCGTTAACATATCACCTCAGCGTTAACATATTACCTCAGCTCTAACATATTATCTCAGCGTTAACATATTACCTCAGCGTTAACATATCACCTCAGCGTTAACATATTACCTCAGCGTTAACATATTATCTCAGCGTTAATATATCACCTCAGCGTTAATATATCACCTCAGCGTTAACATATCACCTCAGCGTTAACATATTACCATTAACATATTACCACAGCGTTAACATATTACCTCAGCGTTAACATATTACCACAGCGTTAACATATCACCTCAGCGTTAACATATCACCTCAGCGTTAACATATCACCTCAGCGTTAACATATCACCTCAGCGTTAACATATCACCTCAGCGTTAACATATCACCTCAGCGTTAACATATCACCTCAGCGTTAACATATCACCTCAGCGTTAACATATCACCTCAGCTTTAACATATCACCTCAGCGTTAACATATCACCTCAGCGTTAACATATCACCTCAGCGTTAACATATCACCTCAGCGTTAATATATTACCTCAGCGTTAACATATCACCTCAGCGTTAACATATTACCATTAACATATCACCTCAGTGTTAATATATTACCTCAGCGTTAACATATCACCTCAGCGTTAACATATTACCATTAAAATATCACCTCAGCGTTAACATATTACCTCAGCGTTAACATATTATCTCAGCGTTAACATATTACCTCAGCGTTAACATATCACCTCAGCGTTAACATATCACCTCAGCGTTAACATATCACCTCAGCGTTAACATATCACCTCAGCGTTAACATATCACCTCAGCGTTAACATATTATCTCAGCGTTAACATATTACCTCAGCGTTAACATATCACCTCAGCGTTAACATATCACCTCAGCGTTAACATATTATCTCAGCGTTAACATATTACCTCAGCGTTAACATATTACCTCAGCGTTAACATATTACCATGAACATGTCACCTCAGCGTTAATATATTACCATTAACATATCACCTCAGCGTTAATATATTACCATTAACATATTACCTCAGCGTTAACATATTACCTCAGCGTTAACATATTACCTCAGCGTTAACATATTACCTCAGCGTTAACATATTACCTCAGCGTTAACATATTACCATGAACATGTCACCTCAGCGTTAATATATTACCATTAACATATCACCTCAGCGTTAACATATTACCTCAGCGTTAACATATCACCTCAGCGTTAACATATTACCTCAGCGTTAACATGTCACCTCAGCGTTAACATATTACCTCAGCGTTAACATATTACCTCAGCGTTAACATATTACCTCAGCGTTAACATATTACCTCAGCGTTAATATATTACCTCAGCGTTAACATATTACCTCAGCGTTAATATATTACCATTAACATATTACCTCAGCGTTAACATATTACCATTAACATATCATCTCAGCGTTAACATATTACCAATAACATATCACCTCAGCATTAATATATTACCTCAGCGTTAACATATCACCTCAGCGTTAATATATTACCATTAACATATCACCTCAGCGTTAATATATTACCATTAACATATTACCTCAGTGTTAACATATCACCTCAGCGTTAACATATTACCTCAGCGTTAACATATTACCTCAGCATTAACATATCATCTCAGCGTTAACATATTACCTCAGCGTTAACATATCATCTCAGCGTTAACATATTACCTCAGCGTTAATATATTACCTCAGCGTTAACATATTACCTCAGCGTTAATATATTACGTATTAACATATTACCTCAGCGTAAACATATTACCATTAACATATCATCTCAGTGTTAACATATTACCATTAACATATCACCTCAGCATTAATATATTACCTCAGCGTTAACATATCACCTCAGCGTTAACATATCACCTCAGCGTTAACATATCACCTCAGCGTTAATATATTACCATTAACATATCACCTCAGCGTTAATATATTACCATTAACATATCATCTCAGCGTTAATATATTACCATTAACATATCACCTCAGCGTTAACATATTACCTCAGCGTTAACATATTACCTCAGCATTAACATATCACCTCAGCGTTAATATATTACCATTAACATATTACCTCAGTGTTAACATATCACCTCAGCGTTAACATATTACCTCAGCGTTAACATATTACCTCAGCATTAACATATCACCTCAGCGTTAACATATTACCTCAGCGTTAACATATTACCATTAACATATCACCTCAGCGTTAACATATTACCATTAACATATCACCTCAGCGTTAACATATTACCTCAGCATTAACATATCGTCACAGCGATAACATATTACCATTAACATATCACCTCAGCGTTAACATATCTATCCGCGTTAACATATTACAATTAACATATCAAATCAGCGTTAACATATCGTCACAGCGTTAACATATTACCATTAACATAAGGATAGGAAAAGTGCTTTTCGCCTGACCAGGCTCTGTGGCATTTTATGTGAAAACGCATGAATGAGTACCTACATTTAAATACTACGTTTGGCTTCGTACACCAATTCACCTTGACCTGATCCCAACACGGGCACGCATTGCGACCTTTTCCAACATACAACCCATTTGCAGCAGAAGACTTTGAAAACATCTGGTCAAACTA
The DNA here is from genome assembly GCA_031761405.1 of Serripes groenlandicus. Classification (NCBI taxonomy): domain Eukaryota; kingdom Metazoa; phylum Mollusca; class Bivalvia; order Cardiida; family Cardiidae; genus Serripes; species Serripes groenlandicus. The sequence continues at coordinate 134,228,419 of JASEVX010000004.1, forward strand.
TGGGATACCTTCTAAAAATCAAAGTATATATTAATGAATAAAATTGATAGCATTGTGGCAAAAGGAGAAATTCCTTATTATGAGTGATTTCTCCCTTTGGCAAAATTTCAAAACACGTCTACATGTCAGGTCTACATGTCAGGTCTCAATCCAGTTTTACTAAATCGGGCACAATTATTTTGACATAGCTTCCAGCCTCTTCTTTAATCAACAAGAATGATGTGGTAAAACGTTAAATATTATTGTGTTCTGCTTATACATGTATAGCCTTTCTACAACTAGAAGAAGATATTGAAGTTCATGTAAGTCAATGCCGATTTTGATAATGACACAATAATATTAGGGACTGATACTAGTCCATCTTCCCAGAGCTCTAGATAAGGGGCGTTTTTTATGTTCTAAAATCCTTATTTGACCATCTAACCTTATGTTGTGAGTACTCAAAAGAATCGTCTCAGTGAGACGATTCTTTTGAGTACCCACATCATAGGGTTCGCTTTAATAATAAGAGAGAAATTGTGGGGAAAAGAGAATACCCCTCCTTATCTGGACCTCTGCAGTGAGTATGATCCTCCGACGAATGACAATGGAATTCGCTGATTATAGCAATCGGCTCGTAAGAGCCTTTTGCTAAAAAGGATTAAAAAATATCCCAAAGAGTAGAGGGTTGTTTTGTCTGTTAATTAAAATGATGTGTTCTGCATGAAATAAATACTGCATTCCTTTAAACTGGTAATTAAGTGATAAAACATTGCGTTAATTGCAAATAAGTGCACTTAATTCGATAAACAAGTAATTGATCCGTGCTCCAAGAAAACCAACATGTTGTTAAGCGTAGAATAAGACCAACCTGTGTATGGTGTATGGTGTATGGTGAGACTTGGTGATGTCTTTTACCATTTAAACGGCGTAATACATAATCGAGCTTGTGAAAACATTGTTGAAAAAGGAGATATCACTCATAATAAGCAGGTTCTTCTTTTCACACAATGTGTTCGGGTCTATTGAACAATACAACCTTTTTCGATACGTTCAATTGTTTTTAACGCCGTTTGCTACAGATGTGTTGTATGTGGGAAATGGTTGAGAGAATAGATCTACACAATGCTAATTACCCTGAACCATTCCTGCTTTCATCAGTTAACCCTTTCCAACATACAATTCAATCTGAAACAGACGTCTTTAAAAACATATAGTCAAAATAGAGAACATCTCTTAAATTGAAAATACAAATATTGAATATTGAACAGGGAAATTACTCATGTTAAGCAATTTCACATTTTGCCACAAAGTTTCCATAAGTCATCTTCTGCTGAGGGGTCAAAATGCGTCTGCATCAGAGAACGAATGTAGCCATTGGAAATATAAAATAGTCACGTCGTGATGCTGCTCTCATACAGTCCCACATTCCTTGCGATTGTCCTTGCGAGTAGCACTTTGCCAATTAAACGTAATGATCGGGATATGGTCGCAAGACATTCGTAAATGTTATTAACCACTCCCTACCATTCGTTTATTGTTGCGAATATTAGCAACATGCTCCTAAAATTCGCAAGGAAGGCATATGCTTCACCTTTTCGCAACATACTCGTAAGTGTTCGTAAGCCATTCTTAATCATCGCAATGAATTTGTAGCGTTCATTCATACGGTGTTCTCAAGCGCTCTCAACCATTCGTAAGAAACTCGCAAAGATTCGTAAGGCTTCAAATTTTCATTATTTGTCCTGTCCATTCTTTCTTTTTTTGCCGAATACGATATGTTCATAATCGCAAGGATATTCGGGACTGTGTGAGAGCAGCATAAGAAAACCGAGAATGTTCTGAAATCGCATTCTCGTATCTATATATAATCATATAATCGGTTTTTGGTTATAATCTTCTTCTTCAAATACTTCTAACATGATTATGCGACAAGATTGGAAGCAAGAAAGGGCCTGATCAGGTTGCGTGGAGGTGCACACTGGTGTGAATCTTCCGACTGGTTTCAAATTACCAAATGTCTGTTCTCCCACAATATTTTCAACGTTATTGTATAATCCTAGGTTGATTGAATGGAGCTTAACGACGTTTTAAACACTATTTCAGTCATATCACAGCGACCAGTACACCTATCCCTTTGTTTCATTGCTTTATCAGGAATCCGCTGTGGTCGAGTGGTTAGCGTCGGGGATTTCGAAACCGGGTGTCCCGGGTTCGATCCCCAGTCGCGGCACCTTGGTCATGGTGAAGGCACATTTTCTAGCCTAGTACTGGTTTGTTTACCCAGGGATCATGAATAAGTAAACTGTCATGATATAACTGAAATAATGTTGAAAACGGGATAAAACCACAATAAATAAATAAACTCATTGCTTTATCACTCCAATTATTTTCTTTGTTTCCTCCATAAATTTAAGATTTTACAACTAAGTGGTTATGAGAATAATATTATGATTCATGCACGCACATACAATCACATTTTCACACATCAACCTCACACATGGAAACTAACTGTCAGAAATGTATATTATTTACATATCATACGTTCTATGGCTAACTCAACTACCAATGTAGTAATTACAGCGGTTTGATAGAGATAAATACTCACACTAGCCACTGCATACTTAACCCTTTCCCTCATATAGACGCGTTCTGACGCCTCTGCAGCAGACGGCTTTTTGAAAACATAGTGACAAAAGAAGAAATTGCACAAAACGTGCAATTTCTCCTTTTGTCACAATGTTTTCCACTTTTTGTCATAGGTTATCCATTTAATTATGGAGATTTTCTATGTTTTGACAAAATACGTTCAAAGTCGTCTGCTGCAGAATTGTCGTATAAGGGAAAGTGTTAAAGCGAACTCGAAAGTAAAGCCAGAGCTCTAGATAAGCTGCGTTTAGCATGTTCTTAAATCGTTATTTGACCCTTAAACCCTATGTTGTGGGTATTCAAAAGAATTGTCTCAGTGAGACGGTTCTTTTGAGTACCCACATCATTGGGATTACATGAATAATAATAGAGATAGTGTTGGGAAAAGAGCTGAATACCCCTCTTTATCCGGACCTCTGTATAGCTATGCGGAATTGCATGTAGACTGATTGAGATTAAAATGGAAAGAGTAGCAAATACCATGTGTTTGTTTTTTATAAACAGTAAAAGTGGCCAAATGATGTTGGTGCCCTTAAGATAAACGTCTTCTAAGAACATCAAAGGGTTCCTTACCACAAATGCAATAAGTAAATTTCTTATCTGTTTCAATCAAGCCTTTCGAACATGCAACGTAACACATCTGCAAACTGAGACTTTTGAAACATATAAGGCAAACCTATGGGCATCTCTAAATTGAAGTTCATTGATCGATTACAGTTATAAACATTGTGACAAAAGGAGAAATTGCTCACCATGAGCAATTTCTCCTTTTTCCACAATGTTTTCAAAAGTTAATTGCGTCAAAATGTGTGTGAAAGT
>JASEVX010000004.1:134232065-134373663 GCA_031761405.1 Serripes groenlandicus
TTACGGAAGTTGCGGCAGCACCTTGAGGTTTGGTCCACCCGATTCCCAAAAGGAATGTCATTAAATACCCAATAAATGTTTTCTCGATGATGAAATACATTAGAAACATACCAGATTGTAATAATAAAAACATAATCTTTAACCGTTTCGTTAAAGTCCGATCTTCACACGTCTTCTTACCTGATTTTCGAACGACAGGCTTCACTAACGCATACTCATATAAATTCCCATAGAAACAGTATAGAATGATAAAAGAACACATCGCTGATATAGAAACACACGTTGATATTGAATATGGGACATAAATCCTGCTTTCACCGTATTCAAAGATTGGTGACGGTAAAATGCCTGTCAAAGATTCGTTAAGATTGGAAGACGTGCTCATATTAGTTTTCAAATAACTTTTCACACCTTGTTCTTCAATCAGGTCCTCTAGATTATGTTTCAGCGATGTATTCCACAGTCCTGTCAGATTACCAGACGTAGATACATTCAGCATCTCTATGTCATTTGCCTCTGGTCGGAAGATGGCGAATTTCGGTGCCAAGAAGGGTCCAGCGATGAACGGGGAAACGATTGCACCTACGCTAAATCCAAAATGGACGGCTTGCAAGTACGGACCACCTTCATGCCTCCAAACATGTACTATGTCTGTTGTACCAACTGAAACAAACAGTGAATAATATAAACGATGAACTATATTTAAATATCCACTTTAAGGCACTTTCGCACAGTGAAGATCAAGATCAACATTCGTATCCGCAAATTTGGCAGGGGCGTAGCTTTGCAATAGTCAATGTGTAGGCCGTCTCGTGAGAAAATCAACATTGTGGACTCTGCGTAAAGTATCGACCCGGATCAGCCTAAGCATGCCACACAGGCCTACCCGGATAGACACTTTTCGCCCTCTGTGGATTTTCTGTTTCAGGAATAACTACTCTATACATCTATCCCCCTAAGACGGAATGTGTCGGCCGGATCAGTCTGCGCGGATACATTACGCAGATGTCTATCGCCGCAGCTGCATGTTGGGGGCATTTTGAGAAAAAAGGTGTAGGCACGTGCCTACAGTGCTTAAAGGGAGCTACGCCCTTGACCGGATTGGAGTTTGCAAGGTTTGCCATTAAGTCACTGAAAAGTTTAACAAACATCTTAAAGTTACGTTAATAATTGGATCAGATTACTTTGGTGAGCAAATCTACAGTAGTACTAAATAAGCTGGAAAACTATGTTCACTCTTCGTCACATACAACAAATCTGTAGCAGACACATTTGGAAACGTCCTTGCAGAAATAATATCTTTACGTGAGATTATAGTTATCAAATAGGATTGAAAACATTTGGGCAAAAGGAGGAATTATTCTTGATGAGCAATTTCTCCTTTTGCCAGAGTGTTTCCAAAAGTCGTTTGATGCAGATGCGTCGAAATGTGGTAAAAGGGTAAACATTAATTACAACTGTGTTGTCGGAAACAGCCTATTAAAAATGTCCCCATGTAGCCTTGCTTTCCGATGCTCCGCAGCAGACGACCTTTACTCATTTGGCAAAAGGAGAAAATGCAAAGAACATACACAAATCGACACGAAGGATGTCAGCCTTATAACTATCTCGTTTGGGTACCTTTAATCATTTCCCACTTGCAGCGGACACATTTGGACGCATCTGCAGAAGACGACGTTTGAAAATCTTACTACAATAAGTGAACTTGCTTATAAGCCTCCTCTTTCCGCAATGTTTTCAACTCTATTAAATTAGTATACTTACTTAAAGAGATTTTGCCATAGTTTTGCATATGCATCTACATATGGGGGGGGGGGGGGGGGGGAAACCATTACTACCATTGTTATAAGCATTCGTTATGACCCCGTCGGGGATCGAAGGAAGAACCTACCGCACCGAGGCCGATGTTCTACCACTCACCACCGAGGCGGACACTCTACCACTACACCACCGAGGCGGACTCTCTACCCACTACACCACTACCACTACACCACCGAGGCGGACTCTCTACCACTACACCACTACCACTACACCACCGAGGCGGACACTCTACCACTACATCACTACCACTACACCACTACCACTACACCACCGAGGCGGACACTCTACCACTACACCACTACCACTACACCACTACCACTACACCACCGAGGCGGACACTCTACCACTACACCACTACCACTACACCACCGAGGCGGACACTCTACCACTACATCACTACCACTACACCACTACCACTACACCACCGAGGCGAACACTCTACCACTACATCACCGAGGCGGACGCTCTACCACTACACCACCGATGCGGACACTCTACCACTACACCGCCGAGGCGGACTCTCTACCACTACACCACCGAGGCGGACGCTCTACCACTACACCACCGAGGCGGACGCTCTACCACTACACCACCGAGGCGGACACTCTACTACTACACCACCGAGGCGGACGCTCTTTCATTACACCACTACCACTACACTACTGAGGCGGACACTCTACTAAAACACCACCGAGGCGGACGCTCTACCACTACACCACCGAGGCGGACTATCTACTACTACACCACTACCACTACACCACCGAGGCGGACGCTCTACCACTACACCACCGAGGCGGACGCTCTACCACTACACCGCCGAGGCGGACGCTCTTACCACTACACCACCGAGGCGGACGCTCTACCATTACACCACTACCACTACACCACCGAGGCGGACGCTCTACTAAAACACCACCGAGGCGGACGCTCTACCACTACACCACCGAGGCGGACGCTCTACCATTACACCACCGAGGCGGACACTCTACTACTATACCACCGAGGCGGACGCTCTACCACTACACCACCGAGGCGGACACTCTACTACTACATCACTACCACTACACCACCGAGGCGGACACTCTACTACTACACCACTACCACTACACCACCGAGGCGGGTTCACAGACGGACTGTAACGTGGTAACGAATAACTAATAATCTTATTTGGTTTAGCATTACGTCTGACTCATTAATGTCAGGATACATGGAATAGAAGTACTTGAAACTGACACAGGAAACGCCCTGATATAATCTATAAATGTGGAAAGCGATGTAAAATACCATAACAACTACTAGTAATGGTTCGAATATGCAACCGTTACCTGCATCGATGGCACTGCCAAACCCTCCACCAAGTAAATGCAGCGTAAACATTACTGAAAAACTCGAGTTCCACGGTGTTACGGCAGCTGTGGCGGCAAGGCCGAAGGTCAAAACTATGTAGAGTACGATCTTGTTGAATCGATCGTATACAGCGCCACCTACGACCGATCCTACTAAACCTCTGAAATATAAAAATCAAACAAGCCTGAAGGTTTAATTGTAAAGAAAACCTTTTACTAAAATAATACAGTGAATTGTTCTAAAGTTAGCTAACATATAGAGAAAATGAATTCATTTATATCTAAATTAAACGTGCTTTAAAAGTAACGGTTTTCTTAAAAAATAAGTGAAAACATGTGTAAGTGTGTGTGTCATAAGAAAGTTAATGCATGAGGTAAATATTCGACATAAGTATGTTAAAGCAAGAAATAAATATGTGTCATAATACATAAAAGTAAGATAGAAATATATGTCATAAGAGGTAAATACACATTTATGTTATAATACGCAAGAGCATGAATGAAATATGTATCGATAATAAGTAAAGTTGGGGTTTCCATATATTCCTTAAGTAATATATGTCATTATAACGTAAATACACGAGGACATATGTGTCATTAATCAGTAATTGCATGATGTAAATATGTGCCATAAGTTAAATTAAACATGAGGTATATATGTTGCCATCAGTAAGAAATAAAAAATGTGCAATAAGTTAGTAAAATTAAGAAATAACGAATGTGCAATAAGTCAGTAAAAGCAGGATGTACAATTGTGCAATAAGTCAGTAAAAGCAGGATGTAAAGATGTGCAAACAGTCAGTAAAAGCAGGATGCTAAAATGTTCAATAAGTTAGTAAAAGCAGAAGCAGGATGCTAACATGTGCAATAAGTCAGTTAAAGCAGGATGCAAATATGTTCAATAAGTTAGTAAAAGCAGGATGCCTAAATGTGCAATATGTCAGTAAATGCAGGATGTAAAAATGTGCCATAAGTTAGTAAAAGCAGGATGCAAAAATGTGCAATAAGTTTGTAAAATATAATATAAATATGTGCCATAGATAAAAAGAAACACTCGAGGTTAATACGTGCGATAAGTATGTAAAGACATTGAGTAAATATGTGCCTTTAGTATGTAAAGACATGAAGTAAATATGTGCCTTTAGTATGTAAAGACATGAAGTAAATATGTGCCTTTAGTATATAAAGACATGGAGTAAATATGTGCCTTTAGTATGTAAAGACATGAAGTAAATATGTGCCTTTAGTATGTAAAGACATGAAGTAAATATGTGCCATTAGTATGTAAAGACATGGAGTAAATATGTGCCTTTAGTATGTAAAGACATGAAGTAAATATGTGCCTTTAGTATGTAAAGACATGAAGTAGATATGTGCCTTTAGTATGTAAAGACATGAAGTTAATATGTGCCATAAGTATGTAAAGACATGAAATAAATATGTGCCTTTCTTTAGTATGTAAAAACAGGAAGTAAATATGTGCCTTTAGTATGTAAAGACAGGAAGTAAATATGTGCCTTTAGTATGTAAAGACATGAAGTAAATAATTGCCCTAAGTATGTAAAGACATGAAGTAAATATTTGCCTTTAGTATGTCAAGACAGGAAGTAAACATTTGCCTTTAGTATGTAAAGACATGAAGTAAATAAGTGCCATAAGTTTGTAAAGACATGAAGTAAATATTTCATAAGGTTAATATGTGATATAAGTAAGTAACAGCATGAGGTAAATATGTGCCAAAAATTACCGTAATAATGCATTTACGATCCATATGTGTTTAGGGCTCTTTCAACACTGTATTTAGTTATGTTACAGCGTTTCTTTGAAAACTTACCAGAACTACTAGTCCATTTATCCTGACACCAGCTAGTCAGTCGTAATGCTAACACCACAATACAGAGCCCCAAGCAGGGAAGACCATGTTAACGTTCTTTGGTACGATCCGACCGGGGATCGAAACCGTGACCTCCCGCACCCGATGCGGACGCTCTACCACAACTTCACTCAACCGGTCGAGTAGAAACGATAAATCCGGATAGTATATGTGAATCAACTCGGACTTTATGCTCGGGTGTGAATGGCTACGATAACCACCAAATATTAAGAAGATACAAGGCATATTTGTATAATTACCCTAGAGCCCAAGCAGTGAATAGCCAGGAGGCCACGGATAGATCTTCATCCATGATCAGTCGTAGATCGGGAAATGTTGGCCCAATAAGGGATACCCTCCAACCCTACAAAATACACAGAAAAGAAAATGTTGATTTATCAATATTATAAACTGTTTCTGTTCCATTTACATAACTCTTGATGTGAATTTAACTCTTTCCCACTTGCAAATGCATGTTGACACATCTGCAACAGGACAACATTTGAAAGTGTTTCGGCAAAAGGAGAAATTGCTCAAAATTAGCAATTTCACCTAGTGTCACAATGTTTAACCCTTTTCAAAAATCATAGTTATAATTATAGATATGTCCGTGTTTTGTTCATGTATATTTTCAAAGTCGTCTGTCTACTGTTGTTTTATTGTATGTGGGAAACGGTTTAAAGCATAATTGAGCAGTATAAAGCAATGTTGGGATCATGCCGAACTCACATGCGATGAAGACTAAGGTTGGCATTTGTAAACACATTTCGCTTACTGGTCGTAATAATTTGGACGTAACTTTTGACAAAAGTAGAGCTGTTTGTAAACACAATTAGCTTACTGGTCGTAATAATTTGGACGTAACTTTTGACAAAAGTAGAGCTGTTTGTAAACACAATTAGCTTACTGGTCGTAATAATTTGGACGTAACTTTTGACAAAAGTAGAGCTGTTTGTAAACACAATTCGCTTACTGGTCGTAATAATTTGGACGTAACTTTTGACAAAAGTAGAGCTGTTTGTAAACACAATTAGCTTACTGGTCGTAATAATTTGGACGTAACTTTTGACAAAAGTAGAGCTGTTTGTAAACACAATTAGCTTACTGGTCGTAATAATTTGGACGTAACTTTTGACAAAAGTAGAGCTGTTTGTAAACACAATTAGCTTACTGGTCGTAATAATTTGGAAGTAACTTTTGACAAAAGTAGAGCTGTTTGTAAACACAATTAGCTTACTGGTCGTAATAATTTGGACGTAACTTTTGACAAAAGTAGAGCTGTTTGTAAACACAATTAGCTTACTGGTCGTAATAATTTGGACGTAACTTTTGACAAAAGTAGAGCTGTTTGTAAACACAATTAGCTTACTGGTCGTAATAATTTGGACGTAACTTTTGACAAAAGTAGAGCTGTTTGTAAACACAATTAGCTTACTGGTCGTAATAATTTGGAAGTAACTTTTGACAAAAGTAGAGCTGTTTGTAAACACAATTAGCTTACTGGTCGTAATAATTTGGACGTAACTTTTGACAAAAGTAGAGCTGTTTGTAAACACAATTAGCTTACTGGTCGTAATAATTTGGACGTAACTTTTGACAAAAGTAGAGCTGTTTGTAAACACAATTAGCTTACTGGTCGTAATAATTTGGACGTAACTTTTGACAAAAGTAGAGCTGTTTGTAAACACAATTAGCTTACTGGTCGTAATAATTTGGACGTAACTTTTGACAAAAGTAGAGCTGTTTGTAAACACAATTAGCTTACTGGTCGTAATAATTTGGACGTAACTTTTGACAAAAGTAGAGCTGTTTGTAAACACAATTAGCTTACTGGTCGTAATAATTTGGACGTAACTTTTGACAAAAGTAGAGCTGTTTGTAAACACAATTAGCTTACTGGTCGTAATAATTTGGACGTAACTTTTGACAAAAGTAGAGCTGTTTGTAAACACAATTAGCTTACTGGTCGTAATAATTTGGACGTAACTTTTGACAAAAGTAGAGCTGTTTGTAAACACAATTAGCTTACTGGTCGTAATAATTTGGAAGTAACTTTTGACAAAAGTAGAGCTGTTTGTAAACACAATTAGCTTACTGGTCGTAATAATTTGGAAGTAACTTTTGACAAAAGTAGAGCTGTTTGTAAACACAATTAGCTTACTGGTAGCAATGATTCGGACGTAACTTTTGACAAAAGTAGAGCTGTTTGTAAACACATTTCGCTTACTGGTCGTAATGATTCGGACGTAACTTTTGACAAAAGTAGAACTGTTTGTAAATACAATTAGCTTACTGGTAGTAATGATTCGGACGTAACTTTTGACACAAGTAGAGCTGTTTGTAAACACAATTCGCTTACTGGTAGTAATAATTTGGACGTAACTTTTGACAAAAGTAGAGCTGTTTGTAAACACAATTAGCTTACTGGTAGTAATGATTCGAACGTAACTTTTGACAAAAGTAGAGCTGTTTGTAAACACAATTAGCTTACTGGTAGTAATGATTCGGACGGACCTTCTGACAAAAGTAGAGCTGTTTGTTAACACATTTCGCTTACTGGTAGTAATGATTCGGACGGACCTTCTAACAAAAGTAGAGCTGTTTGTAAACACATTTCGCTTACTGGTAGTTATAATTTGGACGTAACTTCTGACAAAGTAGAGCTGTTTGTAAACACAATTAGCTTACTGGTCGTAATGATTCGGACGTAACTTTTGATAAAAGTAGAGCTGTTTGTAAACACATTTAGCTTACTGGTAGTAATGATTCGGACGTAACTTTTGACAAAAGTAGAGCTGTTTGTAAACACATTTCGCTTACTGGTAGTAATAATTTGGACGTAACTTCTGACAAAAGTATAGCTGTTTGTTATCCCGTTTCTGGTACAATATGACCCCAAAAGTTATATTTACTTAAGCAACTTTTACAACGCTTATATACATAATAGTCACATACCTAGATAAATAAGACGTCCCCATGCTACACTATATAATAATTTTCATATCTAGACATAGGAGACATTTCCATGCTAGCATACATGATTGTTCAAATATCTATACATATAATGCGTTCCAATGCTAACATACATACTAATTCACATATCGAGGGCTTGGCGTGAAACGGTTGTAACTAAAAACCTATTTTGAAAACCCTGGTTTAGGGGCAATTTTGACCCCTTTGTAAACAATGCAAATTTAGGTGCCATTGCTCAGAACGAGCAATGGCACCTAAATTTCCATTGTTTACCAAGTAAAATGATTTAACGCTTATAAAGACTTTCATGGCGAGGTGATTAACCTTGGTAAAAAAAATACAAATTTAAGTTACAACCGTTTCACGTCAAGCCCTCGATATGTAAACATTTAAGACGTCACCTTGTGAACATCCATACTAATTCAAATATGTCAACATTTAAGACGTCAGCTTGTTAACATCCATACTAATTCAAATATGTAAACATTTAAGACGTCACCTTGTTAACATCCATACTAATTCAAATATGTAAACATTTAAGACGTCACCTTGTGAACATCCATACTAATTCAAATATGTAAACATTTAAGACGTCACCTTGCTTACATCCATACTAATTCAAATATGTAAACATTTTTATAAGACGTCACCTTGCTAACATCCATACTAATTCAAATATGTCAACATTTAAGACGTCACCTTGCTTACATCCATACTAATTCAAATATGTCAACATTTAAGGCGTCATCTTGCTTACATCCATACTAATTCAAATATGTAAACATTTAAGACGTCACCTTGCTTACATCCATACTAATTCAAATATGTAAACATTTAAGACGTCACCTTGCTTACATCCATACTAATTCAAATATGTAAACATTTAAGACGTCACCTTGCTTACATCCATACTAATTCAAATATGTAAACATTTAAGACGTCAACTTGCTTACATCCATACTAATTCAAATATGTCAACATTTAAGACGTCACCTTGCTTACATCCATACTAATTCAAATATGTCAACATTTAAGACGTCACCTTGTGAACATCCATACTAATTTAAATATGTCAACATTTAAGACGTCACCTTGTTAACATCCATACTAATTCAAATATAGACTTTTAAAAGGTAACATGCTAACATTCATACGTATTCACATATCTAGAAATATAACAGGTTACCTTACTAACACGCATTATTAGTCGCCGGGCAGAAGCCCGCGACTTCTATTTTTAATAGGTTTTCGGAAATCACATGGGAGGAGGAGTTATTATTAGAAAAAAACAAATTTAAATGTCTTGAACATATTACAATTGCGTTTGTTTAAAAACACTAAGTTATGACACATCTAAAATGAAATAAATATTCCGATGTTTTAAGTATTAGTAGTTTCTTTATTTTGACTCGCATCTCTTTTTTGGGGGTTTTATTTACGAAGACAAAACCGTCCCCATGAGACTTGCAGCAAGCAGACTGTTTTGTGTCAATATCAAGTAAAATTCACGTCGAATTCTCCTTTAAAATAGCAATCTTAATTTACTGAATGTTATTTTCATGTTCAAAGAGATGTCTTGATTTGTGAGGAATTCATTTTATAATGTTTATCCATGTATATCTAAAATATGAACTGTTTCTAAGCTAAAACTGTTGATCGCGTGACTCGCGAATACCAACTGCGTAGATCAATCTCCTTTGCAGAGAGCAGCTCTTTACACTCACTTACAAATAGTAAATTATAGGTGATTTAAAATGTTTATTCGGTTGAAAACAAATGAAGAAAAGAACAAACCGAGATAAAACTGGTTTTAATAGAAAAATGACTTTGAACGAACACTCTCTGCCTATAAAGAGAGTTTCAAGAACGACACCTCTGCGAAGAAGAATGTAGGTCACGAATCGGGTCTTTCGTACAAAATTATTTCGTCCTTGACAATTTTAAATGTGTCTTATTTGTAAATATTGGATTAAATTTCATCCTTTGTTAAGGTATGATATAATTAGGATGCCAAGCTAATATCATTTTGAGAAAAAGAGAAAACTCATGTCTTCAGCGATTTAACCCTTATCTCATTGTTTTAAAAGTAAATTGCTGCAAAGGTGTCTAATGTTGACTTTAATAGGGGAAACATAAAATGACGTGCTATTGCATGCAAATCTTAAATTGTCTGTTTTGTGGTGTTATTGATAAATGATAGAATTCAAATATTCTGACAAACATCTTGAAAAGTGTATGTGGAATTCACAAATCTTATAATTATTCCTTAATGAAAGCACTGTATAGGGTTAGACTAAGACTAATGATTGTCAAGATTACTCATTTCCATTACTGTGTATGATCAATAATTAGTTGGCTGTGTGTATGGTCAACCTACTTTGGAATGGAGATTGATCATAAACAATGAAAGGCTTCAATTATCATTCACTTCGTTGACAAAACAATGCAAGTTATGACACATTTTCACTTGACCCCGCCCCTGATGTTCCAATATGCCCCTCAGTTGATAACTGTTTATTCAACTACTATAATGTTAGTGTTATGCATAACTGCAGTATGCATTTCCGGCGACATTGATGCGTTGCATCAACTTTCTCTTGTAACTAATATATATAATTATATGTATATATTAGGGATGGGAACGACCTTAACTTGCGTAAGATAACGGTTACTTGCGCGTAAATACGACTGTTTTCGTTTATTCTCTCTCGCTTTCAGGTACCAGGGACACACAATATAGACTCCTTTGCATTATTATTTCACCTATATCAGCCACGATTCTCCGACATAAATCATCGAAATTCTTTAAAAAGTACCAGGCGATGTAAATAACCATTTGCCGTTTTAAGAATTTATGATTCATGAGCATTTTTTCCTTTTAAAAACATTTGTTGCCTTTTATTTTAATCATAATTACATTTACAATCTTATAGATAGATACATTTGCAAAATGTATTGCCGAGGATGATTTCGAATTTGTCTGCTGCAGAATTTAAGAATGTTGAGAAGGGTTATATAAGAAGACTTTAATTGCCAATTAGCCTAAGTCCCTACATGTATGCACAATAAAGGGGTTATAAAACCAATTAATTAGTGTGTTACCAACACACATGTGACAAGGCCGGAAATGATTGCATAATGTTACATAACATAAGTCACCCTGACTTCTGGTAACATTGTGATATGGTAGACCTCTTTAGAATTGCATATATTTTATTGTTTGGGACAATTCAATCAAGAGATAATCCCATGTTTTCAATAACCAACTATTCCGTTATCAATCAAAATATAATTATCAGTTATTGTTTTTATTTCACAATTTAAGATACAAACAATTTGTATGACACTTTTGATTATCTGCTTCTCATATTTTGACCAAGTTACAATCATCTGGCATTATATATTTACTAGTATCAGGGATCATTATACTGCTCAAAGTATGCAGTTGCTACATACTTTGATTAATAGTAAATTCACTACTGCAGAGAGAATATATTTATTCCATAGCAGTCTATTAATTTCCTTCTAACTACCTGGAGCTGGGAACACACACAAACACTTCTTTGACATAACTTGACATATACACTAATTCACATCTAAAGACATATAAGACGTTCCCATGCTGACATATACACTAATTCACATCTAAAGACATATAAGACGTTCCTATGCTGACATATACACTAATTCACATCTAAAGACATATAAGACATTCCAATGCTGACATTTACACTAATTCACATCTAAAGACATATAAGACGTTCCAATGCTGACATATACACTAATTCACATCTAAAGACATATAAGACGTTCCCATGCTGACATATACACTAATTCACATCTAAAGACATATAAGACGTTCCCATGCTGACATATACACTAATTCACATCTAAAGACATATAAGACGTCCCCATGCTGACCTACATAATAATTTACTCATCTAGAAATTCAAGACGTTCCCCTTCAAACTTACATAATAGTTCACGCATCTACACATTTGAGACGTTCTCATGTTAACATACATAATTCACAGCTAAATACATATACCACGTGTTCATGCTATAATACACAATGATTCACGTGCCTAGACATATAACACGTGTTCATGCTATAATACACAATGATTCACGTGCCTAGACATATAACACGTGTTCATGCTATAATACACAAGGATTCACGTGCCTAGACATATAACACGTGTTCATGCTATAATACACAATGATTCACGTGCGTAGACAGACATATAACACGTGTTCATGCTATAATACACAATGATTCACGTGCCAAGACATATAACACGTGTTCATGCTATAATACACAATGATTCACGTGCCTAGACATATAACACGTGTTCATGCTATAATACACAAGGATTCACGTGCCTAGACATATACCGTGTGTTCATGCTATAATACACAATGATTCACGTGCCTAGACATATAACACGTGTTCATGCTATAATACACAATGATTCACGTGCCTAGACATATAACACGTGTTCATGCTATAATACACAAGGAGTCACGTGCCTAGACATATAACACGTGTTCATGCTATAATACACAATGATTCACGTGCCTAGACATATAACACTTGTTCATGCTATAATACACAATGATTCACGTGCCTAGAAATATAACACGTGCTCATGCTATAATACACAAGGATTCACGTGCCTAGACATATAACACGTGTTCATGCTATAATACACAATGATTCGCGTGCCTAGACATATAAGACGTGTCCATGCTAACATAATACGAATTCGCATATCTAGACAATTAAAAGACGTTTCCACGCTAATGTACGTAACGATTCACATATTCAGACATATAAGGGGTTCCCATACCAACATACATACTATGTTCAGATCTCGCGTCAAAAATGAAAATTGTAAAATAATACTTTGATCAATGTGGCAATCTAAATGTTACATTTTAAAATATTTGATGGGAATGAATCTTTTGATGATTTTCTTAAACCCTTTCCCTCATACGACAATTTTGCAGCAAACGACTTCAAACATATTTTGTCAAAAATTGGAAAATCTCTATAAATGAATGGATAACCTGAATAAAAATGAAAACATTGTGGCAAAAGGAGAAATTGCTCGTTTTGAGCAATTTCTTCTGTTGTCACTATGTTTTCAAAAAGCTGTCTACTGCAGAGGCGTCAGCACGCATCTATATGAGGGCAAAGGTTAAAGATTGAGGAATAATGTGTACTCTAGATTTTCTAAAAGTTGACATAGGGTCGTATTTTTTGACTCAATGTGACCAGCCTTTAAATCTGACAGAGATTTGGTGGAGAAGAAAGTTTGGATGAACTGAAAAACGAATGGCCTATATAGAGTGTTCCAAATGTTTGTTTCTAAATCTTCACCTAGTGACCTAGTTTATAAACCCATGTAAACCAGTTTCGAAATTGATCTGAATTGTTCCGCTAAGCTTTCATGAATATTTGATGGGGAAATGTGGCCTCTGGTGTGTTCACAATGTTTTTTTCTTATCTTAGGCTAAGCAACCTCGTGATTGACCCTACGCGACCCAGTTGTTGGGAGTTTGTTGTTAGCACGGTCACTTAATTTAACCCATTACTTCACATGACTTTTCAGAGATCGTCTGCTGTACAATCACCAGACGAGCAATTTTAACAATCTAGAAAACTGAAAGATTTATTTGGTTAAAAGTTGAAACAAATCGTATTAAAAGCTCGTTTTGAACAATTTCACCTTTTATTGCAATGTTTTCAAAATTCATGTTCAATGGCCGGTGTGAAATGTCGTTTGTGTGAAGTAATGGGTTAACCCTTTCCCTCATATAGACGCTTTCTGACGCCTCTGCAGCAGACGGTTTTTTGAAAACATAGTGACAAAAGAAGAAATTGCTCAAAACGAGCAATTTCTCCTTTTACCAAAATGTTTTCCACTTTTAGTCATAGGTTATCCATTTAAATATAGAGATTTTCTATTTTTTGACAAAATATGTTCAAAGTCGTCTGCTGCAGAATTGTCGTATGAGGGAAAGGTTTAAAGGAGCCAACTCTTGAACGTTTTACCTCGGGAGACACTCAAAATCCCCTCACCCTGAAAATGATAGGGTAGTCAAAATCCCCTCAACCAAAATGTTAGGGTAGTCAAAATCCCCTCAGTCAAAATCTCATCACCTTGAAAATGATAGGGTAGTCAAAATCCCCTCAACCAAAATGTTAGGGTAGTCAAAATCCCCTCAGTCAAAATCCCCTCACCCTGAAAATGATAGGGTAGTCAAAATCCCCTCAACCAAAATGTTAGGGTAGTCAAAATTCCCTCGACCGAAATGAAAGGGTCGTCAAAATCCTCTCGATAGGAAACATCAAAGGTGTCTAAGGCTAAAATAACATTGCACTAAAAAGACAAATAACATAGTAAGTAATTAAAATCATTTTAAGGTTTAACATACATAACACAGTAAGTCATTCAATCATTTTAGTAATATTCAGCAAACAGTTTGTAGGACATTTTATATTTTCACAGATTAACTAACCACTTTCTACCATATTTAGACACTCATGTGTTTATCTTATTCTTATAAGTTGTCCAATCACTGACAAGAATTCCTCAAGGGACTTATCAATTCGGAATTGAATAAAGGGATTTATACGACATAATTACAAGAAGAAACATACGCTACATGAATAATAACAACATAGTATACATATTAATATCATATTAATAATGAGTAACACAATCAATGGTTGTGACAAACAGGATTTAAGCAATTATCACCTTAATTCATTTATAACATGTGACTGAATTATCCCCTATCATTGTTTTTTTGTCTACTCTGCATTTTGTCTACTCTACATTGTTTGGATATCCTGCATTTTTAATCATATTGGTTTTGACAACTATGACAAAAATGGACCGTATAGGTTTTGACACAAACATGTTCATCGACTCCAAGATAAACTATCTGTCAGTGATCTATATTATATTCATAGTGATATATTGAATTTGAACTCTCTGACAGTTGTCTATATTATATTAATAGTGATATATTGAAATTTGCACAGCATTATTTTAGCATGACAATTCACCAATACATGAAATCAAGTGCCAAGACCGAATCACTGTTGAAAGCGTCGTAATAAAACGGTTATTAAAATGTAACATAACTGTCTTAGAATGAGCGTATTATGAATATCCATCGAGGGGATTTTGACTACCCTTTCATTTTGGTTGAGGGGATTTTGACTACCCTATCATTTTGGTTGAGGGGATTTTGACTACCCTATCATTTTGGTTGAGGGGATTTTGACTACTATGCCATTTTCAGAGTGAGGGGATTTTGACTACCCTATCATTTTGGTTGAGGGGATTTTGACTACCCTATCATTTTGGTTGAGGGGATTTTGACTACTATGCCATTTTCAGAGTGAGGGGATTTTGACTACTATGCCATTTTCAGAGTGAGGGGATTTTGACTGAGGGGATTTTGACATACACTCTTTACCTCAGATACGATCAATGCTCTAGATAACGGGCGTTTTGCATATATTAAAAATCCTAATTTGATCTCCAAAACCTATGTTGTGGGTACTCAAAAGAATTGTCCCAGTGAGACGATTCTTTTGAGTACCCACAACATAGGTTTTAATGAGTGCTAAGAGATATATCATATTTGACATCAAAAACCTATGTTGTGGGTACTCAAAATAATTGTCGTAGTGAGACGTTCCTTTTGAGTACCCACACCATATGTTTAGATGAGTGTTAAAATTGATTGAATGATTGATTGTGGCTTAGCGCCGTTTTTGAAAAGAAATAAGTCATATCACGGTGGCCAGTTCACCTACTTATGTGTTTCCTAGCTTTCTCACACCAGTACACCACACATCATACTTGCCAAGCAACTAGCTGCTTTTCCACATAGACTGTTAGCTCATTGGTAAAAGTTATTGAAAAGAGTTTGAAACATTGATGCGGAAGGAAAATGACTGATCTTTACCACTGTTATTTCAAACAGCTTCTGCTGCAGATGTGTCAAAATCCGACTGGCTGCTTTTTCTCATAGACTATTAGCCAAATGGTGGAAGAAGAATAACGCGTGTTGCATTGACCTTTGCCAAATATTGGCCGAGCTGGAGTTCGAACACATAAACTCTGGATTGAAAGCTTGCGTAGCTACCGACTGAACTACGTGGGCTCAACTGTACAGTTATGTATACGCATAAGGGGATAAGGGGAAAATAAGGAAGAGTAAAAATGTCTTCCTTCCCGATATTTATGTTACCCCGGTAGCTTAGTCGGCAGGCTGTCAATCCAGGGGTTGTAAGTTCAAATCCCAGCTCGGTCAACATTTTCCCCGATGTTTTATAGAGGACCTTCTTCACAAGTGTCTACCGCCGGAATATCGGTTAAAGTCGTCTGCTGCAGAATTGTCGTATGAGGGAAAGGGTTGATTAACGTGTCAACTATAAGTGAACATCCGGTCTTTAAACCCTATTCTACATACAACGAATCAACAGCACACGACTTTAAAAATATCTATGCAAAATTATAGAAATTGTCTATAAGGGAAACTTGAATCATTGAAAAGATATGAAATCATTGTGGCGACAGGAGAAGTTGCTCATCATGTGGAATTTCTTCGTTTTCAAAACGTTTTCAAAAGGCGTCTGCTGCAGAGGCGTCAGAGCATTTATGTATGTGGTAAAGGGTAAATTGTAAATTAGTTATTACGTGTCGTCTCTCGTTTAACCCTTTCCCACATACAGAACCCTGTCTGACGCCTTTAAGTAGACGACTTTAAAAAACATTCTAGCAAAAGTAGAAATTGGTCATGATTGGCAGTATGATCAATTTCTCATTATATCACAATGTTTTTAGCTTTTAAAAAAAAAATCTTTCTTTAAAATAGAGTTTCCATTTTTGTTATTTAAAGTTTTCAAATTCGTCTGCTGCAGCTTTATTGTTGTATGTCAAAAAAGAGATATATACACACATATAAGTAGTACTTGATTTTGAAGTTTGTACACGTACGTTTATATTCATAATGTTTAATTATTCAAATTGGATCAAATGGGATCGATTATCGATTATCGATAAAGATTATTAATTTGTATTCGAGTTTGGATTACTGGTTCAACCGCTTCGGTGGTGTAGTGGTTGAGCGTCCGCCTCGGAGGCGGAGGCTCGCTGGTTTGATCCCCGGCCGGGTAATACCAGATACTTAAAGAAAATAGAGGTAATGGCTTTCCCTCCTTGGCGCTCAGGGTTATTGGGTTAGCATTACGACTGAATCGCTGGTGTCAGGATAACAGTACCAGTATTACTGGTAACTTACACAGAACATGCCGTGATATAACAGTACCAGTAGTACTGGTAACTTACGCAGAAAATGCCGTGATATAAAAGTACCAGTAGTACTGGTAACTTATCAAGAAAATTCCGTGATATAACTGAAAACAATGTTAAAACACTATACATACAAAGTACTGGTTTTCAGCAATAATAACCTAACGAATGTATAATTGAAAGCGAGGCTAAGGTAGTGTGTGAATATTCTCGGAGAATAGAGAATAGAGTGTACACACTTCTCATCAATATCCCAATTCATACAGAGTTATATCAAATAGCCAATGTTAATCCTTTCCCACAGATTAGACGAATTTTGAAAAACATTGTGACAAAAGGAGAAATGGCTTATGATAAGTTATTTATCCATTTGTCATGATGTTTACAGTTTTATTCAATTATTATACCGTCATGTATATCTATATTTGTGTCTAGACGTTTTATATGATTTATCTATCGAAATAGGAGGGATAACCCTTTCTCAAATAGTCAAAATCTGCATCTACTGGTGTTAAACTTTAACCCTTTCCCACATATAGACGCTTTCTGACGCCTCTGCAGCAGACGTCTTTTTGAAAACATAGTGACAAAAGAAGAAATTGCTCAAAACGAGCAATTTCTCCTTTGCCACCATATTTTCTACTTTTAGTCATAGGTTATCCATTAAATTATGGAGATTTTCTATCTTTTGATTAAATATGTTCAAAGTCGTCTACTGCAGAATTGTCGTATGAGGGAAACGGTTAACCAATATCGGATGTTAGAATATCTCATCCTGATGAAAAGATCTACCACCGTCCCCTTATGCTATTACATCATTGAGACTTCGTGTTATCATTTGTATGTTTATGTAAAGTATAAAAGAAAGAGCTTATCTATTTACTTTTAACTATAAATATGATCAAATGGACGACTGATTAAAGTGACAGAAAAGCAATCACCCTTTCTCGTCAGCAGTAGGTTCAATATACTATTAATTAGATAAGCTAATTGTATCGAATCCATCTATCAGATTACGGCTACATTATGTGTCAACAATCCGACAATACCAAACTATGTTCATTGTAGACACGGATATCGATGTTATCCTATCGATTCAGTGTCATTACACTATGACTCTGTCCTGAAACAAAACCGAACACACTTTGTGTCTTGAACATTAATTGGCCGAGCATCGGTAGCTCAGTCGGTAGCGACGCGGGCTATCAATCCAGGGGCTGTGACTTCGAACGCCAGCTCGGCCAAAATTCTTTCCGTCGTTTGACAAAAAGTCATTGTGTCAAGCGTCATTCGCCTTCCTCCATTGGGCTAATAGTCCTTTTGGAAAAGCAGCCAGTTGCTTGAAAAGATTGTTGTGTGGATTACTGGTGTGAGAAAGCCAGGAAACACACGAATCGGTGAACGCCATGATATGAGTGATAAATAGTTGAAAACTGCATTAAACCTCAATCAATGAACATGAATTGACCTTGGACAAGCGCATACATTAGCTGGATTACTACACTCGAAATTAGGAAGGTCACTTCTACCGATCATAACATACGAAGGTCACTTCTACCGATCATAAAATAGGGAGGTCACTTCCACCGATCATTAAATAGGAAGGTCACTTCTATCGATCATAAACTAGGAAGGTCACGTCTACCGATCATAACATAGGGAGGTCACTTCTATGGATCATAAAATAGGGAGGTCACTTCTACCGATCATAAATTAGGAAGGTTACTTCTACCGATCATAAAATAGGAAGGTCATTTATACAGATCATAAAATAGGAGGAACACTTCTACCAATCATAACATAGGAAGGTCACTTCTACCGATCATAAAATAGGAAGGTTCCTTCTACCAATCATAACATAGGAAAAACACTTCTACCAATCATAACATAGGAAGGTCACTTCTACCGATCAATAAATAGGAAGGTCACTTATACCGATCATAAAAAAGAAAGTTTACTTCTACCGATCATCAAAAAGAAAGTTTACTTCTACCGATCATAAAACAGGAAGGTCACTTCTACCGATCATAAAATAGGAAGGTTACTTCTACCGATCATAAAAAAGAAAGTTTACTTCCACCGATCATAAAACAGGAAGGTCACTTCTACCGATCATAAAATAGGAAGGTTACTTCTACCGATCATACAATAGGAAGGTTACTTCTACCGATCATAACAAAGAAAGTTTACTTCTACCGATCATAAAACAGGAAGGTCACTTCTACCGATCATAAAAAAGGAAGGTTACTTCTACCGATCATAAAACAGGAAGGTCACTTCTACCGATCATAACAAAGAAAGTTTACTTCTACCGATCATAAAACAGGAAGGTTACTTCTACCGATCATAAAATAGGAAGGTTACTTCTACCGATCATAACAAAGAAAGTTTACTTCTACCGATCATAAAACAGGAAGGTCACTTCTACCGATCATAAAATAGGAAGGTTACTTCTACCGATCATAACAAAGAAAGTTTACTTCTACCGATCATAAAACAGGAAGGTCACTTCTACCGATCATAACATAGGAAGGTTACTTCTACCGATCATACAATAGGAAGGTTACTTCTACCGATCATAAAATAGGGAGGTTACTTCTACCGATCATTTAATCGTTCCTAATAATCTGGGTCATTCATGGGGAATAACTTTTAGCTTTACAAATTATCTGCTGTTGTCCGGATCCAGGAAATGCCGTGATATAACTGCTGTTGTTGCAAGCTGTGTAGAAATACTGGTATCAGTATTGCATTTAACTTTATTAAATAGAAAATTTAATTTTATGGAAAAAACCCACACTATTTTCTATTACATCAACTCATGTTTCGTCTCGTTTATAGCATTACCCATAGTAAAATAAACGAAACCGGTTTGCACGTTTAAAACCAATATATATTCTTTTTTTCTTTTTTACTATATTTTGTTCTTGTTCCGATATATTTCTTTATTTTTAAATTCTATATACATATATATCTTTCTCTCCTTCTCTTTCTATTTTACTATTCATATACACAAACTTCATGGCAATATAGAAAGCCATGGAACATTTATCCTGTTCATGGAAAAATGTACATGATGACGACGAAGGTGAACAGTGCAGATCTAGATCACTGTTTATCTGCACAAATCTCCACTGTTCACTCCACTGTTTACTCCACTGTTTACTCCACTGTTCACTCAACTGTTCACTCCACTGTTTACTCCGCTGTTCACTCCACTGTTCACTCCACTATTTACTCCACTGTTCACTCAACTGTTCACTCCACTGTTTACTCCACTGTTCACTCCACTGTTTACTCCACTGTTCACTCCACTGTTCACTCCACTGTTCACTCCACTGTTCACTCCACTCTTAACTCCACTGTTTACTCCGCTGTTCACTCCACTGTTCACTCCACTGTTTACTCCACTGTTTACTCCACTGTTCACTCCACTGTTCACTCCACTGTTCTCTCCACTGTTTACTCCACTGTTCACTCCACTGTTTACTCCGCTGTTCTCTCCACTGTTCACTCAACTGTTTACTCCGCTGTTCTCTCCACTGTTCTCTCCACTGTTTACTCCACTGTTCACTCCACTGTTTACTCCACTGTTTACTCCACTGTTCACTCCACTGTTCACTCCACTGTTCACTCCAATGTTAACTCCACTGTTTACTCCACTGTTCACTCCACTGTTCACTCCACTGTTCACTCCACTGTTCACTCCACTGTTTACTCCACTGTTTACTCCAGTGTTCACTCCACTGTTCTCTCCACTGTTCACTCCACTGTTCACTCCACTGTTTACTCCACTGTTCTCTCCACTGTTCACTCAACTGTTCACTCCACTGTTTACTCCACTGTTTACTCCACTGTTCTCTCCACTGTTCACTCCACTGTTCTCTCCACTGTTCACTCCACTGTTCACTCCACTGTTCACTCCACTGTTCTCTCCACTGTTCACTCCACTGTTCTCTCCACTGTTCACTCCACCGTTCACTCCACTGTTCACTCTGTTCACTCCACTGTTCACTCAACTGTTCACTCCACTGTTTACTCCACTGTTCACTCAACTGTTCTCTCCACTGTTCACTCAACTGTTCACATACTACTAACACATGCTTTTATGGAATATTGTGTATATTCAGATGAGACTGATCAGACGTACAGGCTGATCATCTGTACTTACACTCTTCGAAAATGCCAATGTGTACATTTGCCCATGTATGGGCTCTATCAATGCGTCTGATGTAATGATACCCAAAGACGCACACAGCATTCATCCGATAAATGTAAACAATTTAATATCTGTAATAATGTGTTTAACCCTTTCCCAGTTGCAGACGCATTTCGACACATCTGAATCAGACCACTTTGGAAAACATGATGACAAAACGAGTATTTGCCCATGATAAGCAGTTTTATGTTCTGCCATAACGTTTTCGATACGACTCAGTTAATGAATTTGAAGTTAAAAATATGTTCTATTTTTTCTAGAGTGTTTTCAAAGTTGTCTTCGGCAGATGTGTTGTATGTGGAAAGGGTTAAAGAAGATGCTGTAAGTAAACATAGGTATAAACAACTACACCAAGGGGTCTTTTCGGAAAGAGCTAGGGTATCGCACCCGGACTCCCTTGTATCTAACTTTGTCTGCTCGCCAAAAAGTTAATTCTGCACGGCGAGTGTAAATAAAAACAAACTCACAATAAATAAAATGGACCGCTCTATGCTGAAAGGAGCTATATCACTTTTCAATACTGCAAATCCTAAACAACCACTTAAATAACAAAGATAGTTCACCCCCATTCTCTCATTAATGGTCTGAAACCAGTAGATTGATCTGTCAGTGACGGCGTGGGCTTTCGATCGAAGGGTACTGAGACGGAAACCGGGCCCGTCCTCATTATATCCGTCGAACGACGAAGGAACTGTGACCTGCGTTACACGATCTCTAACCAATAAACTACCTCTTTTTTACATTTAACTAATCTTCATCAAACTCCTTTGAAAATATTTCGGAAAACATGAAAAATCTCTACAAATAAAATAATTATATAATTGCACATAGTTTTGTAGACAATGCGACAAAAGGAGGAATTGCTCATTATGAGGATCTAACGCTTCACTTTATGAAGTTCGCAAGTAATAACCAGATATATGGAGAAAGGACTTAGTTCGTTTGCTGAACGTTTTTATTTGACCTAGGCTCTATATCTTATAGTATAGGTATTCAAATACTGAGACGATTATTTCGAGTCTCCTCCCCTCCCAAAACAGGGTATAATTGCTTAAGGCCAATTCTAACTGTCCCGGCTCTGGTCCCGGCATCTCCCGGTAAAAAGTAGCCGGTATACCGGAATGATCTGGGACATTTTAGTCCGAAAAATTATTGCATTCTCACAATCCCGTCGTTGTCCCGGAGTGCCCCCCACCCTCCGGTTTAGATGCCGGTTGTCCCCGTTTGATCCCGGATTGCCCCGGATCACTCCCGGTTCGACACGGTTCGTTTACGGTGTCCATCCCGATATAATCCGGGTTGACCCATGTGGTGTTCCGGGGCTTAAAAGTTAACAAGAGATGTAACAGCTCATATATATATATACCTTATGTAGTCTTCTGAATATGCTAGTTTGAAAAAGGCCCAAGTTTTTACGATATTAATTGTGTGTATTTTGACTATTTTCTTATAATAATATAAGTCCATGTCTCGGTTGGTATTTGTTTGATGCAAATATTTTTCTGGTATTGAATAATGCGTCTTTTACAACTGCAATCAGTGTCATATATCTTTAGGTCTAGACTGTTCAACTTCTCTAGAGTTTATATTCTTAGGACATTCGTCATATATTGATTGGTTAGGGTTTAACGCCTTTTTTTCCAACTTTTCAGTCACGGTCACGTTAGATCACTGTTTGCATTATTGGGGTTTGACGCCGTTTTTCAAAATAGTTCAGTTGTGTTACAGCGACAGTTCACTTATTCATAATCCCTGGGTAAACACACCAGTATGTAGCTAGGAAATGAGTTTACCTCAAGGCTACTCTACATGATCTGCCGCGCCGTGACTCGGAAACGAACCCGGAGCGACCAAAATTCATGACGTTAGTCATGCGGCCACGGCGCTTTCCCTCTGTTTCAAACATTGAGTTTTAACAAATAGTACATTTGTCTGTATACTACGAAATGATCCGGTCCCTAATCAGTTAATTATCACGTGAAAACAACAAATTAATGATCTTTTTAGATGTCTGAATGGTGTTTTTCGCCGCTTTCAACAATTCATCTCGATCTACAGTGTTTACAGTGTTTACAGTGTTTACAGTGTTTACAGAAGCAAACACGTACCTTTTTCCAGTGTTTGTTTCTATGGTGTTTTGCTCAACATTCCACAATTATTCAGTTATATCACGGCGTGTCCCGTGTACTTAACCAGTACTACTTGTTCAATTTTCCCTCTAACATTTGCGAGTCAGTCTTAATGCAACCCCCTTAATTGTGTGCGCCGAGATGGGAAAGCAAATTCAATCAGTTTTGAAGTCTTTGGTATGACCCGGCTGGGGATCGAAACCTCGATCTTCCCACACTCGAAGCGGACGCTCTACCACTTCACCATTAAGCGGGTCTGCTCTCTACATGCAATCATTTAGTAAACGCGTGAACAGAAATAAAACACTAATCTCTTTAGGTGTCCACTCACGATCCCTTACCCATTTGTATTCGCATATTTGACACATCTGCGGCAGACGATTCTTTATAACACTGTGGCAAAAGATGAAATTTATCATAATAAGCAATTTCTACTTTTGCCACAATGTTTTGAACTCTATTTTATAATCATATTTTCGTTTATAGAGAGTCTTCATATGATTGCCTAGATGTGTTGCAAATGGGAAAAGGTTAACGTCATATCCACTTGGAAAGATAGTACATTCGGTGTTCACTCAGTAGATATGAACCGTTCCACGAGAAAACCAACATTATGGACTCTGAGTAATGTATCGATCCATATCAGGCTAATCCGGGCCGACACATTCCGTCTCAGGGGGATAGAGGTATAGAATAATGATTCAGGAAATCCACAGGAGGCGAAACGTGTCTGTCCGTATTAGCTTGCGCTGCATTCTCAGGCTGATCCGGGTCGATATTTAACGCAGAGTCCACAAATGTTGATTTTATTGTGGACCGGCTCATATATATATGAGCTGTCATTTATTTAAAAAGAAAGTCTGCTTGCGCGTGGCGTTACTTAAATTGCATGAAACTCTTTTGCAATATAAATTAATATAACTATTTATGACCAATTCAGAGTCATACACAGAATGAAATTTGTGACGTTAAACAGAAGAACTGTGAATAAACAAGTTAGTTACCAAGGCAACCATGCTCCATCCTACGCATGCCGTATGCAGCAGCCGATGTCGAAATGTTAAATCCTTTCGAAACCTGTCAAATACAGAGGCTCCCTTTTCCGGTCCGATGTCCACCAGTGAATCCGACACACTCCCGTGCTTCTGTTGCACTATTCCGTTAATTTCAAGCGTTATTTCCTTTTGTATTGTATCTACAGCTACTAAGGACGTAAGACAACCATTTTCCGCCTTTCCAATCAATACGTTCTCTTTATTAGACATTGTGTACACTGTACTCTCGCTATATAAAAACGTCGATCCAATTCAAACTAAAGTAATCATTAGCGTAACTCACATATCGATTTTAATTCCACATTTAAATTATATATATATCTTTCTCTCCTTCTCTTTCTGCATACTATTCATATACGCAAACTGCATGGCAATATATAACGTCATGGATAATTGATCCTGTTCATGGAACAATGTACATGATGACGACGATGGTGAACAGTGCAGATCTAGATCACTGTTTATCTGCACAAATCTCCACTGTTCTCTCCACTGTTTACTCCACTGTTCACTCCACTGTTTACTCCACTGTTTACTCCACTGTGTTCACTCCACTGTTTACTCCACTGTTCACTCCACTGTTCACTCCACTGTTTACTCCACTGTTTACTCCACTGTTCACTCCACTGTTTATTCCACTGTTTACTCCACTGTTTACTCCACTGTTCACTCCACTGTTTACTCCACTGTTTACTCCACTGTTTACTCCACTGTTAACTCCACTGTTCACTCCACTGTTTACTCCACTGTTTACTCAACTGTTCTCTCCACTGTTTACTCCACTGTTTACTCAACTGTTCACTCCACTGTTCACTCCACTGTTCACTCCACTGTTCACTCCACTGTTCACTCCACTGTTTACTCCACTGTTTACTCCACTGTTTACTCCACTGTTCACTCTCCACTGTTTACTCCACTGTTTACTCCACTGTTTACTCCACTGTTCACTCCACTGTTCACTCCACTGTTCACTCCACTGTTCACTTCACTGTTCACTCCACTGTTCACTCCACTGTTCACTCCACTGTTCACTCAATTGTTCACTCAACTGTTCACTCCACTGTTCTCTCCACTGTTCTCTCCACTGTTCACTCCACTGTTCACTCAACTGTTCACTCCACTGTTTACTCCACTGTTCTCTCTACTGTTCACTCAACTGTTCACTCCACTGTTCATTCCACTGTTCACTCCACTGTTCACTCCACTGTTCACTCAATTGTTCACTCAACTGTTCACATACTACTAACACTTGCTTTTCTGGAATATTGTGTAAATTCTGATGAGACTGATCAGACGAACAGGCTGATCATCTGTACTTAAACTCTTCGAAAATGCCAATGTGTACATTTGCCCATGTATGAGCTCTATCAATGAGTCTGATGTAAAGATACCCAGAGACGCACACAGCATTCATCCGATAAATGTAAACAATGTAATATCTGTAATAATGTGTTTAACCCTTTCCCAGTTGCAGACGCATGTCGACACATCTGCATCAGACCACTCTTGAAAACATTATGACAAAAGAAGTATTTGCCCATGATAAGCATTTTTACGTTCTGCCATAACGTTTTCGATACGACTCAGTTAATGAATTCGAGGTTAAAAAGATGTTGTATTTTTTCTAGAGTGTTTTCAAAGTTGTCTTTGGCAGATGTGTTGTATGTTGGAAAGGGTTAAAGAAGATGCTGTAAGTAAACATAGCTATAAACAACTACATTAGTATATCCGCTGTAAAGGTAATCATAACATGGACCGCTCTATGCTGAAAGGGGCTATATCACTTTTCAATACTACAAATCCTAAACAAATACTTAAATAACAAAGATAGTTCATCCCCATTCTCTCATTAATGGTCTGAAACCAGAAGATTGGTCTGTCGGTTACGACGTGGGCTTTCGATCGAAGGATACTGAGCCGGAAACTCGGCCCCGTCGAACGTCAAAGGAACTATGACCTGCGTTACACTATCTCTAACCAATAAATTACCCCTTCTTCACATTTAACTAATCTTCATTAAACTTCTTTGAAGATATTTCGAAAATAGGAAAAATCTCTACAAATAAAATAAGTATATAATTGCACATAGTTTTGTAGACAATGCGACAAAATGAGGAATTGCTCATTATGAGGATCTAACGCTTCACTTTATGAAGTTCACTGTACAATAATAACCAGATATATGGAGAAAGGACTTAGTTCGTTTGCTGAAAGTTTTGTTTGACCTAGGCTCTATATCTTATAATATAGGTACCCAAAGACTGAGACAATTAATTTGAGTCTCCTCCACTCCAAAAACAGGGTATAATTGCTTAAGCCCCAGTCTTACTGTCCCGGTTCTGGTCCCGGTAAAAAGTAGCCGGTATACCGGAATGATCTGGGATATTTTTGCACGAAAAATCAATTGCATGCTCACAAGCCCGTCGTTGTACCGGAGTGCCCCGATAGTACATTCGGTGTTCACTCAGTAAATATGAACCGTTCCACGAGAAAACCAAAATTATGGACTCTGAGTAATGTATCGATCCAAATCAGCCTGCGCAGTCCGGACCGACACATTCCGTCTTAGGAGGATAGAGGTATAGAATAATGATTCCTGAAACAGAAAATCCACAGGAGGCGAAACGTGTCTGTCCGAATTAGCCTGCGCTGCATGCTCAGGCTGATTCGGCTCGATATTTTACGCAGAGTCCAGAATGTTGATTTGCTCGTGGACCCGCTCTTATATATATATATGAGCTGTCATTTGTTTAACCCTTTCCCACATACGACAATTCTGCAGCAGACGACTTTGAACATATTTTATCAAAAAATAGAAAATCTCTATAATTGAATGGATAACCTATGACTAAAAGTGGAAAACATTGTGACAAAAGGAGAAATTGCTCGTTTTGAGCAATTTCTTCTTTTGTCACTATGTTTTCAAAAAGACGTCTGCTGCAGAGACGTCGGAAAGCGTCTTTATGAGGGAAAGGATTAAAAGAAGGTCTGCTTGTGCGTGGCGTTACTTAAATTGCACGAAACTCTTTTGCAATATTACAAAAAAAGAAATATATGACGTTAAAAAGAACAACTGTGAATAAACAAGTTAGTTACCAAGGCAACCATGCTCCATCCTACGCATGCCGTATGCAGCAGCCGATGTCGAAATGTTAAATCCTTTCGAAACCTGTCAAATACAGAGGCTCCCTTTTCCGGTCCGATGTCCACCAGTGAATCCAACACACTCCCGTGCTTCTGTTGCACTATTCCGTTAATTTCAAATGTTATTTCCTTTTGTATTGTATCAAGAGCTACTAAGGACGTAAGACAACCATTTTCCGCCTTTCCAATCAATAAGTTCTCTTTATTAGACATTGTGTACACTGTACTCGCTATATAAAAACGTCGATCCAATTCAACCTAAAGTAATCATTAGCGTAACTCACATATCGATTTTAATTCCACATTTTGTTAATCGGATTGTGTGACCACAATGCCACAATTCCACATTTAACGAATGTGCAACAATATCCAGCAATAAATCATCGATTGTCGGGGATATCAGCTGTTTCGCTGTAAAGATTTATCCATTAACTGGGTCATGCTTTCGTTTGTTTCGCTTCACTCTTATCTGCCTTTATTCTTTGTGCATATGTTCTAGTGTCGTTAATTACACTTTAACACAGCACTGTGTATATTATCAAAGCGCTGAAAGTACTTCTGATATATGGGGCATCCTTCTGGCGAAAGGTTAAGGCATAGAAAGTTACAGTTGATATGAACAAACATGGTTCTAAAAATGTTCCATTGCCTTGTTATGAAACCAAAAATGTTGAAACAATTGTAAATAATCAATGCCTATTTATAAAAGTTTAAGGTTTTTCAGGTATAACCACTGCAAAATCATGATGTAAAAACTGATAAACAAAAAAATAGAGCAGCGATCCTTGAGTATAATATTTCCAGATCAGTGGACACTACAAGTCCACACTTTATATAGAAATACGGCTGATAAATGAAGACATAAGAAGATTTTATTCTAAATACATAATTTTATCGATCAATCAATCAAAATGAAGTAATCGCCATTGATTATGTTTGAATGGCTTCATAGTTAAATAATTAATAATTATCAACACTGCTTGCTTTTTGTGACACTAACATTGGCGACTGTTCTGTTTCTGATCACCATCTAAAACATATCAACATTTGAATAAGTCCATGATTTACTAAATAAAATCTGCTTCAGATGAAATAAAAACAAAATACACACAGACAAACCCAAAGAAATAAATGAAAAGGGAGATAACCCTAAAACATAGACACTATTTATGTTTCTAGCATTGTTCCGTTCTCCTGATCAAAATGTATAAGCGTTACCAATTTGAAACAGCGCTTTGACCAATCAATGTTAACTGTGAGGGACGGACGGATGGACAAACAGACAGTCGAACAGTCGGACGGACGATGGAGAAATGACCCATAAGTGTCTCCGCGCTTAACAGGCAGATGCCATAAAAAGGAATAACAAAATACGTCTTTTCTTGTGATATCGTTGACTTGTCATGGTACTGATTGTGTATTTGTTTTGTTTTATCAGCCTATTATAATTGAACTTCGTAACGGGATCATACAAGGTAAATTGACGAAATACTATTGAAGTTATAGTCCTAGTTTATTTGTCAACAAATACATCTAGGACAAAATTATATGTAAACGAACATTTAGTCTTCAGTGTAGGCAAAAGCAAATGCATGTCAGCAAGTGCTAGAAGCGGTTCATATGTAAACAAGACCAATGCCCCAGTTATCACTCGTATGTATGCTGAATTTATTTAAATCCCTTATTTGTGGAGTGGCTAACATTTCCGTTCCTAGTTGAGACAAATAAAAGAAAAGAAAACGTATTTTATAGCCACACGTGATTTTCTGCGACCTTTTTTACCCACAAATGATCAATAGCTGCGAGTCTGTGACAATTTATTTTTGACACTTATGTATAGTAAAAACCGTTTAAATGATGTGATAGCTGGACATACTTAACTCTTTCCCACATGCAAACGCTTTCTGACGCCTATGAAGCAGATGACTTTTGAAATAATTGTGACATATAAGATAATTTGGTCATAATGGGCAATTTCTCCTTTTGCCACAATGATTTCAACTCTATTCAATAATTACACTTTCTTTTACCGAGATTTTATATAATTTTGCCATGATGTTTGGAAAGTCGTCTGCTGCATATTTGTTATGTATGTTTTTGCGACAATTATAAATAGTGTGTTTAATGAAACCGCCATCGCTTTCTCGTTTGACGTGGTATTCGGATAAAACAGACGTAAGACAGTAGGGAATGGAATTTCCTTAGTGCTGATATCAATTCCATACATACACATAAGATAACAAAATGCGAATTAAAAGGAAAGTTTCGCCAAAACATTATAACTGTTATAAGATTATTTCTGTGGTATTAAACATTCGCCCGAGAGATTTTTATTAAAAAGATATGTCATTTAGGACACTTTTTCGTCTGCCATTTGCCGAAATTTCAAGAATGTCTATCAAGCCAATTTTAATAAATCATAATGCAGTAAAACGTCTGTCGCGCTTCGGAACGTACACTGCAGAATTATATCTAGATAAGCATTCTATCTTATGAAATGAATACACATGTTTTCATTATAATCATCAATTTCAATCTTTAAAGTAAGCTACCCCCTAATAAATAATGATAGGTTGTATTTATTTACTTCTCTTTAAAGATTCAAAGTAACTACGGTATTGCAATTTATATAGTAAATACATTAAACATACAACAAAAGAATACTTGGATTTTATATGTATTAACTGACTTGTTTACTTTGATGTTTAACGGATGTTCTTTTTAAAAAGTATAATTATTACACATTTTATTTGTCTTTTTGTTTGTTTTGTCACGCATTTCAGATTACTTTAAAAAAAACACCATTCTCCCAATCTCGACAAAATGCCAGTTTGATTGATATGTTGGTTCATAGTAATTGATCAATACTTTGTTTCATAGTAATTGATTGATATTTTGGGTCATAGAAATTGATTGATACTTTGTTTCCTAGTAATTGATTGGTATTTGGTTTCTCGTAAAATGAATAAACTAGCAAATTCACAATGCATACAACGATGTAATAGCACCACAGCAGACATATCGGGTTGTTATCAAATTAAGCTTGGAGACCGTGCCGATATACATCTTCATTTGAAATTGTGTGACATATATTGAATAGCACAACTGCATGACAATAATAAAGTAAATACATCCCGCAAACAAACTAAAACATTATAACTGATATATTGTCAGACAACTTTGCATCAGACACGTCATATCGTGAGAATTGTGCACGCGTTACTCAACCATATAAAACTTTCGTGAATTAATGAGTAGTTACGCAGCAAAATATACGAGGGGTGATCCAGAAGTAATAGGAATTTTGTTATTTCTCTTACATACATGACAAATATTTGAATAATCGGTTGACAAACAACATTTCTGTGAGATTATGAACATTGTAAGAACAATGGGGGCAGGCTAAGGTAGTAACGTCACTCTGACATCTCCGTTTGAAGGGAAACGCGTAGGTTTGAAAACGTGAATAAATATTTCAACAACAGTTATATCAACTCAATTGTTGCATCAACTTCCCCAGAAGCCATTGCTTAAAGACACATAGACTTCGTTCAGCGAAATGCGTAACATGTAATGTGTAATAAATGCAGAATTATAATGGGGAAAACTATACTCACACTGTTCCTTTCAACATCAGAACTGGCTCTTTTGCAAGTGACATTAGTTTCCCACTGATTTCTGCCCTCCTACCATGCAAATATGTATATGTATGCCTCGCTAGTGACTGCTTGACTCCTGGTGAACTTCACTGAATAAACATTTCAAATGTTGATTTTGATTTGTGTCTACGTTGTGATATAATTTTACTATTTAGCATTGTTCAATTGTTCATTTAACGTCAGTTTGTACGTGACGTTCTTTCACGTCGGCAAACAACTTTACTATTTTGCTGGTTATCAGAAACAAAAACTTTAAATCCTTGTTATTAGAACAACAGAGCAACAATTGAAAATTTCCGGTGTCTTTTGTTTGTGTATATGTGAAATATACACAGCTTAAACAGGTACTAAAATTACGCTGTTACCGCCTATGCATCAACTCGTTTGTATGAGAACGATTTATAACTAAACTAATGACAATATTAGACATATTAATTCGCCATAAGGTCATAAGGTAGAGCCAAAACAAATATACATATGGTATGAATTTCCTAAATATGTATTAACTAATACAAGAATTACTAAGAAAGTCCTATTTCTTTTGGATCACTCCTCGTATGTATATATAATATATATAAACAGATTTCCAAGTATGATTATCCTGCATCCTGTATTGTGTCTATTTATAAATATACTGTATAATTTGAAATAAAATAGCTATTAGGGAAGAAATAAATATTTTATTAGGATGGGCTAGGGGCCAAACGTGATCGTACATACCACAACCAACTTTCGGAATTACATGTACTGATGAAACGTACTTTAAAATATGTATAACAGTAACACTTGTAGAATTTATACATGCATACATATACAGATACAGATGTAACATTATAGTATGATCAAATCTAATCACCACAATCATGATTTTTAAGGTAAATTGTGTCCTTATTTGGGACATCAAGTTCGACCATGGATTACGTGCCTAGATTACGAACGATCATATGAACTCGTAGACTAGAATTAGTCTCTAAAGTGTTAATCCACGAAGACCAGGGACGTAGACAAGACTGCCTGATGAATACCATCTATAGCGTCTTTAGTGTCGATACATATATATATCGAGGGCTTGGTGTGAAACGGTTGTATCTAAAAACCTATTTTGAAAACCCTGATTTAGGGGCAATTTGGACCCCTTTGTAAACAATGCAAATTTAGGTGCCATTGCTCAAAACGAGCAATGCCACCTAAATTTCCATTGTTTACCAAGAAAATTGATTTAACGCTTATAAAGACTTTATGGCGAGGTGATTAACCTTGGTAAAAAAATACTAATTTTAGTTACAACCGTTTCACGCCAAGCCCTCGATAGGCCTTGGTATTATGCCATATAACCAAATTTACAATATATTCATAATTCTTTTCAAATTTCAGAGACCTTTCTACGCATCTGAGTCCAACTTTTGAAAGCCATATAGAGCAATTACACCGTTTGTGCCAATGTTTTCAATTTTTATTAATAATTCTGCTTTCGTTTATAGAGAATATCCATATTTCGACATTTATCTCTTTCTTCAAAATGTCCGACACAAAATAGGCATTAATGTAGTCCTTTAGTTTCCCATCTGACATTCAAAGCCGGTTTACAAATATTTCTATAACAATACTACTAATAATGATAATAATAATAAATAGTGTTTTAAGGTCCGTCGAAATCAAAGGTCAGTTTGGGAGTTTAAAGCAAAACATTAACAACTACAAATCTTAAAAAATGATATTTTGAAATGTAAACTTAATTTCTATAACAACCGCTATGAAGTTACAAAACAATACATCGGATCAGCCCATTGTAATTGAAAACTCGGCAGCGATGGCTTTTATCCATGTTTATACCAGTGTATACACGCTTAGTGAGACATAAGATAGGAATGAGTAGACAGTATAGGACAATATACACAATACAACACAACATAAGCTTTAATCATATATTTGAATACATATGGTTCATCGTCAAAATAATTTCGATATACATGTACATACGAGAAGAACAGACATACATGATATCGTAACCCTTTCCCCACATACAGACGCTTTCTGATTCCTCTGCTGCATACGAATTTCGAAAACACTGCGACAAAAGGAGAAATTGCTCAAAACGAGCAATTTCTCCTTTTACCACAGTGTTTTCAACGCTCTGTAATAGTTGAACCCCCATTTATTGAGATTTTTCAGATTTTGTCACTATCATTTCGAACTCGTCTGCTGCAACAATTTTATATGTGGGAAAGGGTTTATACTACGGTGAAAAAACACGACACTTTATTAAAATAGTTTAATTAAAAAATATATCTGCAGAAAACTTTGAGTGTTATGTTTGCCATGATAGTAATTAACAAATAACAGCATTTGACCCTTACATTTAGTAAACTGTTCTTTTAGTGGTTAGCTTTGGAATAGTAAATTTCTCTGACATTTAAATCTTTGACATTTGACGAGCTTAACATAGAAATGAACTTATATAACATGCACGTATATATAAATGTATTATTAAAGGTCATACACAAATAACACATATTATCATACTGGGAAAATGGCCAATACGAATATTCACGATAATACCGTGTCTACCTTTGGTTGCAAGTGTAATGATGTACAGGATAAATGGACCTGTAGTACTGGCAGGCAACATACCGGGATATAACTGAAATATTGTTGAAAGCGGCATGACGCATCATGGAAACAAACATGGTGGTTTTTCATGTAAATGACGGTAGGGTTTCCGAATGACCGTGTCTATTGTAATATGAGTCGTCCCGTTAGAAAACCAACAGTGTGATCTGCGTAAAGTACCGACTCGGATCAGCCTAAGCATGCCGCACAGGCTTACCCGGATAGACACTTTTAGCCTGCTGTGGATTTTCTGTTTCAGGAATCATTACTCTATACCTACATCCACCTGAGACGGAATGTGTCGGTCCGGATCAGTATTAACGCCGTTTTCTCAGTTATATCACGGCGGCCAGTTCACCTACTCATGCATTTCCTGGTTTTCTCACACCAGTACTCCACATAACAATCTTCCCAAGCAACTGGCTGCTTTTCCACATAGATTAAGCCCATTGGTGGAAGACGAATGACGCATGTTGCATTGACTTTTGTCAATCGTCGGAAAAAAAGTTGGCCGAGCCGGGATTCGAACTCACAACCCCTGGATTGACAGCCCGCGTCGCTACCGACTGAGATACCGGGGCTCGGCTGATCTGGGTCGATACTTTACGCAGAGGCCATAATGTTGGTTTTCTAGCGCGTCGGCTCATATGTCATTTAATATCGCCAGTGCACGAGAAAAAGTTAAAAGTAATCCATTCTGAACAGTGATGTTTCAGATCATCTTGTCCACCTCAAGTCTTATCGGAATCTACACAAGTTTAAATAATCTTCTAACAAGCGTGTGTAAGTAAAATCTGAACAACGTAGATGCACAAGCTGATCTTGATCTATAATGTTCACAAAACGTGGTACTTGACTCATGCACTCGCTCATATATTTAATATAATTCACGGACTAGTTCCAGTTTGATCAAAATCTACACAAGTTTAAATAATCTTCTAACAAGCGTGTGTAAGTAAAATCTGAACAACGTAGATGCACAAGCTGATCTTGATCTATAATGTTCACAAAACGTGGTACTTGACTCATGCACTCGCTTATATATTTAATACAATTCACGGACTAGTTCCAGTTTGATCAAAATCTACACAAGTTTAAATAATCTTCTAACAAGCGTGTGTAAGTAAAATCTGAACAACGTAGATGCACAAGCTGATCTTGATCTATAATGTTCACAAAACGTGGTACTTGACTCATGCACTCGCTCATATATTTAATACAATTCACGGACTAGTTCCAGTTTGATCAAAATCTACACAAGTTTAAATAATCTTCTAACAAGCGTATGTAAGTAAAATCTGAACAACGTAGATGCACAAGCTGATCTTGATCTATAATGTTCACAAAACGTGGTACTTGACTCATGCACTCGCTCATATATTTAATACAATTCACGGACTAGTTCCAGTTTGATCAAAATCTACACAAGTTTAAATAATCTGCTAGCAAGCGTGTGTTACTGAAATCTGAACAACGTAGATGCACAGGCTGATCTGGATCTATACTGTTCACAAAACGTGTTACTTTACTCATGCACTCGCTCATATCTTGAATACTATCGACAGCCTAGTTCTAGTCTAACTGACTGACATTATTGAATAAACTTATAAAAGATTTCCACTGACATAGTCATATACTTGGGTGGTTGATCATCATTCTAAAAGGTGATTGAACTAGATTACACAAGTTTAAAAAAAATAATTCCATCACGTACACTTAACCCATATACAAAACAAATCTGCAGCGGTAAACTTTGAAAACACGGAAAAACATTTTTGGAAAATGTAAATGTTTGTATAATTAATGGACAGTGCCAAACATATTGTGGCAAAAAAGAAATAGCACTGTAATAAATTGCTCCTGTTTTTGTCACAATGTGTTCAAAATCAGTCCGCTGCAATCGCTTAAAAGTCCGTTAAGAGAAGGGGAAAGAGTTAACACTTGCCTACACGCAAACCGTTTTGACGCATCAGTAGCAGGTGACTTTTGAACTTATTGTATCAAAAGATCGAATTGCTCATGACAGGTAATTCAAGTTACTCTATCCAATAGATAGACCTTATTTTATTAAGATTAAGATTTTGCCTAGATGTTTTCAAAGTCGTCTGCTGCAGATGTGTTGTATGTGAAAAGGTAGTATCAAAACTAAGCCGGAACGATCGCTTCTGCGTTCTTGAATCACTACACCACAACGATCGCTTCTACGTTCTTGAATCAAAAAACCTCCGAACCACTTGGGTTGTGAATTGGTTGGAGCGTCCATCTCGAGAGTGTGAGACCAGGGTTCGATCCTCAGGAGGGTCAAAGCAAATAATGTTATACAAGTAATAGTGCCTTCCTTCCGTGTGGGCTTATAGCGGTTATAGCCTCATGACTGATTACATATTAGGATAAACTTACTTGTCCTATTAGTAAGTTGTTCAGGTAACGCCGCAATATTATTTACCCAGGTAACGCCGCAATATTATTTACCCAGGTAACGCCGCAATATTATTTACCCAGGTAACGCCGCAATATTATTTACCCAGGTAACGCCGCAATATTATTTGCCCAGGTAACGCCGCAATATTATTTACCCAGGAAACGCCGCGATATGACTCAAAAACAGTTGAAGGCGGCATAAAACACCGAACAAAACAAAACAAAAAATCCGCCCTCCTTTCTGTCTGTTGCAAATTTGAAAAGCTGATTTTGTCGTCACACATGTTCAGACCACCTGTGAGTTTGAAGTGTATTAGTTTGGTATCAACAAAGGCATTGTTCTTGTTTAACCCTTTCCCTCATAGAACAATTCTGCGGCAGACGACTTTGAACATATTTTGTCAAAAAATAGAAAATCTGTATAATTGAATGGATAACCTATGACTAAAAGTGGAAAACATTGTGGCAAAGGGAGAAATTGCTCGTTTTGAGCAATTTCTTCTTTCGTCACTATGTTTTCAAATAGCCGTCCGCTGCAGAGGCGTCAGAATACGTCTATATGAGGGAAAGGGTTAAGTTTATGTATCCCTTGTACGACAATCACTGAAGTTAATAGCGTCGCGGTAAGACAGAATAATGGATGATCGCCTGACAGTGCACCAAATTAGGGCATCACGACTTAAAACTCTGTCAGCGCCGTATTGTTTAAAGTAGTCTATTCCATTTTCAAAATCGGGCGACTCCATTTCTCATGTAATATATGTTTTGGACTATTTGGATGATTAAAAGGCAAAACAATGCTGATTTCAGGTGAGACAGCTCGTTACGAGCTGACTCACCGGAATCTGTATTGTTTGCAAAAAACTCAATATTGCCTATGGCGCTGAAAGAGTTAATTATTTCCCTCTTACAAACGTTCTCTGACGCCTCTGAATACTGAGTGTATTTCTCCTTTTGCCTCAATGTCTTATACTTCATTCAATAATTGTTCCGCTAGTTATAGAGTTGTTCGACTAAATGTTTAGTCTAAAAGTCGTCTTCTGTAGATGTGTTATATGAGGGAAAGGCTTAAAAGGGATTACATTTTCCACAGCTGTTTCCTTGTTCAGAAAGGTGGGGGGGACCTAATAACATCCTCTGGGAAAACGCACAAATGTCACATAATATGAGCCGTCCCGCGAGTAAACCAACATTATGGCCTCTGCGTAATGTATCGACCCATATCAGCCTGCGCAGTCCGCGCAGACAGATCCGGACATACACATTCCGTCTCAAGGGGATAGAGGTATAGAGTAATGATTCCTGAAACAGAAAATCCACAGGAGGCTAAAAGTATCTATCAGAGTAAGCCTGCGCGGCATGCTTATGCTGATCAATTTTGATACTTACGCAGAGTCCACAATGTTGCTTTTCTCGTGGGACGGCTCAGTAATAATATTCAACATTGTCAGACGCGGCTTGAACGTATATATAGGCCGCTTCATAAGAACACCGGGGATAGTGACATCGCAGCTGAAATGACTTAATCATCGCTCAAAGTTTGACGTATAGTTCAGAAAGCTGTACCTTGAACCACCGTTCGATGTAATACTACGCTACAGTTGCAATTATATATGACAGACTTTAAAAGCACTGAAACCAATTTTAAATTACTTGTAAAAGAATCCAACTTGATTAAAAGTAAAAATAACGTTGCTGTTATTGACGAGATTATTTGAGCGTCTAATTATACAATGCCGTTGACGTCATTTCAACTATAAATAATACACGTCTTCTTTGAAGATCATTTCTACGTCAATGTTCGTCACACGAAACCGACATATATATTAAACAAAACTAGACAGATTGGACTGTATAACTGTAAAATTCCAAAAATCGAAAAGTTTGTCGCTATGGCTTTCTCATGGAATATATATTAAATACTTCCTAGTAAGCTCTCTACTGTTCAAAGCGGGTCATACCAAATACTCTAAAGATGGAAGTACTGGCTTTTTCTCCTAGGCGCTGATCATTGTCGAATAAACATTACGAGTTAATCGCTGGTGTAAGGATAGATGGACCAGTAGTACTGGTAACTTTTTTTGAAAACATAGTGACAAAAGAAGAAATTGCACAACACGTGCAATTTCTCCTTTTGCCACAATGTTTTCCACTTACCCAGGAAACGTCGAAATATAACTGAAATATAACTGAAATATAACTGAAATATTGTTGAAAGCGGCATAAACACCACACAATTAATATATTTCCTAGAAAGCCCATTAATGTTAAAAGCGGGTCATACCAAAACATACTCTAAAGATTCCCTCCTAGGCGCCCAGGACTGGGGAGGTTAGCATTACGACTGACTGGCTGGTGTCAGGATAAATGGACCAGCAGTACTGGACATGTACCCAGGTAACATCGTGATATAACTGAAACATCGTTGAAAGTGGCGTAAAACACTAAACAAAAACATTTTTTTTCTGGACTGGATAATTGCATGGAGGGCAGGATAAGGGAGAGAACTCGTATAAACATGTCAATTGCAACATACATGATTACTGCTCGTTAATAGTACATGTATTACCAGTAACTATTGTGAAGCACCCACCGTTAACGGTACATGTATTTAATCACCAGTTACACCAGTAACTATTGTGAAGCACCCACCGTTAACGGTAAATATATTTAATCACCAGTTACACCAGTAACTATTGTGAAGCACCCACCGTTAACGGTACATGTATTTAATCACCAGTTACACCAGTAACTATTGTGAAGCACCCACCGTTAACGGTACATGTATTTAATCACCAGTTACACCAGTAACTATTGTGAAGCACCCACAGTTAACGGTACATGTATTTAATCACCAGTTACACCAGTAACTATTGTGAAGCACCCACCGTTAACGGTACATGTATTTATTCACTAGTTACACCAGTAACTATTGTGAAGCACCCACCGTTAACGGTACATGTATTTATTCACTAGTTACACCAGTAACTATTGTGAAGCACCCACAGTTAACGGTACATGTATTTATTCACCAGTTACACCAGTAACTATTGTGAAGCACCCACAGTTAACGGTTCATGCATGGCGGTTGTGTTTTATTGTTTTATTTGGGGTTTTATGCCGTTTTCAACATTATTTCAGTTATAGCAAAACGACGTTCACGTTTTAATGCTTTTCATGTCTTTTACTTGAACCATTAACTCGATATAAAGCTCTGGAAGATTCTATGAACAATACAACACTTTATAATGAAATTGCACATTTTTCGGCACAAATATATGCAGATTGTCACGCGCAAAAACAACACGACCTGATTAAAGTTCCAACTATGGTAATGGTTCGTCACTGATATATGCGTTATTTCGTTATCAAAAATAAGACATTTATTGTTTGTGTCTTAAAAGTTATTCTAGTTATGTAATAAACGAAATATATGTTGTAGTAGCGATACTGGTTTTGTGTTGTCTATTCGGAGCGTGATATCATTTCTTTGGGTTTTTTCCTCGTTACAAGTACAATACAAAGCCAGGTATTACGATATGCCTTTCCCTATATCGAGGGCTTGGTGTGAAACGGTTGTAACTAAAAACCTATTTTGAAAACCCTGGTTTAGGGGCAATTTTGACCCCTTTGTAAACAATGAAAATTTATGTGCCATTGCTCAGAACGAGCAATGGCACCTACATTTCCATTGTTTACCAAGAAAAATGATTTAACGCCTATTAGGACTTTATGGCGGGGTGATTTACCTTGGCAAAAATATACCAATTTAAGTTACAACCGTTTAACGCCAAGCCCTCGATATATACTCAGATGAAAACGTTTATTCACTTTATAAGTTTTGTTCACAAGTTAACAATTTTGAACGATTCGAAGTTAATCTTGATTTACAACAGTAATTAACCTCCTTATTTTGTCACTTTTATTAAAAACCACGTATGACAAATTGGCAACGTAAGTTAAACATCTGTTGTTATAAATGAAATGTGTAATGGTCTCCTTTGAACATTCTGGACATATCATATCGATAGCAATTTCGGCACGTCGTCCAGGTCTATTGCTAGATAACAGAAATATTGCTTCAGGATTGTTGGAAGCTGGCGTCATTTTGGTGTTCATAAACGAACAATGTTTCGTTCTACAAGCAAGACTGCGTCAGAAAGGCAGCGTTAAAGACATGCGGCGGTCAGGTAGACCTCGTAAAACGAGGCCATGGGAAAATCGTGCTATATACTGATGTCATCCAGACGCGATCGCTTCATTGTTGCCCGGAAGCACGTTACTCAACTTAAAGCTGCCAAAGTAAACCAGGATCTCGGCCCATAATTGACTGAGGGCTACAATTCTTCGTCCTTACGTTGACATCCCATGAACGCAAGGGACAGATGACAGGATGCCAGTATATAGACGAAATGGTGTAAGACTCGAATCTGCTAACATTATCCAGCGTGATCGATACGGTGGTGGAAATGGCATTATATGTGGCGGTATTTCACACAACGGGATGAAATTACTTAAAACAATACATGGAAACCTTAATAGTACTATGATGCAATTATTCTTCCTGCCATATATAGCCAAGCGTCACAATGACGTTCTTCAACAAGATAGCGCGCGCTGTTACACTGCCCGTTACACACAGAACGTTCTTGCTGTAAACAACATTGAAACCCTTCATTGGCCAGCAAAATCACACAAGCTATGACTGAAAGTACGTAACAGAGGTGACGTCAATAATGTTATGGATCTTGAGCGGGCCCAGCACGAGGAATGGGCAAGAATACCTCTTCGTGTGATTAGAAAACTCATAAACAGTATGGGAAGCCGATGTTGAGATGTAATTAAGAAACGGGATTGACACAAACAATATTTGACTTAGACAGATTTTCAGATTGTTCTATTTGTCCCTTATGGTGTA
Organism: Serripes groenlandicus; assembly: GCA_031761405.1. Lineage (NCBI taxonomy): Eukaryota > Metazoa > Mollusca > Bivalvia > Cardiida > Cardiidae > Serripes > Serripes groenlandicus. The sequence continues at coordinate 134,273,572 of JASEVX010000004.1, forward strand.
CATGCAGAGTGAACTATCTTTATTAGCCGAAACTGTCAGTTCAAATTGTTAATACACATTGGAAAATAAATGAACTATTATGTAAGTAATTTGGTTTTACTTTTATTTTTTGTTTTCCAAATGTGTGTCACAATGTTTACACGGTGATATAACATTTTCTTGTTATTATATTTATGATAATTTTAGACGTTATCGTTTTTCCTAAGACGTGTTCGTAGAATCAAAATTGACGTGGAATGTCTTATATCGCAATAATTGATTGAACGTGTGGGGTTATTGTCGTTTTCAATATTGTTTCAGTCATATCACGGCAGCAAATTAACTTACTCATATGTTTCCTGGCTCAACACAACATACTTTTCAAGCAACTGGCTGTTTTTCTACACAGACTGTTAGCATATCGGTGGAAACGAATTACTATTGTAACAGCGAGTTTTGTCAAAAATAATGTCGGCCGAGCTGGATTGACAGCCCGCGTTGCTACCGACTTTAAATATACACGTCGACGCAAGTAGCCGGTAGTGAGCTACCGGCTATTTGCGTCGACGTGTATATTTTGCAACTTTATGGTTCATTGAATTTTTTCCAAAAGTGATTATTACTTTCTTCTGTTGTTGAATTTAATTATGTTTCTAATGTTTTGATATAAAGTTGAACTGTTTTAAGATTTTTTTTTAACCCTTTCCCACATACAACACATATGCAGCAGACGACGTATTGACAAAATAGAGAAAAATCTCCATAAAAGAGAGTTCAATTCTAAAATAGTATTAAACATTTTAGCAATTTCTCCTTATACCACAATGCTATCAATGCTTCCAAATTTCGTCTGCTGCGGAGGTGTCAGGAGGCTTCTGTATGTGGGAAAGAGTTTATGTTGTTTAAGCATTTTTTAAATCACTGTACGATATAAAGTTGCCTCATCGTGGCCTATTTCACCAAATGTTACGTTTTATAAACATATCTTTATGTAATATGGTTAAATTGGAGTTTCAATATGGTTTAATAAAAGGTTTATAATTGGAGTTTTGACTGTGTTTTTCCGCTGCCTTAATTACATAGTGTATGCTAGTATGTTACAGGTCAACAATGGCGGATGTTAAGTTATTAATAATCATTTTAATAAACGCATGTGCACGTATTTGGAACAGTGGATCGACTTTCGTGTTCTAATTTATATTTAAGGCCTCATTACTAATACTGTTCGTTGTAGTGGTCATTGTTTTACATTACTCTGAATGAGGACAATATTAAGGGAGATCTATCGGAGGAACGCGCTCGACTTTTTCGGGCTTGCCAATAAATCAAAACCTTTTGGGTGGTACAGATAGCATAACCGAGTACTTTGGCCTATTTTTTATAAGCAAAGTACTTTATAAGTCGAAAAAGGGTCGAAAAAGGGTCATAATTCTTACACAAACCTTCACTGAATGATATACTCTTGGCTGTTGGTGGAGGTAACGACAGTAAATACATATTGTAAGTGTTTAAGCTATATCTCTAATGGTTTTGACAAATATATATGGGGTGCTACGAAAAACTTAACCAAAATTCTAAGTCGAAAAAAGGCCATTATTCTTACAAAAACCTTGACAGAGTTATGTATTCTTGTCTGTTGATGAAAGTAATGATGGGGAACAAGTGTTGTAAGTTTCTCTATTGGCTTGAGAAAAAACTTAGGTGGTACACACAACTTAACCAATGTGTGACTCCAACGCCGACGCCGAGGCGAGTAGGATAGCTAGCATTTTCTTCGAAAAGTCGAGCTAAAAAGCGAGGTACCAAATCTGAAATGTACATTCAGAATAGTCTGTTAACCGTCGTACTATAGTAAATAAGTATGTCTGACATGAACCAACTAGGTCGTACATAGTAAATAAGTATGTCTGGCATGAACCAACCAAGTAGTCTGTTGACCGTCGTACTATAGTAAATAAGTATGTCTGGCATGAACCAACTAGGTCGTACAATAGTAAATAAGTATGTCTGGAATGAACCAACCAGGTAGTCTGATAACCGTCGTACTTTAGTAAATAAGTATGTCTGACATGAACCAACTAGGTCGTACAATAGTAAATAAGTATGTCGGGCATGAACCAACCAGGTAGTCTGTTGACCGTCGTACCATAGTAAATAAGTATGTCTGGCATGAACCAACTATGTCGTACAATAGTAAATAAGTATGTCTGGCATGAACCAACCAGGTTGTGTGCTAACAGTCGTACTATAGTAAATAAGTATGTCTGGCATGAACCAACCAGGTTGTGTGCTAACAGTCGTACTATAGTAAATAAGTATGTCTGGCATGAACCAATCAGGTAGTCTGCTAACCGTCGTACTATGGTAAATAAGAATGTCTGGCAAGAACCAACTAGGTCGTACTATAGTAAATAGGTATGTGTGGCATGAACCAACTAGGTAGTCTGTTAACAGTCGTACAATAGTAAATAAGTATGTCTGGCATGAACCAACTAGGTAGTCTGTTAACAGTCGTACTATAGTAAATAAGTATGTCTGGCATGAACCAGCTAGGTCGTACAATAGTAAATAAGTTGTCTGGCATGAACCAACTAGATAGTCTGTTGACCGTCGAACTATAGTAAATAAGTATGTCTGGCATGAACCAAGTAGGTCGTACTATAGTAAATAAGTATGTCTGGCATGAACCAAGTAGGTCGTACTATAGTAAATAAGTATGTCTGGCATGAACCAAGTAGGTCGTACTATAGTAAATAAGTATGTCTGGCATGAACCAAGCAGGTAGTCTGATAACCGTTGTACTTTAGTAAATAAGTATGTCTGGCATTACAAATTCTCTGTGGTACGTAGTAAAGCAGAGAATGCTTGTCTTAACACGGTAAACACACAAAGGGTTATTGTGTATTGTAGTTGCACGGGATGTGCTGCACGGGATGTGCGCTCGGGTATGAGTATATATAAGGTAGTTATAGGGCGTGTTTGTCAGTTCCACGCTAGACTTCGCTCGTTAGACTGCTTACACAGAATGCAATTCGAGTATTTGGAAGTTATATTGCTTCACACATTAAACTAGGTTGAGTTCCGACAGCCATATTTCCCTAGGGGTATTCTGAGAAACACTGGTTGTTTCGCGCATGCCACGGATGCACGGTTCCTCTTTAAAAAAGGGGTTTTACGTGGGCGGCCAGGACCCTTCTGATGGGAGATACATGTATGTGAAGCTTGCTAAATGAAAATTACTTAAGTACAAGATATAATGTCATAACCTAAGTTGGTGGATTGGGTTAACCGTAATACATGTAAATTTATGTATATATGCACGCGCTGTTTGCGCATATTGGTCGCTCTGTCTAACAATAAAGCGCTCGTCTGGGCCGTTGCAAAGAAGGTGTTGTTTTGTATTTGAGAAGGTGTTCAGACTGAACCAACTAGGTCGTACAATAGTTAATAAGTATGTCTGACATAAACAAACGAGGTCGTACAATAGTAAATAAGTATGTCTGGCATGAACCAACCAGGTACTCTGTTGACCGTCGTACTATAATAAATAAGTATGTCTAGCATTAACCAACTAGGTCGTACAATAGTAAATAAGTATGTCTGGCATGAACCAACCAGGTAGTCTGTTGACCGTCGTACTATAGTAAATAAGTATGTCTGGCATGAACCAACTAGGTCGTACAATAGTAAATAAGTATGTCTGGCATGAACCAACCAGGTTGTGTGCTAACAGTCGTACTATAGTAAATAAGTATGTCTGACATTAACCAACCAGGTAGTCTGCTAACCGTCGTACTATAGTATATCAGTATGTCTGGCATGAACCAACCAGGTAGTCTGTTGACCGTCATACTATAGTAAATAAGTATGTCTGACATGAACCAACCAGGTAGTCTGCTAACCGTCGTACTATAGTATATTAGTATGTCTGGCATGAACCAACCAGGTAGTCTGTTGACCGTCGTACTATAATATATTAGTATGTCTGGCATGAACCAACTAGGTCGTACAAGTAAATAAGTATGTCTGGCATGAACCAACCAGGTAGTATGTTAACCGTCGTACTATAGTAAATAAGTATGTCTGACATGAACCAACTATGTCGAACAATAGTAAATAAGTATGTCTGGCATGAACCAACCAGGTAGTCTGTTAACCGTCGTACTATAGTAAATAAGTATGTCTGGCATGAACCAATCAGATAGTCTGATAACTGTCGTACTATAGTAAATAAGTATGTCTGGCATGAACCAACTAGGTCGTACAATAGTAAATAAGTATGTCTGGCATGAACCAACCAGGTAGTCTGTTAACCGTCGTACTATAGTAAATAAGTATGTCTGGCATGAACCAACCAGGTAGTCTGGAAACCGTCGTACTATAGTAAATAAGTATGTCTGGCATGAACCAACCAGATAGTCTGTTGACCGTCGTACTATAGTAAATAAGTATGTCTGACATGAACCAACTAGGTCGTCACTAGTAAATAAGTATGTCTGGCATGAACCAACCAGATAGTCTGTTGACCGTCGTACTATAGTAAATAAGTATGTCTGGCATGAACCAACTAGGTCGTACAAAAGTAAATAAGTATGTCTGGCATGAACCAACCAGGTAGTCTGTTGACCGTCGTACTATAGTAAATAAGTATGTCTGACATGAACCAACTAGGTCGTACAAGTAAATAAGTATGTCTGGCATGAACCAACCAGGTTGTGTGCTAACAGTCGTACTATAGTAAATAAGTATGTCTGACATGAACCAACCAGATAGTCTGTTGACCGTCGTACTATGGTAAACCAACAACAGCGACTAGATCATCTCCCCTTATGTATCTCTATCGCGTTTATAGATATTTGATAAATGTTCAATTGATTTCCGTAAACTCTTCCGCGGACCAATACATCTTGATGTTGAGATATATGCAGGCAGGCTCAGCTCCTTTCGGACTTTGAAAGTATGAGTTAACAAAAGGCTGTCTCTAAAGCTTATTGCTCACTCCATCATGTTCGAATGATCGTCCCGGATTGCATCCCCAGTCTATGCGGTCATGGTGGAATGCCCTTATACGATGCACATACCCCAGCCTAGTACTGGTTCGTTACTCGGGTATCATGAATGAGTGAATTGTGGCTGTGATATAACTGATATACTGTTGAAAACGATGTAAAATGTAAAACCCCATTGAATAGAGACGATCCTTAAATGTAAAAATTCCGGCCTATATAAGCTCGTGCACACATTGGCCCTTTCCCACTTGCTTCCGTACTTTGTGGATATGAAGTAGACGGCTTTTAAAACAATATTGCCGCAAAATTAGAAATTGCTCACGACGAAAAATTCTTCCTTTTAACATAAAGTATTCAACTTTTGTTCAATAAGTGTTTTTCATTTATAGAGAGTTTCCATACTTGGGATTTTAATGTTTTCAAAGTTTGGTTGTATATAGGAAAGAGTTAACTCTTTCAGCGAAAAAGGCAATATTGAAGATTTTGCAAACAATACAGATTCTGGTGAGTCAGCTCGTAACGAGCTGTCTCACCTGAAATCAGCATTGTTTGCCCTTTAATTATAAAAATATTCCAAAATTCCTACCATATAAACAATAAAATCGGCCGAATTTGAACATGGAAGAGGCTCCTTCAAACTATTCGGCGCTGAAAGAGTTAATATAATGTGTTGAATATTCTAATTGCTCTCATTTGCATATGTTGTTTTGCGGTCACGTCCTTAAGTTATATCATCATACTCATTTTAATCAAAGAGATTGGATATTAATAATGGGTAAGATTTGTTTGTTTGAATGATGATTTACACTGCTTTCATCACTTCGGTCAGTTATATCATGTTCATGGAGGGCTAATTGATTGCAGTTTTCAGTTATATCACGTTCAAGGAGGGCTAATTGATTTCAGTTTTCAATTATATCAAGGCGTCTTTTGGATAGGTTACATGGACCAGAACTACTGGAACATTTATCCCGAAACCAGGCCAGTGAGTCGCAATGCTAACCCCGCAGCCATAAACGCCAACGAGGGCAAGGCATTAATACGATTTTTAAAAGCCTTTGTTCAAGGAGTTAAAGCTATTACTATCAATGAAACGTCTTTGGTATGACCCGACATGGGATCTAACCCGTGACCTAAGGCATCCGAGGCGGCCACTCTACCACTGACAGAGGTCCAGCTTAGGAGAGTTTTGCAGCCCTTTTCACTACAATATCTCTCTTATTATCCTACCAAACCATATGTTGTATGTACTCAAAAGAATCGTCTCATTGAGACGATTCTTTTGAGTACCCACAACTTAGGGTTTGCGGATAAAATAAGCAAAGCGCTCATTATCAAAGGCTCTGCACTGCAACACCGCTGCCGTCACAAAACATAGTAAGTCAGAAGCTACTTCTCTACAGTTTAACTCTTTCAGCGCCAAAGGCAATATTGAGCTTTTTGCAAACAATACTGATTCAGGTGAGTCAGCTCGTAACGAGCTGTCTCACCTGCAATCAGCATTGTTTGCCTTATGGTTATCCAAATATTCCAAAACTATTAAAGCATATACAATAGAGTCGCCTGACTAGGAACATGGAAGAGTCTACTTTAAACAATTCGGCGCTGAAAGAGTTAATATATTAATTTCCATTAATAGAGTTCGATCCCCAGTCGCGGCACTACGGTCATGGTGGAGTGCCCATGGGCAAGGCACATTTTCTAGCCTAGTACTGGTTTGTTTACCCAGGGATCATGAATAATTAAATTTAATTGCGCGCTAAATGACCTTAGCTGTCGATGCGCCATAAAACAATATACATTCATTCATTCCATTAATAGAAGCATCTCCTTTTCTGAAGTGTTATTAACCTTTTCCCTCATATCACATATCAACATATTTTAACAAAACATAGAAAATCTCCATAATTGAATGGATAACCTATGACAAAAAGTGGAAAACATTGTGACAAAAGGAGAAATTGCACGTTTTGTGCAATTTCTTCTTTTGTTACTATGTTTTTAAAAAGCCGTCTGCTGCAGAGGCGTCAGAAAGCATCTATATGAGGGAAAGGGTTAAATGTCGTCTGCTACACGGGCTTTAAAAGTCGTATGTAGCAAGGATGGGGTTCAACAATTGACGTTTTGAAAATATTTGTTAGTTAACCCTTTCAGCGCCGAATTGTTTAAAGTAGACTCTTCCATGTTCAAAATCAGGCGTCTTCATTTCTCATGTAATAACAGTTTTAGACTATTTTGATAACGAAAAGGCAAACAATGCTGATTTTAGGTGAGACAGCTCGTTACGAGCTGACTCACCTGAATCAGCATTGTTTGCAAAAACATCAATATTGTCTTTGGCGCTGAAAGAGTTAAAATAAAGAAAAGATGATAAAATAACGCCTGAAGGGAAACAGCCCTGTGTTCCATAGTAAACACAACGTAAACACGTTTTGTCTATGGAGCGGAACGAAACCTACCTGTATTATGCATGTACTCCCGTCAAACAGGTTTGGTTTACCGACTAATGCACGGATTATCGACGAAACCTATATAGGTTTCGCAAAACAGGTTTTGGGTTTGGTGACTATGGAACACAGGGCAGTATTGTACTTATATGTTTTTCTTTATTATAACGGGTCGTTTGGCAGTCCCTATGTAAACACCACAATACAGAGCAGGGGATTTAGGGAAATAGTATTGTACACATATTAGTTTTCCTGTATTATTGCGGGTCGTTGGTAATACTAATGTAAACACCTTCATTTTTCCGTATGATACATGTATTTGTATAATCCTACTCTGGTGACCTGATTCTGACCTTTGTGTAAAGTTATATGACCATCGTCTAGCGAGTTTCGTTCTTAACCTATCTTTCCCTCCATTTTGACGTACCTGCAGCAGTCGATTTAAAAAAAAAAAATGATGACAAAAGATGAAATTGCTCATCTTGCGCAAGTTCTCCTTTTGCCACAACGTTTTCAACTCCTTCAAATTATTACATTTACATTTATTGATATTTTTAGTATTTTAACGAGATGTGTTCAATGTCGTCTACTGTGTTGCACGTGGGAAATGATTAATGCATGCCTCTGCGTAAAGCGAAGACGCAACCGAGCTTTTGCATCCGCACAGCTCGACCAACATCTTCTCTGTCCACCTACATGTACTTTAGAACTTAAACGGAATACTAGAACGGTAGCCCCGCTAGTTAAACGCCAGTTTCGCTAGAGTCTTCACTGTCCGCCGCCGTGACCGAGTGGTCCGCGGCGGGGATTTGGAACCGGGAGGCCCGGGTTCGATCGCCTGTCGCGGCGCAACGGTCATGGTGAAGTGCTCCTTCACAATTTCTTGCCTAGTACGTGTTTGTTTTACCCTGGGATCATGGAAGAGCGAATTGACAACCTTGATATAACTGAAATAATGTTAAAAATGGCGTTAAATAACAATAAAGCAAAGCAAACAAATACGCCGGCATGCTATATAGACCTAAAATGCATTTAATGACAACAGATAGAACTGAATATCTATCAGTTTTGCTCCCAATATGCAAATATTGAAAATTAAGAAATTGGTACATTTGTTCTTTATTCTGTCTTTAAAGATACACTGGGTATATACTTTAAGGAAAATAATGTTGCAGTTGCGATACCCGGACTTGTATTATCTACTCGAAGCGTGGCAAAATTGACATCTATCTTGACCTTCGGTCTCGCGAGATATCAACTTTTCCACACGACTCGTAGTACAATACAGTGCAAAGCATCGCTACTGCAACATGCTATTCCGTGTTTATTCTGTCTTTTAAGTTGTACTAGGTATTTAATAAAATGAAAATTACGTTGCAGTAGACGTATCTCGGTTTGCACTGTCCTACTCGGGTCGTGGGAAACTCTACATATTATCATTAAAACAGTGTTGATTTGTTTGTTTGTTTGGAGTTTAACGCCGCTTTCAACAGCTTTGGTCATATCACGGCGGTCAGTGCACCTACCCATGTTTTCCTGGCTTTCCCACACCAGTACTTACACAACATTCTTTCGAAGCCACTGACTACTTTCTCACATAGATCAGAGGTGAGAGGCAATGGAAAACATCGCCCGAAAGAATGTCGCCGCAACCGGGTATCGAACCCGTGACCTCCAGATCACGAGTCAGATACGCTACCAATTGAGCTACCCGGCCGGGTCCTAAAACAGTGTTGAAAACGACGGAAAAGAAAATATTCTGTGATATTACAGTTGTGTCTTTTTTTCGAAGAACATTTATCATACGTTCCACCTGCAGACGTATTTTGATGCTTCTACAACGAATTGTTTAAAGGCGATCGCTACAGTTTCAAACGTAAACCGGGTTTACAGATTCTCGGGGGGTCCATTGTTTAGAAAGCCGTCATCTGAAGTACATGTACGAATATCCTATTATAAGACGATCGTATCACGTCACTACTATAATGCGGTCGCTGACATCAGATATCGTATGCCGTTCTATCACATTCATAAATAAAACCTTTATTGTCTCTCAACTTCAAATGGGCCAGTCTCTTTCAACACATTATTTTGTAACACACCCGTCTTACCTGAAATAACAAGTGCGTTAAATGGGCACATCTGTTTACCTAATACATTGTAAATGTATGATTAAATGGTATATACATATGTATATGATTGAAATCAAATTTGATTTAACCTATACATAATACAAATTGTGTAAAGTACTGTTGATAAAAAGTATTTAATGTGTGTATAGTAATCCTGCTCAACCCACATACGTTAATTTACGGTAGTTAAACAGAACGTGTCGAGTGATCACTGGTTTTATTATTTGTTCGACCTCGTTTGTATCAGATCAAAATGCTTCACTGAGCGGATAAGCAGCCAGTTGCTAGACAACACTGTGTTGTGTATAGGAAAGCCAGGAAACATATGGGTAGATTAACTGGCCGCCGTGATATGACTGAAGAAGTGTTGAAATCGCCGTAAAACCTCAACCAATCAATGAGCGTATAATGGGTCTGAAAACACCGCATAAAAGGTCGTTTCAAATTGACCCCATAAATTAAAATGCTCACGAATAGCAAGTTTGAGCTGGAGTTCTATCAATACAACTCTTATAACTTGAATGTACAATGATACTTACCAGCTAATCTGTTTTCGAAAGACACTACATGAGTAGCCTTCAGGGGCATAGCTTGGCAATAATCAATGTGTAGGCCGTCTCGTGAGAAAATCAACATTGTGGACTCTGCGTAAAGTATCGACACGGATCAGCCTAAGCATGCCACACAGACCTACCCGGATATACACTTTTCGCCTCCTGTGGTTTTTCTGTTTCAGGAATCACTACTCTATACATCTATCTCCCTAAGACGGAATGTGTCGGCCGGATCAGTCTGCGCGGACAGCGCATGCTGATCTGGTCGATACATTACGCAGTGGTCTATCGCCGCAGCTGCATTTTGGGGCATTTAGAGAAAAAATGTGTAGGCACGTGCCTACAGTGCCTAAAGGGAGCTACACCCTGGCCTTCTTATGTTATACCCGAGTGGCTTTATGGGATTCCCTAACAGGAAACGTTGATGTAAACAGACCCTATTTTCCCCGTCGCGATTAACTCTTTTAGCGCCAAATTGTTTAAAGTAAACTCTTCCATGTTCAAACTCGGACGACTCTATTTTCATGTTATAGGATGTTTGGAATATTTTTATAACTCACAGCCAAACAATGCAGATTTCAGGTGAGACAGCTCGTTACGAGCTGACTCACCTGAAATCTGTATTGTATGAAAAAAGCTCAATATTGCCTCTGGCGCTGAAAGAGTTAAGACGCGTGTTAATTTTTATGTGTGATGTCGTTCTTAAAAATGTATACATACAGGTGTTGAAGTTTAAACAGTGCAATAGATGAATACGAATTGTCATTTACAATTGTTTCCTTATTCAGACTCACGTACGTGTTTATAGTGTGATGAAATATATTTATACCCAATGTTCTAATTGGAAGCATGTAAACGTGTGTGTTTTTGTGAACAATGCCGTATGCATATTTATGTATACACGAGCGGACGAAAATCTCTTTGGACTTTGAAGATCATTTTATGTAATGTATCTTCTTTTAAGTAAGTCATTACGAAACTTTACAATTTCATAAAAATCAAACCAAAATACGTCTATTGCGTTTGCTACTGCAGCGACGACTATGTGAGCCGTCCCGCGAGAAAACCAAAAGTGTGGTCTGCGTAAAGTATCGACCCGGATCAGCCTAAGCATGCCGCGCAGGCTTACCCGGATAGACACTTTTCGCCTCCTGTGGATGTTCTGTTCCAGGAATCATTACTATATACCTCTATCCCCCTGAGACGGAATGTGTCGGCCCGGATCAGTCTGCGCGGACTGCGCAGGCTGATCTGGGTCGATACATTACGCAGAGTCCATAATGTTGGTTTTCTCGTGAAACGGCTCATATCATCTGCGTAATGTATCGACCAGATCAGCCTGCGCTGTCCGCGCAGACTGATCCGGCCGACACATTCCGTCTTAGGGGAAAAGATGTATAGAGTAGTGATTCCTGAAACAGAAAATCCACAGGAGGCGAAATGTGTCGGCCCGGGTTAGCCTGCGCGGACTGCGCAGGCTGATCTGGTTCGATACATTACGCAGAGGCCATAATATTTGTTTTCTCGCGGGACGGCTCATGTACGGTTTTAATGATATTGGCTACTCTATAGATAGATATACATTGATAATGACTACATACATTTACTGCACACCTGACGATTTTTGGGTTTTGATGCGCCTGCGTAAAGTAAAGTGTTCACTTACTGCTTGCATATAGCCTAATATACCAATACCTAACTTCTGACAACCGTCCACAAATGGGCTAACTGTCTATGTGGAATAACAGCCAGTTGCCCGAAAAGTGTGTGTGGAGTATTGGTGTGAGAAAGACAGGAAACACATGAATAGATGAACTAGCCGCCGTTATATGACTGAACATTGTTAAAATCGGCGTTAAATCCGAATACCTCAACTTTGACGTGAATTATAATTGCAGTTCTAGCTTGTTACTACCATGTCCATTTATAGTAACACGTTTTGGAGACACATTGCTAGACGCGCATTTTTTTGCATCGGCGTCAAGAAACAAAACCTTGTGAGTCAACGCATATATGCACAGTATCACCAGAGTCTCAAATAGTATGAATATAGCCATACACACTTACTGACGTAACATTAGATATAGTGTATAGTATTGTACATTTTATTACCATAATCCCTTTATGTGATCCCGTTGCGGAGACAGATTAAATATCGCTAGATGGGTATCAATTAAAGCGGCGGGCGTTTTTCTTGCATCTGCGTAAAGTAAACCCTATGACGAGTTTGCACATATGCGCAGTCTCACCAGTCAGTTTATTTACTTCCGCTTGCATGAAGCATATGCCCCCCATATGTTACTTATGACGACAAATTGGAATTACAGTCAAACTGTGCTAAAGACCACATTGGAGTAGCACTTCCCTGTCTATAGCGACCATACTGTTAGTTTCCCAAATATTCATGTTCTGTATAAGTGACCCTGTATTTAAAGACCACCTGTGAATAAAGACCATATTGATCACATACCATGTGTGGTCTTTAAAGACAGGTTTGACTGTATACTCCTACTAGTGATATTAACATATGAACCGTCCCGCGAGAACACCAAAATTATGGACTCTGCGTAATGTATGGATCCAGATCAGCCTGCGCAGTCCCCCCAGTCTAACCCGTTGCCGACATACTCCGTATCAGGTGGATAGAGGTATAGAGTAATGATTTATGAAACAGAAAATCCGTAGGAGGCGAAAAGTGTCTGTCCGGATTCGTCTGCGCTGCATGCTTATGCTGATCCGGGTCGATACTTTACGCAGAGTCCACACTGTTGGTTTTTTCGCGGGAAGGCTTATATAACCCTTAATTGAACACCGTTACGAAGCGAGATCCAGTATATCACTAGACGTGGATCAATCAAATTTCATGCAGTGATTTTCTTTACAAATTTTCTTCTAGGGCCAGGTGAAAATTCGAAGGGAAAGCTAGGAATAAAGGGCAAAGCCAAGTTACTGGTGTACCTGAATCATTTTATCACTGGCTGGGTAAGAGATCATTAACCATGTTATCACCGGCTGGATAAGAGATCATTAACCATCGAACACAATTAATCCTTCAACAAAATATCAGAGGTCAATTTGTGACCATGTCGTGTTAGAGGTCAACTCTTCATGCATGGGTTAAATAACAAAAGCTGACCTTTGACATGCAAGGGTCTGAAATTAACCTCTAACCACTTGCGTTTTTTAACTCTTTCAGCGCCGAATTGTTTGAAGAAGACTCTTCCATTTTCAAAACCGGGCGTCTCCATTTCTCATGAAATAAAAGAATAGTTTTGGACTATTTTGATAATTAAAAGGCAAACAATGCTGATTTCAGGTGAGACAGCTCGTTACGAGCTGACTCACCTGAATCAGTATTGTTTGCAAAAACTTCAATATTGCCTTTGGCGCTGAAAGAGTTAACAACTTATGATAAATGCGTGTCACTGTATGTTTTATAAATGAATCACATGTGGCGATTTGGTGCCTTCCTTTGGTGCTGTGAAGACTCGAAAGAGACCGTGCTCATGCATACTCTCAACAGAGTCGTGACCATCCGCATACGAGTATATGTTACACATTTATGAAAGCAGATTGTGGTAAAAGACTGAAAGTGTAGTGGTTTTATGCCCGTATATCTTTCAACGATGTCAAAGCTGAGTGTTATCACGATCTCAAATCGCTAGAAACGGCTCAATGGATCTACAATTATGAGCCTTGCGCAATGAACGGTGTTAAACGAAGTGGTTTTAGGGCAAATTTAAAAAAAAATGTGTCATACCGGTCGCAATTATAGAAGGCGCGTAGCAAAGACGCTTATACCTCAGATATTACATGTGCATATCCTGCCGCCAGCGGTGTCAACACTTTGTTATTTTTAACACTTGCTTATAAAGAACACAACCGTATGGTTCATTCGTGAGGTAAAACGCTTTGGACATGACGGAAAATGAAAAAAATACGGCTCGTGTTGCTCTGGACTGTTTGAGGCAGCAAGATTACCACATTGCCTATGCGATCCTAATCGTATGGCATGTCACCAATCGGACACATGTTGGATGTGTGTCGTCGCAGGTTTCGTAAAAGACCCTGTCGTGGCAACACTTTGCAAGAGCTATGGCAGGTTTTGGAATCAGAATGTCGAAAAAAACCAAGTAAGACAGACCGGCGTGTGATATCAAATATGCCAAGACGATATCGTGCATGCGTCGATGCTCATTTTGGGTATAGACCATATCCTGGCTGTACTATGGTTATTGATATCCACAACGCCAAATACGTATACCTGCTTTCTGCTGAAATATGGGGGTTTCCCTGAAGTATTGTTCCGTATTGTAAACTGACCTTGTAATGTAGCCTTGTAATGTATTCAACACGCGATAGTTTAATTTATACGAACAATAGATGCATTGAAAATATTTTGGCAAAAATAAGGAATTTCTCTTTAAATGAACGTATACGTATAATATAGATAACTAGTTTGTAGCAAAAAGCAAAGTGTTTTATTATGAACAATTCCTCCCATTGTCACAATGTTTTCAAATGTCGTCTGCTGCAGATGCTTTAAAATGCGTGTGTATGTTCGGAAAGGTTCAACGACCAAACAAACTTTAAGAGCCGTTCCACGAGAAAACTCGGAAAGACTCGGATCACCCCAATTATGACGCACATGCTAACCTGGACTGACACGTTTCGCCTCCTGTGGATTTTTTGTTTCAGGAATCATTACTCTATACCTCTATCTTCCTGAGACGGAATGTGTCGGCCCGGATTAGCTTGCGCGGACTGCGCAGGCTGATCTCGGTCGATATATTACGCAGAGTCCATTATGTTGGTTTTCTTGTGGAACGGCTCATTTGTATCATTATAACAGGATGACAACATTTGGTGGTTTGCCCTGGGTCTCTTTCTGGTGGAGATAACGCCAGAGTCCTTGACATTCACCGCTTCGTACGGGCTAGCTGCCGGCTGCGCTGTTCTTCTGTTTGGTCCCCTGGTCGGAGACTGGGTAGACAGAACCGCTAGAATTACAGGTTGGTAAAGTGGCCGCCGTGATATAACCGGAATATCTTTATTCATATGTAATGGAAACACAGCTTAGAAATGAAGAAATACCTAAATCAACCAATTTCTTTATTTTATGTTCCACTCTCTTCTTTAGCTCGTCTTTTTCGTTTTCAGTGGTTACTGCATCAGTCTTTTGCACTGTCAAATACAACTTAGAAACAAAAATAGTATAAAACGACATATTTCTCTTCTTATTTTTACATATTGTATTAAACTCTTTTTTCCACCCGTCCATCCGTCTTAATTTATTACAGTATTTTTTCTTCTGAATGTAGCGACAACCTTTTATGAAGACCAAACCAGTTTAACATTTAAAATATATTGTGTTGACACGTTTGCATCATTGGTCATCTATTTATTTCAAGCGGGAAGGTGTATTGATCCAACTTAGAGTTAACGAAAATAATTATAAATTTACTCATTTACTGTGGTATGGGTAGGTAACTCCTGACTTAAAATCACATGTTTTTTTCAGTTGCCAGAGTAACGGTCTTGGTCAATAATTCTGCGCTTATCTTGTGTTCCTTGTTGGTATTTGTGGTGATTGAGTTCAAGCCCTACATTACTTCGTTTTGGCCGAACGAGGCTTTACTGAAAGTGTGCAATGCCGGCATCATCACCATTGCCATCGTGGCAAATCTTACAAACATGGCGAGAAAAACAGCAATCGAGCGGGACTGGATTGTGGAGATTTGTGGAAAAGACAAAGACATGCTTGCAAGTGAGTACAGTGTTAATGTCTGTTTCATAGGTTGAATTTAACTCTTTCAGCGCCGAATTGTTAAAAGTAAACTCTTCCATGTTCAAAATCGGGCGTCTCCATTTCTCATGTATTAAAAGTTTGGACTATTTTGATAACTAAAAGTCAAACAATGCTGATTTCAGGTGAGACAGCTCGTTATGAGCTGACTCCCCTGAATCAGTATTGTTTGAGAAAATCCCAATATTGCCTTTGAAGTCGAAAGAGTTAACAAACAGTCTGTCGCATTGTGAATACACAGTTTACTATATATTCAATTCAATTCAATCCGAATGATGTATTGATATTTGGCCACCGGCCTTTACATACACGGAAGGTATACACAAATACATTCAGTACAACCAATGAAAACATAAAGGAATACAATTTGTTAGAATGAAAATCTTATAGTTCGCTTATCAACATCTTTCGTTTCTACACAGCATAATATATGAACTTTGCAATAGTTTTAACTCTTCTTCGTTAAGAGCACATTAAATATCTGAATTGTTGGATTATGGGGATATTTCGCTTGTATGTATTTACTTCTAAGATCAGAATAAGATGGACAGTTTAATAGGAAATGATAGACGTCTCTTATGATATTTTTACATATTAGACAGAACATATCGTCTAAGTTAGTGTTACTGCAACGCCCATGTGTTATTAAGACGTACATACTTTATACATGTACAAGGTGTGTCCAAAATGTTTCAAGAAAAGTTCTATATCTTTTTCAATAATTCATTTTGTTGAACAACAAGACATCAAACTATATTGCATTACATGCATAGATTCTTTTCCTTATATATATCCCTCGTATGTTCATCACATACGTGATTTGTTCCATGAAAATGAACATGATAAAGTTAATGACACTCGTTTCAAAATTTCATAAAAAATACAATTACATTACAATAATAAAACACATAACGAGAACATTCGAAAGACGTCAGAATGATGTTTAAAAAGAACGACTTAACTGTCTAACTCAATTTTGCAATTATGGTTTTTTTTTTCGCGGGACGGATCATATGTGTAGACATTGTGTGCAATTACATGCAGAGTTGGGGCTCGATAGCTCAATGGGTGACGAGGAGGGCAATCACTCCAGGGGTTGTCAGTTAGAAACCCGGATCTGCCATTTGTTCTTTCCGATGAGTGTTACCAGCGTTCTTTGTCTTCCTTTTATAGGCTTAATATTCTATCTGAGAAGGTAACTAGTTGCGTTGGAAGAGAGCGTAGTTAAAACTGGTGCGAGAAGCAAGGAAACACACATTAGGTGAAGTTGGTTCCGTGATATAACGGATATATCGTTGAATCGTATTTACAATTCAACTAATTTTAAACGCATTTAAAAGTCGTACAAAACGACATCCGAAAAGTTTGTATATATTCGCTTACATCCTAGCTTAAGTTAAAATAATTGGATCATATTGTTAGTTTCATACCTCATTATCTGATAATAAATGTTCATCTATTTCTAGCTCTAAGCGCCACCATGCGCAGAATCAGCCTATTCACATTGGTGCTTGCGCCATTGGCGACTGGACAACTTCTTGGTTTGGCGTCCCACTCTATCGCAGCTATAGCCGTAGCTGGCTGGAACTTTATGACGATTTTTGTTGAGTATTTCCTTTTGTGGAAGATATACAATGAGGTGCCACAGCTTCAAGGGAAGAAAAATACAGGTACAGTACAAACTAATACAATGCAATAATCATTTATTTGTAAATATGGGCCACCGGTCCAAATATAGCAAATATTATCATGAGCAATTTCTCGCGGGTACTTGACTGTCACAGGTACTTGATAATTGCGGGCTCTTGATTATCAAAAGAACTAGATTATCGCGGATACTTTATTATATCAAATACTTGATTGTCGAGGGTAATTGATTATCAAAAGTACTTGATTATCACAAGTACTTGATTATCGAGGAAAGTTCTTGATTATCGAGGGTACATGAGTATCTCAAGAACTTGATTATCACAAGTACTTGATTAACACAAGTAATTGATTATCACAAGTACTTGATAATCGAGGGTTCTTGAATATCGCAGGAACATGGTTATCACAAGTACTTGATTTCCGCTGACACTTGATTATCACACCGTTGTTTTTTTTTGTAGCGCATGCACTACTATATGTTGGCAGATTCAATCAATACAATACAATACAATATACAATACAAATATTTTATTGCGTTAAACAAACAATATGCTTATAGCATAAAATACAAATAAAGACATGGATCTTTTTTACAGAAGAACATACAAATATTCAACAACGTAGAACATTATGGGGAAAACTGGACTCTTTTCAAATTAGCATAGTAAATAAATTTTGACATATTTTTAGCAATACTAATAGACTTATTGGAGAGTAAGTTTGTGAATTTTCGTAACGATGGCCAAGTATAGTAATATCGTTTAATATATTTAGTTCTTAGGTCCGAATATTTTGAACAAACTAGTAGGAAATGATATTCATTTTCAATTTGGTTATTTGAGCAATTTGGACAAATTCTATTATTTCGCGGTAAATGTAGGTGACGACCTCGTTCTATTGCTAATTCATGAGAGGATATTCTAAATTGGGTGAATGCTTTTCTAAAATAAGAGTCTGTAATTTTGTCTAGGTAACTTTCGAATTTGAAGTCGTGTTTAAATAAGCAATACGTTTCTAAACGATTCGAGTTATTGATACAAGAGTACCAATGTTGATAGTAAATATCTAAAATTCGCTGTTTGATCATTTCATAATTAACTGTTACATTAAACTGGTTATGCCAGATATAAGCAAGACCACATTCATCGAGAATTTGTTTAATGTTAAATGCCCAATTATTTTTTGTGCAATACAAATCGTTTTCTAAACCTAATTTCATAACCATGTAGCTTTTGAATAAAATTGAATTTTCATTTTGATTGAGTATCTTTATCCAATATTTGATAGTTATAAATTGTCTATGTATGGACATAGGGATTCTTCCCAATTCTCCGTATAGACTGTCTAGATTGGAAGAGCGACGTACACACAGAAGTTTTCTACAAAACTTTGAGTGTATGGATTCGACATCGGGTGCGGGGTGATGACCCCAAATTTCGGCCGCGTAGTTTAGAACTGGTGATACCAGGGAATCAAATAGTTTTAACTTTTGTGATATAGGTAAATCTATTTGGTTATTGACCATAAACAAATTATGTAATGAAAATGCTGCATGCTGAGCTATACGACGTTGTGTACGATTCCAATTCCCGTTTTTGAAAAGTTGTACACCAAGATATTTAAATGAACTCACACATTCTACTGGCGAGTTATACAAGGAAAAATTGTAGTTAGTGTGCCGCCCATTCTCGAATATCATGATTTTAGTCTTTTGTGCATTAAGACGTAAATGCCATTCATTACAATAATGTTCTATGTCGTTTAAGATAGATTGTAGAGATTTTGGATCCTGCGAAAATACAACCGCGTCATCAGCAAAGAGTAACACAAACAAGTGTATATCATCAATGCAAAATATACCATCTATATTGCAGCTAATGTTGTTTAAAATGTCATTTAGGAAAAATAAACATAATATGCTGCTAGCTGGGTCTCCTTGTTTAACACCGATGTTTGAATATATATATTCAGATGTTTCGGACTTATATCGTACATATGATTTAACAGTGCTATACATTGATTTAAGGGCATTTACAAATTTAGTACTAACGTTTTCATTAAGTAGTTTCTGCCACAAACATACTCTATCTATTTTGTCAAACATCTTTTCCCAGTCAAGAAAAGCTACGTAGAGTTTTTTCTTGTCGGCTAAGGTTTTCATTATCAAGGAGTGCAAAATGAAGATACAATCTACCGTAGATTTTCCCTTTTGGAAGCCAAATTGATTATCAATTATCTTTTCATGTTTTTCTGACCACTTAGTAAGTCTTGTAACAAGTAATTTTGAGTAAATTTTTGAAATTATATTATTAAGAGTTATCCCTCTAAAGTTTTTAGCATCAGGGTTTCCTCCCTTAAATATGGGTATGATTATGCCTTCTCCCCAACTATTTGGAAAAATACCTTCATTTAAAATTCTGTTGTAGAGACTTACAAGTAATGGAGCAATAATATCATATGAACTTTTGAAAACTTCGGCAATTAAATGATCTGTGCCTGGGCTTTAAGAGTTATTTTGTGAAAATACAGCATTTCTTATCTCCGATTCTGTAAAGTTTACATCTAGATCATTGTCATATAAGTAACTATTATCATGTGTTGCATTATTCGTGTTTTGTTGCGGTTGAGGGCCATATAAATCATTAAAATGTGAGTACATATCATTGATCGATATATTCTCGTGATCGCATTTTTTTGTATTATATTGAGTTTTGACATTTTTCCAAAATGATTTTGGATTCGATTTTGCTAATTTTGACACGCGCACACCTTCTTTTTTTGCGAATTGTTTTTTACATTTGCGTTTTGTGTTAATATATAGCCTTTTTCTGTCCAGGAAAACGTTTTTATTTTCTACACTTTTGTTTCTCAGATACGCATTTCTTGCTTTACTAAATTCTTTACGAGAGGAATAGCAGTCTTTATTAAACCATTTATTTTTCTGCTCACGTGTTACATAATGGTGATTGTTTTTTCTTTCGTTACCAAACACGCAGAATGCATTGTTGTGCATATGTGTTGTAAACAGTTGTACTGTTTCATCAATTGAATTAGTATGTATTTTGTCAACAATACTTTGAAGGTGGTTATGATTTTCAATAAGATGACTCCGAAATGTAATAATTAGGCTTTCATCCCATGATAAATATTGCTCTTGTATATTAGCTTGATCACGTGATATGTTTCGCGGGAGTTTACATTGTATGCAAATATGCAGTGCGCAGTGATCTGAAAATTCGTTAGGTGACATAACGTAACATTTATTAATGTGTGTAAAGTCATCGTGTTTAAGTATAAGATAATCAACAACACTGGAGCCGTTTTTACTTAAAAAAGGTGTGACTTCCATTTTCATTGCACAATCGACCATTAGCGATAAGTAATTCCGTGTTTTTACATAATTGGATTAAACGTTTTCCATTTGCGTCAAGTATCTGATCTTTGTTTACACGAGATGTGATATTAACACTATTGTTTAACATAAAATTGTTATCTAAGTATCTATCAAATGTTAAATAATCTTTTTCTACAGATGATCTACTATTTAAATCTCCTACAATAAGAACTTTACCCTTTAATTTATATTTCTCTATGCCAAGTTCAATCAGTTCGAACATATCAATATCAATATAATTCAATATGGTTGAACCATGCGGAGGTATATAAACACTGCATAAGAATACATCAACATTAAAATGGAACAATTGTTTGCACATCTTTAACCAAACTATTCCACATTGATCCTTTTCAATGATTTGAATTGTCTCACTAAAGCAGTTCTTATAATAGATAGAAATACCTCCACTATATCTACCTTTCTTTGTAAAGGGTGACTTATTACCATACAAATGATGAGAACAATAACCCTTAACTTCCAAATTATATAGAGTTTTGGGGTTAAGCCAGGTTTCTGATAGTACAACGACATCATGACTGTTTATAATGTTCAAAAAATCAGCGTCTGCTAATTTTCGGACGAGTC
Source organism: Serripes groenlandicus (assembly GCA_031761405.1). Taxonomy (NCBI): domain Eukaryota; kingdom Metazoa; phylum Mollusca; class Bivalvia; order Cardiida; family Cardiidae; genus Serripes; species Serripes groenlandicus. The sequence goes on from JASEVX010000004.1 coordinate 134,295,131, forward strand.
CATTTACGTTCCAGGAAATAATGTCAATTTGTTCTTCATGACACCTTTATTTATTTGGATTTGGTTTCTCTCGTGGATTGTACACATGACCGTTAATATAGAGTTTATCACTGATGAATTTCACCTTGTTACCCTTGCTCTTCTCTGAGTGCATGATGGGATACAATTCTTTGCGAGAATCTCTCCACTCTTTGGGAAGCTGTACGCCAACACCATAATTATTTTGGTTGAGTATAACCTTTTTCGGAAATGCATTACTTCGAATCTTTTCTCTGTCGTGGTAGTAATGAAACTTCACAATAATAGGGCGGGGTTTCTTTGACCGTTGAAAATCGCCTAATCTGTGAGCGCGATCGAAGATCATTTGATCAGCATCGATTTCTAAGTTCTTTTTGATGAATTCTTTTACTATGGCTTCACATCTTTCCGGTTCTTGACTCGCACTATTAGGTTTGGTTTCCTCTATTCCATAAAAAATCAGGTTTTCTCTCATTGACCGGTATTCATTGTCTGTAACCTTGCTCTTTGTTTGATTTTGTTGAATTTCAAGGGAGTGTATGTTTTCTTTTAACGAGTTGCATGAATCTTGTAGAGTTTTTACTTGGTCTTTTGCTGTTTTCAATTCTACTGATTGTTTATCAAAATTCTCACTTATAAAGGAGCTCGACTTTTCTACTTCAACCACTCTTTTGTCAATTTCTGTTACTTTTGTCTCGAGCTTGTTCAATTTTGTGCTGATCGAATTAACTGTTTTTTCAATACTCTCTATTCTAGATACTGCGGTCTTGATGCTTTGAATATCCTTCATTAAATGTTCTGCCCATGGCGGTGTCTGTTGAGTGGATATAGACGGCATAAACTGTGGCGTGTATTGACCGGTGGGTGATTGTATAAATTGGCCAGACAGCTGCTGAGGATATGTGTTATTCATATTGTTCATATTGTTACTATCAATGTTATTATCAAACACAAAATACTGTGGCGGTGATGGAAAAGAATAATGTAACCGTTTACTCTGATTTTCTGCGTTGTCAAAAGTCGACTCCGAGTTCTTGTTTACACTTTCCAAACTGCCCAAACCGGTTTGTGATGACTGGTCACTGTCCTTCGATTTTGTACATGTCTCCGAGAACAAAGGAGATATATTTTTCCTTTTGTTTCCGCTAGTTGACTTACTTTTCTTCAGTTTAGATCTGGGTGGCATCTAGAAACACTTTAAATGTCAAGTTTACAACTTAATTTTCACCAAAAAGTACGTTAAATTGCATGTTTTTTTCAAAAATATTTGAGCGAGTAAAATCCATGGCTTGACCATTCAAGGGAGATCAATCTAAAAAAAAAATCATGAAATCCTGTCCTTTCATGCCGTTCTAATGCTACCGAATACATTGAAAATGTTAACTGTCTTGGAGAGTATTCTCCAACAAACTTAACTGATTGTCCTCAGAAACAGCCATTATGTTTTATAGTAGAAAACAATTGCTTCATTTCCTAAATTAATGTTTATGACATCACAGACACAGAAAGTCACATGGTTACATTATATAACATATTCTCAATTTTAGAACGTATGAAATAAATTAAAGACCAAAATACTATAAAATGAAGTTTGTCGTGGGGATTTCATATAAGTTTTAGAGGTTCTTAATTAAATTAAATGATGTTTCAGAGCTTGGCAATACTACTCGGTTTAATACACAAGGATGAATGTTTATTTGGTGACATTTAAATAATAAAGGTATATAAAAGCATTACGAGCAAGTTCTCCTTTTGCTACAATGTTTTCAAAACTCATCTGCTCCAGACACATCTTGTTACAATATTTATTCAAGTTTGTATTGTCCTAAAAATGATACCATTGTGATGAACTTGATAATCAAGTAAAAACATCTTGTATAAAAATAATGACGTTTCTATTGTATTATGTCATCGAAATGGTACTAACATCAAGACAGACTTGATACTTTGATAATCAAGACAACACATCGTGTGACAAGCATTAGTAACGTTTAATCGAAAGTAATACCATTGAGAGAACATTTAAAACTGAATTATTTAGAGTACAATCATAAATAATATTCGACATATACTATACAAAACATTCTCCCCATGTAACCGGCTACCTTTCCACATATATCATGGTCGTTCGAGCCTCGACTCTGTCATTTATTATTTCCCGTAGATGTCCTATTTGTCCTCCTCCAGTGAGCTGAATAGTCTATAGGGGAAGGAAGGTACATGCAGGGACACTATATTATGATATAGTGCCACTGGTACATGGGAATAATCTTGTGTCGAAACAGGTGCCAGAAATCAAAGAAACACATGATAGGTAAACAAGCCGTGATTTAACTGGAATACAACGTTAAACTCCAATTAATCAATTCATCAATCTTTTCTTTTTATTAGCGGCGCCAGATTATGCCGGAATCGCAAACATGCAAGGGTTAGATGCAGCGATGGAGTTTAAGGACCTGGCAGGTTAGTTTTTATACTCCAGGGAAACTTGCGAGTGTTAATATTGTCCCTTTAATACCTGTGTGTCCGTCCTTGCGTGAATGCGTCTGCCCAGCACGTTAGCTTGTCCCAGCTTTTCCCCAGCGCCAATCAGAATGACAAAATAATAAAGAGATAATATTCTTTTATTATGTTTAGGTGTACAACATGACGCATGGCGAGAAAGAGAGGATAAGGAAAGTAACCGAGTAGAATTTAAAATAGTTTTAATCTGAACACGAGTTCAAGAAGTCTTAACAACACAACTGCTGCTGCAGTAACAAGATGAACTTCAATTTATCGATATGAGCTGTTCCGCGAGAAAACCAACATTATGGACTAGTCCGCGCAGGCGTATCCGGGCCGACATATTTCGTCTCGGGGGAATAAAGGTATAGAGTAATGAAATCCACAGGAGGCGAACAGTGTCTGTCCGGGTTGCCTGCACCGTATGCTTAGGCTTTTCCGGGTCGATACTTTACGCAGAGTCCACAATGTTGGTTTTTCTCGCGGGAAAGGCTCACATGCCGATATATGTTCATGATAAAACCAAGCCATTGATAAAACCCATATCAAGAAAAACAGAGTAGCAGCAGTTCTAGTCCGGCAGAAGTAGAGTTGAGCCTGGATACTTTCTTTTTTAACTGATTTATATAGCCCACTGTGTTCTCTTTCATAATATGTTGGGTGGACTTGGTCACCCTTGAAATTTTTAGAAATTCATGATGGCGCCCAAGATGACTGCGATTTCATGCAATTGGTCATAAAATCTCTTACATTATACAAAGGAAGATAATGTTGGTGTTTAGACATAGACATTTCCATTTTCAGTTAACAAATTCTCTTTTGATTACCGGACTATCCGGACTGTTCGTCTGAGCATTAAGCAATGCTGGGTTGTCAAAAGACAGATCTGTTTCCGGAACTGGTTCAAGTTAAGCGATATACTGGAATTATCACGTGTTCGAGCTACCAAGAGTCCGCTGTATACCATCCGCCTATCCATGCTCGTTCTTGGCGGATTAATTGACCTTTTATAATTTCTTGTCAAAGTCTTGTCCGAGCTGTGATTCAACAACTGCTAAAATATTTACAAAAAAATCCGGGATACATCCATCTGTTTTATCGTCTCTCCCGTATAGCGTCAATTCTTAACTAGAACAAGTGATGCAGTTTTGAATAGAAATATGGAGGAAAAAATTGTTATTTCAATTCATTAACATCTCATTACAATCAGACTGAAATACTTCGCTCTATCTCGTTTATTCATATGGGTTATCTTACCTGTTTTTATACCAAACAAATTTTTTTAAGCGACAAGTTGATTGGCTGATGCAAAGGTCAATCTCAGCCGACCCGTATTGGGGAGGTCATCAGATCTATATACGAGCGAGTTCAGTTTAGGTCTGGTTTGAATAATAATCTTTGTCGAACTCATCTCTTCTACATTATGATTACTATACACTGTATACAGGGGCGTAGCTTGGCAATACTCAATGTGTAGGCCGTCTCGTGAGAAAATCAACACTGTGGACTCTGCGTAAAGTATCGACCCGGATCAGCCTAAGCATGCCACACAGGCCTACCCGGATATACACTTTTCGCCTCCTGTGGATTTTCTGTTTCAGGAATCACTACTATATTTACCCCCCCCCCCCCCCCCCTTAGACGGAATGTGTCGGCCGGATCAGTCTGCGCGGACACCGCAGGCTGATCTGGTCGATATATTACGCAGATGTGTATCGCCGCAGCTGCATTTGGGGGCATTTTAAAAAGAAATGGGTAGGCACGTGCCTACAGTGCCTAAAGGGAGCTACGCCCCTGCTGGCTGCAGTATAAAGACAACTCTTTACCTCTTTACCTCATACGACAAATCTGCAGCAGACGACATCTAGGCAAGAGCATGGAGGTTCTTTTTTAATTGTTTCTATTATTAAAAATATTTGAAAACGTTGTGGCAAATATGAAAATACCCTTAATGAGCAACATATGCTACATTATATTCAAAATACATCTGCTGCAGATGCGTCAAAATACATCTACATATTTACACAAAATAAACGTCAATAATTCAAGATATAACTGAAATACTGTTAACGGCAGCACTATAACACAATTAAAGCAAAATGTGTTTTTTCCTGGAAGATTCCAATCCTATTGAAATCAGATAAAAAATACTTCGTTGTGCGTATATGGTATCGGACGACACTGCATAAAAGGTCGTCTCCAATTGACGTTACCATTTAAATATGCATGAGCATATGCTTGTTTTTCTGTCCTATGAAAACGCACGTTGCTCGGTTCTGCACACAAAAGTGTCACTATACAATCAAAACATCACCGCTTCTCTATCACGTTTATTTATATGGGTTTTCACCTTTGTTATACCTAACGAGTTAGTAGGTGAAAAACGTATAGGGTGACGCAAATGTCAATCTGAGACGATCCGCAATAGGAAGTCACCAGATTTAAACGAGCGTTTGCTTCTGTAGCTAAATTTACGTATGTTTTTATTGAGATTGTGATTATTCGTTACAGTGGAGAAAATCGAGATATATGGTGATGGTTGTGGGTTGTTTAACACTCAACGACCGAGAGGTTGCGTTTCCAGTCTGTTTTAATGATATTGTGAATATTCATTACAGCGGAGAAACCCGAGATAAAAGATGATGGCAATGAGAATTTTATCACTCAACGACCGAGAAGTTGCGTGTCCAGTTTGTTTTCGAGTTTCACAACTCTATATAACGGATGGAAGGTATATAAGAATTACGATGTGGCGTTTGCAGGGCTTGCATTGTCGTCCCTGTATCTAACGGTTCTAGGATTTGATGGCATAACGACAGGTAACTTATGTTCATAACATCTACGACCTTATCGGTAGTGTAGTGGTAGAACATTTGGGTACGGAAGGGCTTGAGTGAGGATAAACGGACCAGTAGTACTTACAAATCTACCCAGCAAACGCACTGATATAACTACAGCATTGTTGCTATCAGCTATAATACCATGCCCACACAAATAAAATATTATTTTTTTACATACCTATCCAAATTTTGCATTTAAATTTAAGTGACATAAAATCAATATCAATTTTTAAAAAAATGATAACTAACACTGTGACGATAACACTTTTAGTTTTTTTTTTATATCATCACTAGTGATGATATCATTTTTGCCGGAACTACTTTTTTTAGATTTGGAACATCTTTGGAATTTAAAGTGGGTTTAATACTAGGAATTTTAAAAAAACTGAGACCGAATATACTAGGAAAATGACGTCACATCAGCGGTTTTGACGTCTAGTCATTTGGCGCCAACTAGAAGCAGCAGTATTTGGTTACGTAACATTAATACGCCTAAGGCCAAGTCATTTTTAGCTCGCCTATTCGAAGAAATAGGGGAGCTTATGTTATCACCCGGCGTCCGCGTTGGCGTTGGCGTTGGCGTTGGTGTTGGCGTCCGCGTTGCCAGCTTGGTCAAACCTTTGCGTGCAAGGCCTTTTCTCAGACACTGTGTATGCTGTTGCTTTGAAACTTCACACACTTATTCAGGATCATTATGGGACCTTGTATGTCAAGTCCCATAACTCTGGAATGGATTTTGACTGAATTGTGCCCCTTTTTCGACTTAGAATTTTGGTCAAACCTTTGCGTGCAAGGCCTTTTCTCAGACACTGTGTATGCTGTTGCTTTGAAACTTCACACACTTATTCAGGATCATTAGGGGACCTTGTATGTCAAGTCCCATAACTCTGGAATGGATTTTGACTGAATTGTGCCCCTTTTTGGACTTAGAAATTGGGTCAAACCTTTGCGTGCAAGGCCTTTTCTCAGACACTGTGTATGCTGTTGCTTTCAAACTTCACACACTTATTCAGGGTCATTAGGGGACCTTGTATGTCAAGTCCCATAACTCTGGAATGGATTTTGACTGAATTGTGCCCCTTTTTCGACTTAGAATTTTGGTCAAACCTTTGCGTGCAAGGCCTTTTCTCAGACACTGTGTATGCTGTTGCTTTGAAACTTCACACACTTATTCCGGATCATTAGGGGACCTTGTATGGCGTTGGTATCAGCGTTGCCAGGTTAAGATTTGCATGCAAGTATTGAAAATTTGTGATATCTTGCAATAAATAATAGTGTGTGGTTTTATCTGATACTGATACTGTAAGTCTTCGGTATTATGTTCACTATTGGCATACATCGTATATAAACCAATTTACAGATTTAAAAGGCCTGTATGGACTTGGTTAACATTTGCATGGAAGTATTGAAAAGGTGTATTATCTTGCAATAGGTGATACTGTGTGACTTTACCTAATGCTATAACTGTTCTGAAGTAGGCCCTGATAGACGATGGCCCTGATAGGCGAGCTATATTGTCCTCCGACAACTCTTGTTTTGTTATATGTTTCTTTAAAATAAAGGGGAGATTTATTCCAGATATATAATAAACAGAATAACTAACTGCATGTTTTTGATATAGAATTTGTGTCACTCGGGAACAAAGGGGTAATTTGGTGTAATATCACTCAACCTACGGTTTCGTGATTTTAACCAAATTACCCCTTTTTTCCCTTGTGACATAAATTCTATATCAAAAACATGCAGTTAGTTATTCTCTATATATCATAAATGACGTCGCCGGGAGTGTAATATTTTAGTTTTGTTTGTGTTCATGACTTTTGCTGGTCTGTGATTGGCTGAAATATTTTCTTCATAACCCCATGAAAAAAAAAAAAAAAAAATGGCGATCGGACTACTTTTTTAGAATGTAAACAAAGATGGCTGCCAAAAATGTAAACAAAGATGGCTGCCGTCAATGTAAACAAACATGGAAAACTACGACAGTACGAGAGTTGGTCTACATTACTCGGAACATTTTTTTTTACATCAAATGAAATGAAAAAAAACAAAAAAATATTCAGAATATAGAATATAAACAGATCTCAAAAAATAATAAATGAATAAATAAGTTTAAATCTAACGCTACAGTATTCCTAGCGTTCGTTATTTCATGATTCAATTTCGAACAAGCAATGTTTGAAATTGGCGATATTGACGAAATCCTCTGGGATTCGAGCCTTTTTGACACAGACTTCAGTCTTGAGGAGCAGAACGAAATTGATCAGTGGACAGTATCGACAGTGTTTGATAATAAAGAGAATGTGGAAATGGAACAGGCTTTAAGCAATTCCGAAAGGCCAGGTTGGGGGAGGTTCAAGTGTCTGAACATGAAGCAGCTTGATGAGCTTGAAGAAAAGAGGCAATCGAAGTCAACGAAACAAAACACACAGTGGGGTCTAAAGATTTTGCAAGGTAATACACCATTTTTATAATTTATCCTCGACACAATGTAAAATATCCAAAACAATACAAAAATGTAAGCCGGACTGGGGCTCGAACCCAGAACCTTCTCAGTAAACCGAGACGCTCTTACCAATTGAGCTATCAGGCTGGACACATTAGGCATTGTTTTCTTGGAATTTCATGATGTATTGAGAAAAAGAATTAACAGATCTATACGTATTATATGTAACCGTACCAGTTAATTCAGTAGAAAAAATATAAATGAAATTTATAGAGCTCTAGAAAAGGCATTTTCCCCCAAAAAATCCCATTATTTGAGTATTTCCTGAAGTCATCCCTTGTTTAAAGTGTTTTTTTTGTTTGTTCTATTGCAGATTGGAGCTTAGAAGCAAATGGGGACGTGATTCATTTTAATGAAGTTACATCATCCCAGTTGGACGAGTTATTGCGAAGGTTTTACGCAGAAGCAAGCCCAAAATACGCAGACACAAGAATACGTTGAAAAACATCAGAGGAGCCATAAATAGACATTTGCAAGACATTGGCATTGAATTTGACATTGTTCGTGATAAAACATTCAAAACAAGCAACAATATGCTAGATGCAAAACTTAAATCGAATTTAGAGCAAGGCCTTTCAGTCCCTACCACTCATAAAGAAATAATCTGTAAATCTGATCTGCTAAAAATGTCCACCTACCTGAATCGTGCTAATCCAAATCCAATAATCCTTCGTTATAAAGTATGGTATGATTTAGCAATCCATTTTGTATCCCGTGGTCAAGAGTTCCACGCACAGCTCACAAAAAGATCTTTTAACTTCCAAATTGATGAATCAAACAATGAATTTGTTACCCTAACACATGAAACTAAAGAAAAAACTCGCCAAGGTGGGTTAGAATCCGATGAAGGGCCCAGCGATAAGCGGATGTATGCGACAAATAATCCAGCCTCTTGTCCTGTTCATGCATTAAAGATGTTTTTAGCAAAAACCGACCCACAGGCCACATCCCTTTTTAACCATTGTAATAAGGCCAGTCCCCTGAGAGTGAAAGCACTTGGTTCGTTGCTAAGCCAGTAAGGAAATATCAGTTTTCGCGGTTTTTGGCTGACATTTCAAAAAATGCATCATGCTCTCATCAATATACATCGCATTGTCTCCGGGCTACAGCCATTCAAACATTGAGTGATGCTGGCTTTGAATTGCGCCACATTATGTATATGTCAGGGCACAAGAATGAAAGTTCGATTCGCAGTTATTCGCGCGAATGTTCCACTGAACAAAAACAGGCTTTAAGCAACTCCCTTGCATCTGTGCACAATCGTTCCATCGCCGGTCACAACAGCATGGAAACTGCCGCCATTCGGCCCACTGGCACTGCTGAAAGTCATGCAACCGTTCCCGCTCCTCAATTTTCTAATAGCAGCAGCAGTAATTTGATTTCTGCTGGCACTATCTCGCACTGTTCGTTTGCCAATTGCACATTCCAGTTCTATGGAAACAATAATCCTTTCTAAAAGTGAAATAAATCCATTTAAACCTGTTGATTTACTCAAATAGTGTCACTGCTCAAACATAACGGTCTACTGAGTGGAAATTTACAAACATTAGGTCCGTGACAAATACTGCCGTTTGATTGGTTTATGCACAAAAATGTCATGTGGTGACATGGGGATCTAGAAACTTAAAATTTCATCATCTTTATATTCGTCCGCGTTATATTATTCCTTATTGGAAAACTAGAAACCTATACAAAATAGTACTGATGTTTGACGTGCTGTATTATGGAAAATAAAGTTGTAAAATACTATTATGTTTTATTACTCACTGAAATAGCCATATTAATGCTAAAATATAAGGAATGGAGCGTTTTTTTTTCGTTTTCATGGGGGTATGAACAAAAAAACCTGATCACACATTCTATGAAACCGCTTCGCGATTTCATAGAGTGTGATCAGGTTTTTTTGTTCATACCCCCATGAAAACGAAAAAAAAGCTCTCCATTCCTTAAATAAAGCCATTGAATAAATTGCGTATTCAACTAGTGTAATAACAATGTTACGTAACGTGACGTCATAACGTAACGTTTAGCGTTGTAAATACGCGCGCTTTATAGCGAAGTTTATATGGATATAGCGCTGTAAATTATTAAATTAGTGTTTATGATATAAAAAGAACATTACATTCGTGGTCATTCAATACGAAATTTATTAAACTCGTTTTCTAAAAGTGATAAAAACTCGCCAAGGCTCGTTCTTATCAATTTCAGAAAACTCGTTTAATAAATTCCGTATTGAATGACCACTCATGTAATATCCTCTATATACACAGCACGCTGACCTTCTAAACGTTATATAGTGCAATCTCTGTAGTCTGTCATGTTGAAGTTATAAAACCACAAGTGATTGGTACCCACCAGTGTACCCTGATACTGTGATGGAGAGGTGGAACCAGTCAAATGTTATACGTGTGTCAACTGCAAAAATACTACATATGAAATACTATTTTAGGTTTTGCGATATCCCAGGGTCTAAGCGAAGGACTCATTGGTGGGCTATTGGCGGCAGCGGCTGGATCAGGAATTGTCGGGACCATCTTATATCCTTATCTCAGAAGAAAGGTGGGTCTACAGCGAACTGGACTCTATGCTGTAGCAGCCGAGATATCTAGCCTAACTTTATGCGTCATTTCAATATGGTGTCCCGGAAGTCCTTTTGATCCACAACACTTCTTCAGGTCACACAGTGTTTTATCCAAAGTGGATGCACTATCCTCATCAACAGCCTACTCAGGGAATGTGCATTTAAATACGTCTGTAGATTTTATGACAAACACAACGAGCGAGTCAGTGACGTCATCACCGGAAGTAGTATCATATATCTCAATTTCCATGCTGATGACAGGGATCATTGGTGCCCGTGTAGGTGAGTGAAATCCGTTCATGTTATGCTCTGGTACAAACTATATAAGTGTATACATAGGCTGATCTGGTTCTACACTGATCGCCATATCGTTGGTTGTCATCTCTGTTGACGTTCTGTCTCAATATTTCCTTTTTGCACGAACAATTACTTTGCAATCTTACGTTTTGCAGTTCTAAAAGCTGTCTCGTCTGAAGCAGAGCCCGAAGACACCCGTCATTCCGAATGTCATTCCGAATATCATTCTATATCTAAATTCGAAAAGAAACATAGATACTGATCCTTTGAACCATCCAAATTGAGCCGATCAGAAATGTTGTAATTTTATAGAAATTTAAGATATATCCCATAAAAATCACTGGAATGATAACGCTCGATTATTTTTCTATTTTACCATTTCATTGATTCAGTGGTTAAGCGTTCATCTCTGGTGCGGAAGGTCGTGTGTTAAATCCCTGATCGGGTCTTACTAAATACTTAAAAAATACCGGTAGTAATTGCTACCCTGCATGGTGCTCAGGACGGTGTGGTTAGCATTACGACTGTCTCGCAAGATAAATGGACCAGGCGTACTGGTAACCTACCCAGGATGTGCCGTGGTATAACTTAACATTTTTGATCAAACTCTTTTCAAACAAACTCAATTTTGTTTTCTATTTTAAGGTCTTTGGATGTCGGATCTCACAATGACCCAGCTATTTTTAGAAACTGTGCATGTCTCCCAACGGGGAATCGTCAGCGGAGTTCAAAATGCCTTGAACCAGTTAATGGACATGATTAAGTTCGCGCTTGTGATTCTACTTCCGGTTCCGGAAGTATTCGGATATCTTATTATGATATCGTTTTGCTTTATTGTTCTTAGTTGGGTGCTTTTTGCGGTTTACGTGAAAAAGTCACGTGGCTATGTACTACCTTGTTATGCTCCGGAAAAAGACAAAGGGTCAACACATCAATGCGAATCGGCTGATATGTATCCAGACCAACTATATATCGATGGGACGGTTACTTTGCCACAATGTTTCGCCGGATGATAATCTTTTTTAAAAGACTGTTGAATTAGCGGGGTATCAGCCCCCGTTTCTCCTAAACATCAACGATTTTGAAAAATGTATTAACTCTCTTTAAAAGAAAGTATATTTACTGATTAAAATTTAAAATAATGTGGCAAGAGATCAAACTGCTCTTTATGAACAATATCTCCTTTAGCTTTAATGTTTTCAAGATTATCTGTTGCACAGGTGCCATAAAGCGCTTATATGTTGGAAAGACTTAACAATGTTTCAGTAATATCATGGCGGTCAGTTCACCTGCCAAGCAGATAGAGACTGTCAACCATGGTTGTTTGTGATGTGTTATGTTATCTTCTCATTGACTGTCAACCATGGTTGTTTGTGATGTGTTATGTTATCTTCTCATTGACTGTCAACCATGGTTGTGTGTGATGTGTTATGTTATCCTCTTATTAACTGTCAACCATGGTTGTTTGTGATGTGTTATATTATCTTCTCATTGACTGAGCAACTAATTTAACTCAGGAATCATGGGAAATCGTATTGTTGATGAGTTATGTTATTGACGCCGCGTGGAAGCGCGGCGTCAGTATGGGATATGTTTTAATTTTGTACCATGGGGTGACGTAATCGAAAAGGGACCAACCAACATTATTATTGTTAAGAAAACTCTAGTATATTTGAAAAAAAAAAAACCTTTATGAATAAATAAATTGTATAAAATGATTTAAGAAACAGCAAGATACAAAATACGTATGTCTTCTACCGTTATAACAAAACTTTAGACACATGTAATGGGTATTTAATAACTTTCCCCTAACTTCCTAGGCTACGCTGTTTTTATAGTTTGGTTTAAGACCCGATTTATCAAAGCTCAGAAAAAAGTTTCTGGCGATGTCTTTGCCTATTTACGATATTGAGATTTTTGAATAAATGGGTAATCTTTAAAAAATCAATGACGATTCATTTTAATTACTACATATTACAGTATAATTCTAGAAACTGTAAAAACAACGTTAACCCAACTATGCAATACGCATGGCCGTAACGTGACCCGTTATAATATTTATTTGCAGCATGTCATCGCTTGGCGATTTTGGTCATTTTTATTTAATAGACGACAAGGTGTCATCGGTTCCCATAGAGTAATTAAGTTGTCTCTGCTTCCTTCCGTTATGAATACTTCGCTATTTTCACGATTTCATCCGATTTCTAAAATTCATTGGATTCGTACACGGTTTTTCATGTTTCGTTCGAGATGAACGATTCGTACAAACTGGTTTTTGCTCCTTGCTCTTGGGGAACTGACTTGACCATTTTCTTTTGTTTATTTTTCTACTGGCATGTTCAAAACGATTTAAGTGACATTACAAACAAACAAAACAGACTTAATAATTCTTGCTCTATGTTGACTATACATGTGAACTTTCATAATGCTCAATCTTGATCATACATATCTTTCTTTTCTTTTTTAATTACTTCTTATTTTTTGTTTATATACTCCCGTTTTTGCTATCATACTTCTGCTAAACTGGAAGGAGAATAAACTTCCACACTCCTTCCTAAGCTTGTGTCACACTTAACGTATAACTAGATGCAATACACCTTAATATATGTTAATATTAAGCACCTATATATTTTTTATCTAATGGATCTAGTTAGAGGATTTCAAACCGTTTATTTAAGTCATGCTTCAAAAGCATGCGCGGCGTCTTTGATGCTTTGCATAAAAAATCTTCTTGTCTTCTCATTGACTGAGCAACTAATTTCACTCAGGAATCATGACAAATCGTGTTGTCGATGTAGGATGTTACACCCTTACAAGTGTATACGCATTGTTACGCATCCACAGCAGACGACATTTGACAATATTGTGACAAAAAGAGACATTGCTCGTTATTAGCAATTTTTCCTTTTGCCACAATATATTCAAGAGAAATCGACTGTTCAGAGATGCTACTGAATGCAGTCTTCGTCATAATCGGACTCGGGCCGGTCACTTGTTACCCGGTGTTATTACAGAAAGGGGCGTTGGAATTACCATTGGACGGTAAATTATGCGCTTAGGTTAACCCCTTCTCACACATTACTAATCGACAGGAGACGACTTTGATACATGTAACATATTCAGAAAATATATTGTAAGTAAAAGTATAATTATTGAATAAAACTGAAAACATGGTGACATAAGGAGAACTTGCTCATCTTTCTTTGTCACAATGTTTTCAAATGTGTCTATAAGTTGGTAATGGTTTACCTTTACACCTCTGACCTGTTTGTATGATCACAATGGATTGGGTTTTACACATTTATAGAGAAGTCTTTTCTTCATATGAGTCAGTGCATAAGAACAAGGTACGCGTTCGCATTTCTGAACAAGGTATGTTCGGATCAGTATGTATACCTGCTAACGTTTTATTTGAATCTACACTAGTCGACATACGTTTCTAACAAGCTTATAAATGTTAAAAAATATGTGAATAGTAGAGATCTACTTCTGCTCTATTCCGACAAGCCAAATTGTATTTTGTTCCATAGACGGGCTCATATTGATGACTGATTGATTGATTGATTGATTGATTTGTGTTTTAGGCCGCTTTCAATAATGGTTCAGTTATATCACTGCGTTTCCTGGGTAAGTTACCAGTACTACTTGTCCATTTATCCTGACCCAATACACTCATTTGAGATGCTAACCCCGCTGCTCTGAGCGCCAAGGAGGACAGCCATTACTACCATATTTCAAAAGTCTTTGATATGAGCCGGCCGGGCATCGAACCCATGACCTACCGCACCGAGGATGACGCGCTTCAACTAGATCACGCTACGGCATTTGTACATGATTTTTGAAAGTAATAACTACCATTTATCGAGTTTCGAGACTGTACTTTAAAGTGGCGCATGTAGATCGACTGTACTTTAAAGTGCTGCATGTAGATCGACTGTGCTTTAAAGTGGTGCATGTAGATCGACTGTACTTTAAAGTGGTGCATGTAGATCGACTGTACTTTAAAGTGGTGCATGTAGATCGACTGTAATTTAAAGTGATGCATGTAGATCGACTGTACTTTAAAGTGCTGCATGTAGATCGACTGTACTTTAAAGTGCTGCATGTAGATCGACTGTACTTTAAAGTGCTGCATGTAGATCGACTGTACTTTAACGTGGTGCATGTAGATCGACTGTACTTTAAAGTGGTGCATGTATATCGACTGTACTTTAAAGTGCTGCATGTAGATCGACTGGACTTTAAAGTGCTGCATGTAGATCGACTGTGCTTTAAAGTGATGCATGTAGATCGACTGCACTTTAAAGTGCTGCATGTAGATCGACTGTACTTTAAAGTGCTGCATGTAGATCGACTGTACTGTCTGGTAGAATTTATGTCAGTAAGTATTTAATTGATTGATTGGAGTTTAACGACGTTTTTCATAGGTATTTCAGTTATATCACGGCGGCCAGTTTTTGCATCTGTACAGCACACATCATTGGCTACATTCTCACCTACACTTCTTAGCCAGATGGTGTAATAGGAAAGAAGCTAGTACACATACCGTATGTTAAGTATCGGAGTGAATAAATGATCGAGCCGGATTAATGACATCACGACCCCTGGAATGATTAATTGATTAAACCGTGCCTGGTTGTTGACAAGGTATGCGTATTGACGGACTAGTATTTCAAGATAGAGATACATAGGTAGAGAGAAATGCAGACTTAATTAGACCGTACGAAGGTGCAGGCTGATCTTGACATACATCGTTCGTAATTGAAACGCAAATAAGACATGAAATGAAGATTAGCATACGTTTGTTTCTGAACTGTCTTTGGGGAATTGAATTTAGACAGTAGGTTAGAATAGAGAAAACGCATTAATGCTTACCGAGAAGGTCATTCCGACCGTCGTCGGTTAAATAAAAGCAAATCCCAAACTCGATAGTCGACGATCCGTATATGGCCCCGCTCAGACGTTTCTAACAATATCGTGTTTACTTAGGTGGCAGGGGACCCCTAAATTTGCAACATTTCAGCAGGTCCGAACCGATAAATGTTATTTGAGAAATTCTCAGAGACAACATCCCTCATAATGTTAAAACTATATCTCAATATATGGCATATAACAGTATTCATGTAATATTTTAGCAACTCAACAGAACTGATTTTTTCCCCAGACCCTGTGTATTCTAGCCCACCTACCCAAAATACGGGCTAAAATGACACTATTTCGGCAGATTTTCTAATCATGTCCTTACTTCCTCGAAACATGCAGGAGAAAATTGAAGCACACGTACTTAATAATCAAGCAATGCATAACCAGGAAATGTATACAAAATACCATGTCATCAGTATTCTTCTAGTAGAAAATCTTATTTGAAATACATGAATTTTCATTCCACAACAGCTTCTGAAATGATGTTGAGATTGACCTCCCCTTGAAAAGCTCTTCAACATGATATGAGCTAGCATATACACATTTTCGTATTTTCTCCACAATTTGTATCCATCAATTGATAGATGTCAATAAAGAAATCAATGCCAAATGTTGTTATATAGTTAAAAAATCAATTCATTTTCAAACACTCCAAATATATGAAATATCGAAATATAGCCAAATACGAATAGGTCTCCTGCCACCTTACAGATCGCAGCGGACCGTCTATAGACCCACCAAAACATGTACGACGGGGCACTGTCGTATTTCGGGATGATCTTAACGGGCCTTTTGACAAGAGTAATTGGAACTACGACGTGTCAATGTATGGCGGATATGTAAGGTTTAAGTCTGCAGTTCACTTTGTTATGTATGGCGGATATATGTAAGATTTAAGTTAGCAATTAACTATGTTAAGAAAGGTTGGATATGTCAGTCTAATGAGTGTAGTTCACCATTTTATTTATTCCGGTTATGTAAGTTTCAGGGATGTGATAATCGTATGTATACCTTTACTCGTGCTTACTCGAATAACTTATGTTGTACCCACAGTTTCAAGTAAGTGACCTTGATATTGACCCTTGATTATTTGTTGATGCTGCCAAGGGGTATCTGGTGTTTTGCAAACCCTTCCTGTGCGTAATCATTGTGTAGGCCTGAACAAACCACCTCGTGTAAAGTCATTGCTAAATTTAGACTTCTGCAGCAGACGACTTCTTCAACATCAATACAACTATGGACTATATATGTAAATGAAACTTTATTTGAGATTGTCTCTGCGAAAACCAATCGTGAATCAGCCGCGACTAGCGTTTCCGTGTATTGTGATCTGGCTTTGCACTGTACACAAATCAGTCACATATCGTTTAAATAACCTTCTGTAAAACTCTATTCATTTTGAATCATTTAACATGTATACACAAGCTCCGTGTCCGCATATGTACTGTTTCTACAAATAAAAGGATATTTAACTCTTTTATCGCCGAATCGTTTAGAATTGACACTTCCATGTTCAACATTGGACGTCTTCATTTCTCATTTAAAAATAGCAGATTGTTCAAAATGCGTCTACATATAGGAGGAACATGTTACAAAGGCACAGATAGGTAGACAATTGGGTTAATTTCTTGTTTAAGCATGAGTATTTAAAACTTGTGTATAGACATTTCAAAGGAGGTGTTGACTTTCCCAGCATGTTGCTTTCTAATGTATTTTCAGAACGGCGAAATCCAAGTGTATACAAATGATCCTCAGAATGTATTCACACGTGATGGGAATTTTTTCATTAAACCTGTAAGGTATATAAACTGCTCATAATATTCGACTAGGAACGAGCCGCCCCGGTAACGATGCGGGCTGTCAATCCAGGGGTTCTAAGTTCGACCAACTTTCCGACGATTGACAAAATTCAATGCGACAAGTCTTATTATTTTTCCAACAATCGGACTACCGGTCTTTGTGGTAAAGCGGCATTATTGCTTGGAAAGAGTGTTGTGTCGAGTACGGGTTTAAGAAAGCCAGGAAACGCATTGGCATGTGGACTGACCGGCGTGATATGTTTGTAAAAGTGTTGAAAACGGCGTCGTTAAACCCCAATCAATCAATATTCGACTACGGAAGTGTTTTTCTAAAGTAAACACTAACGCTCTCCAACAAGCAGATGCATTTTGACGCATATTTAGCAGACTACATTGAATGCATTGTCAAACAAACAAAAAGAAGAAGTTCTCATAATGAGCTTTCAACTTCCTCTGCCATACTGTCTTTAACACAATTTATTTATTATACTCTCAGTTATAGAGATGGACCATATGTTTGCCTAGATATGTTCAAAGTCCTCTAATTTATAAATGAACGAGATAATACTATCGACTATGGTATTGAACCCGCGTCCACCCCGATGCGTACTCTCTACCTCTACACCACCGAGGGGGTCCATAGTCGATAGTATCCACTCGTTGATTTATTATCTTCTTATTCTTTTATTCAGTTGTCATTTAATTTCGTGTTTAGACAATAACAAACAATGATCCGAGATTTAGAGGGGACTACTTGACAAAAGGCCTCATGGACGTTCACCGTAAGACATCATCACATTATCTACTTTTTCTAATCAATCAGCCATGTTTATAAGTTTCTATCATTCAGTCAAGTCTATCAATTCATGTACCATTTAGCTTTGCTCAAAATTAATTTTTTCAATAAGCCATGTACATTGTATCATTTATCAATTAGCTATATTTAGAAATGTATGTATCATGTGTTCAACATCGCGTTTATCATTTATCTATATTCATAATTGTATTTCAACTTTCTTTCCGGGGATTGACAAAAGTCAATGCGACATACGTCATTCCTCTTCCACAAATGGGCTAAGTCTATGTGGAAAAGCAGCCAGTTGCTTGGGAAGATTGTTGTGTGGAGTACTGGTGTGAGAAAACCAGGAAATGCATGAGTAGGTGAACTGGCCGCCGTGATATAACTGAGAAATTGTTAAAAACGGCGTTAAACCCCAATCAATCAATCAATCATAATTGTATTTACATTTATTCATGTGCTTTGATTCATCATTTAGCTATGTTTAGAACTTTGTTAATCAGTTTCACAATTTCAAAACCATCTTTCAATATTATCTGGATAAATCAATACATTTATTTACCAATAAGCCAATTTAGAATTGTATTCATCATTTCACAAATCACATATCTTAATCAATCATTCAGTCGTGTTTAAAATAGTAAAAGCCGTTCAGGCATCTTTCAAATACGTCTTAGTGGAGATATTAATTGCAAATATCCGTTTATTTGAGAACAAGGCTATGGTATTAACCTTAGATATTTATATTAACCATAACAGACATCACCGGCCCTGTACTCACTAGACATTACATGTTACATAAAAACGTTTTACATGAAATAAATCAATGTCTAATTGGAGACAACTTCCACCTGGACAAAAATGTCTTCCAATCAACCCAGACGAATTAATTCCCTTTGAAGATATACCGAGGGTAAATCAAAATGGTGTGGCCATGTTTAAACATTCAACACATCTGCAGCAGACGACTTTGGAATTATCTACTGAAGATATGAAAAATCCTTAGGAATGAGGGTATACTTACTGAAACAAATGATAACATACTGGCAAAAGGAGAACATGTTTGTTTTGAGCAAGTTTTCCTTTCGTCATAAATGTTTTCAAAAGTCGTTTGCTGCTTTAAAATACGTCTATAGGTGGGAAAGAATAATGTAATTAAGCGACCTTTTACACAAAATGACTAAATATGTTTAAACAATAACACGCATTAAATGTGTCGACACAAAACTTGTTCAACCGTACCATGATGTACTTCAATTTACGTCAATCTTAGACAACACTTCTATTTTTAAATACATGTTGTGGTTTGTGCACAATGACACACACGTTGCATTTAATTTGAAATTCAATACACACTTAACCTTTCGGTGAAACAAGTTATAACGGCTATTACGGACAATTACTGACACATATAGAGGTTTTTGTGAAACAGGTTTATGTTGGGATTCGCTATAGATATCCCTTATTGTCAGGCTTTTCCGTCTGTCCGTCTGTCTGTAAAGCGACGCTTATTGTCAGGCTTTTCCGTCTGTCTGTTTGTTTGTAAAGCGACGCTCCACAGCCCAGACTGATGGGCCGATTTCGATAAAACTTGGCGAACAGGTGCCATAGGTGCTCGGAGACCGCGCGTTTGAGTTTCGTTGCTATGGACCAACCCGTTGCTATGCAGTTAGCAAACAAACGCGTTTTAAGAACCCAAACGGTAACTGACGTAGCGCGGCTTCTATGCTAGGTAGAGCGAGCGGACCAACTCTTGCCTATTCCGTGTATCCTCATCTAGTTATCGCGACAGCGTAACGATCCTCTATCTCTCATAGTTTCCGAATGGCAGCCCTCCGAATGCGGGATGGTGGTAAACCCGAAAACATGTACAATGACCTTGACCTCGGAAAAGGTAAAGGTTGGGATGTTAAAACTCGGTGTGTGGATAGAGCTTACTGACTACTACATAATTGAACCGCAGCATTTCTCGAAATTCGTTCACCAGGGGTGTCAGGGCTGAAATACGCAAAATACGAGAAAACATTTTTTTCCGACATAACCTCACCAAAAATCTATCTTCTCCTACAGTTTTCAACGTGGAGACCTTAAACTTCGGTTGTGAATACTTCGAGATATTTATAAAAAACTTTTAGATGATTGTTTGATTTATTCTTCACGTTTCCTTATGGTAGCCCTTCAAAGATAGGGTACATTTTTACTGTCGTTTTAGACTTCAATCGCCCCTAGTGCTGCAGTGGTACTATTCGATAGCGATTTTATTGCATCATCTGATAGAGCTACTCAAGAGCTACAAAAGGTTTTTTATGTCATTGACCTCCGACCCCGGGTTCCCGAGTTAGAGCCGGAAGTTGGCTGCTAATTGCCTAAATATCCAAAGAGAGAATCACCGAGGCGAAACGGTTGAGTGTAGACGAATGCATCTTAGCATGGCGATAGAACATGGTTGGTAGAACATTTTTTGTCATTTACACTTTCCTCTATCTCCACACTGAGAAGTTTTCTGTTTTATTGGGGTTTTACGCCGCTTTCAACATTATTTCAGTTATATCACGGTGACAATTCACTTATTCATGATCCCTGGGTAAACAAACCAGTACTAGGCTAGATAATGTGCCTTGCCCAAGGACACTCCACCATGACCGTAGTGCCGCGACTGGGGATCGAACCCGGGACTCTGAGAGGTAACGAATGACGAACGGCCCGCTCTCTCACAACGACGAAGAGCCTTGTCTCCGGGCTGGCAGCAGTGGTAGTATTCGATATCGATTTTATTACACCATCTCATAGAGCTATTCAAGAGCTACAATAACTTATCCTACGTCATTGACCTCCGACGTCGAGTTTCCGAGCTAGAGCCGGAAGTTTGCAAAATATGCAAAGGCGAAAATAACCAAGCGAAAACAGTTCTGTGTAAACGGATGCGTCTTGGCATGTTGATAAAACATGGTTTGTTGACCAGAGAGTGTTTTTACAAGGTGCATACTTTTCACCAGTAAAAAGTGACCCTGTCACTCTAGTTCTTCATATATATACGCAAAGGCGAATCCCACGTCGCGTACCGGCATGTTTTAGTATCTATTGAACGCACGACTATTTTTTGAGTTATATAAACGAGATGGGCGTTACTTCCTATATAGGCCGTACAGCACTCCCCCTCTTCCCCCCCCCCCCCCCCCCCCCCCCCGGCTTACATTTTTGAACCCAGAAAGTTCGAAGAAAAAACGGCAATAGTAGTTAACTCTTTCAGCGCCAAAGGCAATATTGAGCTTTATGCAAACAATGTAGATTCAGGTGAGTCAGCTCGTAACGAGCTGTCTCACCTGAAATCTGCATTGTTTGGCTGTGAGTTATAAAAATATTCCAAAAATCCTATAACATGAAAATAGAGTCGTCCGAGTTTGAACATGGAAGAGACTACTTTAAACAATTCGGCGCTGAAAGGGTTAAACTGTAATACCTCTGACGATGTAGATTGGAACATCTTGGGGTGTATTTGCATGCCGTTCGTACTCCCAACTGATCTTGGCCTACACATTAGTTTTCAAACCGTAAGCTTCTGCACGAGAGTTTCAAAGGCGACTTAATATGGTTTAATCTTATCAATTCCATGTCATTTCCCAGAACTTTTCGGCACGTTTACAAATTCGGATAACTACGGTTGTCGTCGTGAAGGACAGACAGTACGGCTTACTTCCGCCTATTACCTTATGTCGGGAAAACTGAAGTCTAAAGCTACAGTACGGTACGGAAAAGTAGAGGTCCGGGCTAAAGTCCCGATTGGAGATTGGCCAGGCGAGTTCTATCGTCCAATGTCAACCCTTTTACCCGTTTTACGCGGCTTGAATCATGTATTTATCTAGAATGGTGAAAATCATTCAAATATTGGGCAAGATAAGGATGAATTGATTTCCCTCTGTATTACATTTAAGCCCTTTCCCACATATAATCCCATTTTGAAACAGACGAATTTTGAAAACGTTGCGACAAAAGAAGAAATTAATCATATTGAGCAATTCACCCTACTTGCCACAATAGTTTGAACTATATTCCGTAATTATACTTTCGTTAGTGGAGATTTCCCTTAATTTTGCCTGGATATTTTCCAAATCGTCAAGGGTTGACTAATGGATATACTAAAGGTTATTGCCGATCTTCACATGGTTCGAACTCATGGCATTTGGATCAAGACACCAACGTTTTACCTTTGAGCCAGAGTTTCATTCCAATTCAGTATAGGCCCAACACTATGACATTTTAAGAACGTCCTCTGTGCTCATTAAGGAAATCTGTAGCTATAACCAGGACTTATGACTGGTGGCTTTTTATCTCAATTGCTTCTGATAAAAGGGATTATTGAGTACAAAGTATAATTGGTTGGTGATTTACTCACATTAGCCAGTCAGTCGTTATGCTAACCCAGAAAATATGATTGCCAAGGAGGGCAGCCCTTACTAGCAAGTCTTTGGTATGACACAGCCGGGAATCAAACCCGCGATCTCCCTCACTCGAGGTTGCCAAAGTCTGAGCACAGAGTATAGTTTTATAGATTCAAAGCAAACATATATCAAATCAGCAGCAAACGACTTTCGTAACATATAGGTAAAAATATGGAAAAATCCCTTTAAAGGAAAAATCAATTATTGGCAAGAGTTTATGGCAAAAGAATAATTTGTTCCTTATGAGCAATTTCTCCATTTGCCAGAACGTTTTAAATGTCGTCTGCTGCAGAGGTGTCAAACGCGTCTACATGTTGAAAAAAGGTTAATTTAAACATATTTGTGTAGCTATATGGATGTTGCCCAAGGATTCCTTCTACGGTGGATGGCCTCGATCTGGTGAAATTGATTTGATGGAATGTAGAGATGTATGTGCAATCTCAGTAGTAAACACTTCTATAGATCTGATAATTGCCTATGTACGATCTTCTCAGACAGACCCTTCGAGCTGTCAATCAAATTGTTGCAAACACAATCGTTATGTATCAACAGGGGAGATAACCCATATAAATAAACGAAATTGAAAAGCGGTGATGACCGAGTGCTTCGATTGTTTTAAAACCGATGGTTGGTTATATCGTGTGCTTTTATTTTACAGAAAAAGGAGCACCTGTTAATTGATATTTAAATGAATTAGGCCAATTCGAGACGACATTGTATGCGGTGTCGTCAGATCTTATACATGTATAAGTAAAGGGAAGTAATTTGGTCAGATTCAATAAGATTGCGATAAATGTATACTCGTACAAACATACGTGTATCTATATTTTAACGGTTGAATATTTAGCCTGTGACGTCGCAGTCTGATCAGGATATTCTATGTTGGTCGTCTAGTCGTACATGCAGCCGGGAAACTCCTGGAGTATTGTTGTTACAAACTTAGGACTATGAATGTGGGTTTTCAATGGAGTGGGTATTTTTGTTTAATTCTTTCAATGCCGAAAATCCTAAGGTAGAACATTTCATGTTAAAAATCGCGCGACTCCGTTTTCATGTAATAAAAGATTTGAATATATTTGATAAACTAAAAGCAGACAGTCCAGATTTCAGACGAGACGCAACGTAACAAGCTGACTCATCTGAATATGTATTGTTTGCATAAAGCTCAATATTTTGACCTTAAGTAAATAAGTAATTGTTTTATTAAAGTGACATGTGTATAACAAACAATACATATAACAAAATAGAATAATGAAAACACCCTAGACCAGACCCTCATGGGCCTATATATCAACGGATGAACACTTATGTACATATGAATACGCAACACATAGTAGCTTATGGAGCCGGTTTCATGATGCATAGAGGGCGGCCAGAATTCAATCACATAACCGTATTCATTCTTACATAATGAAACAAAATGTTCCTTGCTAAAGGGAATTCATACGCTGCTTCCGGGGGCCAGGACCACGGTATAAGGGAAAATGGAGCAACACTACACTGGGGAACAGACAGCTCGCATAACAAATTTACGATGACAAATGGAGTCAAGTACGTGCACAGTTAACTTGATTATATTACATAACAAATATAGTTAACCCCATCCCACATACAGACGCTTTCTGACGCCTCTGCAGCAGACGACTTTGATATTTTGAAAAGTGTTCGGGCTGCATGCACTGTTAAAGGGTGTAAGACAACTTGCGCGTATCTTGTAATGTATCAGTTCAAAGAACAATCGCTAGCAGTGAAGACCAAGATCAGCCTGTATATTCGTGAAATCTATTCTTGGTCTACTTCAGTGTTGTTGTTTGTTGACGTTGTTTACCCTCGCGATCGGCATTAATGCAATTTGGCGAGCAATCTACTTCAGTCGTTCCTTAGTTAAATCATATAGAGTTAAGACAAACCAAGCAATGTTTAAAGCCAGACATAAACTTCATCGCAGAAGCAAACGCTCACATAGATATATGTAAACACTGCCTATAACAGGTCATATCAGATTGATCAGAGCGTTAGCCAATCAAAGTGTTGCCGAGTGTTCCGATTGCATAGAAAACATTTTGATAGAAGAACCGAACATTGACTGTATCGTGCGATTTCATTGGACAGAAAAGCGAGCACCTGCTCATATTTAATACACGAAAAGCGAAGTATTTGGTATGATTTCAAATAGATTGGCAGTCTTGTGTCATTCTTTTTTTCAGATGACAAGGAAATCCATGGAGTGACTCGTTCCATACCTGGACCTTGGACTGGACCGCTGACCATATACAGTTCGTACACTTATCTTAGCTTTCAACAGTTGTCACATTTATATCTCTGTTTGTTATCCACATCACGAAATGAATATAAGTAACCCCTTCACACTCACTTAGCATATTGTTTAACGTTCTAGCCGCAACAAGATAACAACTCTTTAACATTTCTTGAAGACTAAAACATATGGATTTCTACTTTGTACTCATGCTATAATCGTGGCTGTGCGATTTAAGTCCAGCCGCGATCGTTAAGTCGGCAACAACGAGGAATATCAATCAAGTGGTCGTAAATTCGAACCCCGGCTCGTTTTTTCAATATTTCCGCCGATTGACAAGTCATTGTGACTAGCTACATTCGTCTACCGCAAAAGGTCTACATAGTCTATGCGGGAAGGTGGCCAGATACATGGGGAAAACAACTTTGGAGTGAATCAGGAGCGAGAAAAGCAGGAAACACACGTTAGATGAACTGGCTGCCGTGATATAACTGAAATAATGTTGGAAAATGGCGTTAAAATTCAAACAATCAACTTATCTATTATTGCATAAACATAGAAAAGTCTTTCTTAGATACGTTTCGTACACAGAATTACATATATGAGCCGTCCCGCGAGAAAACCATCATTATGGCCTCTGCGTAATGTATCGACCAGATCAGTCCGCGGCCAAAAATGCGGCTTCCAGAGTGTTAACGTGACTGATCTTCAATTTGGCGTAATGACCTTGTTTTTGACCCAGTTTTTGACCTGACATGACCTATATTCGAACTTGGCCTAGATATCACTAAGACAAACATTCTGACAAAGTTTCATTCCAATTCAGTATAGGCCCAACACTATGACATTTTAAGAACGTCCTCTGTGCTCATTAAGGAAATCTGTAGCTATAACCAGGACTTATGACTGGTGGCTTTTTATCTCAATTGCTTCTGATAAATGGGATTCTTTAGTACAAAGTATGATTGGTTGGTGATTTACTCACATTAGCCAGTCAGTCGTTATGCTAACCCAGAAAATATGATTGCCAAGGAGGGCAGCCCTTACTAGCAAGTCTTTGGTATGACACAGCCGGGAATCAAACCCGCGATCTCCCTCACTCGAGGTTGACAAAGTCTGAGCGCAGAGTAAAGTTTTATAGATTCAAAGCAAACATACAACAAATTAGCAGCAAACGACTTTCGTAACATATAGGTAAAAATATGGAAAAATCCCTTTAAAGGAAAAATCAATTATTGGCAAGAGTTTAGGGCAAAAGAATAATTTGTTCCTTATAAGCAATTTCTCCATTTACCAGAACGTTTTAAATGTCGTCTGCTGCAGAGGTGTCAAACGCGTCTACATGTTGAAACAAGATGTGTTTGTGAAACACTGATGGCAACATTTAGGTCAAAGGTCAAGGTCGCCAGGTCAAAAATGTTGGTACTGACAGAAAGGTCATGTCACAAGGAATACACATGTGAAATATGGTAGCCGTACCTGTTATGGTTCAAAAGTAGTGGTCAAGGTTAAAGTTTTTTTCGAGAATGGCAACATCTAGGTCAAAGGTCAAGGTCGCAAGGTGAAAAATTTTGGTACTGACAGAAAGGTCATGTCACAAGGTATACACATGTGAAATATGGTAGCCGTACCTGTTATGGTTCAAAAGAAGTCGTCAAGGTTAAAGTTTTTATCGAGAATGGCAACATCTAGGTCAAAGGTCAAGGTCGCAAGGTAAAAAAATTTGGTACTGACAGAAAGGTCATGTCACAAGGTATACACATGTGAAATATGGTAGCCTTACCTGTTATGGTTCAAAAGAAGTGGGGAAGGTTAAAAAAAAATTGAGAATGGCAACATCTAGGTCAAGGTCGCAAGGTCAAAAATGTTGGTACTGACAGAAAGGTCATGTCACAAGGAATACACATGTGAAATATGGTAGCCGTATCTGTTATGGTTCAAAAGTAATGGCCAAGGTTAAAGTTTTTTTCGAGAATGGCAACATCTAGGTCAAAGGTCAAGGTCGCAAGGTCAAAAATGTTGGTACTGACAGAAAGGTCATGTCACAAGAAATACACATGTGAAATATGGTAGCCGTACCTGTTATGGTTCAAAAGTAATGGCCAAGGTTAAAGTTTTTTTCGAGAATGGCAACATCTAGGTCAAAGGTCAAGGTCGCAAGGTCAAACATTTTTGTACTGACAGAAAGGTAATGTCACAAGGAATACACATGTGAAATATGGTAGCCGTACCTGTTATGGTTCAAAAGTAGTGGTCAAGGTTAAAGTTTTTTTTCGTGCAGACAGGCCAAAAACTACATCTAGGTCAAAGGTCAAGCTCGCAAGGTCAAACATGTTGGTACTGACAGAAAGGTCATGTCACAAGGAATACACAGGTGAAATATGGTAGCCGTATCTGTTATGGTTCAAAAGAAATGGCCAAGGTTAAAGTATTTTTCGAGAATGGCAACATCTAGGTCAAAGGTCAAGGTCGCAAGGTAAAAAATGTTGGTATTGACAGAAAGGTCATGTCACAAGGAATACACATGTGAAATATGGTAGCCGTACCTGTTATGGTTCAAAAGTAATGGCCAAGGTTAATTTTTTTTTTCGAGAATGGCAACATCTAGGTCAAAGGTCAAGGTCGCAAGGTCAAACATTTTGGTACTGACAGAAAGGTAATGTCACAAGGAATACACAGGTGAAATATGGTAGCCGTATCTGTTATGGTTCAAAAGAAATGGCCAAGGTTAAAGTATTTTTCGAGAATGGCAACATCTAGGTCAAAGGTCAAGGTCGCAAGGTAAAAAATGTTGGTATTGACAGAAAGGTCATGTCACAAGGAATACACATGTGAAATATGGTAGCCGTACCTGTTATGGTTCAAAAGTAATGGCCAAGGTTAATTTTTTTTTTCGAGAATGGCAACATCTAGGTCAAAGGTCAAGGTCGCAAGGTCAAACATTTTGGTACTGACAGAAAGGTAATGTCACAAGGAATACACATGTGAAATATGGTAGCCGTACCTGTTATGGTTCAAAAGTAGTGGTCAAGGTTAAAGTTTTTTTCGTGCAGACAGGCCAAAAACTACATCTAGGTCAAAGGTCAAGGTCGCAAGGTCAAAAATGTTGGTACTGACAGAAAGGTCATGTCACAAGGAATACACATGTGAAATATGGTAGCCGTACCTATTATGGTTCAAAAGTAGTGGTCAAGGTTATTTTTTTTTGTGCAGACAGGCCAAAAACTATATGCCCCCCGAATCGGAGATTCCGGGGGGGGGGGGGGGGGGGGGGGGGGGGCATAAAAAGGTTAATTTAAACATATTTCTGTAGCTATATGGATGTTGCCCAAGGATTCCTTCTAACTTCAAACACAATCGTTATGTATCAACAGGGGAGATAACCCATATAAATAAACGAGATTGAAAAGCGGTGATGACCGAGTGCTTCGATTGTTTTAGAACCGATGGTTGGTTAAATCGTGTGCTTTTATTTTACAGAAAAAGTAGCATCTGTTAATTGATATTTAAATGAATTAGGTCAATTCGAGACGACATTGTATGTCACCTTGAGCACTTTGTGCTCTAGTGAGCTAAAAAGGTGCTATTAATAGTTCCTCTGGTGTTTACGAAAGATAATAAGGGGAATTATGATATGATGTTGTCAGTAATTAATTAATAATCCACTGCTTAGTGTGGGATATAAATATAATATTTAGCGTTTACTTATGGCATCATTGATGTAACCAATGCTGTTCTTCGTCCGTCCAAAACATTTTGCGCAATATGTTCCTACATTGTGACTACCTTTGAAAATCAAAGTACGCAAAACGTCTGAATAGCCGAACGAAAACCGAATTTCTGTCGGTACCAGAATTACATACAAAGGTTTGTGTGAAGAGTAAGCAGACTGGGAAATAAAGTGGACTTTCGCTGGAAAACAGTGAAATGTATGATGTAGCAGCTTTGCAAATTAAAGTTAAACGTCTTGGTGTTTTATTTGTAGAGCGTCCGCCTCGGGTGCGGAAGGTCGTGGGTTCAATCCCCGACCGGGTAATACAACATACTTTGCGCCGATATAATGGCTTTCCCTAACTTCCGCATAAAGAATGACTCGTTTGTGTCAGGATTAGGATTTTCACATAAAGATTGACTTCTTTGTTTCAGGATTGCGGTTTTCACATACAGATTGACTTGTTTGTGTCAGGATTAGGGTTTTCGCATAAAGATTGACTCTTTTGTGTCAGGATTGCGGTTTTCACATAAAGATTGACTCTTTTGTGTCAGGATTGCAGTTTTCGCATAAAGATTGACTCGTTTGTGTCAGGATTGCGGTTTTCACATAAAGATTGACTCGTTTGTGTCAGGATTGCGGTTTTCGCATACAGATTGACTCTTGTGTCAGGTGGCGGTTTTCGCATAAAGATTGTCTCGTTTGTGTCAGGATTGCGGTTTTCGCATAAAGATTGACTGATTTGTGTCAGGATTGCGATTTTTGCAGAACGATTGATTTACTTTTATTTTCCACATACAATATATTCATTGTTTCCTCTATTTGCAGTTCTATCTGATACTTAATGTGGCAGTAGGTGGGACGAGTGGTTATTTCCCAGATAGCTTTACGTACAATTCTCGGAAAGCCGTGAGTAACAATTGCCCAAAGGAGTACGAGGATTTCTGGAACGCTCGGGCCGAGTGGATGCCATCGTGGAACGGAGATAATGTTGCCATGCAAATTGATTACGTAGAAATGACGCAATATTAATGACGAGCTCGAAATACTCAATTTATACTGATGTCGTAGAGTTGGATATTAAACACGAAATGATATTTATTTGATCAGTGGTTTCATATTTGAACATAGTAAAGCAACGGTTATGATACTATACCCTAGACACTATATAATAGCCGATATATTGTTGGTTTACAAATCATTTGTTTTTGGCAATCAGAACACTGCTAACTTTACGATAACTCTTTCATCGATTTCCTTTAAAAGTAAGACTCTTTCTTCCATGTTCAAAATCAGGCGTCCCTTTTTCTCATGTAATAAGAATTTTGGATTATTTTGGTAACTAAGGTGCAAACAATACAGATTTCAGGGTTTATGGGAAAGGTGTCCTACTCGCCTATTGTACTAGTGGACAGGACTTCGAGGGCTTGGCGTGAAACGGTTGTAACTAAAATTGGTAATTTTTTACCAATGTTAATCACCTCGCCTTACAGTCTTTATAAGCGTTAAATCATTTTTCTTGGTAAACAATGGAAATTTAGGTGCCATTGCTCGTTCTGAGCAATGGCACCTAAATTTGCATTGTTTACAAAAGGGTCGAAATTGCCCCTAAACCAGGCTTTTCAAAATAGGTTTTAAGTTACAACCGTTTCACGACAAGCCCTCGTCTTGCACTAAGGACTTTCATTATGCGTAGATTCTTGTCCATATCATTGCAGATATTCAATTTGTTTATCTTAACAGTCCTTGGTGGGTGAAAATGAGTCTTGTGCGATCCCTTGTCGCTGCATGACGGTCATAGTGGAGTGACCTTGGGCAAGGCACATTTCCTAGCCTAGAAGTGGTTTGTGTACCCAGGGATGATGAGCAAATGAACTGTAACCGTGATATAACTGAACTAATGTTGGAAACGGCATTTAACCCAATAAATCAAATCAAAGATGAATTCTTTGAAAAAATATTTGACCTCACCTCCAGTTTTATTCCAACAAATTTATCTACGAATTTATATAACATAAAGAGAGACACTGTGGACTCATTTACTTAATAGAGTCAACGTTATTTGAATTAACCCTTTCCCTCGTATAGACGCTTTCTGACGCCTCTGCAGCAGACGGCTTTTTGAAAACATAATGACAAAAGAAGAAATTGCTCAAAACTAGCAATTTCTCCTTTTGACACAATGTTTTCCACTTTTAGTCATAGGTAATCCATTCAATTATAGAGATTTTTTATTTTTTGACAAAATATGTTCAAAGTCGGCTGCTGCAAAATTGTTGTATGACGGAAAGGGTTAACCCAATAAATCAAATCAAAGATGAATTCTTTGAAAAGTATTTGACCTCACCTCCAGTTTTATCGCAACACATTTATCTACGACTTTATATAACATAAAGAGAGACACAGTGGACTTATTTACTTAATTAATAGAGTCAACGTTGTTTGAATCTCCCCGTCCATCTTAAACCCTCTGTTTAACCCACACTCGCTATCTTATACTGCGGGTCTACATTTCTGGTTGAGTTTATTTTTGTTGCAACTCTTGGGCGAAAAATAAATACACTTTGATGTGTTGAAAAGGTCATTTATTTTTTATGACGTAATCAATTTTAAATTGACCAAACTAATGACTAGAAATATAAATCAAGAATCCAGAGTTTCATAATTAACCCATGTAAAGAGTTACTAACACGTAGGTGGGTTAATCTTTGTGTTGGGTTAATCCGTGTGTTCACGTTGTGACAATGACAAATATTTTATTGATTTAAGGCCATCGACCCATAACAACATGTATAACATATAATACAACATCCGTCAACGTACCGCACGCTTGTCACAAATATTCAGATATAAATGATTACACACATATATATATATATACATTCACATACATCCTATAAGCAATATTTCTAACCACTTTCAATTTGTTTAATAAAACTATTTCTTCGTTTGAAAGCATAGAATAAATAAGAAGATGTGCATCTAATTAGTTTTTCATTTTGCAATGACATCAAAATATTAAACTTTTGTATACTAGGTATGGTGTAATATTTACTAGGAATGTACGACTTTCTAACGTCGTCATAAAAGTCACAACAATGTTGAGCCCCGTTAGTTCTCTTAGAAAACCCGAGGGGTCATCAATACAGGGGTCAGGGCCGGGTTCGATTAACCCTTTCAGCGCCGAATTGTTTAAAGTAGACTCTTCCATGTTCAAACTCGGATGACTCTATTTTCATGTTTTAGGATTTTTGGAATATTTTTATAACTTACAGCCAAACAATGCAGATTTCAGTTGAGACAGCTCGTTACGAGCTGACTCACCTGAATCTGTATTGTTTGCAAAAAGCTCAATATTGCCTTTGGCGCTGAAAGAGTTAACATCGCTCGATATGAAAGCAGTAGAATATCACCGCATTCCAAATAAATTCCATAGAAAAGAACTTGTCCTCAGAGCTAAACGTATAAGTGGACTTTTCAGACATTTGTCTATCTGTTCAAGCACTTGGGGAGAAACATCATTCAGACCGGTTTTACATTTAATAGCGAAATGCTCACAGTTGTTTGTCATGACATCGTACGGCCTCCATAAATCGGGCGTTTTAATCACTTCCCTAGCCAAAGATACCGTCGCACTGGAAACTAAACAAGTCCCGGTAGGGTAGTTAATTCTTAGGAGGTTGGAGTTCTTCATAAACCTCGCTATATCAACCTTTTCTACCTTCATGTTATCGTTGTTCTGACCTCCAAAGTCCGCCACACCTTCCCCGATACTTAGAAATATACCGTGATGGAAATAATTGGGATAAAACCAAAATTTGCGTTCCACAGCTAGATGGTCGCCTGGCCTGAGTTGTCTGTTGAATAAACGAAATAAAAAATGAGATACGGTATATTTAATTTCCCAATTACTCATTTTCTGCATAAATGACCCTGCAATTAAAGACCATATGTGAACAAAGACCAGATTTTCTTCTCTTCCCATGGGTGGCCTTTAAAGCGACTGAACTCCAGATACCCAACTGTCGAAAAAAAAAATCCAATTTTAAGACAAGAGTTGTCGGAGGACAATATAGCTCGCCTATCAGGGCCATCGTATATCAGGGCCTACTTCAGAACAGTTAAAGTATTAGGTAAAGTCGCACAGTATCACCTATTGCAAGATAATACACCTTTTCAATACTTTTGACAAAAATTCTAAGTTCAACTAGAATGGAGTGCTCCCCGGAGCACGTGTGTCACCTGCCGGCGCCTTGTCAGAAAATTTTAATTTTTGATAGAAAAGGGGCAATAACTCTGATATAAAAAATATTTGGATTATCCCCCTTTTGTGAACCTATCACAAAATTGATATAAACATTTGTGAGAAGTATCAATCCAATCCTTTGAGCAGAAAAAAAGTAATTTGAATATTTGACAGAAAAGGGGCAATAACTCTGATATAAAAATATTTGGATTATCCCCCTTTTGTGAACCCATCATACACATTGATATAAACATTTGTCAGAAGTTTCAATCCAATCCTTTGAGTAGATTAAATTTTTGACAGAAAAGGGCTAATAACTGATATAAAAATATTTGGATTATCCCCCTTTTTGTGAACCCATCATACACATTGATATAAACATTTGTCAGAAGTTTCAATCCAATCCTTTGAGTAGAAAAAAAGTTATTTGAAAATTTAAATTTTTGACAGAAAAGGGGCAATAACTCTGATATAAAATTATTTGGATTATCGCCCTTTTGTGAACCAATCACACACATTGATAAAAACATTTGTCAGAAGTTTCAATCTAATCCTTTGAGTAGAACCAAAGTTATTTGAAAACGTGACGAAAAAAGTGTGACGGACAGACAGACAGACAGACGCCAGATAAAAAAAAAAATAGACAGACAGACGTCGAATAAAAAAAAAAGTAACATTTGTCAGAAGTTTCAATCCAATCCTTCGGGTAGAAAAAAAGTTATTTGAAAATTTAATTTTTTGACAGAAAAGGGGCAATAACATTATAAAATTATTTGGATTATCCCCCTTTTGTGAACCAATCACACACATTGATATAAACATTTGTCAGAAGTTTCAATCTAATCCTTTGGGTGTAGTGGGGTGCGTAGATGGACCAATAGTTCCTAAATGTATAAACTAAATATGAAAGCAATCAATGTCATAATAGTGAATGCAGAGTGATATGTTAAACGTTAAACGCAAACCTTAAACCTTGTAACTGAACCAAGTAGAAATGACCTTGACCTTGACCCAGGTGCAGGACGGGTGAAGTGGTGTGCGCAGATGGATGACCAATAGTTCCTAAATGTATAAACTAAATATGAAAGCAATCAATGTCATAATAGTGACTGCAGAGTGATATGTTAAACGTTAAACGCAAACCTTAAACCTTGTAACTGAACCAAGTAGAAATGACCTTGACCTTGACCCAGGGTCAGAACGGGTGTAGTGGTGTGCTTAGATGGATGACCAATAGTTCCTAAATGTATAAACTAAATATGAAAGCAATCAATGTCATAATAGTGAATGCAGAGTGATATGTTAAACGTTAAACGCAAACCTTAAACCTTGTAACTGAACCAAGTAGAAATGATCTTGACCTTCACCCAGGGTCAGGACGGGTGTAGTGGTGTGCGTAGATGGATGACAAATGGTTCCTAAAGGTATAAACCCTTAAAACCCAAATGAAAACCTTAAACACAAACCTTAAACCTAGGTGTCTACGCCACCGCCGACGCCGATGCCGCCGACGGTGCCGACGGTAACACATAAGCTCTCCTGTACTTCGTACTGGCGAGCTAAAAATAAGTGTTATTTTTGTATTTGGGGCATTAAAATATGATAACTGACATATTACATACCCTTATAATCGGTGAGATTTTCTTGTTTTCGATACTTTTTCCATCGCAAATTCTACCCTGTCAGTAACAGGGTAAGTATTTTTAAATAGGAAACCCCTTCATCGGGACAATTGAAAACGACTCAAGTTCACTTTATTGATAAAAAACGATACATTTTCTACCCTGGTTTTACTTGGATAACATAAAGAATAACATTTAGGGCAAATTCGAGTTTTTTTTCTTTTCCGTGCCATCTGGATTTCAGTCGCTTTAAACACAGGTTGGACTGTATATAGATCCAGAGCTCTAGATAAGGTGTATATTTTTGTTTCTTAACCCTTTCCCTCATACGACAATTCTGCAGCAGACGACTTTGAACGTATTTTGTCAAAAAATAAAAAATCTCCATAATTTAATGGATAACCTTAATGACTAAAAGTGGAAAATATTGTGGCAAAAGGAGAAATTGCACGTTTTGTGCAATTTCTTCTTTTGTCACAATGTTTTCAAAAAGCCGTCTGCTGCAGAGGCGTCTGAAAGGGTTAACTCCTTATTTAATCAAAGCACTGAAATTGCTGACGGCCTGGGGGCTGCAGGAAGGTTGGAGAAGTAGGGAAAATGTGCAAGGAAATAACAATTGCAGCTTATGTTTATGTATTTATTGTTGAGAAGTTGAAAGATCGTATTAAAAAAAGGAAATATTATGAAACATGAGGACATTGTTGGCCCTATATCGCCCACAAGTATACACATTTTAGACATTTTTAAGTTTTCTCTTTAGCCATATAAGGCAAAATAGCCCCACATTTCTACAACATTATTTGAAAATCTGTTCCAACACTTTCGGAGAAGAAGATTTTTTAAGTTTTCACTATAGCTATATAACGTTAAATAACGTTAAATATAACGTTGTTCACAAGCTGTATTATAGCAATTTTGACAATTTCAAGGGCCATAATCCAGTCTTGCATGGGCGGATCTGGCTGGTTTGAGTAAGGGACAGAGCTCTCATCAATATTTAACTACTACCTAAGTTTGTTGAAGATCGGAGAGTAAATGGAGGCTCTATTGTGTTCACAAGCTGTATTATAGCAATTTTGACAATTTCAAGGGCCATAATCCAGTCATGCAAGGGCACATCTGGCTGGTTTGCGAAAGGAACCGAGCTGTCATAAATATTTAACTACTATTTAAGTTTGGTGAAGATCAGATAGTAAATGGAGCCTCTATTGTGTTCACAAGCTCTATTATAGCAATTTCGACAATTTCAAGGGCCATAATCCAGTCTTGCGTGGATGGATCTGGCTGGTTTGCAAAAGAAACCGAGCTCTCATGGATATCTAACTACTGTAGAAGTTTGATTGAGATACAATTAAAACTGAAGACTTTATCGCGTTCACAAGCTGTATAATAGCAATTTTGACAATTTCAAGGGCCATAATCCAGTATTGCAAGGGCACATATGGCTGGTTTTCAATAGGAACCAATCTCTCATCAATATTTAACTACTAACTAAGTTTGGTGAAGATCAGATAGTAAATGGAGCCTCTACTGTGTTTACAAGCTCTATTATAGCAATTTTGGCAATGTCAAGGGCCATAATCCAGTCTTGCATGGTCGGATCTTGCTGTTTAGCGAAAGGAACCGAGCTCACATAGATATCTAACTACTTTATAAGTTTGATTGAGATACAATTTAAACTGAAGACTTAATCGCGTTCACAAGCAATTGTTTAAGGACACATGCACGCACGCAAGCAGGCACGGACGACGGACACAATGCCATGGCATAAGCTCTAATGGCCTCTGGCCAGTAGAGCTAAAAAAAAAAAAAAACAGGACTACAAAAACAGTAGTATATTGAATACATCATTCTTGTTTAAGGATGACCACAGTTCTGGTCGAAACTGAAGTGTAATTGAGCGTAGTATTGGATAAATAAGATAATATATATGCAATTGGATCCAACAACTAACATAATGAACACATTAATATATACACTATTACTTACAACTAGTTACAGAACAAGGTGAATGAATGAACAAGAGGGCCATGATGGCCCTGGATCGCTCACCTGATTTTTTTCCCCAACTTTAGCCATATAAGCCCCGCCCCATGGCGGCCATAGTTTTAGACCAATCAACATTGCTTGAAGGAATCTGTTAGAGGATCACCCTAGCAATATTTCTACAAAAAATATTTGAGTTTCGGCCAAACACTTTCGGAGAAGATTTTTTAAGTTTTCACTTTAAAAGCCATATGAGGCAAAATAGCCCCGCTCTGTGGTGGCCATGTTTTTCGCATTAAGGAATCTGATAAAGGGTCACCTAAGGAACATTTCTACACAATTTTTTGAAAATCGGTCTGAAACTTTTAGAGAAGAAGATTTTTTAGCTTTTCACTATAGCCATGTATAAGGCAAAATAGCCCCGCCCTGTGGCCGCCATGTTTTTCGACCAATCAACATGGCTTTAAGGAATCTGATAGAGGGTCACCTAAGGAACATTTCTACAAACAATTTTGAAAATCGGCCTCACACTTTCAGGAGAAGATTTTTTAAGTTTTTACTTTAGCCATATAAGGCAAAATAGCCCCGCCCCCTGGTGGCCATGTTTTTCGACCAATCAATATGACTTTAAGAAATCGGATAGAGGGTCATCCAAGGAACATTTCTACAAAATTATTTGAAAATCGGCCAACCAGTTTTGGAGAAGAAGTTTTTTTCATTTCGTTGCCATGGAAACCAGAATTCTGCATGGATCCCAACAATTTGAAGGAATTCTGGTGAGGTCATTGTGAGGATGCTTCCTGTGAAGTTTCATCCCAATTGACCCACTGGTTACTGAGGAGAAAAGGTTGACGGACGACGGACGATGGACGACGCACGGCGGACAAAAGGCCATCACAAGAAGATGAGCTAAAAATAAGAAGTTTCACAAAGACAAAATATGCTGCACTCCATAAGCATGTGTTACTCCTACACACTGAAAGCATTAATTCATCATGTATCAGTTATGGATTTATTGGGTCCACTTTTACGAACAGAGTGGAAAATAGTGGAGTGGAAAGTATTCTGAGCCCATAGTAGACACTTTTTGGCCTGGGGCTTTAGCCCCTGGTCATGGTACATGTAGTAATATAGGCTAGAGATATTGAATTTTGACCACGAAGTAATTCCTACAGAAACTATTTTGCAATTTTCCCATACATCAGTACTTACTTATGCTCAGAAAAAAAGTCCCAAATTTTAGGATTGGTGGAAAGTAAAAAAAAAACAAGAGGCCCATGAGGGCCTATGCTCTACTGGCATTGATATTGCTTGTTTCAAAAGGAACCAATATGTCATCAATATTCAAATACCATCTAAGTTTGGTGAAGATCAGATAGTAATTGGAAGCTCTGTGTTCACAAGCTGTATTGTAGCAATTTTGACAATTTCAAGGGCCATAATCCAGCCATGCATGGGTAGATCTGGCCGTTTTTTAGAAATGAACCAAACTCTCAGGGATATCTAACTACTGTATAAGTTTGATTGAGATACAATAAAAAATAAGGACTGCATCATGTTAACAAGCCCTATTATAGCAATTTTGACAATTTCAAGGGCCATAATTCAGTCATGCATGGGGCGGATCTGGCTTGTTTTCGAAAGGAATCAAGCTCTCATGGATATCTAACTACTGTATAAGTTTGGTTGAGATACAATAAAAAATAAAGACTGTATCGTGTTAAACAATTTTAAGGGCCATAATCCAGCCATGCATGGTAGATCTGGCCGTTTTTTAGAAATGAACCAAACTCTCATGGATATCTAACTACTGTATAAGTTTGATTGAGATACAATAAAAAATAAGGACTGTATCATGTTAACAAGCCCTATTATAGCAATTTTGACAATTTCAAGGGCCATAATTCAGTCATGCATGGGGCGGATCTGGCTTGTTTTCGAAAGGAATCAAGCTCTCATGGATATCTAACTACTGTATAAGTTTAGTCGAGATACAATAACAAATAAAGACTGTATCGTGTTAAACAATTTCAAGGGCCATAATTCAGTCATGCATGGGCAGATCTGGCTGGTTTTCGAAAGGAATCGAGCTCTCATGGATATCTAACTACTGTATAAGCTTGGTTGAGATACAATGAAAAGTG
Source organism: Serripes groenlandicus (assembly GCA_031761405.1). Lineage (NCBI taxonomy): Eukaryota > Metazoa > Mollusca > Bivalvia > Cardiida > Cardiidae > Serripes > Serripes groenlandicus. The sequence continues at coordinate 134,333,805 of JASEVX010000004.1, forward strand.
AAGACTGTATCGTGTTAACAAGCTCTTTTATAGAGGGTCACCCAATGAACATTTCTACAAAATTATTTGAAAATTAGCTGAACACTTTTTAAGTTTTCACTTAGCTATATAAGACAAAATACCCCGCCCCCTGGCGGCCATGTTTTTCAACCAATCAACATTAATTTTTGTTGAAGGAATCTAATAAAGGGTCACCCAAGGAACATTTCTACACAATTATTTAAAAATCGGCCTGACACTTTCGGAGAAGAAGATTTTTTAAGTTTTCACTATTTTTTTCTTTTGGTTGCCATGGAAACCAGAATTATGAATGGATCAAAAAAAATTGGAGGAATTTAAGAGAGGACATTGAGAGGATGCTTCCTATGAAGTTTCAATCAAATTGATAAAGCGGTTAGGGAGAAGAAGTCGTTTAAAGGAAAAAGTTAACGCACGCACGACGGACAACTCGCCATGACATAAGCGTGGAGCTAAAAATAGTTACCCTATTTCTGCCTCTTCACTTGAATATACCAGTTGATGATCGCCATGCTCTTCTTGTATATTTTGAATTACTTCAACAAGATTTTGGGTTCGTCCTTCTGCCATCTGTAGTTTTCTTTGATCAAGTATTAGGATAAGCCGGTTAAATATACGTATCTTGGACCTGAATCAAAAGAACAACTAGCTGGGTAAAATAATAATACTTTCAGAGGAACAGATAAAGGAGTGAACTGCACTTCTTAACATTCTTAACACTCTCTTATTTCTCAACCAATCCTATGGTGTGGGTACTCGAAACAATCGTCTCACTGAGTACCCACAACTAAGGGTTTGAATGTCAAATAAGGATTTTAGAACATGACATTACTGTGGACTGTGTGTAACGCTGTATCATCGACCTGTTCATTCAATAAGAAAATAACTCATCTGAAAGAAAGTAGATCTCTGCTATCGAAATATACATGAAACACGGTAAAACATTGTTGTAATAATCAGACACACAGACACACTGACACACACACACGTATGTAAGGATCCAATTAGGGTGTTCAGTCTAGTTTAGTTTAAACTTATTTATTTTAAATCGATTGCAAAACAAGCTCTCAGCTTATTTTAATCACTCTCGTTGTCTTCTTCCTGGAGACTTAATCAGTGCTTGCATTCTTTGTGTTAACAAATCCAAAAGACATAACCTGCTCATTACTGGATTCGAACCTGGGACCTTTGGTACGAGAGGCCGGAGCTCTACCATTTCACCCCTGTATTCCAATGCACTAGTTCATAACTTTGCTGATCCATTTTAAAACAAAACTGATACAATTTGAAGCTCATTGAGACATTATCCATAATCCTAAATTTAGATTACAGATGAAAGATGTTTCATGCTTAAATAGTTTTGAGGATCCAACTGAGGATGATATCAAAAAGCTTATCAATGAGTTACATACTAAATCCTCTGAACTAGAGACCACATCGGTGGTGTTAAAACATTTAAAGAAAAATATAGAGTATTACCTATTTAAATTATATTTGACTGTTGATTATCATGAAATTGTGTTATATTACGTATACAAGAGAGAGTTGATGCATTGCATCAATGTCACCGGAAATCCATAGTGAAGTTATGCATAACACTACCATTATAATAGTTGAAAAAAAAAGAAATCAACTGAGGGGCATACTTGAACATCAGGGGTGGGGTCAAGTGAAAATGTATCATAACTTGCATTTTTTTGTCAACGAAGTGTATGTCCTTCATTGAAATATAATTAAAGCCTTTCATTGTTTATGATCAATCTCCATTCTAAGGTAGGTTGACCATACACACAGCCAACTAATTATTGATCATAAACAGTAATGGAAATGAGTAATCTTGCTAATCATTAGTCTTAGTATGTATACCAGGAATAATTATAAGATTTGTGAATTCCATAAACACTTTTCAAGATGTTTGTCAGAATATTTGAATTTTATTATGTATCAATACAAGAAACCGCTGAAATCGGTAAGGCCAGATTGTCGGCAATTTGACCTTGAAAATCGAAAAACCAAGGTCAATGTCAAAGTAACCATAGAAATCAATAGAACTTGTTACTGGTTACCTTCAGGCAAAGTTTCAAGTTTGTAACCCTTTCCAGTGCTTAGATTTTGCCTCAACCAGAAACTTTAACCAAAATGTTGACGGACAGACGGACGGACATCACCAATCTATAGACCGGAATTGCTAGAGCAATCCGGCCAAAAACCACAAAACAGACAATTTAGGATTTGCATGCAAATAGCACCTCATTTTACCTTTCCCCTATTAAAGTCAACATTGGACACCTTTGCAGCAATCTACTTTTAAAACAAGACATGGAAATTCCATGAAACCAGGTTTTCTATAATGGAAGGTGTTTAATTAAGAATTAACAGATCTGTCAAATATTTCTGTTAATAGTTAATCAAAGCTAGTAATTCAAGTAACAGGGAATATTTCTATTGATGAATAATCATAATTACTTTGTCAATTAAATATATCACAATTTTATCTAACAAATATCAGTTCTAAATAAATAAAATAAATAAATACAGTCAATCGTGTGTTGATGGTCTCATTTATTAAGAACATATAATAGATAACAGATATTAAGCAACCTTTTGTTGTAAGCAGCCACCTTTTAGGATCCCTAATGCCAGGTTGATAATCAGTGATCTGCCTTAACCCTTTACTTGATAGTAATGCGTTTATGCCTTTGCAAACAGACTAGATCCAGGGCCCGAGGTTATGAAACTTACTCATATATATGCTATATTCTTTTAAATTGCCAAGTTATTTAATATGGAGCATATTTGCGCGAAGTTATTTGAAAATATCTATATGCATGGTAAAGTTATGGTCTGAACAAAAAAAGTTCAAGTAAAGTATATTTTCTGTCACTGTGACCTTGACCTGGAAGCTAAACACATAACTGTGCATATGACACAGCGTCTTGATATGGTGTATATCTGTTCCAAGCGATTTGAAAATATCTCTATGGATGAAAAAGTTATTGTCCGGACAAGAAAAGTTCAACTGATGTCTATTTGTTGTCACTGTGACCTTGACCTTAAAGCTACAGACAAAAGTTTTGCATGTGACACATCATGTTGATAAAGTTCATATTTGTGGCAAGTTATTTGAAAATATCTCTATGCATGACACAGTTATGGTCCGGACAAGAAAAGTTCAATTAAAGTCTATTTCTTATCACTGTGACCTTGACCTTGAATCTACATACTTTTTTTTTGCATTTGGCACATCGTCTTGATATGGTGCATGTTTGTGTGAAGTTATTTGAAAATATCTCTATGCATGACACAGTTATGGTCCGGACAAGAAAAGTTCAATTAAAGTCTATTTCTTATCACTGTGACCTTGACCTTGAATCTACAGAATTTTTTTTGCATTTGGCACATCGTCTTGATATGGTGCATGTTTGTGCCAAGTTATTTGAAAATATCTCTATGCATGGCAAAGTTATGGTCCGGACAAGGAAAGTTGACGCCCGCCTGCCCAACCGACCGCCCGCCGACTTTGCCAAACTTATAACCAGATTTTTCCTTCGGAAAACCTGGTTAACAATGAGAAAAGGGTTAAATCGCTGAAGACATGAGTTTTCTCTTTTTCTCAAAATGATATTAGCTTGGCATCCTAATTATATCATACTTTGACAAATGTTAAAAATGTAGTCCAATATTTATAAATAAGGCCACCCTTGAAATATAATATAAGCTAAACAGTTAAATTTCATTGAAATTGTTGTATAATTTCAAACTTAATTTCGAACATAAACTGAACCCTACATGTTAATTTATTGTAATTATTTCCTTCCTTTTTTATAATGAAAATAACAAACTACTCATGTTTTAAAATTATAAAATGCTGGGCGCCTTTGTGTCAATGATGCATAACAATATGCAGATGGCTAGCAAAATGCCTGTAGGGAATCTAATGACACATTTAAAATTGTCATGAACAAAATAATTTTGTTCGAAAGACCCGATTCGTTTCTTCTTCGCATAGTTGACGTTCTTTAGACTCTCTTTATATGCAGGGAGTGTTCATTCAAAGTAATTTTTCTATTAAAACCAGTTTTATCTCAGTTTCTTCTTTTCTTCATTTGTTTCGAACCCAATAAACATTTTAAATCACCTATAATTAACTATTTGTAAGTGAGTGTAAAGAACGACTCTCTGCAAAGGAGATTGATCTACGCAGTCGGTATTCGCTAGTCAAGTGATCAGCAGTTTTAGCTTAGAAACAGTTCATTTTATGGATAAACATTATCAAATGCATTCTTTACAAATCAAGACATCTCTTTGAACATGAAAATAACATTCTGTAAGTTAAAATTGCTATTAAAAGGAGAATTTGACATGATTTTTATCTCGATATTGACACATAACAGTCTTCGTCAATAAAACAAACAAGAGGGCCATGATGGCCCTTGAATCGCTCACCTGATTTTTTTTTTTTCACTTTAGCTATATAAGCCTCGCCCCCTGGCAGCCATAGTTTCCGACCAATCAACTTGGCTTGAAGGAATCTGATAGAGGGTCACCCTAGGAACATTTCTACAAAATTATTTGAAAATCGGCCAGATACTTTTGGAGGAGAAGATTTTTTAAGTTTTCACTATAGCCATATAATGCAAAATAGCCCTGCCTACTGGCGTCCATGTTTTTTGACCAATCAACATGGCTTGAAGGAATCTGAAAGTGGGTCATCCAAGGAACATTTCTACAAAATCATTTGAAAATCAGCCTGACACTTTCGGAGGAGAAGATTTTTTAAGTTTTCACTATAGCCATATAAGGCAAAATAGCCCCGCCCCCCTGGCGGCCGTGTTTTTTGACCAATCAACATGGCTTAAAGGAATCTGGTAGAGGGTCATCCAAGGAACATTTCTACAAAATTATTTGAAAATCTGCCAACCAGTTTGGGAGAAAAAGAATTTTGAAGTTTTTTTCGTTTCGTTGCCATGGAAACAAGAATTCTGCATGGATCCCAAAAAATTTGAAGAAATTCTGGTGAGGTCATTAAGAGGATGCTTTCTGTGAAGTTTCATCCCAATTGACCCACTGGTTACTGAGGAGAAGATGTTGAAGATTTTTTAAGTTTATACTTTGGCCATATAAGGCAAAATAGCCCCCGCCCCCTGGCGGCCATGTTTTTCGACCAATCAACATGGCTTGAAGGAATCTGATAGAGGATCACCCAAGGAACATTTCTACAAAATTATTTGAAAATCGGCCTGACACTTTTGGAGGAAAAGATTTTTTAAGTTTGCACTATAGCCATATAAGGCAAAATAGCCCCGCCCCCCCTGGCGGCCATGTTTTTCGACCAATCAACATGGCTTGAAGGAATCTGATAGAGGGTCACCCAAGGAACATTTCTACAAAATTATTTGAAAATCGGCCTTACACTTTCGGAGGAGAAGATTTTTTAAGTTTTCACTATAGCCATATAAGGCAAAATAGCCCCGCCCCCCCCTGGCGGCCATGTTTTTCGACCAATCAACACGGCTTGAAGGAATCTGATAGAGGGTCATCCAAGGAACATTTCTACAAAATTATTTGAAAATCTGCTAACCAATTCGGGAGAAGAAGAATTTTGAAGTTTTTTCGGTTTCGTTGCCATGGAAACCAGAATTTTGCATGGATCCCAAAAATTTGAAGGAATTCTGGTGAGGTCATTGAGAGGATGCTTTCTGTGAAGTTTCATCCAAATTGACCCACTGGTTACTGAGGAGAAGAAGTTGACGCACGACGGACGACGGACAAAAGGCGATCACAATAACTCACCTTGAGCAAAGCTCAGGTGAGCTAAAAAACATAAATGCGAGTCAAAATAAAGAAATTGCAAATACTTAAAACATCGAAATATTTATTTCATTTTAGATGTGTCATAACTAAGTGTTTTTAAACAAATGCAAATTGTACCATGTTCAAGACATTTAAATTTTGTTTTTTTTAATAATAACTCGCCCCTCCCATGTCATTTCCGAAGAGCTATTAAAAATATAAGTCGGGCTTCTGCCCGGTGACTAATATTGTAGCTGCAAGGAGTGAGCATTGTCAATGAACCAGCATATAAGTCAAGGACATGTGTAAATGTCTTCCAAGCAAGCTGCGGAAAGCCCAACATGACCCAGTTTTAAAACCGACTTCGCAGACTTTAAATGGTAGTAATTGCCGCCCTCCTTTGCGCTCATGGTTGGGGGGTTATCATTACGACTGACTGGCTGGTGCCAGGATAAAATGGACAGGTAGTACTGGTAACTTACCAAGGAAACGCCGTGGTGTAACTGAATAACTTGATGGAGATCATTGTTCTGATCATGTTTCAAGAAGATTAAATGGCAAATTTGACCCCAAGTGTGCTCATAGGTTTTCTAGAATTTGTCATAGTGACCTAGTTCTAGACCCAACATAGTCTGGTTTCGAACCTGACTGCGATTTGATGGTGATGAATGTTCCGATGATTTTTACTAAATTTTGATAAACACGAGGGACATGATGGCCCTTGATTGTTCACCAGAGTTATGCCAACCACATAGTCACTTACATTAACTCATTTTGTGGTCAGGTAAGCCATTACTAAAATGTTAACAAGATTTTCTTCAACTTTACCTAGTGACCTAGTCTTTTACCGGACTAGAGCAATGTTCAAACACATCCTAGATATCATCCAAACACTCGTTCTGGCAAAGGTTCAAATTTAACAAGAGCTGTTCGCAAGACAGCCTGCTCGACTATTTGGCCATTTGATGCTATTGTCAATATTGGTTACAGAGATAGTGGCTTGATAGTATAGTACTATAAATCAAGTTGGATAAGAATTGTTTGAATAGCATCTGCTGTTTGTGAGAAAAGGCCTTGCATGCAAAACTTTAACCCACATTTCTAAATTCAGCAAGGGCCATAATTTATAATAAATTCATTTAGGAGTTACCTAGCCTGATTGTTTGATACGTTTAAAGAATATATTTAAGTTTTAAATAAATCCCTGAGTGGTAACTGAGATATGTGCATGAAAGTACCTAGGGCTGTAGCGAGCATCCGGATACTCGAATATCCACAATCAAAACCTGAAAATCGAGTACGAATAATCATTATATCTTTATGAAAATGTTAAAAGAATTGAATTTTTCATTTAAAAAGTGCAAAAAACACTTGCAACACACCCTTTGTGTAGTATAGTGTGTACCGATATCCTAAATTAATATACCGGAAGTATAAACAAACAAGAGGGCCATGATGGCCCTTGAATCGCTCACCTGATTTTTTATTTTTTTTTCACTTTAGCTATATAAGCCTCGCCCCCTGGCAGCCAGTTTCCGACCAATCAACTTGGCTTGAAGGAATCTGATAGAGGGTCACCCTAGGAACATTTCTACAAAATTATTTGAAAGTCGGCCAGATACTTTTGGAGGAGAAGATTTTTTAAGTTTTCACTATAGCCATATAATGCAAAATAGCCCTGCCTACTGGCGGCCATGTTTTTTGACCAATCAACATGGCTTGAAGGAATCTGAAAGTGGGTCATCCAAGGAACATTTCTACAAAATTATTTGAAAATCGGGCCGACACCTTTGGAGAAGAAGATTTTTTAAGTTTGCACTATAGCCATATAAGGCAAAATAGCTCCCCCCCCCCCCCCCCCCATAGCGGCCATGTTTTTCGACCAATCAACATGGCTTGAAGGAATCTGATAGAGGGTCACTTAAGAAACATTTCTACAAAATTATTTGAAAATCTGCCAACCAATTTGGGAGAAGAAGAATTTTGAAGTTTTTTCGGTTTCGTTGCCATGGAAACCAGAATTTTGCATGGATCCCAAAAATTTGAAGGAATTCTGGTGAGGTCAATGAGAGGATGCTTTCTGTGAAGTTTCATCCCAATTGACCCACTGGTTACTGAGGAGAAGATGTTGAAGATTTTTTAAGTTTTCAATTTGGCCATATAAGGCAAAATAGCCCCGCCCCCTGGCGGCCATGTTTTTTGACCAGTCAACATGGCTTGAAGGAATCTGATAGAAGATTACCCAAGGAACATTTCTACAAAATTATTTGAAAATCGGCCTGACACTTTTGGAGAAGAAGATTTTTTAAGTTTGCACTATAGCCATATAAGACAAAATAGTCCCGCCCCCCCGGCGGCCATGTTTTTCGACCAATCAACATGGCTTGAAGGAATCTGATAGAGGGTCACCCAAGGAACATTTCTACAAAATTATTTGAAAATCGGCCTTACACTTTCGGAGGAGAAGATTTTTTAAGTTTTCACTATAGCCATATAAGGCAAAATAGCCCCGCCCCTCCTGGCGGCCATGTTTTTCGACCAATCAACACGGCTTGAAGGAATCTGATAGAGGGTCATCCAAGGAACATTTCTACAAAATTATTTAAAAATCTGCCAACCAATTTGGGAGAAGAAGAATTTTGAAGTTTTTTCGGTTTCGTTGCCATGGAAACCAGAATTTTGCATGGATCCCAAAAATTTGAAGGAATTCTGGTGAGGTCAATGAGAGGATGCTTTCTGTGAAGTTTCATCCAAATTGACCCACTGGTTACTGAGGAGAAGAAGTTGACGCACGACGCATGACGGACGACGGACGACGGACGCCGGACAAAAGGCGATCACAATAACTCACCTTGAGCAAAGCTCAGGTGAGCTAAAAAACAACTGTGTAAACTGTAAAGCTAGTGGTAACGTTGTTTTCAAATTAAAATATCAAAATGCGTGAAAATTATTTCCACTTTGTTACAAGTTTCTTAAAAATAAAATATATTTAAAAATTAAATGAGCAGTTTCGTCTTATTTACATGAAAAGTAAAGTTTGAATCATAATTATACAAACATCCAGATGATGACATCATATTGATGTATGCAAACATGCGCTGCCCTCTCGAAATGCTCCGGCAAAACTCACTTAAAAGTGTGGCAGTTATTTCGGTATTGCAATTAAAGATGACAAGAAGGCAATTTGTAAAACTTGTCACATGGAAACGGCGTATACGGGAGAAACCACAAATTTGTCAAATCATATGAAAAGACACCATGGAATCAACCCGCTGTCGAAAGGTTAGAAAATAGCTACGACTTTCCCATTCCTTCCCATTCCAGTATCAGATTCTCTTCTTACAATAAAAATGAACGTACATCATTTTGTATATATGCAAGTTTGCCATTGATTTGTCTGAAAACAATGCGATGTCAATGAAATTAACTATATTTTAAAAGGTCCTTGGGCCTAGGAATAGTTTGGAGCCGGACATCGTACACTTTCCATTTCGTACTCCCGTTTGTAAATCGAATTTTCTTGTGGTTTGGTCTGTGAATCGTTAGACCCGACTCGTGGATCAGATCGGATCGCTACCAGCCTGGCAATCCACAGCCCTAAAGGTACCATGCATGCAAAACTTTAACCCAATTTTCAAAGTCAAACAAGGGCCATAATTTGTACTAAATTCATACACGAATTATCGGACTTGACTGTCTGACATCCCTGAAGACATGAATGAAGTTTCAAGTCAATATCAAAAGTGGTTACTGAGATATATCCATAATACATGCAAAACTTTAACCAGAATTTCTAAGTAAAAAAAGGGCCATAATTTGCATTATAAGCTGGAAAGAGATATCAAACTTGATTGTTTATATAAGTGTGATAGTTGGGAAGGGTTGTATAAAGTTTCAATGCAATGCATCAAGTAGTTACTTGGATATGGACTCTTAGTGTCATTGCACACAAAACTTTAACCAGAATTTCTAAGTCGTTAAAGGGCTATAGCTTGCAGTAAATGCAGGATAGAGTTATCTAACTTAATAATCTACATAGGTGTGATAGTTTGAAAGGATTGTATGAAGTGTAAATGCAATGCAATAAGAAAATACAGAGATATGGACTTTATAATGTAATTGCACGCAAAACTTTAACCATAATTTGCATTAAATGCTAGATAGAGTTTTCATACTTGAATGTTAACATATATGTGTGATGGTTGGGAAGAGTTGGGAAGGGTTGGGAACGGTTGTATAAAGTTTCAATGCAATGCATGAATTAAGTAGTTACTAAGATATGGACTCTTAATGTAATTGCACGCAAATTTTAACCAGAATTTCTAAGTTAAACAAGAGCTGTCGGAGGACAGCGCCCTCGACTATTTCACCGCTTATTTAAGTTACTGAGATAAAGGACTCTAATGTAGTTGCATGCAAAACATAAACCACAATTTCTTAAAGGGTGATAATTTGCATTATATGCAGGATAGAGTTATTTAACTTGATTATTTTCATAGGTGTTATGGTTGGGAAGGGTTGTATAACGTTTCAATGGAATGCATCAAGTTGTTACTAAGATATGGATTTCTTAATGTAGTTGCACGCATTAAACCTTTAACCATAATTTCTAAGTAAAAACAAGATGTGTTTGTGAAACACTGATGCCCCCCAATGGCATCTAGGTCAAAGGTCAAGGTCGCCAGGTCAAAAATGTTGGTACTGACAGAAAGGTCATGTCACAAGGAATACACATGTGAAATATGTTAGCCGTACCTGTTATGGTTCAAAAGAAGTGGTCAAGGTTAAAGTTTTTTTCGAGAATGGCAACATCTAGGTCAAAGGTCAAGGTCGCAAGGTGAAAAATGTTGGTACTGACAGAAAGGTCATGTCACAAGGAATACACATGTGAAATATGGTAGCCGTACCTGTTATGGTTCAAAAGGAATGGCCAAGGTTAAAGTTTTTTTCGAGAATGGCAACATCTAGGTCAAAGGTCAAGGTCGCAAGGTCAAAAATGTTGGTACTGACAGAAAGGTCATGTCACAAGGAATATACATGTGAAATATGGTAGCCGTACCTGTTATGGTTCAAAAGTAATGGCCAAGGTTAAAAGTTTTTTTCGAGAATGGCAACATCTAGGTCAAAGGTCAAGGTCGCAAGGTCAAAAATGTTGGTACTGACAGAAAGGTCATGTCACAAGGAATACACATGTGAAATATGGTAGCCGTACCTGTTATGGTTCAAAAGTAATGGCCAAGGTTAAAGTTTTTTTTGTGCAGACAGACAGACCAACAGACAGGCCAAAAACTATATGCCCCCCGAATCGGAGATTCCGTGGGGGCATAAAAAGGGCAACAATTTGCACCATATGCAGGATAGAGTTATCTTAATTGGTTGTGTATATAGTTGTGAAATTGGGAAAGGTTGCATAAAGTTTCAATACAATGGCGATTATGCTAACTGCTTCAAGTTGTTACTGAGATTACACTCTAAATGTAGTTGCAAAACTTTAACCAGAATTTTTAAGTGCAAAAAGGGCCATAACTTGCATAAAATGATGGATAGAGTTATTCAACTTGAAAATCAACATAGGTGTGATAGTTGGGAAGGGTTGTATAAAGTTTCAATGCAATGCATCAAGTAAATACTGAGATATAGACTCTTAATATAGTTGCACGCAAAATTTTAACCAGAACTTCTATGTAAAACAAGATGTGTTTGTGAAACACTGATGCCCCCAAATGTCAACATCTAGGGCAAAGGTCAAGGTCGCCAGGTCAAAAATGTTGGTACTGACAGAAAGGTCATGTCACAAGGAATACACATGTGAAATATGGTAGCCGTACCTGTTATGGTTCAAAAGTAGTGGTTAAGGTTAAAGTTTTTTTCGAGAATGGCAACATCTAAGTTAAAGGTCAAGGTGGAAAGGTGAACAATTTTGGTATTGACAGAAAGGTCATGTCACAAGGTATACACATGTGAAATATGGTAGCCGTACCTGTTATGGTTCAAAAGTATTAGTCAAGGTTAAAGTTTTTTTCGAGAATGGCAACATCTAGGTCAAAGGTCAAGGTCGCAAGGTGAAAATTGTTGGTGCTGACAGAAAGGTCATGTCACAAGCTGTTATGGTTCAAAAGTAGTGGTCAATGTTAAAGGTTTTTTTGAGAATGGCAACATCTAGGTCAAAGGTCAAGGTCGCAAGGTTAAAAATGTTGGTACTGACAGAAAGGTCATGTCACAAGGAATACACATGTGAAATATGGTAGCCGTACCTGTTATGGTTCAAAAGTAATAGCCAAGGTTAAAGGTTTTTTTCGAGAATGGCAACATCTAGGTCAAAGGTCAAGGTCGCAAGGTCAAAAATGTTGGTACTGACAGAAAGGTCATGTCACAAGGAATACACATGTGAAATATGGTAGCCGTACCTGTTATGGTTCATAAGAAATGGCCAAGGTTAAAGTTTTTTTCAAGAATGGCAACATCTAGGTCAAAGGTCAAGGTCGCAAGGTCAAAAATGTTGGTACTGACAAAAAGGTCAAGTCACAAGGAATACACATGTGAAATATGGTAGCCCTACCTGTCATGGTTCAAAAGAAATGGCCAAGGTTAAAGTTTTTTTTCGAGAATGGCAACATCTAGGTCAAAGGTCAAGGTCGCAAGGTCAAAAATGTTGGTACTGACAGAAAGGTCATGTCACAAGGAATACACATGTGAAATATGGTAGCCGTATCTGTTATGGTTCAAAAGTAATGCCCAAGGTTAAAGTTTTTTTTCGAGAATGGCAACATCTAGGTCAAAGTCGCAAGGTCAAAAATGTTGGTACTGACAGAAAGTTCATGTCACAAGGAATACACATGTGAAATATGGTAGCCGTACCTGTTATGGTTCAAAAGAAATGGCCAAGGTTAAAGTTTTTTTTGAGAATGGCAACATCTAGGTCAAAGGTCAAGGTCGCAAGGTCAAAAATGTTGGTACTGACAGAAAGGTCATGTCACAAGGAATACACATGTGAAATATGGTAGCCGTACCTGTTATGGTTCAAAAGGAGTGGTCAAGGTTAAAGTTTTTTTAGTGCAGACAGACAGACGTGCAGACAGACAGACAGACGTGCAGACAGGCCAAAAACTATATGCCCACCGAATCTATGATTCCCGGGGCATAAAAAGGGCCATAACTTACATAAAATGCAGGATAGAGTTATTTAACTTGATAATCTACATAGAAGTGATAGTTGGGTAGGGTTGTAGAAAGTTTCAATGCAATGCATCCAAGTAATTACTAAGATAATTATATGGTCTCTAATGTAGTTGCATGCAAAACTTTAACCAGAATTTATAAGTCCAAAAAGGGTCATAACTTGAATAAAATGCAGGATAGAGTTATTCAACTTGAACATCAACATAGGTGTGATAGTTAGGAAGGGTTGTATAAAGTTTCAATGCAATGCATCAAGTAAATACAGAGATATAGACTCTTAATATAGTTGCACGCAAAACTTTAACCAGAACTTCTATGTAAACAAGAGGGCCATTATAGCCCTGGATCGCTCACCTTAATTATACAATGTACTGCAATGCAAAACACATCAAGACGATTATTCTGAATGCAACCTCCACAGTGACAACAATATTTTCCTTCATTTGGCCTAGTGATCTATATTTTTTTACCTGATATGACCCATATTCCAACATGGACTAGATATCATCAAGACAACATTCTGACAAAGTTTCAACTTGCTCAAAGTAAAAATGCGGCCTCTGGAGTTTGAACAATACTTTCCTTTATTGACCTAGTTTCTGATCCAATATGACCCATATTCGAACTTGACCTAGATATAATTCAGACAAACATTCTGACCAAATTTCAAGCTGCTGAAGCAAAAAATGCGTTAACAAGTGTTCACAAGATATTCCTTCAATTTGATCTAGTGACCTAGTTTTTGACCCAGCATGACCCATATTCGAACTTGGCCTACATATCATCAAGAAAAACATTCTGATAAAGTTTTATCATGCTGAAATTTAAAATGCAGTATCCAAAGTGTTAGCAAGATTACCCTTCAATTTGGCCTAGTGACCTAGTTTTAAACCCGGCATGACCCATATCCGAACTTGGCCTAGATATCATTTAGACAAACATTCTGAGCAAATTTCAAGCTGCTGAAGCAAAAAATCCAAAGTGTTAACAAGATTTTTCTTCAATTTGACCTAGTGACCTAGTTTTTGACCTGGCATGACCCATATTCGAACTTGGCCTAGATATCATTCAGCTCAACATTCTGACTAAATTTCAAGCCGCTGAAGCAAAACATGCGGCTTCTACCGAGTTAACAAGATTTTCCCTGAATTTGGCCTAGTGACCTAGTTTCTGATCCAATATGACCCATATTTGAACTTGAACTAGATATCTTTAAGACAAACATTCTGACATAATTTCAAGCTGCTGAAACAAAAAATGCAGCATCCAAAGTGTAAACAAGATTTTTCTTCAATTTGACCTAGTGACCTAGTTTTTGACCCGGCATGACCCATATTCGAACTTGGCCTAGATATCATTCAGCTCAACATTCTGACCAAATTTCAAGCCGCTGAAGCAAAACATGCAGCTTCTACAGAGTTAACAAGATTTTCCCTCAATTTGGCCTAGTGACCTAGTTTGACCCATATTTGAACTTGACCTAGATATATTTAAGACAAACATTCTGACCAAATTTCAAGCTGCTGAAGCAAAAAATGCGGCATCAAAAGTGTTAACAAGATTTTCCTTCAATTTGACCTAGTGACCTAGTTTTTAACCCGGCATAACCCATATTCGAACTTGACCTAGATATTTTTAAGACAAACATTTTGACAAATTTTCAAACTGCTTAAGCAAAAATTGCGGCCTCTGGAGTGTTAACAAGATTTTCCTTCAATTTGACCTAGTGACCTACTTTTTGACTCGACGTGACCCATGTTCGAACTTGACCTACATATCATCAAGACAAACATTCTGATAAAGTTTCAACATGTTTAAGTTGAAAATGTGGCCTCCAGAGTGTTAACAAGATTTCCCTTCAATTCGACCTAGTGACCTAGTTTTTGACCTCATATGGCCCAGTTTCGAACTTGTCCAAGATTTAATGGAGATAAACGTTCTGATAAACTTTCATGAAGATTGGATGCAAAATGTAGCTTGTAGAGTGTTAACAAGATCAAATGTTGACGACTGACGCCGGACGGACGCCGGACAAAATGTGATCACAATAGCTCACCTTACACTTCGTGCATAGGTGAGCTAAAAAAGGGCCATAACTTGCATAAAATGCAGGATAGAGTTATCTAACTTGATAATCTACATAGATGTGATAGTTGGGTAGGGTTGTAGAAAGTTTCAATGCAATGCATCCAAGTAATTACTAAGATTATTGCTCTTTACGATAACTAGGTTATCTACCCTTGATTACTCTTCAATTGCATGCGCATTTATGTCAATTTTACTTCCGGGGAATACTTTCGAATAGTCATTCAAGCGAAAAAGAACAACACTGCTTACACTGTGGAGAATTTGATAAAACAAAGTTATACCCTTCCCTGTCCGTCTCTTTTCCCTAATGAGAGTGGATTGACAAAGGAATTTCCAACATGGGAATGTTCACTGATGATGATTTATTGTTTTGTTTATCATCAATATCGCGAAATTAACAGACGAGCAAAATGTATATTTACTGAATGATATATGTGGATGGTGTATGAGAGGCACGATTTATTGGTCTGGAATTAAATTAATAAGAACTACAAAGGTGTATTAGTGGAAATGAAAATTAAACTGGCAAATAGGAGAAGCTGCTCATTATGAACCTTTTTTTTCTTCTGCCACAATGTTTTCAAAAGTGATCTGCTGCTGATGTGTGAGCTTAGGGGAAAAGGGTTTAGTTATAATTTCAAAAGCGTAGTCATGTCAATGGTACATTTTTAACCCTTTCCTACTTGCAAACACATTTGGATGGGTCATTGATTCGTCTGCAACATACAATTATTGTTAACATAATGGCACTTGTTCATAATGAGCAATTTCACCTTTTACAACAATGTTATTTAATTCAATAATTCTCCTATCATTTTTAAATAGTGATATTCATGTTGTTGTTTTCAAGCTCTACTTTTGCAGATATGAGCCTTCCCGCGAGAAAACCGACATTGTGGCATCTGCGTAATGTGTTGACCAGATTAGCTTGCGCTGTCCGCACAGACTGATCTGGGTCGACACATTCCACCTCAGGGGGGATAGAGTAGGCCTATTGATTCCCGAAAAAGAAAATCCACAGGAGGCGAAACGTGTCTGTCCAAGTAAACCTGCGCGGCATGATTAGGCTGATCCGTGTCGACTCTTTACGCAGATACCACAATGTTTGTTTTCTCGCGAGACGGCTCATATGTTGAATGTATATTTAACTCTTTCCCACCTACAGACGCATTTAACGAGATTTTAGCATTTTTTGTCTAGATGTTTCAAATTCGTCTGCTGCAGAATTGTTTAAACCCATATGCAGCTGATGACTTGGAAAATGTGTAGGCCAAACTTTGGAAAGTCTTTTAAAAAAATGGTACAGTTTGTACTTTGTGACAAAATGAGGAATTGCTCTGAAGAGAATTTTATCCTTTTGCCACAATGTTTCTAAATATCTTCTGCGTCTGGCATTTGTAAATTTGACTATTGCACATTAAAGATATAATAAAGTTCAATTTTTATTTTCATGTTTATGCCCTTTAACTCATTCCCACTTGCAGATGTATTTTGACACATATGCAGCAGGCAGGATTTGAAAGTATTGAGGCAAAAGGAGAATATACTTTTTACCCTTCCCACGTAATTACCTAATACAACTGTAGATCATCAATAGCAATTTTCGTGAATATTAATGAGATCTTTATGACCTGCATATCTTTGAAGATATGACCCCTGCAGCGGTGCGTGCTTGTTAATTAGGCAATCAGTCATACAAGCGTGAAATCGATGTATACAAGCGGATTATACAATCGCCGAAAGAGTAACGCAGTATGAATTGAATAGTAAAATACACAGTTAGTTAGAGATTTCAATTAGCTTCCATAATCTATATTTTAAAGTACTGTACAATGTTAGTTGTTGAAAATATTGGTAAAAAAGTAATATGAGGGTATGAATTTTTAACATTTCCAGACCGCGTATACATACGATAATCACTTAGAAGGTGGGGTTGCTACTATATGCCTTATGAAGAATATGCAGCAGTTGACTTTCGAAAACATTGTGACAAGCAGAAAAGGTTCGAAAACATTGTGACAAAAGCAGAAATTTCTTATGATGAGCAATTTTTTAATGAAGCAATATTTTAAATTTCTTTCAATTATAAATTATTTTTAGAGATATCAATTGATTTTGTCTACATGTTGTTAAAGTCATCTGCTGCAGACTATAAAGCCACACGTAACTCTGACTGGATGACGTAACCTTCTTCCCCCTGGTGACAATATTTCTAAACAGATCCGATGAATTTTGGTAAAAATGTCGTCCAAGAAACATTAATTTTGTTTTAAAATGTTTTCACATCAAGGAAGTTGTTAACAGGCCATCGTGGGATGGCTGTGAAAACTTGTTGAAATTGACTTTAAGTTTAAACATAAATCCATCAATCATTTAGCCACAATGTTTTAAATTAAACTTTAAAAAATAAGTAAAGTTGAATTTCTAGTCAATTCATTGTTGTTTTCGCGTGCCTAGCTGATTGCTTTATCTATGTCCGCAATTTTGTCAAAAGGTAGTCGCCGGAAGGAGAATATTGAGTAACGTCCCTTGGCAATCAAGGGACGTTACCTAGTTATCGTAAAGAGCAATATGGTCTCTTAATGTAGTTGCATGCAAAACTTTAACCAGAATTTATAAGTCCAAAAAGGGTCATAACTTGCATAAAATGCAGGATAGAGTTATTCAACTTGAACATCAACATAGGTGTGATAGTTAGGAAGGGTTGTATAAAGTTTCAATGCAATGCATCAAGTAAATACAGAGATATAGACTCTTAATATAGTTGCACGCAAAACTTTAACCAGAACTTCTATGTAAAAAAAGGGCCATAACTTGCATAAAATGCAGGATACCGCTAGAGTTATCTAACTTGATAATCTACATAGGTGGGATAGTTGGGTAGGGTTGTAGAAAGTTTCAATGCAATGCATGAAGTAAATACTGAGATATGGACTCTTAATTTAGTTGCACACAAAACTTTAACCAGAATTTCTAAGTAAAAAAAGGGTCATAACTTGCATAAAATGCAGGATAGAGTTATTTAACTTGATAATCTACATAGAAGTGATAGTTGGGTAGGGTTGTAGAAAGTTTCAATGAAATACATGTAGTATTTAGGTACTTGCATGCTAAACCTTAACCAAGGTGTGATGTGGACAGCGACGGCGACGCCAGGGTGAGTAGCATAGCTCTCATATTCTTCGAATAGTCCAGCTAAAAATGGGCATTATTGTGTCAAAATCTGATATAGAGTTTTGGGACTTGTGCTGCAAGGTCATTTGGTGATTTCCAATATGTGTTTGAAGTTTTAAAGCAATAGCATCTGTGATTTTTGAGAAAAAGCCTTGCATGCAGAACTTTAACCAAAGTTGCAAGGCCGACACACAAGTGACTGTTATATCTACCAATTTACCTTAAAGGGACTGAACACCATAATGGTCCAAAATCGTTATATTTTATACTTATTCTAATTAATCCAAAATACGTCGATATATATGTAACGGAATGTTGTAGAAGGTCGTACAAGTCTTGTTTTTCATTATTTCATAGGAAATAAGCAGTTAAAAAGACGTCCGCTCCGTGTTTTCCCGTTTAAAAATACCGTGGGATTTCTTCTTGCTCATTTGAATTTGTGGATTCAATTTGGCATTCTCTAACACTATCGACTCATTACATTCATGTATGCTTGAGTGTAAAGAACGACAACTCTGCGAAGGAGATTGTCAATTCGGTTGTAGTGATCACATGATAAATATACAGCGATATTTTTAGATTTACTGGGTTACTAACCCAGTAGATTTTACAATGCAAAATAACGAAAAATCTCCGCAATATTAATACGAAAAAAAACCATGAATGGGTTTTTTCGCTTATAGGTAACAGGTGTGAGATTTTTTTATTTTTTTTTTTTCAATACCCATGAAGGTTTCTGAAATGAAACTGGAAAAATTCAATGGGGGCCGCCATTTTGGATATGTTTAAAATGCGGCCGGTCCGACGTATAAACACAGTTTGAAAAAGAGTGTCGTCTTAGTCAATCATTATTAATTCTAAATCGATGTTTAAGGTAATAAAAGAACTGCGTAATTTCGTGTGAACTAACAATTTTAAGAAAAAGCGAAAAATGCGTGGAACTGAGAATGAAATATTTTGTTCCAGTTTGTCAAAATAGCCGACTAGTACTGTACTAATCAAGGTGATCTAGATGCACGCCATTTACAGTAAAGCGCTTTACAGACACAACGAAAAATTGCCGTTTGAAGCCTTACATTTTACTGTATCCCGAATAATGACGACTTGAGACGTATCTGGTGAAATATTTAAATAGAAACAACTCCAATGTATCGTCTAAAGTGTTGGTAAGTAGGCCTAACATTATATTGTAGAGATGTCGGCAGTATTCGCGAAAATCTTCAATCATGACTGTCAGACAACAAATTCTTCGAACTGACAAATATTCAAACACATTCTCATTTTCAACCATCATGATTATTTTCACAACCTGGACTACACTACATTTACATTACAGTTGGGAATTATGCAATAAGATATAGTGAAAGAGAGTGGGGATACATTTTAATTAAATTGTGGTACTGTGGCAAATATACAGTGTAGCGAATCCGACTTGTTATAGTTAACCAAAGTTGTGTCCCTTTGTTTAATTGGAACCATTTGTATAAACAAGTCAACAACAAAAAGGAAAAAATAATTCTGGTTAGTACTGGTTTAAATATCCTATAAACTAAAGCCTTGAGATTTTTCAGAATCAGATACATGCATATATGGTCATTGCTCACAATGCATACCCAGCCTGTTGTCTATTTTGTTTATAATTTAACCTTTCCCACATACAATAAAGCTGCAGCAGAAGTTATCAAGTCCGAAAGATGGAAAATCTCAAAATGATGATTGTATGAATATTGAATAGAGTTTAAATCATTGTGACAAATGAAGAAATTGCTCATCATGAGCAATTTCTCCATTTGCCACTATGATTTTAAAAGTTGTCTGCTTCAGAGGCGTCAGAAAGCGTCTACATGAGGGAAACGGTTAAAGCCTTAGTAAACTTTTAAGGTAAATGCACCAGAAGCTTATTAAAACATCGAGTTAGTACCTTGTCAATGTCCGTGAACAGGCGGTAGTAATCTAGATTCCGCTAACCAATTGTTCAAAATAGCTAAATTAGCTATCGCGTGAGTCTACAGCAGTACATTAAGAAGCAAAAACCAAATGAAAATATTTGTAGACAAAGACCATGGCTGTATTCATATTAAACTAACTAACGAAACACTAGGTCATGTGCTATTAATTAAAAGCTATTATTAAACTGGTTGATCCAGTTAACAAAATCCTAGTGTGAATACTGGTGTATTGCTATTGCGAGGGAGTATTGAGAGAGGGAGACCCGTGTTTATCATCAAGCTTTTTCATAAATTGTCTATTAGTATTAAATATATCTATTTACATTTGAAACTTATTTTCAACAATTGAGTATATGATGGGTAAATCAACAATTTCTCTCATGTCACATTCTTTATGTATTAAAATCCATCAAGGGGCTTGTGAATTGTTCCCAACTTCACATGTAATCACATGAGTGTGGTATTTCAATGGTTAGATATTAATATTTTTCTGATTATGTAAGATATGATTCAACATTGTGTAATCACACAGGAAACTTATTATACTTGTGCTAAAATGACTAACATTTGTTTCTAGCTATGTTTTTTATTTATATTTCAGGTATATACAGGCCACTTAATTTGTGTTCGACCAAGCAAGAAAAACCAATTTCCTGTCCCTGATATGGGTTATTAGTCGCCGGGCAGAAGCCCGCGACTTCTATTTTTAATAGCTTTTCGGAAATCACATGGGAGGGCGGCTTATTATTAGAAAGAAACAAATCTAGATGATTTGAACATATTACAATTGTGGTTGTTTACGAACACTAATAAATGACACATCTAAAATGAAATAAATATTCCGATTTTTTAATGTTTGCAGTTTTTTTTATTTCACTCGCATTTAATTTTTTTGCCTTATTTACGAAGACAAAAGTGGTCCTTCAAGACGTGAACCAACACCCCCTAATGCAGACTCTTATGTGTCATCATTGAGGTCAATTTCGGATTCTCCTTTTAATAGCAATTTTAACTTACTAAATGTTGTTTTCATGTTCAAAGAGATGTCTTGATTTGTGTAGAATTCATTTAATAATGTTAATCCATGAATATCTAAAGTAGGAACTGTTTCTAAGCTAAATATAGACCCTATTCTGTTGTGTAGTTTCGTGACCTTTATAATCGATTTTCGCGCATGCGCATTTCGATATGAATAAGCGAGTGATATTATTTTATTTTAGACAAGTACAAGACGAATGTTTGACGCAAAGCGTCAAAGAGAAGCCGCAATATTTCGTTGTACATGTAGAAATAAGAAAAAAAAAGAACATTTTTAAATCCACAAACAATAGAACAATTTAAACTGTAGACGGTAATGCTGATATATTTCTCCTTTTGAAGACTTTTGTTTTCTTCAAATTACCTCCCTTTAAAGCAATACCAGGATATTTACCTTGTGATTCGAATAAGATTGACAAATATTGAAATTATATGAATGAATACTTTTATTTAAATAAGTAACAACAGCAAAATTAAATTAAAGCTAGATAAATGTGTACACATTTCGTTAATTTGTTATAGATACCCTAATGTATAGATATGAATATAAACTTTATAAGCAAATGTTTTCATTTCAACGTTCCCGAGTGGCGGGGTAGTCCAGTGGTTAACACACTGGACTGTCAATCCAGGTCTGGGGTTCAAATCCTGGTCCAGGTTCTGGAAATTTGAGGGATGCTTTTAAGCGTCCCCCACTCAACTAGAGGTTAAGTACTGGTCCTTTCCAGGAAAAATAACCTCGCGTGTATCGGTGCTATACACCGGGCACGTAAAAGAACCAAGGGGTCTTTTCGGAAAGAGCTAGGGTATCGCACCCGGACTCCCTTGTATCTAACTTTGTCTGCTCGCCAAATAGTTAATTCTGCACGGCGAGGGTAAATAAAAACAAATAATAAATAATCAACGTTCCTAATGTTTGAATAGACTAAGGAAAGTCAAGAATACATAAATAAATCAATGCAGTCTTTTCCGGCGACATTGATGCCTTGCATCAACTTTCTCTTGTTTTAAATAGTAGACAACACCAGCAAGAAGAACTTGTAATACGGGCAATTGAACTTGATGTCCCTGTACAGCTCGATACAGAAAAAGATGAAGAGGCGTTAATTCCCATCATGGAATGCGATAATGAGTCAAACCTGTCCTACACAGGCTACATTGGACCTCGTTTAGTGACCACTTATATACACATTACTAAGAATTCAGAAATTTCTAAATTAGTTTTTGCTGGGTGATAAAATCATGGCTGTGAGTTGTTTTACTCTAGCCGGTGATTTTTGTGCTAACATTCTAGATTTCATGAAGGGAAGGAAACAACTTTCATAAGCAGAGACAATAGAAACTTGATGGATCTGACAGCTACTGTCGGAGCATATTCATGTAGTGCTGGTAAATTTGTGATTAAACAAGTAACTGGAGGATTGCAAGCAATACCATAGTCCCCTACCGGTTTGCACTTTTGAGTCTGTTTCTGTTGTCATAGCAACCCAATGTTTAGGTATATCAAGACAATAAAGTATGAAAATAAAGAAAGGGAAATAACTCAAAAATTAGGGAAGCAAGAGTTATGGTTCATGTGCACTGCACTCCCCCTTGATACGATGTATTCATGTGTGAAATTTCATAGCCATAGCTAGTATAGTTATGGAGATATGCTCCGGACAAAAATCAAGTATGAAAATAAAGAAAGGGAAATAACTCAAAAATTAGGCAAGCAAGAGTTATGGTTCATGTCCACTGCACTCCCCCTTGATGAGATGCATCCATGTGTGAAATTTCATAACCATAGCTAGTACAGTTTTGGAGATATGCTCCGGACAAAAATCAAGTATGAAAATAAAGAAAGGGAAATAACTCAAAAATTAGGGAAGCAAGAGTTATGGTTCATATGCACTGCACTCCGCATTGATGAGATGTATCCACATATGGAATTTCATAGCCATAGCTAGTACAGTTTTGGAGATATGCTCCGGACAAAAAAATTTGCCGGACTGACTGACTGACAGATGGACTGACGGACTGACGGAGTGCAAACCTAATAGTCCCCTTCGGCACGCCGGTAGGGGACTAATAACCATTCTGCAGCAGACAACTTTGAACGTATTTTGTCAAAACATAGAAAATCTCTATAATTGAATGGATAACCTATGACAAAAAGTGGAAAACATCGTAGCAAAAGGAGAAATTGTACGATTTGTGCAATTTCTTCTTTTGTCACTATGTTTTCAGAAAGCCGTCTGCTGCAGAGGCGTCAGAAAGTGTCTATATGAGGGAAAGGGTTAACACATGAAGCAAATAAACTGAAAAATAAGCAAATTCTTAAAAAAATTGTAGCATATTTCGCATTTTCTCACATAAATCGGACTACAGCAGACCTATTTGAAAACAACTCTGCAAAAACCTGTGCAACATCTATCAAAGGCCATGTAATAATTGTATACAATAGAAAACATTATGACAAAAAGAGAAATTACTTGTCAGGATTTTCTGATTTTACAACAATGTTATTTAAAGTTATAACTTCATCATTTTAAGTCATCTGCATGTGGGACAGGGTTAAACACTTATACATGCTTGAACATATAGCTTTGGGAAAAAACATTTTATATTGTGACAAATGATAATTTGATGTTATTCCTGAAAAGAAAATATTTTTGGAAAGGAAGAAATTCATCATTATCAGCATGTTCTCCTTTTCCAACAATTTTCGAGAAAAAATTGGAATGCATCTCCTAATATAATATCTGTCCATAGAAATCTTTTTAAGGATGGAAGAATTTTTTCTAATAGGAGAAATTTCTCCTTCCCTACAATTATTTAAGAAGTTGTCTGCTACTCTTCCACAGCCAAGCATGACAAGTTTTGAGCATTTTAATTGAACCTGTTACCTTAAAGTAAATTTTGTACATGTAAATTATTTTTAGATTCTTTCTTAGTTATCCATTTCCCACATACAGACGCTACATCAGAAGTAGTCTGTTAGTGGTAAAGGGTTAAACATTTTCTAGATGTAGATGCTTTCTGACGCCTCTGCAGCAGACAAATTTTGAAAACATTATTGCAAATGGAGAAATTGCTCAAAATTGGCAATTTCTCCTTTTGCCACAATGTTTTCATCTCTATTAAATTAATTGAGATTTTTAGTATTTTTAGCCCACCTATGCATGAAGTGCAAGGTGCGCTTTTGTGATCGCTCACCGTCCGTCGTTCGTCCGTTTACGTTTTCCTACAAACGACTTCTCCTCCTAAACCAATTAACTAAATTCAAAATAATTTTACAGGAATGTTCCTTGGGTGGATCTCTTTCAAACTTGTTCAAAGAATTCTATTCCATGCAGAACTTTGGTTGCCACAGCTACAAAAAAAGGGAAAATTAACCAAAACTTAAAAAATCTTCTTGTCTAAAAGTAGAAGGCCCATGCCTTTGATATTTGGTATGTAGCATCATCTAGTGAACCTCTACCAAGATTGTTCAAATTTCTGGGGGGTCACTTGCTTTTTCATAGACTCATATAGGGAAAAAACTTTAAAAATCTTCTTGTCTAAAAGTAGAAGGCCCAGGCCTTTGATATTTGGTATGTAGCATCATTGTGGACCTCTACCAAGATTGTTCAAATTATAGCCCTGGGGTCAAAAATGACCCCATCCCGGAGTCCCTTAATTTACATAGACTCATTTAGGGGAAAAACTTTAAAAATCTTCTTGTCTAAAAGTAGAGGACCCTGGCCTGTGATACTTGGTATGTAGCATCATCTAGTGGACCTCTCCCAAGATTGTTCAAATTATAGCCATGGGGTAAAAAATGACCCCTCCCTCTGGTCACTTGATTTACATAGATAGGGAAAAAACTTTAAAAATGTTCTTGTCTAAAAGATATTTGGTATGTAGCATCATCTAGTGGACCTTTACAAAGATTGTCCCCATGGGTCACTTGTTTTTCATAGACTCATATAGGGGAAAAAACACTGAAAAAGTTTGATTAAATCAGGTGAGCAATATAGGACCATTATGGTCCTCTTGTTAATTATACATGTACATATATACCATATAGTACTTTCTCTTTACTTAACCCTTTCCAACCTGGAACAAATCTGCAGCAAACCACTTTGAAAACATTTTGGTTTTATTTTGGAAAATGTATTAATAGGAAAGTGTAATTATTTGATAGAGTAAACAAATTGTGATAAAGGGGGAAATTGTTCATCATGAACAATATGTCCTTTTGTCACAATGTTTTTCAAAATGTTCTTATTTAGAGGTGGCAGAAAGCATCTACATGTCGAAAAGGATTAATCCTTAACCACTTACAGACTACTTCTGATGTATCCAATGAAATGAACACATAAATTTCTCCGTATGAATATATTTTATTTTCCAATTAAGATTTTAGTAATCACCTTCAAATTCCTTGTATGTGACAATGGGTCTATAAATGCTTCTCTTATGCCATTTAATCATAAATATTAGGTTATTTTTCAAAGCCTTGTGTGTAAAATATTTTCTTTCACAATATCTACGACAATTAAAGTTAAGATTTGAGATTTAATGTTACACTTTTACTTTTCAGCTCACTTGTGCACGAAGTGCTCAATGTGAGCAATTGTGATCACATTTTGTCCTGCGTCTGTCCGTCGTCAACAATAGCCTTGTTAACAATCTACAGGCTACGTTTTGCATCAGATCTTCATGAAAATATATCAGAACATTAATCTCTATCAGATCTTGGACAAGTTAGAATATGGGTCATATTGGGTCAGAAACTAGGTCACTAGGCCAAATTGAAAGGAAATCGTGTTAACACTCTGGATGCTGCATTTTTAACTTGAGCATGTTCAAACCTTTTCAGATGTTTGTCTTGATGATCATGTAGTCCCTATTTCAAATATTGGTCATGTCTTTTTTAAAAACTAGGTCACTAGGACAAATTGAAGGAAAATCGAGTTTAGTGTAGAAGCCGAATTTTGATTCAGCATCTTCAAATTTTGTCAGAATGTTTCGCTGAATAATATATATGTCAAGGTCGAATATGAGTCATGCCTGATCAAAAACTAGGTCACAAGGCCAAATTGAAGGAAAAAGTTGTTAAAACTCTTGAGGCCGCATTTCTACTATGAGCAAGTTGAAACTTTGTCAGAAGGATTATCTTGATGATATCTAGTCCATGTTCGAATATGGGTCATATCAGGTAAAACAAAAAATAGGTCAAGAGGCCAAATACAGGAACATCTTGTTAACACTGGAGGTTGCATTTTAAATCTTTGTCAGAATAATTGTCTTGATGTGTTTTGCATTAGAAATAATTCAGGTGAGCGATAAAGGGCCATAATGGCCCTCTTGATTAAAGATCAATTTCAAACCAAAGGCTCAAGGTGTTCCATTGTGATCACTCACTGTACGGCGTACGTCAAACGGTCAAATATTCTCTGAAACTGCTGATGCGATATTAACCAAACTTGACATGAATGTTACTTTGGTGACCCTCATTAAAAATTGTTCAACAATTTATATTATACCTATAAATTGGTTTGCTGCGGTTTCAGAATGGGGTGGAAATTGCAAAACTTTAAAAATTGTTCTCTGACATGTGAATCCGCTTCTTCGACCAAGATACAATATTTGTATCAGCCTTTCAGACCGGTTATAAAAGGTAGTCGCCAGGTGACATCAGAAAAGGGCTGAAAAGAAGAAATTACCCAACGACCTCCGCCTAGTCAAATACTTTTAAAAATCAACTGTAATTGCCAAATTATACTGTTTAATTTTAAGTGTTTTTTCGTAAATAGGTAGCACCTATAGATATATTAGTGTACATATATTTTAGTACACCAGTCAGCAAATCTCAATGCCTTACATGCAAAAACATCAAGGTAATAGCAATTTTTAACAATTTTCTTTTTTTTCGCTTTTTTCTCTGACATATGGGATTCAGTCCCTTTAACCCTTTCCCAGTTAGAGAATTGGCTATTTTACTACCTTATCTCCATATAAGGCTATGCTATCTGATAACAGTATTCCCATAGACATAATTG
This sequence comes from Serripes groenlandicus, assembly GCA_031761405.1. Lineage (NCBI taxonomy): Eukaryota > Metazoa > Mollusca > Bivalvia > Cardiida > Cardiidae > Serripes > Serripes groenlandicus. Next base: position 134,361,073 of record JASEVX010000004.1, read on the forward strand.
GAAAAGTGTAGTGATTTGATACCTGTCTATTTTATACCACTATTACTATATCAAACATCGTTTAAACCTTTTTTGTATAAGAATAAAGTCTGTAGCCAATTAAATTGTCTTTCTAATGGTATAAAAAAAGTATATCATTGGAAGAGTAGTATGTACGACATGGAAGGAAGAAAGGGAGATAGACGTTTTTTGTGTGTTTTTTACTGTAATAAATTACATGAACATTTGTGTTTGTAATTATTTTTATAAATAAAAACACCATACTAAATATATTATTTAAATGCCTTTAAATCTCAATAAGGAAAGACATAAATGAACGAGTTTGGATGATTGGATCGTTGTTGAATGATAACAATTAATCAGAAAAGACTCATCATCAGAATAAAAAATGTCCGATAAAACAAAATCAGCCATCATTAAATACAGACATAATATTTCAGTTACTAATTATAAAGTGTAAGCTAATTGATCTGATCAATTGATTGTTTTAAAACTGACATCGTCTTTTGTCTGTCTGTAATATTTTATGCATTGCATGATGGTCATTTCATTATTTTATTACCCCTAATTTAATGGACATGCCAGCAGATGCTACTAATCAGCGTATCAAAGCCTGATCGGTGGTTGATGGTTTATATTTGATTGAGTTTTATGACCTTTAAATTCCAATAAACAACAGTACAGACGATTGACGCCTTTTGACACATATTGTTTCCTTCTTTATTTCTATATGATTTCATGCAGATTGTACTGTTGTTATAAATAAATAATACACATGGGAAGGCCGCCGTGACATGATTGAAAATTGTGTCAAAATCTAATCAACCATAAGAGTTTTGTACACAGTTTTGCCTAGATAGTTTCAAAGTTGTCTGGTGCAGATTTGCCATAAGTGGGAAAGGGTTAATTATCCAAACCGTCCGTTATGTTTTATTTGCACCCCATTCCGTTTTATTTCAATTATAAGTATCAGTATACCCACCAATTAATTTGGATTATCCATACATTATCCACACATGACAAATTCGGAAAATCTATTTAACTTGCTGCACACAGCATTAATTTTGTCCCAAATGTGTTGTGTAAAGGATTTGTGTCACACCATACGAAAGGGGGGGGATTGTGCTGACGCAGTTCACTTGAGTAAAATGCTCACACGCTATGACGTAAGCATTTCCCATAGGCTCTCCCAAAATTCGGTGTTAAAATCTGTGACCTTTTGTGTTTGTGAAATTGGATGATTTCATTTGGATTATAAAGGATTTTTATGCAGTTTTGTGAGAAATCATTTGGATTACAAGGGATTTTTATGCAGGTTGTGATAAATTATTTTAAAATGCATTCTCTAACAAACAAATAAATATTTTGAAAGTTTGGTCGAATATAAAAAAATGAATTTACCCTTTTATTGAACACGTCGACCATTTTCTTGTTGAAGACGCGTTTGTAGCAGACGACTTTTGAAAAACATCGTGACTTAAGGAGGCATTGCTCAAAAGGAGCAGTTTCTCCTTTTACCATAATGTTTTCAACATTACCATTATGTTTTCAACTGTTTGCAATGATTATACTTTATAGAATTTCCTAATTTCTAATGTTTTAAAAAACTTTTTTACAGTCATGCCAAGGTCGTGTTTTTGTTTACCTTCCATGGACATGCGATGTAAGAATTGCGCATAGAGAAATACACAGTCACGGTTTTATATTATCATTTACTGACAAACTTTATATAGTAACAATATGTTGTGATCCTTGGAACTGCATTTTGAATAATTGAAGTTTAGGTTTATTAATTTTCGGGAATAATTTTCTTACGGAAAAGTCGAGAATTAAGATGTTGAAAATCAGACGCGGGGGAATGCGTATCTATGAGGGAACCGTGAGACGCGGGGGAATGCGTATCTATCGGGGAATCGATAGATGCGGGGAATGCGTATGTAAGTGGGAAAGGGTTAATTAAAATCAGACATGCAGATTAAGAAGAGAAGTATTTCATTTGTCATTCAACCAACCAACCACCCTTCTGATGCTGCAGTGTTTTGCATAGAATTTAAATTGTTGAATATCATTTGTTAAAGGCAATCAGAACACTGTTAATTAACAACTTCCCTCATTTAGACATTTTCTGATGCCTCTGCAGCAGACAGCTTTTTGAAAACATAGTGATAAAAGGAATTGCTCAAAACGAGCAATTTCTTCTTTTGCCACAATGTTTTCCACTGTTAGTCATAGGTTATCCATTGAATTAAAGAGATTTTCTATTTTTTTTAAAAATATGTTCAAAGCCGTCTGCTGCAGAATTGTCGTATGAGGGAAAAGAGTTAACTTTACGTCAACTTTTTCATCGTCGATTTCATAGAAGACTGCCATACGTTTTTAAATGTTTAAGTTTGAGATGCATAGGCCTATAAGTATGAAAATATGTAGATCTACGTCTCGAAATAATTTATTATTATTAATGAAAACATATTTAGCCTAGTTATTATTTATATATAAACAACCCATCGTCCCACGAAAACACATTACATTTCAACAAGTACAAGTGTTTCTCCGAAGTGTATACTGGAAGAACAGGAGTGAGACATTTACAATGAAGAAAAATATTGAAACTTACCTTGCAAATAGATAATGGCATAGATAATTATGTGCGACAATGCTGGCGTAGACAAAACAAAACTACAAAACCGTTTCCTGCATCCGTTTTGATGCTCGCTGCTACTATTTGTTACGTCATGGACTACAACAACAACTACAGTATGGTACATGTAGGTTCACGCATGCTTACCAACCCTCCAGATTCAATCGTGAGTCTCACGATTTGAAGGGCGTAACCCCACCCCCAAAAAAGGCCAAGCTATTGTTGCTTAAAACACAATTGAGGAATTCTACTTCTCTTTAGAACAGTAGACATCGGTTTAGCTTCAGTTCATGTTCTTGGAATCTGGTCAACATCTCGGCAATACACTGCAGATGACTGTTGAAGTCTTTCCAAAGAACGATAACTCAATCAAAGCATGCGAGCATTTTATTAACCTTTGCAAATACGGCAGTCTGTGCATCTCATCTTTGGTTTCTGGCTCTGTGTAGCTAGCTTTGTAAACCATGCACTCTCTGCTACTTGGCTCCAGCTGTATTCTACCAATGGCAATGGAAACACCTTGCTTGCTAATCTATTCACGATACAATGGTCGAATGAATGTATATTGTTTTATGGCGCATCGACAGCTAAGGTCATTTAGCGCGCAATTAAGTTTAAGTATTCATGATCCCTGGGTAAACAAACCAGTACTAGGCTAGAAAATGTGCCTTGTCCAAGGGCACTCCACCATGACCGTAGTGCCGCGACTGGGGATCGAACCCGGGACACCCGGTTTCGAAATCCCCGACGCTAACCACTCGACCACAGCGGATTCCTACAATGGTCGATGCTCCAGTGAATAGATCCATCAACTTTCCTGATCTTTACAGGCGAAAACCTCCATTCCATTATTTCTTCTGGCATTACACTTGGTCCAAATTGTACCATTCTCTCCTCATCCAAATTCTTTGGCACTTGACCTGCCTCCAAATCATTTGTTAACGTGCTAGCCCTTTCACTCCAGCATCTATGAGCTTGACAATCTCTCAGCAGCTGGTGAACTTTGACACTTTCGTCATACTGTTGATGCCCAACTTCTCTTCCTTCTTTGTCTGGTAGGACTTCAGACACAGGATAGGCTCTTCCCACTTCCTTGCCTCTTTTCAGCAGCCAATATCGATATGTTGTGGTGATCAATCACACATATGATGGGCTCTGAATCCTCACCAAGGACAACTCTTGCAACACGTGACTTCAGGTCATCGACTGTCTCTATCACATCAGTTGGCATCTTCATTTTCATGCAACGTTTAACCATGACTATGGTATTGGGGGGCACATCTCTTCTCTTTGCAATGGTGACTCTGCTTACAAATGGATAATTTGCACCGTCGATGGTCATTCTCATTTTATGGCCACCAAGGGTCATCTGTATCTACCACTTGTACATATGCTCGACAGTATCATCTGTAATACTTTTTTTGCGGATCTCGGCTTGCGTCCGAATCCATTGTTAGACCTTTGCTCTGTATCTGAAGGTTGGTCTAGTTCTTCAGCATGACTCTATGGCAATCTATCTTTCTTCAGGTCCAGTCATGCTTTTCTGAAATGGCTGGACTCCCCACTACCATAACAAGCACTACTAACCTGTCTTTGGCGTAGCTTGATAAGTTCTGCCAGCAAATCCTGTAGCTTGCTTAAGGATTGCTGCATCACCTCACAATGTCCATGCATCTGTGTCTATTATGCCTGGGCATAATTTGGTAGCCATCTCTTTGTCTGCATACCAGTCTGGCAAACCATTTAATGTTTTGGTTCACTGCTAATGACCTCTTGTAAACTTTCTGACCCCTCTGGGACTTCCAAACGTAGAGCTGTGGGTGTGATCAGGTTTAGGATTTACATCGCGCCAAATGTCTCGTCAGACATTGGCAACACCTACGCCCTGATATCATCAATCTATCTTGTGAATATTGCCCAATGGCAGTTTACTTGTTTACAAAAGTCACTATTTTGGTTTACTGCTAACGACTTCTTGTAACCTTTTGGACCCCTTTGGGACTTCCAAACGTAGAGCTGTGGGTGTGCTCATTACAATAAATATATTTACAATAGTCACATCCCCCACAAGGCAAGTATTCTATGCGTTCACAGGCTCTACATTTAACTCCAAGAGCCGGCATCCTTGATAGAGCATCTGCATTCCCGTATTTTGCACCAGCTCGATGTATCATGGACCAAGTTGTACCATTCTCTCCCCATCCATATCTTTGACAACTCCTCCATACATCTTGCTAACTGGCCTTGAGGTTCTATAAATCGCAGTAACCAAGTGAGACTGGAATGATCTGTTCTTTTCTCTTGCCATGGTCATTAATGTTTGCAATAACTGAGCGGCCCATATTGCGGTGGCTCAGCTATGCATATGTATCATATTGTTTTAATCCAGTATGTGACATGCATCTGCTGAAAAACTGCTCTATCTCATCCATATAGTTTGCCCGTGATGTTCTGTCATCTTGTTTGTCCATCAGATTTTCTTCTGTGGTATAGTACTAAGTAGACTCAAGTTGCAATGCTGGGTCTGGCTTGTGTATTGTCACAAAATGTGGTAAAATGCAGTTATAATTTTATTTCAAATTTAACCTTTTCAAATTTATTAATCAAATATCAATAAATTATTATACATGTTCACTAGGTGACCAGTCTTGCATGTACATTTATCCATGCACAAGACTATAACATTTGACCAAATAGGAAATTAAAATCCCATGCAAAAATGAAATTTACTAAATTATTTACTATCCCCTGCAGAATAAATTATCGGACCTGGCAAACCAATGTTTTCAATAAAACAATTAAAAAAATAAACAGTATTTGTTTTCAAAGAATTGGACCACACGCGACAATCACAGAGTAGCCTTTGCACCGAGCAAGCACTTATTCAGAGACCTTCTTTTGCAATGACACAGCCGGAAATTTATCTTCGGGCTGTATGCGCACGCACTTCGATCTCTAACCGAAAGTATATCCTACAAAATAAGCTTTGGGCCTATTTGCAACACTATTCGGGGAAATTTGGACAAATACCACGCGAATTCAATTGACTTTCTACTCACGACCTCCTCCGAGCTTGGTAACTATCAACCTCTAATGGCTGTGACCTTAAACAGCAAAGTTTTCTCGGTCCCACTCCCTTCTGTTGGCAAAGATCTTCAGCAGGATTCGAATCACTTTTGACACCAGTAAAGTGTCTTGCCTGGTGTCTTGTCTCTGCCGTGTGTGTGTGGTCTTAAAAGACCGTCAGGGTATGTGTTGTTCTCTTCTTGTCCGTCAGTCTTTGTCAGTCTGCACCCTAAGAGAACCAGTTTAGAACTGCCTAGTCATGTGGTGGGAGAGACGGGTTATCTCCCCTTATTGGTCAGTGAATATATATATAGTAGACTGGTACCAGGTCCATAATCACTACAGCCCCTTCCATTTTTCAAAAGCAGGCGTCTCTATTTCTCATCATGTAAAAAGAATTTTGGTATATTTTGATAAGGCAAACAATACGGATTTCAGGTGAGTTTGTATTGTTTTCAAAAACCTCAACAGTGCCATTGGCGCTAAAAGAGTTGAAACCATTCCGTCACAAGAGAGCATAGTTTGTATCGAGATTTATATAATTGAACAATTGTTTCCGGTCAATTGTTTGAGGAATCCGCCGTGGCAGAAAACGACGTAAAACCATAATAAAACAGACTGGTTGATTGATTGTGACATTTAGAATAGCCAATTATGTGTGTCCGAATTTATGAACACATTTCAAAATCATATAAACAGTTTTGCTAGAATCATGTTGAACAAAACTGTCCGCGTGCTCACACCGATAACCACCATGTTGAACAAAACTGTCCGCGTGCTCAACCCGATAACCACCGTGTTGAACAAAACTGTCCGCGTACTCAAACCGATAACCACCATGTTGAACAAAACTGTCCGCGTGCTCAAACCGATAACCACCATGTTGAACAAAACTGTCCGCGTGCTCAAACCGATAACCACCATGTTGAACAAAACTGTCCGCGTGCTCAAACCGATAACAACCACTTCGGTGGTACAGTTTTAGAGCTTCCGCCTCGCGTTCGAGTCGTACCAAAGACGTTAACATGGTAGGCATAGTAATAAGTATCTCTCCTTGGCGCTTAGGGTTATGTGGTTAGTATAACGACTGCCTCACTTTTCAGGATTAATGAGACAGTAGAACTGTCAACCCAGGAGAATCCGTGTTACAACTGAAACATTGTAAAACACCAAACAAACATTGATATCCTATTTAAGAATACTAAAAACTTGTTCATCAGTGCAAAATAAATAAGCACAGATTAATACATTTGCTATAAGTTTTTTATCATATATTACAAATTTATTATATTACAAAACAATGTAAAATTATTTGTTTTCGTCATGTATAATACAATCTCTCTTTTCTTTTGTGTAAAAATGATTCTTGTTTAAAGATAAAGTATTGGCAAACTAGTGGACTACACCTGCTCGAAGGGCATTTGGCATGATGAGATTCTTGACTAAATAACTATGTGTAAAATACACAGTTTTCATATTGTGTCCCTTATTTTTTAACACAATTTGTTTCAATAACAGTCTGACCATAACCAGATACATATAAACACATCTGTCTCTACCATAACGAAGAGGCCATTTTATCACTTCCTAATGCCAAAGTTACATACAAAACTTGTCCCATCCAGGGGCGTAGCTTTGCAATAATCAATGTGTAGGCCGTAAGGTAAAGTATCGACCCGGATCAGCCTAAGCATGCCACACAGGCCTACCCGGATAGACACTTTTCGCCTCCTGTGGATTTTCTGTTTCAGGAATAACTACTCTACACATCTATCCCCCTAAGACGGAATGTGTCGGCCGCATCAGTCTGCGCGGACAGCGCAGGCTGATCTGGTCGATACATTACGCAGATGTCTATCGCCGCAGCTGCATGGGGCATTTTGAGAAAAAATGTGTAGGCACTTGCCTGCAGTGCCTAAAGGGAGCTACGCCCCTGCCATCTGTCTCCTTTTCATGTCTTATTCAGAATATATGCCAATTATCAATGTGTTTAGTTAGAAATCCAAGAAGGCCGACACTGGACCAAATAGTTCACATTGGGAACATACAAGTTTAATTTACTATGTATGTGAGGATTACAAAAATGTAGATCAAAACAATATATCCTTGGGTGCATGGGAACCCATTTTCCAACTCGACTTTCCATGTTGAGATTCTTGTCCATTTCAATATAAATATTCAATTTGTTTATCTTTACTTTCCTTGTTGGGTGAAAATGATTCTTGTTTCAAAAACGACCCCTTTGAAAACTTGTCGACTGTACCTCGAGGTTTATTCCAAAAGTTATATCTACGAATTAATATAACTTGTAGAGAGACACTGTCGACTCAAGCACTTAACAGGGTCAGCGTTATTTATCCGCGTGTCCATGTTGTAAGGTGGAGTCTTAATAGCTCACTTAGTTACAACGAGGGGTCATCAATCCAGGGGTTAATCGCTTGATATGAAGGCAGTAAAATATCACCGTATTCCAATTTTCTGTAGAAAAGAACTACTTTTCCTCAGAACTAAACGTTTAATTGGATTTTTCATACATTTGTCTATCTGTTTAAGCACTTGTGGAGAAACGTCACACAGGCCGGTTTTACATCTAATAGCAAAATGCTCACAGTTGTTTCTCATGAGATCGTACGGCCCCCACAAATCGGGCGTGTTAATCACTTCCCTGGCCAAAGATACCGTCGCATCGGAAACTAAACAAGTCTTGGTAGGGTAGTTAATTCTTAGGAGGGTGGAGTCCTTCATAAACCGCGCCAAATCAGCTTGTTCTACCTTCATATCAGCGAGGTCCTGACCCCCGAAGTCAGCCACGCCTTCCTCGTAACTTAGAAATATACCGTGATGGTAATAGGACATGAAAAATCGTTTGTGCTTCACAGCTAGATGGTCGCCTGACTTTAGTTGTCTGTTGGATAAACGAAATATAAATAAATGAGATACAGTCAAACCTGTGTTTAACCCTTTACCTCATACGACAATACTGCAGCAGACGACTTTGAACATATTTTGTCAAAATATAGAAAATCTCTAAAATTAAAAGGATAACCTATGACGAAAAGTGGAAAACATTGTGGCGAAAGAAGAAATTGCTCGTTTTGAGCAATTTTTTCTTTGTCACTATGTTTTTAAAAAAGCCGTCTGCTGGAGAGGCGTCAGAAAGGGTCTATATGAGGCAAATGGTTAAGACACATTTGTATAGCAATTTCCTGTCTATAGCAACCACAATTTTAATTTCCCATTTTGTTCTGCATAAATGACCCTGCAATTAAAGACCACGTGTAAACAAAGACCAGATTGTTCTCTTCCATTGGGTGGTATTTAAACACCGGCTGGACTGTTTATGAATACAGAGCTCTAGATATGATGTTTATTTCAGGTTCTAAATTCCTTATTTAACTCTTTAACTGCCGAATTTAACAAAGTCGACTTTTCCATGATGGAAATTGGACCACTCCATTTCTGATCCAAAAGGAAATTTGGTAAAATGTAATGTCAAAGTTGCAGACAATGCAATGCTGGAGACGAGCTGTCTCACCTGAATCTGCATCGTTTGCAAACTACTTTGGCTGCTAGAGAGTTAAAGCTTAAAAACTATGTTGTGGGTACTCTAAAGAATAGCCTCATTTGGACGATCCTCTTGAGTATCACAACGTAGAGTTTGATTTAATGATATGAGAGACATTGAGGGTGAAATAGCACTTTACTCACTCTTATCTAATCGCCTCCATATCCTTATACATGTACATAAGTAGTCGAGCCAAGTAACCGCAGTCGATGACGACCAGGGCTATCAATCCAGGGGGTCGCGAGTTCGAACCTCGGCTCGGTCATTCATTTATTCCGTGTGAAGCTAGTCAGTTACCTGGGAAGTTTGTTGCGAGAGGTACAGGTGCGAGTAAGGAAACACACGTAAGGCGAACCGGCCGTCCTGATAAAACTGAAATACCGTTGAAAACGAAATTAAACAGTAATCAATCATTCAAATACAAATATGTAACCTATAAACGCCATATGGATAATTCATTTCGAGGGCTTGGCGTGAAACGGTTGTAACTAAAAACCTATTTTGAAAACCCTGGTTTATGGGCAATTTTGACCCTTTTGTAAACAATGCAAATTTCCATTGTTTACCAAGAAAAATGATTTAACGCTTATAAAGACTTCATGGTGAGGTAAATAACCTTGGTAAGAAAATACCAATTTTAGTTACAACCGTTTCAGCCAAGCCCTCGATTTTTGTGGCGATTGGTTTGACAATCGCCACAATGCTAACAGAAACAACAACAACGAAAAATATTTACATAGTCGGTTTTGAACAATCGGTTGATATTTTTTTTCCTTACTGCAAACTAATTTACTCACATCCGTTATAGTTCCATCATTGATGCAGAGACGTGATTAATAATAATTATGTCAGTGCTACTTTGGTACCGGATTGTTACTAATATTTGAGTTTTATCGAGACATTATCTACATAGAGTTAAAATATGTAAATATTATCTTTGTCATGATTTGGCAGATAATAAATATCATTGCGCGTTCTGCCTTGCAAATAACGGCAACTCTGATGATACTCAAATCTGGAAATTCCAAAAGGTTCTATAAATAGCTCGCGAGACCAAAAACCAGAAGAGCTTGTAAATCTCAATATTATAAACGCTTTATTTTGTAGTTGTTTAAATATATGAAAGCGTCTAGATGATAAGACTGATTTATAAAGGTTTAAAGGACACACGATGTCAGTGTGTACACACGTTATGTATACACGTCTGCACGTTCTAGAGTCAATTAGCAATCAATGCTGACAGTGTAGCCTAATTTAGTTTGGAGATCGAGCATTATAATATATGCCTATATTTTTATAAATTGAACAGTTTGTCAAATAGTGAAATTGTGCTTTTGGAGCATGTTTTGTGGTTTTTTTTGCACTCACATTATTCGAAGCAGTTTAACAACCTCAGAGACATATAAATACACTGTGTTTATATGTCTCTGACAACCCTCAATCATGCAATATGAAGGGACTAAATTGAACAGACCTGTTTAATATCGGACATCGTTGAAACAAACACCAAACTAATGGATACTGTTTTCTCTCCTTTCTTGATAACAATTTAGTCATTTCTAAAGTGTAAAATATATTTTATCTTAATATGGCCTAACGACCTGGTGATAAACATGTGATTACCCGAACAATTTAGATTACAAATAGCCATTCTAATGAGCTAAAACGGTAGTCTATCGAATACCAACTAGATTTTTCATAACTTTGGAATGGCCTAATTTTGAACACATCATGACCAATTTCAGAACGTAACTAATAATTACCAAGACAACATTCTGGCAAACTAACATTATTCTACTGTCAAAAGATGCAGGGTTGATACATTCCCAAACATACCCGCACCAGAGTCATCGCAAGCCCTACACCGATATACTGCTTGTTACTTTGCAGGATTTTCCATACGATCGCCACTACAGTGCCATTGGCGCTTTGATTTATATGAGTTTTGAGTAATGGATCATTGTGAAGCACTACACGGTAAAACCATGGCGTCCATTTCACCTAGTAGGTGATTGACAAACAAAACGCCAGACAGAAAAAATAGTTACCCTATTTCTGCCTCTTCACTTGAATATTCCAGTTGATGGTCGCCATGCTCTTCTTGTATATTAAGAGCTTCTTCAACAAGATTTTTGCTTCGTCCGTCTGCCATCTATAGTGTTCTTTGATCATGGATAAGTGGCTATATGACCTTGGCTTAATTTAAATATACGTATCTAGGACCTGAATAAAAAGAACAACTAGATGAGTAAAATAACACTTTCAGTGAACAGATACGGAGGAGTGAACTGAACTTCTCCACATAATATCTTTCTTGTGTCTCAACCAATCATAAGATGTGGGTACTCAGAACTACTGCACCAATGTCTTCCAAATAAGGTGTGTTTATGTCATGTTATAACATTCTAATATGACCCCCCTAACCATTATCGTGTTGGTCTTGTGTCAGTTAGTATGTACATAACTTTGCCGATCCATTTTTAAACAAAACTGATCAAATTTGAAGCTCATTGAGACATTATCCTAAATTCAGATTACACATGCAAGACGTTTCACGCTTACATTGTTTAGAGGATCCAATCGAGGATGATATCAAAAAGCTTATCAACAAGTTACACACTTATTCCTCTGTTCTAGAGACCGCCTCGGTAGTGTAGTGGTAGGGCGTCCGCCTCGGCTGCGGGATGTCATTGAGTTATCAATGAGTTACACACTAATTCCTCTGTACTAGAGACCGCCTCGGTAGTGTAGTGGTATAGCTTCCGCCTCGGCTGCTGGATGTCATTGAGTTATCAATGAGTTACACACTAATTCCTCTGTACTAGAGACCGCCTCGGTAGTGTAGTGGTATAGCTTCCGCCTCGGCTGCTGGATGTCATTGAGTTATCAATGAGTTACACACTTATTCCTCTGTACTAGAGACCGCCTCGGTAGTGTTGTGGTATTGCGTCCGCCTCGGCTGATGGATGTCATTGAGTTATCAATGAGTTACACACTAATTCCTCTGTACTAGAGACCGCCTCGGTAGTGTTGTGGTATTGCGTCCGCCTCGGCTGCTGGATGTCATTGAGTTATCAATGAGTTACACACTTATTCTTCTGTTCTAAAAATCTCGTCGGTAGTGTAGTGTTACGGCGTCCGGCTCGGCGGCAGGATGTCGTTGGTCGAATCGCCGGCCGGATCATAATAAGTACTTTAACACTGGTAGTAATGGCTGCCCTCCTTGGAGCTCAGGGTTATGGGGGTTACTCTCCGTTAGCATTACGACTTACTGGCTGGTGTCAGGATAAATGGACCGGTAGTACTGGTTCGTTACCCAGGA
>JASEVX010000004.1:134373863-134417077 GCA_031761405.1 Serripes groenlandicus
CTGTCTCACCTGAATCTGTATTGTTTGCAAAAACCTCAATATTGCCTTTGGCGCTGAAAGAGTTAAACCCCACACTTTATCTATAGCCGACTTACAGAAATTAAATGAAATTAATGAAAGTAGTAATATTGAAAAGAGTTGAAAACATTATGGCAAAAATGAGACATTGTACATTATGAGCAACTTCTACTATTGCCACAATGTTTTCAAAAGTCGACTACCACAGAGTCTTCAGAACGCGTCTATATGTGAGGAAGGGTTTAATACATGAATACATAGTTCAATTGAACATTTGACAATGAGTGTTATTTTGTAGCATATTTTTGCCATACACGGCCAGATATATGCAGGATGTAATTTACACAAGCGTACATTCCTAAAATAAAACATTTCGTCTTTTCCGCTACGCTAATTACGGCATATTTGGAAAGCTATACACGTTTCAATTTGTTTATCCGGGCATACAACACACTGTGTACTGTGAAATTTTCTTTTATGTAAATATCGAAAAAGAAAAAAGAAAGAAATACCACTAAAACACTACCTTACCTCTGTTCCTCCTACGTCTCTATCAGCAGACGATTGGAAAAACACGAATTATCTTACAGTTACAGTTACATTCGGAAGCTGTGTCCAATACTATTCACTTAAAACTTCACGAAACTTTATTAAGAAATAGCAGGTACGAGATATAAAACTGGGTCCCGATTGTTTTTAAACGTCTGCTGAAGAAACGTCAAACCGGTAGCTCGGTCAGTAGCGACGCGGGCTTTCAATCCAGGGGTTGTGAGTTCGGATCCCAGCTCGGTCGACATTCTTTCCGACGTTTGACAAAAGTCACTGTGACAAGCGTCATTCGTCGTTCACCAGTGGGCTTAAAGTATATGTGGAAAAGCGGCCCGTTGCTTGTGTGAGAAAACTAGGAAACACATAAATAGGCGAATTGGCCGCCGTGATATGACTGAAACAGTGTTGAACACGGCGTTAAACCCCAATCAATCAATCAATCAATCAATCAATTAATCAATCAATCAAAATGCGTCTGCTGTGTGAAATGATAAAACAAATATAAAATGGTTCACCGTTAGATGATGTCAGACTACAGGTCATGTAGATCCACTTCTAAACGAATGTTACATGTGCATAGTGATCTTGTCGCATTCCCCGTTTCTGTTTCACTTAATCCTTTCCCCACCTACATGCGTAGTATGACATATGTGAATTGAAAACAGTGTGGCAAAAGAAGAAATTGCTCATGATGAGCAATTCCTCCTTTAGTACAATGTTTTCAATTCAATGCAATTATTATTATTTATTTAACACTAATTTTCCAAATTGTTAACGTTTATATATTACACAATGATTCAAGTTGACTGATCGTGTGTGTATTTACACCTGAGTCTGAAGGTATGTTTGATAAGGTAGAGTAAACGATTAAAATACGTGTTGTTACCTCTTCCCCATATACAGATGCTTTCTCGCGCCTCTGCAGCAGACGACTTTTGAAAACATTGTGACAAAAGGAGATTTTGCTTTCAACAAAGCAATTTCTCCTTTTGCCACACTGTTATCAATTGTATGCAATAATTATACTTTCATTTACAGAGATTTTCAATATATTTGCCTAGATGTTTTCATAGTCGTCTGCTGTAGGCCTATATTTGTTGCATGTGAGAAAATCATTGTTAAAGGTTGATTTTGCATGAACAATAAACATTCGCTCGTTTTAAAACACGTTGAAATTGGAATACATTCCCAAAATACATACAAGAGAAACTTACAAAAAGTACAAATCATCTACAGGGGTGTAGCTCCCTTTAGGCACTGTAGGCACGTGCCTATACATTTTTTTCTAAAAATGCCCCAAAATGCAGCTGCGGCGATACACATCTGCGTATGTATCGACCAGATCAGTCTGCGCTGTCCGCGCAGACTGATCCGGCCAACACATTCCGTCTGATGGGGGATAAATAGAGTAGTCATTCCTGAAACAGAAAATCCACAGGAGGCGAAAAGTGTCTATCCGGGTAGGCCTGTGTGGCATGCTTAGGCTGATCCGGGTCGATACTTTACGCAGAGTCCATAATGTTGATTTTCTTACGAGACAGCTACGCCCCTGAAAACAAGGTCTTGAATGTATAAAGTTAGTTCAGGCTAAGGAAGTTCAAGTAACACTCAAAGTTTAAATACAGATGACTATATTCAAGACAAGTGTGATGCTCAGGCTTAGTCGTCGTTTAAATTGGAGACATTCATTTTTGGAAAAGGATACCATCACTGTTGTGGGTAGACATGTCGAAGACACGTTACGAAACTTTTAGTTTTAAGAATCATGTAAACACTAGCTGTACGTAAATGATAAGTTATTTAACTAGAATAATCTGGATATCTCGCCTAAACGTAAATGATTTTCTGTCGGAACTGCTGTATGGAAGAGGAATCCGTGGGTAGATGAGGATCGATGTTCGTGAACCCTTTCTCGTGGTAAAACACAGACTGACGATAGAAATTAAACATTTGTCGTTTAACGTGGAGTCATTTAAGTGCATTAAAATGACATGTGGAAACATAGATATGCTTCTCATTATAGGACATTACTCGCTTCAGATTGTATTTAAACAAGGTTACCTATGAACTGATCACGTGAGAATAAACAGGTCTATGTATGCGACATTTTCAACGAAGAAAGACAGTTCATCAAGTAAGACTGAACATGCAGATCCCGTGTGATTTATATAACGATATTCTTTTCGATTTGTATTTGCATTGTAAAATGTGTTTAAATGTAATTAAAACAATAATAACTTTATTTCTGATTGTTATTTTATGTTTGTTCATTGCTTTGACTGTTATACTATCAACATAATTGAGCCGTTCCACGATAAAAAACAACATTATGGATTCTGCGTAATGTATCAATCCAGATCAGCCTGCGCAGGCTAATCCGGTCCGACACATTCCGTCTCAGGGGGATAGAGGTATTGAGCAATGATTCCTTAAACAGAAAATCCACAGGAGTCGAAACGTGTCTGACCGGGTTAGCCTGCGCGGCATGCTGAGGCTGATCCGGTTCGATAATTTTCTGGTGGAACGGCTCATTTATATTTCAGAATAAGTAGTTCCAGCGATTACGTCATTTCTAAAAATAAGTAGACTGATAAAGATAAAAGTTTATCATACCAGTAGACATGTAAACAAAATGTTTATCATACCAGTGTTATACGTCACGTAATCTGCTCATTGCATGATAAATGTATTTATAGAGCGAATCAGGTCATAATATAAACTGTTGCCCGCGCGTGCGTTTACGTCACTGGTTTTCCCGATCGCGCGTTTACGTCATTGGTTTTCCAGATTATATTGTGTTTTTTTGTTGTTAATAACATTCGATTAAAGTGAATACTTCTGACTTCGTCTGTTTTGCCTTTTTAACCTTTTCCCACATTCAGCAAATCTGTAGTAGACGATTTTGAAAATGTCTACTAAAGAATATGGAAAATGAATAATTGTAGATTAAGTAAAATTACTGAAAAAAGTTGAAAACATTGTGGCAAAAGGAGGAACTGCTCATTTTGAGCAATTTTTCCCTTTGTCACGATGTTTTTAAAAGTCGTCTGCTGCAGATGAGTAAAAATGCGTCTATAGGTGGGAAAGGGCTAAACAACAATATTGGATCAGGATATATTAAAACAATAGTATTGACTCATCCGCACACAGGTGACTACGACAGTTCAAATTACACAGGGAATACCATGGAGTGTTTGCTAACCGTATAACCCTTCCCCTCATACGACAATTCTGCAGCAGACGACTTTGAACATAATTTGTCAGATGGATAACCTATGACTTAAAGTGGAAAACATTGTGACAAAAGGAGAAATTGCACGTTCTGTGCAATTTCTTCTTTTGTCACTATGTTTTCAAAACGCCGTCTGCTTTAACCCTTTCCCTCATATGACAATTCTGCAGCAGACGACTTTGAACATAATTTGTCAAAAATTGGAAAATCTCTATAATTGAATGGATAACCTATGACAAAAAGTGGAAAACATTGTGGCAAAAGGAGAAATTGCACGTTTTGTGCAATTTCCTTCTTTAGTCACTATGTTTTCAAAAAGCCGTCTGCTGCAGAGGTCTATATGAGGGAAAGGGTTAATAAAGTCTCGATTATAGGATTGATTGTTTTCGGATCTAATGCCGTTTTCAACGATTTTTCAGTCATATCACGGCGGCCAGTTCACCATTTTCTGGCTTTTCACACCAGTACCCTAAACAACAGTCGTTTCAAGCAACTGGCTGCCTTTTTCACGTAGACTGTTAGCCCATGTGTGGAAGGCGAATGGCGTTTGTCGGATTGACTGTTGTCAAAGGTCGAAACGAATGTTGGACGATCTGGGTTTTGAACTCACAACCCTTGATTGATTCGTGTAGACACACAACGAGATGGGTTGTGTGTATGGACGTTTTATTGAACATGTTGGTATACTCTATTATATTTAGATCAATGACGTACGAGCGTATATATTATGTACACTTATACATGCAGACATAAACGTTGTTTTGGTCATGTAAATCATTTCCATCATACATGATATCAACAGCACCCGTCTTTTGAAATCATCTTGGCAAAAAATATGGAAAAGCTCTATAGATTGAAATGTTATTATTGAAAAGATTGGTCACATTGTAGCAAACGGAGAAATTGCTCATTTTGAGAAATTTCACCATTTTGTCACAATGTATTTAAAAGTCGTCTGCTGCAGCGTTTATTTCTTTCCAGTAATCCAAATCGCAAACGTGGGAAACCGCATTTTCCATGTGTCACAATGTCTTTAACTCTTTCAGCGCCGAATTGTTAAAAGTAGACTCTTCCATGTTCAAAGTCGGGCGACTCTATTTTATATGGTATACTAATTGTGGATAACTAAAAGACAAACAATGCTGATTTCAGGTGTGACTCACCTGAATCAGTATTGTTTGCAAAATACTCAATATTGCCTTCGGCGCTGAAAGAGTTAAAAGTCGTTTGCTGCAGCGTTAACAATATTCCGGTAATCCAAATCGCAAACGAGGGAAACCGCATTTTCCATGTATCACAATGTCTTTAAACGTCGTCTGCATCAGCGCTAAAAACATTCCGGTAATCCAAATCACAAACGAGGAAAACTGCATTTCCGGTAAAACCTTTTCCCTCATACGACAATTCTGCAGCAGACGACTTTGAACATATTTTGTCAAAAATTAGAAAATCTCCATAATTGAATGGATAACCTATGACTAAAAGTGGAAAACATTGTGTCAAAAGGAGAAATTGCACGTTTTGTGCAATTTCTTCTTTTGTCACTATGTTTTTCAAATAGCTATCTGCTGCAGAGAGGTCAGAAAGTGTCTATATGAGGGAAAGGGTTAATTAAATGACCAAACGGAAGGCGTACATGTACCACTACTTATAAGAAGGAATCCCAGCTCGGCCAACATTCTTTTCGACGTTTGATAAAAGTCACTGTGACCTGCGTCATTTGTCTTTCACCAATGGGCTGTTTAACAGTCTTATGTGGAAAAGCAGTCAGTTGCTTGGAAAGTATGTTGTGTATGTAGGAAACGCATGAGTAGGCGAACTGGTCGCCGTAATATGACGGAAAAATTGTTGAAAACGGCTTTGAACCCTTATCAATCAATCAATCAATATAAGAAGGACGGTCTCGCGAAGAGAGAACAATATAAATAGATGTTAAGTTATGACCGTTAAATGTCAAAGGTCATATTTCAATCTTGAGCTCAATTTAAAGATGACATTTAACAAGGCAGTTTTAAATTTGGAAGCTGACAAAAAAAAGATCTCGGTCATTTATTTATTTTTCCCGTTTTAGGGGACACTACTCTTGTAAATTGTGTTGTAAAGCTTTAACAGTTAGCTCCCTTTTAATTTATTGAGTCTATTATTGATATATCACGACTATGATAACCTTTCTGTAATCTTCGGTATTTTATTCTTAAAATGAGCCGTCCCGCGAGAAAACCAACATAATGGCCTCTGCGTATCGACCCAGATCAGCCTAAGCATGCCGCGCAGGCTTACCCGGATAGACACTTTTCACCTTTTGTGGATTTTCTGTTTCAGGTATCATTACTCTATACCTCTATCCCCCTTAGACGGAATGTGTCAGCCCGGATCAGTCTGCGCGGACTGCGCAGGCTGATCTGAGTCGATACATTACGCAGAGGCCATACTATTGGTTTTCTCGCGGGACGGCTCAAATGTAATCAACTGCAAGTTCCGTTACGCCCGAATGACTATGGTGTACATGTAGGCCTATCTATACACATTAATAAGCGGTCCTCTAGGAAAACCAAACTTAACGTAAAGATTAATGCAAAATACCCTACTTGTTGTCATGCTAGGGATTCTATTGGATACTGCTTTGCATTAGTCATTTACAGGGGCATAGCTTGGCAAAAATCAATGTGTAGGCCGTCTCGTGAGAAAATCAACAATGTGGACTCTGCGTAAAGTATCGACCCGGATCAGCCTAAGCATGCCACACAGGCGTACCCGGATATACACTTTTCGCCTCCAGTGGATTTTCTGTTTCAGGAATCACTATTCTATCTAACCCCCCTTAGACGGAATGTGACGGACGGATCAGTCTGCGCGGACAGCGCAGGCTGATCTGGTCACAGCTGCATTTTAGAAAAAAATGTGTAAGCACGTGCCTACAGTGCCTAAAGGGAGCTACGCCCCTGATTAACAACGGTCTATAGCTTATTGGCAATAGTGCAGAGTCAGGTCGACTCCGCCTAACGGTATGGTTTTCAAAGAGCGCCACCGTCTCAGTGGTGTAGTGGTAGAGCGACCGTTTCAGTGGTGTAGTGGTAGAGCGACCGTTTCAGTGGTGTAGTGGTAGAGCGACCGTTTTCAGTGGTGTAATGGTAGAGCGACCGTTTTCAGTGGTGTAGTGGTAGAGCGACCGTTTCAGTGGTGTAGTGGTAGAGCGACCGTTTCAGTGGTGTAGTGGTAGAGCGACCGTTTCTGTGGTGTAGTGGTAGAGCGACCGTTTCAGTGGTGTAGTGGTAGAGCGACCGTTTCAGTGGTGTAGTGGTAGAGCGACCGTTTCAGTGGTGTAGTGGTAGAGCGACCGTTTCTGTGGTGTAGTGGTAGAGCCACCGTCTCAGTGGTGTAGTGGTAGAGCGACCGTTTCAGTGGTGTAGTGGTAGAGCGACCGTTTTAGTGGTGTAGTGGTAGAGCGACCGTCTCAGTTGTGTAGTGGTAGAGCGACCGTTTCAGTGGTGTAGTGGTAGAGCGACCGTTTCAGTGGTGTAGTGGTAGAGCGACCGTTTCAGTTGTGTAGTGGTAGAGCGACCGTTTCAGTGGTGTAGTGGTAGAGCGACCGTCTCAGTTGTGTAGTGGTAGAGCGACCGTTTCAGTGGTGTAGTGGTAGAGCGACCGTTTCAGTGGTGTAGTGGTAGAGCGACCGTTTCAGTGGTGTAGTGGTAGAGCGACCGTCTCAGTTGTGTAGTGGTAGATCGACCGTTTCAGTGGTAGAGCGACCGTTTCAGTGGTGTAGTGGTAGAGCGACCGTTTCAGCGGTAGGTTGTCGATCATTAGTATCCACGATCGGGCGTTACCAAAGACTTTAAAAAAAATGGTATTAATGACTGCCCTCCTTAACGCTCAGGTTTGCGTTACGACTGACTGATGTTGTCGGATAATTGGACCTGTAGTACTGGTAAATTACCCAGGAAACGCCGTGATATAACTGAAAAATTGTTGAAAGTGGTGTAAAATACCAAACAAAAACAATCAATCGATCACAGAGCTCCGCACCCATGTTAATTCCACAAGTTATCAGAGCAAGCCAAATACGAATAACGGTATGAATCAATGATATTAGTGTTGGGATTAATTAACCCTTTCCCTCATACAACAAATCTGCAGCAGATGACTTTATAAAAATCTCAATAAATGATAGGTTACTTATTAAATAGAGTTGATATTGTGGCAAAATCAAAATGTGCTCATTATGTTTACAAAAGTAGTTTAAGGTGGCGTCAGGAAGCGTCTGTATGAGGAATAAGGTTGACATGGCATGTCAGGGTTTGAACTCGATCTAAACATATCGTTGTGTTTGTAGTTACGGAGATAATTAGTATGACCACTCTTGACAGTTCTTGCATTCTCGATTTTACTCAAGTAACTCTTTTATGGAACATTTCCCCTAACGCTGATTTCAATGAAGTAACGCTTATACGGAAACTTACAAACGCTGATTTCACTGAAGTAACTTTTATACGGCAACTTACAAACGCCGATTTCACTGAAGTAACGTTTATACGGCAACTTACAAACGCCGATTTCACTGAAGTAACGTTAATACGGCAACTTACAAACGCCGATTTCAATGAAGTAACGTTTATACGGCAACTTACAAACGCCGATTTCACCGAAGTAACGTTAATACGGCAACTTACAAACGCCGATTTCACTGAAGTAACGTTTATACGGAAACTTACAAACGCCGATTTCACTGAAGTAACGTTTATACGGCAACGTACAAACGCCGATTTCAATGAAGTAACGTTAATACGGCAACTTACAAACGCCGATTTCACTGAAGTAACGTTAATACGGCAACTTACAAACGCCGATTTCAATGAAGTAAAGTAGTATAGGCGCCGGTTTGGGTGCAAACAAAGATGACGTAATCGGCGGCCATTTTGTTGACCTAGTTACTATTTATAGTATCTCATTTGCATATAAGGATGGACACGAGTGAGGACGCCATTTTGTAGTTATACAATGACTGCGCATGTCCATTTTAGTTCTATATTTAGAATGACATCATGGGTCTATATTTAGAAAGCTTTAACAATGGAGCAAGTGTTTCGGTAGCACCCTTCGGGCGAGACCACCAACGATTTGTCTCTAGCCTTCTACCAATAGATTCTAGCGGGTATGTTGTTGGAACCCTCGAAAATAATGGCGGGGAAATTCGACCTAACCTTTGCTACATTGTTTCGGGAAACTGAAACATCCATACGACACGATATATCCCTTTAATATGTCGTATAGTCGAGCCGAAGCACGCAGTCAAACATGTATGGTAAAGCAATAAATGTAACGTCTTACCTCGAGAACGTCCAGAGTTCAAATGACAGAGATCCCGATCTATTTTTAGACTCGGTATTTCACCATATTTTTATAAATAGATTATGTGTCATGTTCTATAAATAGATATAAAGAAATATGTAAACTGTACTTCATGTGTTGTTGTTCATTGCGTGGGATATAAGAAAAAAGAAACGAATGGTTACACTTTTTACAATTTTATTATACACATGTCTTAAGAATCACATCATAATTTAGTTTATACAGTAATTACGCGACTCAAGAGTCGTTCATTATAGTCCAAGTTCACAGGATTAAACTGTTTGATAATACGTCTCATACTCCATCCACGACATCTATGAATAGCGTAAAACAAGCAAAACTGTCCGCAGGTTTGTGTTCCATATTGTTGGAGTCGTTTTTCGTTATACATATAAGGTTGTCCATTGGTCAGCAACGCTCGTTTAAAGTGTATGTGGTAATAGGCCGGTGGGTGTCCCGCGGAATCGAAAAACTCGGCTGGTCCTCTCAATGGAAAGTAAAAGGCGACCCAGTGTTGACCCGGTTGATGACTCTTGTCCGTATTGACGATGTACACTTTAGGTCTCCATTTGATACTACGCGGTAACTTGTCAGCAGGCACAACACCTCCAAATTGTTTTACACGCCTCATTCTGTATGTCAACTGGGATGAATTCATGACTCTAATACAACGTTTCGACTCGCGTCAATCTTCATAAGCGATGGAAATTTGGCATACACAATGACTGTACACGTTTCGGGTAAGGCTTCTGAGAATTTGAGTTCCAAACGGGTATGGGCTCTCCGAGCAAATCGATCATTTAAGTCTCCTTCCGGATTGAACACGTACAAGCAGCATCCCCTTTTAAAATCTTGTCGTGTCAAATGAATAGCGCTTTCAACTCTAGACGTATACAGTCTCTGGTAGGCTTCGACGTAGTTGTCACTCTTATAGCTGGGTTGTAAAGGTGACGAGGGTGTAGACTGACTATCCACGAAAAATCCCGCGTAATTACAGTCGAAATGTTGAAAGTTCAAAGGGTTCTTCGTAAATTTTCCGTGAACGCCCGAAGACGATACCAATCCCACAATCAATTGTCTGGGAACATCGCCTTGAAATAGGTCATCCGTGATGAACGAGTACTGTCCACTAGGCACGGCGTAAGACTTAACGACGGATCTTGTATAGGGATAGAGAGCCTCTGAGTTTTTAAGTGTTTTTGACTGTCCGATAAACAGTTCGGGGTCAACTTTCACCATAGCCACTTTTAAGGCAGCTTCTTTAATGACTAATTTGTAGGCATTATCGTCAGTAGCAGTGGCTAACCGGAACGGATCTTTACTCTGCCACAGTTTGATGTTGACAGGTACTCCATTCAGTAGTAATCTGTCTTGTTGACACAGGTCGACTTGAAGACGTCCTATAACATCGTACGTTTTACTTTCAGAGGTCCATGTAGATCTTATGTAAAGTCCACTGTTTCTTCCCTCAGGGTCCGTGTCTTCCGGATGATCACTATCGTCTTTATAAAATCCTATACCATTTAGATCGTGTTGGGTTGGATTACCCAACAGCAAATCCAGGTAAGCCTTATAGGCATAATTATTTCCCACTTCGCTAGTCGGGTGTTGTTGGATATTTAGATCAATCTGTGAAAACATCGAGTGTAAGATGTTGTTGGTTACACCCACGTGGTCTGTCTTTTCCAAACTGGTCCCATCAGTTTTAACAATGTTGAAATTAACATGAAGTAACGTGTTGGTCAAATCGATATAAGCGCTGGATGTCCCCGGTATATTAAACTCAATGGCGGCGCCTTCAGTCAGTTGATTGATTGGTCGAAATGTAAGCCATTCCGTTTTCTGTGAACCGGTGTGAACTTTTGGAGCTTGAAATAAGGACAAACTGTCACCGTGTATTTCTTCCATTACGACAGTTGATCTATGTTAGAAGGCTTTTTTCTCTTGGTATCCTTTTTGGATTGGTTGGTTTTTCTTTTGACTGTAGATTTCTGTTGTTTTCTTGCTACGTCATTACCCTTATAAACTTCCTTCAACTCTGATTTGGCTAGTTCAACAGCTTGAGCCACGGGTGTCACAAAGTTAATGGTGGGTTCTTTCATCGTCCCACCCATCTGAATTTTTTCCACGACGTATTGTCCTTTATGATTAGGTTTCAACTTCCCTTCGGCCATCCGTTGAAAATGTCGTGTCCACATTTCTACTCTATCCATCGTCGACGTAAGTGAAGTACACAGCGGGTAATAGTTTTATCTTTGGCTATTAGCTGTAACTTTCCTCCCCTTATAAAGATTCGGATTCGATCGATATGAGTCTTCTTTACCGGAACGTAATATAGAACAGGAAATTCAAATGGTTTCTTTCCTTTCTTAATATTACGTAATCGTCGTAATACGGGAATCATCGTGTTTTCAGCGTAAGACTCTTGACATAGGTCAGCGCACACATAAAGTGTGTCCGTATTTACATTAGGTTCGATTTCGGCCAAGGCGCATTCCCATTGACCTTCTAACGTGTACACTCGAGGTAATTCTATCGTAAATTCTGTAGACATATTATCAGGGTATTCATCTTTAGAGTCGTTACTGGACAGGAACAGATAGTGGTTGTTCATCTTGTTGATGAATGTCGATGTCCGATTCTCTCTTATAAGTTTTGAGAGTTCTCCAGTAGTTTCGAGCTTCCGAAATGGCCTCGTCTATGAGTGGCGTTAACTGTTTTAAAGTGAGCCATTGATGAAGTTCCAATTGGATTCCTATAGGGGTCGCCGTCCCGTTGAGAAAACGCCGAATATCCAGAAATATTAGGCCATTTTGGTTACACAGTGTCCCGTAAACATTCCCCCGAAGATGGTATTGTTTGACGTATAGGCAAGCCGTATGATTAAGATCGATGGGTTGGATTTCGTAGTCTACCGGACGACGATGTGTGACGGACACGCTGATCATGACAATACCTGGTAAGGCACAAAACAAGGCAATGAAGACAACGCCTATCAACTTTACGACCCTGAAATGACCCTTCAACTGATCTTCTCCCTCCAAACATTCCTGAATGAGAGCGTGACTCGTCATAGTTAGTTGATCACGGTGAAGAACATCCCCCCTTATAAACTATAACGCGAGACGTCTTTTTCTGGGATCCAGGTATCGTATTTCTTAGGCCAATGTAGCCAGCGGACGAGCACTTCCTTTTGTCTTTGACGTGTTCTTTTCCTCAGTACCTTTTCAATGTGATACTCGGTTGTTTCATCTACATTTACCGCTTGTAACTCGGGTTCATAAAAGGTCCCCTCTATGGTCTCACCATCCCAGCCTTCCAGAGTATACACGTTCACATCTTCTCTTCGGTAACGGGATTTGACTTTGAAGAGTTCACCCGTCCATTTTTGGGAATATTCTCGATCGAACACGCTTCTGATGTGTGATATACGCACGGTCTGGCCAATTTTAAACTTATATCTTTTCTTCTTTTTTAACTCGTTCTTCGACTCTCTCTTTATTGTCGGCTTCTTCTGACCTTTCTGTCTCAATAAATATTGTTGTAGCCTACTTTCACTTTCGTTAGACTTATTCACAGATATTGGTGTATCGCCTAGACTTCGATGAACGGTATGATTGTAGCTGTTGACCATGTCCTGTAACTTGTCTATATATTTCTTTGTTCTCGTTTTCAGCATACGTCTAAATATCTTGTGTTTGATGGTTTTAATGACACGTTCAGCGTAGTTGGCTTTTGTTTCGTTTTGTGCCAACCTATGATGAATACCATGACCTTTCAAAAACTTGGATACGTCTTTGTTTTTAAACTCTCTTCCTTTATCGGATCGTATGGTCTTTGGGGTTCTCTGACCTAAAATCGAGCTAAGGGCGTTCACCACCTCGACCCCCGTTTTGGACTTGAGCGGTTGACACCATGTATATCTGGAAAATACGTCAATGACCACTAGTATGTACTTGAAACCATCATTATCTTTGGCCAGTGACATCATATCCATTAAGTCTATGTCCCACATACTGTCTACGCCATTGACAATCACCCGTGATCTTTTAAAATGTCTCCTGGCTCCCCGAGTGAGAGAATAAGCATCCTGGTCTTGGAGCCATTTCCGAATTCTATATCGACCAATTTTGAATTTGTCCTCCGATTTCACTACATCGTAAAGTTTGTCTGGTCCCGCAAAACTAGCAGGATGTTTCGGATTGAAATAGATGGACACCAAGTACTCCTTCCAGTTCATTATAAGTGGATCCACTTTTTTCTTTGTTGTTTTCTTTTCTTTTCAATGGGAAGTCCCGGTGGTCGTAATGTAACGTCTCGTTTAACAATAAGCGTAGTCGGTAGATATATCTCCTCTAGACCTTTGTAAAATGTATTAATTCCAAGAGGAGTGGAGTTCTTATGATGATATTGTGTGTCTTTCAATAAATCCACGATATGGGATCGTTGAATTGTTGTCCCCTTATAAATGAGTTCTCCTCGCTCGTTCCAAGCCAACGTACTCTTGGGGTCACGCGATATATAGGTCAGGATAGCTTCGACCCTAGATCGATATTTCTTAGGAAGCACTTCCAAAATGTCACTATTAGTCAAGTTAGTCGCCTGTTCAGGGATTTCTCTTCCTCCATCATCGTGCGGTGTCGTGACGGAACGATCCAGTAAACGTTGATATGTATCGTAAGATAAAAGTATCGATTTCTGAACACTTTTCATTGTATATAGTCTTTGAGAGCGGGTTCCACAGATTTCAACAGGTTGGCAATTACTGCTCCTTGTTTACACAACAATTCCTTTTTCTTTTTACTACTAATCGTCGTGTCGCCCAAACGTCTGATAATATTTCTATGTCTTTTGAGCTTTGGTTTATGAGAGGGTGTAATGGGTAGTATACTTTGGAGTAAGTTGACTATCACTTCTGTCAACGCTCTTAATTGATCGTTGGTAATGGTATCCAAAAGTTGTTTCCTTTGTTGTTTAGACGTGGTATTCATCAACAGTTGTAAATAACTCCAATGTTTTTTAATAAGCCGACTCATCGTTATTGTATAGGAACGGTACTTCCCCTTATAATCTCGTGTAAATGACAGGATCTTCTCCAGGAAACACGTTTGTTCTCATTCTATACTTGTCTTCTCCCATAGGCGTTAAGTCTAAAACTAAATACCCATATCTTTCCGTTGTAGCATTTTCGTAAGCTTCTACTAAGGTATTCGATTTACCAGGAAAAAGTTGTTGTCCCAGCGTCATAATCTGAGATGTTCCGCGTACATTTTTGAACAAAACCGTGTACCAACTATTTAAGGCAATACTTCTGGCCGATTTACCTTGTTGAAAAAGATTTTGAGATAGATAGATGACGCTTAAACGACGATGGTGGCATCCCTGTGTAAACAGTAACTGGGTCTCTTTACTTTCTACGACTTGGTGCATGAGATCGTCTATTATAATCAAACTGTGTTCTCCATTCGCAATCTCTTCCAGTTTAGTCGTTGACGGTAAGCCACTATGTAGTTCAAAACGAGGAATGGTCTGTTCCATCATGTCGTAGAGAGGTTGATATACTCCATAACACCACACAATTTTCGTTGGTGGTTCTCTGGCATACATCGTATCGAGGTTACGTAATAAACGATACACCCACCAGGTTTTACCGGAGCCAGTGGGTCCAACTACCGTCATACTCGAACATGGTTCGAACGGAAGTAAAGGAATCGGGTGTGACGACAGCGGTGGTGGTGGTGGTGGTGGTGGTGGATACGCATCAGTAAACACACTCGGTGGTGGTGGTGGTGGTGGTGGTGGTGGTGGTGGTGGTGGTGGTGGTGGATACGCATCAGTAAACACGCTCGGTGGTGGTGGTGGTGGTGGTGGTGGTGGTGGTGGTGGTGGTGGTGGTGGTGGTGGTGGATACGCATCAGTAAACACACTCGGTGGTGGTGGTGGTGGTGGTGGTGGTGGTGGTGGTGGTGGTGGATACGCATCAGTAAACACGCTCGGTGGTGGTGGTGGTGGTGATGGGATGTATGTGTCGTTAATTTGTTCATGTATATTTCTTCTATGACGAAGCATGGCGTCTCTCCGAGAAAAATGACGTTGACACACTGGACATTGATTCATGATTACTTATATTTCGTCGTGTTCACTCTTATAAACTTTTGCGAAATAAACGAGAAAACAATTATGTATGTGTATGATATTTTATTTACAACAAAAATGATATTTACAAAAATGATATAATAAAAGGTAATACAATGGTACAAAACAAAGTAAACCCAAAAAAAGAATTCTGTCAAAAACCGTAAGGTTCAGTATCAAAATTGTCTAATCTTCTTCTTTTTGTATAAACCATTTGATATGTTTTCTGTTCCTCTCTATTATAGAGTTTTCTTTTTCGTTTATCCCTACATATTTTATTTGGATTGGTTATTGTTATTGTTGACTGAACTTTTGGATCAGTCACAATAGCTTTAACAGATTCAAAATTTATCATTTGGCTGTTTTTATAGTTAAGGGTAAACCCCCTCACTTTACAAGTTTCTTTGTGTGTATTGGTTTTATACGCATAATTCTTTGGACCACCAGACACATACTCTACAATGTGTTCTCCCGTTCCAAGTTCATCTGTGAGTTCACCCAGATAGTCGCCCAATGGTGGGTCATACTGGCCGGGTCTACTCACATAAATAACACTGTCTGTATCATAGTACAGAACCCGTGTGTCAACTTTTTCCAGGACACTGTAGAGTTTGAGTCTAGCCCAACACGTGGTAAAAGTAGCTAAATAGATGTTTGTTTTATTATCTTCGGGTTGACAGTCCTTTTTGTAGGTCCACTCTATTTGTACCATATCATTATTTAATATATGAAAATCGGTAGGTTGTTTCATTGGATCCGAAAACAATTGAAAGAACAGATTGGCTTGACTTTCGTGAAAAAACTCGGTCTGTCTCATGTTAAGTCTTTGACCAAACTTACCCCAAAAACTATTGAGGCATAATTTGGCCAGAGCTCTTAAACCAGGGTTCTTTGAAATGTTTTCCTGATCCAATGAAACTCCCTCTTTCTCAAGATAATGTTTAATATAATTATTCGAATCCGTTTTAGTTTTAATCCAGTCCGGAGAACCGCTCGCCTCTTGTTTAAACTTTAAAAATGTATTTATATAATTGGCGAACAGTCCTCCTTTTCTAGTGTTAGAATCATATTGGGTTGATTCCTCCCAGTGGTATACTTCATATATTTTTTGAATACGATAACCTAGTCTTAGAGCCGTTTCTATTTCGGGAGTGCACCACGTACCTGTCAACTCTCTTTGTTCATCAGTACAATCACATGGGTTGGGATTCTCATTATCCGCGCAGGTCTGACACAAAGGAAATTTCAGTTTACCGTTCGACCTATACGGAAGAACTGGATGATACAGACCCCGAGGGGGTAAGATCTTGACCTTGGCAATACCAAAATAGTCCTTCATGTCCCCGAAATCTTGAGTTATGATCGTGGGGTGACCTACGGGATATCGACAATACTTATTTACCCACGGATACAAGCTCGTGAAATCCACGTACTTGACTTCTTCGTTAGCCTGAACTTTATAGTAGAGTTGACTAGCATTGGTACGACCTCCGAAGAAACTTTCTCTAGGATCTAATCTATCCGATATATCTAAATGTTGAGCGAAGTGTTTCATTTCAGCGTTTGTAAGCATTTCATTTTTGAAGTCATGGTCCCAAATACAAACATATTTCATTCCTAATTTTTTAACGTAAGCTTTCTTTTTTAGAGTTAAAGCGTACAACTCGTCTAAAGACTGACGGGTGAGTGGATGGTACGTCTCTTCGCGATTGTCAGAGAAACAAACGGGGCAACCATGAAAAATACAACCGTGAAATTCATAAGCCGTATTTGTCTCTCTACAATAACCGTCCAATTTGTAACGACTTCCGGGTAATTTGTTCTCACCTCCATTCAGAGCATGCTGAATGTGGACATTATCGAGACGCGCTCTCCACTCTAACCACTGAATTGACACTTTACTATACTGGTCGTTGTAACCACTGGGAGGAATCTTCGCGATAGCGGTACTCACAAATTCTCTCTCACATACTGTTTCACCAACGAGTTTAGATTCGTAGATCCATTCATTTCCTTTCTGTACATAAAGTTTTTCGTCAACGACTTTTGACTGTACCCATTCATCGTTTCCGGTCAATTTGACTCTCCATTTCTCTTCCAAATATTTTGTTCTGAACACATTCATACATACAGACGCTATCGTGACGGAATCAAATGGATCTACGGCACCAAACCATCGTTTTTCTTTCTTACCTTTCTTATTTACAACCTCTCTTTCTTCCCCCGTCGCTCTCATTAACAAATCTCTAAATTTTAAACATGATTGTCTTAAAATATCGACGTCACTCCTACAATACTCTAACATTTCATTCTTAAAATTAAACACACACTCCTTTTTCTCATTCAACCATACTAATAACTCACCCCTCTCTTTCTCACTCATGAAATCTTGTCCAAAATAGTGGGGTTCGGGAAAACATCCTATATAATTTTGATGTTCTCTCGTATTAAAAAAATGGGGAAACCACCCTTTTTTCAATTCGTTTAAACCAAAGGCTTTCGGTAATTGGGACAATTTCATTGGCAAAAAATTAAGACTGTCAATCACTTTGATATGTAAATCGCGCTCAACAGCCATATACATTATTTTCGAACCGTTGTAGATTATTTTGTCTGGCCTCATGGATTGATCAATCAAATATTCCAAAAGAAAATAACCATCGTATCCTTTCATGTTGTGCGCAATGACTTTGAAATATTTATGTTGGTCCGTAAATAACCACTGACCAAACTTTTCCGCGGTATCCGTTCCTTCGAAAGTGACTTCCCTGAACCCACATTTACCTGGACAAGGACCTTCGTCCTCATTCTCGTGTGAATCAGTGTTGTCACATTCGTCGCACCGGGTACCGCAGCTGGGACATACTGACTCTGGTGTTAACGTTTGATCAATACATTTCGGACAAACGGTATGAGCTACAACGAAATTTGGACGATGTGTAGCTTTTCCGCACCATGATGATTTACAATGTTGGCATTTAGAGCAAGATGTACATACCTGTGATTGACAGTCTTGACAATTTGGGTTTTTCAAGGGTAAATATCCTTCATTACAATACATTTTCTCATCCTGAGAGCACTCAAAATCAAAAAAGATAAACTTGGGTATGTAATGTTCTTTGGCTTGAGTGGCTCTCAGGAAGCATAAATGATCATCCTGCACATATTTATGGCAGCTAGAGCACTGGTACTCTCCGCACTCGTGTTCCTCTTTCTTCCGCTTGTCCGTCCTCAGTACTTTGTAACATTGTGGACACTTCCACCATTTTTCGCACTGGGAAGGTCCGCTTTGTTTTCCTTTTCCCTTTCCTTTCTGATGTACAGGGGCTTGTTTATGATTTGTGAAGCAGTCTTCCGATCGACAGGTCATATTACAATTGACGCAATCGATAGGATGGTCCGTTGTTGGACAGTGATCCCTTTTACACACTATACATCGGATCTCACATTGATGACGTTCTTTGTGATCGTAATGTTTGAGGCATTTGTGGCAAAAATATCTGGCACTGAAGAACCCCGTTATACTCGTGATGGCGTGAAAATGGTCGTCATCCACCAAGTACAGATATATACATGGTCGTTGGTCTGTACTTGGACTGGTTAAAAACTTATTACCCAGTCTAGCACTAACTACCAGCACGCGTACACCCAGAAGCTCTTCAAACGCCTCTATATCATTAAGACTAGCTGGGCGATCCAGGGGTACACCAGCCATCTGACTGATGGCGACCGCTAATTGTTTCTGTTCGTTACGGTTCTTGTTTCTCAAGTCTCTGTAATAACTATCTGATACTTTTTTATGTTCCATGACCAATTCCAGATTACTCTTCTTGGCTCTGGCCTTGGTCACCTCTTTCCATTCTTCGGGGGAGCATCTGTTTAATTTGGCCCAGCTGACCCCGATCGCTCTGGCCATACATAGTTGATCATCATTGTTAATGGTCACGATGGACGTTTTCAGTTGGAGAGAATTCTTATCCCCTTTTAATTTCGTTATTCTACGCCTTGGACCCCCGGCTCCTTTCGGTAAATCAATTGTACCAACAGTAATGTAGAAACTCTCGTCAATTGAGAGATCTTTATTACTGTTGAGCACTTTTTCGATCATCGCCATGACACCGTCGGCGTTCAGATGGTCCCAGTCTCGGAGAGGAACGACGATAGGATCATGAAGTCCCTGGTGGTGTATAACGACGCGACCCAGATCGTTTCCCGCCAAATCACCCCTGGCCTCGTTTAGGACATCTTGAAACATGTCATGGAGCCCCTCCCTCACATCTCGTAACTCCTGACCGTGGTACCGTTCGTCGACCTTCACCTGGTATGTTCGGTCCACGGCAGCGTTTTTCGCATATGTACGCTCTGACTTCTTTCTCATGGTGTAGCGTAATTTATGTTGACCACTACCTGACTGAATGACAGGCGTAGGAGGGTCCCAGACCCCATCGTCTAAACACGCAGTGGCTAGCTCGTCCATTTGATCATCGAAGAGGATCGCTTTCATACTTTCGTCTATTTCGTTTTGGTCTCTTATGTAGTCGACAGCCAATTCCAAATCTTCCTCATTGAAATCTTCGGCGGTGTTAAGCTCTCCTCCTAAATTTTGTAAAATGGAATCTAGTTCTCCATTGACAAAGTCGTTGTCATACTCCAGGTTTCGTAACTGAAACAAACGAAACCTCACTGAAGACGATTCCTGTATTCCCATCGTCGCCGCAAAATTCATTAACTCGTCAGCATTAGTATACGAGTTGACCATAATTTCGAACGTAGATACGATATTGTCCATGTTGACGGCTCGAGTTCTAGTGTTAGAATGCCGATGTATGTCCAAACACACCTTTTTATACACTCGATTTCAAAACGAGGCTGGTATTTCATTGGTCGATATATTTAGTAACTCACGTCACTATTCTCAAATCTGATTGGTCAAGATCATTTTTCAGTAGGCTTGGTTGACACAGGTGTTCCCCAGACGCTGTGGCGCCATTTGGTTTAAATCAGTCTATTCATCCATTGTCCACGTTTTCTTTGACATTTCAATGCCCTATTGTTCGTACACCTGGTCTGATGAAATATCCGATAGTGATGGTGAAATAACGAGTCTAAAAATAGCTCGGGGGTAAGCGAGCATTACAATGACGTTTAAAACTCTGTCAATATTCGGGTCAACAACTATCAATAACAATATTTCTAAATAAAAAAAAATAAAAAAAAAAAAAAAATCAGAAAACTGACCATTTTAAGAACAAATGACGTCACTTTCGGTTTGAGCATTTCAATCGATAGAAAATCAGAAATAATTTTCAACGAGTCCAAACACGACTACATTCGGACAAGAAATAAAGGAGATACCGGCATTTACGCATTAAGAAGCCTTTTGACGCACTTTTAAGCAATAATTTAAAACGACGATAACTAGAGAACTAATAGTCGTAGGATCATATTTTTTTCATATATGAAAAGGGCTCAACGAGATCTTTTCAACGGTATATCAAACTTGAGGATCGGGGCAAGTTCATTTTGGGGGTTTAAAAATCTCTCATATTACATAACTCGAAAACGGCTGAATATTTTCTCTACAACCCCGGGTTTAAATGAAAGGTTTATGTGTACTCTATCATTTGATAACTTAAAACAAAAAAGTTAAAGCGTAAATAGTGAAATGAATTAGTAAAAACCGATTTGACAACTTTAATTGGCTTCTTTTCCCAATATATTTGAAATATAATCAAATTGGTACAGTTACATATAACTTCACTGACATTTTCCAAGTGCTTGTATAGTCATAATAATAGTTTTCATCATGAAGGATAAACTTTTGAACAGCAGTGTAAAGGGTTATTCTCAGGCAAGTGTTAACGTGCAGGTGTTCTTCAGACACTGTGGCGCCGTTTGGTTTAAAGTAGTCTATTCATCCATTGTCCACGTTTTCTTTGGCATTTCAATGCTATATTGTTCTCACACCTGGTCTGATGAAATATCCGATAGCGATGGTGAAATATCGAAACTAAAAATAGATTGGGACATGCGCATCGGCCATTTGAGATCTGGACGTTCTAGAGGTAAGACGTTAAATTTATTGCTTTACCATATATGTTTGACTGCGTGCTTCGACTCGACTATATGACATACAAAAGGGATATATCGTGTTTAGCATTTCAAAAGGTCTTTGTCCGTACTTCCGTCACCAAATGAACATAATCTGATGACTCTAATGATGGGTCAATGCTAACACACCTGAGAGCAATACGATGAGGGTTATGAGTTCGAAACTCTGTCAATATTCAGGTTTTGCCAACAGCTATCAATATATGAGTGACTTCTATACGTTACGATATATCTAAAAAACTTAAAAATAAAATAAACTGAGATAACTAGAGAATGAATAGTCCTAGGACCATCACTTTTTTCAGATTTGAAAAGAGCGTGACGACATCTTTTGAATGATATATTTTTATTTTGTTTGTTTAAATTTTGTTCATATTACATAACTCGAAAACGGCTGAAATTTTTATCAATATTCAGTTTTTGAAAATGACAACAGCTATCAATATATAAGTGCAGGCTACACGTTACGAATTCCTAAAAAAAAAAAAAAAAAAAAAAAAAATAAAAAAAAAAAAAATAAAATTAATTAATATTGAAAATATGATCATTTTAAGAAATAATTACGTCACTTCCGGTTAGATCATCTCAATCGATAGAAAATCCAAAATCCTTTTCAATGGGTCCAAACACGACTACATTCGGACAAGAAATAAAGGAGCTATCGGCATTTACGCATTAAAAAGCCTTTTGACGCACGTTTAAGCAATAATTTAAAACGACGATAACTAGAGAACTAATAGTCGTAGGATCATATTTTTTTTCATATATGAAAAGGGCGCAACGAAATCTTTCCAACGGTATATCAAACTTGAGGATCGGGGCAAGTTCATTTTGGGGGTTTAAAAATCTCTCATATTACATAACTCGAAAACGGCTGAATATTTTCTCTACAACCCCGGGTTTAAATGAAAGGTTCTAAATATATTTGAAATATGATCAAATTGGTAAAGTCGTGTATAACTTCACTGACATTTTTCAAGTTCTTGTATAGGCATAATAATAACTTTCATCATATGGGGTAATCTTTTGAAACCGCACTGTAAAGTGTTATTCTCAGACAAGTGTTAACACGTTCGTTGCAGGTGTTCAGACGCAGACAGTATGGCGCCTTTAAATGAGATTAACTTTGTCATTTCAATGATCTATTGTTGGTACACCTGGTCTGATGAAATATTCGATAGTGGTTGTGAAATATCGAAACTAAAAATAGATCGGGACCTCTGTCATTTGAACTCTGGACGCTCTCGAGGTAAGACGTTACATTTATTGCCATACTATGTGCCGACTATACTAAAGGGATATATCGTGTCGTATGGATTCCTACAAAACAATGTAGCAAAGGGTAGGTCGAATTTCTCCGCCAGCTCCAACACTTTCTAAATATAGACCCATGATGTCATTCTAAATATAGAACTATTAGAAATATATATTTATAGTAAATGACATATAATCTATTTATAGAACATGACACATAATCTATTTATAAAAATATGGTGAAATACCGAGTCTAAAAATAGATCGGGATCCCTGTCATTTGAACTCTGGACGTTCTCGAGGTAAGACGTTACATTTATTGCTTTACCATACATGTTTGACTGCGTGCTTCGGCTCGACTATACGACATATTAAAGGGATATATCGTGTTGTATGGATGTCTCGTGTCAGGTTTCCCGAAACAATGTAGCAAAGGTTAGGTCGAATTTCCCCGCCATTATTTTCGAGGGTTCCAACAACATACCCGCTAGAATCTATTGGTAGAAGGCTAGAGACAAATCGTTGGTGGTCTCGCCCGAAGGGTGCTACTGAAACACTTGCTCCATTGTTAAAGCTTTCTAAATATAGACCCATGATGTCATTCTAAATATAGAACTAAAATGGACATGCGCAGTCATTGTATAACTACAAAATGGCGTCCTCACTCGTGTCAATCCTTATATGCAAATGAGATACTATAAATAGTAACTAGGTCAACAAAATGGCCGCCGATTACGTCATCTTTGTTTGCACCCAAACCGGCGCCTATACTACTAAGTAACGTTAATACGGCAACTTACAAACGCCGATTTCAATGAAGTAACGTTTATACGGAAACTTACAAACGCTGATTTCAATGAAGTAACTTTTATACGGCAACTTACAAACGCCGATTTTAATGAAGTAACGTTAATACGGCAACTTACAAACGCTGATTTCAATGAAGTAACTTTTATACGGCAACTTACAAACGCTGATTTCAATGAAGTAACTTTTATACGGCAACTTACAAACGCTGATTTCAATGAAGTAACGCTTATACGGCAACTTACAAACGCTGATTTTACTGAAGTAACGTTTATACGGAAACTTACAAACGCTGATTTCAATGAAGTAACATTTATACGGCAACTTGCAAACGCTGATTTCAATGAAGTAACTTTTATACGGCAACTTACAAACGCCGAGTTCAATGAAGTAACGCTTATACGGCAACTTACAAACGCCGATTTCAATGAAGTAACGCTTATACGGCAACTTACAAACGCTGATTTCAATGAAGTAACGTTAATACGGAAACTTACAAACGCCGATTTCAATGAAGTAACGTTTATACGGAAACTTACAAACGCCGATTTC
Organism: Serripes groenlandicus; assembly: GCA_031761405.1. Classification (NCBI taxonomy): domain Eukaryota; kingdom Metazoa; phylum Mollusca; class Bivalvia; order Cardiida; family Cardiidae; genus Serripes; species Serripes groenlandicus. The sequence continues at coordinate 134,397,871 of JASEVX010000004.1, forward strand.
AATGAAGTAACGCTTATACGGCAACTTACAAACGCCGATTTCACTGAAGTAACGCTTATACGGAAACTTACAAACGCCGATTTCAATGAAGTAACGCTTATACTATAGGTTATTGCATCAATATGGGAAAATATTGTGTTGGACGAGTTCCTTCGGCTGAGTTGCCCGAGCTTGCGAGGGCACTCCGCCGAAGGAACGAGTCCCAACACAATAGATTCCCATAATCATGCAATAACCTTTTTATTGTATAATTTGATATTGGCTATTTAAAATGTGTCGTTTTGTTTGTTTTAAACACGTCACACTTATAAGAAAATTAACAGTCGTTTTGGATTGCTCAGATAAATAAACATTAACGATATATCGCGCATTTATACTCTCCTTTACGCTGGTTGCTAAGGTCGCGGAAAATATAATTTACGAACCGCCATTGTTGTCGACTCGAAATTGGAATCGTCGACAAAATGATGTGTAACGCCTTTTCTAACAGTGTTTTTCATTAAGAACTCGTGTATTATCTTATTCTTGTATTTACGCCTGGACATTTGTTTTTTTATTACGATTTAGATGCCCCTTTAAAAGGGCCTTTTGACCTCGCAGTATGTTCAGTAAAGCGAACACACATCTTTGATATACATATAAAGGCTACTGCGTTGATAAACTTCACATCGGAGGATAACAAAACAAATCTGAAGACCTACCTTTAAAACAATCATTTGCTTATTCATCCTAGCAGTTATGAATCCCTCTTTATTTGTTGATACACTTATAATAGATCGTCAACGACAATCAAAACAACACTCGAGCAATATTATTGATGTACACGTCACATTATTACGTCAGAAACTACGTACGTATTTACTAGCATAGTTAACGCTATAAATACACCAGATTGGGTTTTGTGTATGTCTATCGATTTTTCACTACGTGTCATCTATAAAAGATGTACCAAACAATGTACTACGAACCGTATAAGCACAGCTTTTCCCTAGGACTATCAGAGAATCGAACCTTGAGCAGATCACATCTGTAAACTGATTCAAGTCCCGTCTACATTGATACACAGCCTAAACAACACAGCTGTTTTTTTTATTTCATTTATATTTGTTAATATGCCTAATTAGTTGTTTTAACCATTTTAATGGCTTCACTTGCCTGCGATGCACTAAGCCCTGACAGTAACAAAGTAGAAGTAGAAGTTAGCTGGATCTCTAAATCACGAAAGGTTGGATGAGAGCGCTTTGTAACGTTACTGTATGGAAATAGTTCCGTCCTTAGCGTCACGTGAAAAAGATTCCAGTGCAATATCAACCCGTGCAATATCAAATGATATTGCATCCTTTGTTCGTATGGAAACAAGAGGGAACAATATCAAAGTATACAATAAGGCAACTTACAAACGCTGATTTCAATGAAGTAACGTTTATACGGAAACTTACAAACACCGATTTCAATGAAGTAACGCTTATACGGCAACTTACAAACGCCGATGTCAATGAAGTAACGCTTATACGGCAACTTACAAACGCCGATTTCAATGAAGTAACGTTTATACGGAAAAAATTGCAAATGCTGATTTCAATGAAGTAACGCTTATACGGAAACTTACAAACGCCGATTTCAATGAAGTAACGCTTATACGGCAACTTACAAACGCCGATTTCAATGAAGTAATATACGGAAAAATGTGCAAATGCTGATTTTAATGAAGTACCGTTTTATATGGCAAATTACCAATGCCGATTTCAATGCAGTAACCTTTATTTGGAATATAACCAATGCCGATTTCAATGAAATATCGTTTATTTGGAATATAACCAATGCCGATTTCGATGAAGTAACGTTTATTTGGAATATAACCAATGCTGATTTCAATGAAGTAACGTTTATTTTTAATATAACCACAGGCGTCCGAATTTCTATTACAGCAAACAATGCGCAAAATCACACAATACCTCGTTAAAATACTCAAAAGGTATCTCTATATTGTCTATACGCTTTGATAAAAATGATCGTAATGGTAATTTGGGGAATCCCACACATGTTATTATAAATAGCCCCTCTATACGTCCATATAGTGTAATAAATATTAAAATGTCGATAGATTAAGGTATCTTTACTGAAAAAAGTTAACAATTTTGTGACAAAAGGAGAAAGGGCTCATAATGAGCTATTCCTCCCTTTGTGACAATGTTTTCAAATCTATTCAATAGTTATACATGATTTTATGGAGAATTTCCATATCTTTGACAAGATGTCGTCTGCTGCAGATTTCTTGTATGTGGGAAAGGGTTAAGGTGGCTTAAACCATCTTTTAAGGAAATAAATTACGAGAATTATTTAACGCGTGTTTACTATGTGTAATACAATTAGTTGAGGACCTTTTATAAGATTGTGCACGAGACGTCTTGTTTGAAATAATTCATGGAAAAGCATATCATTTGAAAACTTAAACCTTTCCCTCATATAGACGCTTTCTGACGCCTCTGCAGCAGACGGCGTTTTGAAAACATAGTGACAAAAGAAGAAATTGCACAAAACGTGCAATTTCTCCTTTTGCCACAATGTTTTCCACTTTTTGTCATAGGTTATCCATTCAATTATGTAGATTTTATTATGTTTTGACAAAATACGTTCAAAGTCGTCTGCTGCAGAATTGTCATATGAGGGAAAGGGTTAACAGATACAATTTTGAAAGTGTTGTGAGAAATTACATTATTGCTCGGTTTGAGCGATTTCCCCATTTCCGAGACCTAAAAGGCGCATATATACAAGTGTCAGAAATCCCCTGTATCCGGCTAAGGGCTTGGATAAGCGTCTAAGTGAACCTCCACTATTTTCTGAAGGATTACAGAATGTCTCACTTAGTGTCTGTCTATGTTCCGGGGAAATTAATTATCTAGATTTACACGTATAAGTATGTGTCGTCTGCCGTTATCTATTGTCTGAATTTCCTTTTGCAGTCGAACAACAGCCATATGGTATAAAAACGTCCCCCATATATGTGTTTCTGCTATTTCATGGAATAAAAAGTATAAATGAAAAATATAAAAACACAAAGACGTTTTGTTTATACTGATTTACGTTTACGATACAATTTTCAGCATTACACCTTCGTCAGTATGAGGTAAAATATCTAACCATTATTCCACTGTACGAGACTTTTAAAAATAACATTTGTGAATACTATAGACGAATATCGGTGTAATGGTGTAGCGTCCGTCTCGAATACGGGAGGTCGCGTGTTCGATCGGGGCATACCAAAGCCTTTCACAATATTGGTAATGACTGTCCTCCTTGATGCTAAGAGATGCGTGCGGGGTTAGCATTACGACCGATTGGCTGGTGACAGGTTAAATGGACCAGTAGTACTCGTAACTTATCCAAGAAACGCCGTGAGGTAACTTAACAATGATGAAAGTGGCGTAAAACACCGAACAATCAATCAACCATTGGACTAATAGCAGCACGCACATTCTTATTTGTGTTAACATTCTTTGCTTCTTCTGTATCAATATAAAGCAAAAACTACTCCGTTAACTTGAAAAAACTTAATTTACTGGATTCAATTCCACCAACCTTACTTAGCGCTAAGTATTTCTTAAATACTTAAAAGCATATTTCCTAAATTTTCTTTCCCAAATAGTTTGTAAAACATGAATGGTGGACTGTTTTTAAGTATTTGTTGACATAACTAGTTACCTTGCTGCCTAACAATTATTTCTAAGAAATACTTTGGTATTTTTATTAGAGAAACAAAAATGACGACAAATGCTTTTAAGTATTTTTAAAAGTATTACTTAACGATAATTAAGGTCGGTGGAATTGGAATATGGTCGCCGTAATTCGGCGGGATAACAAACCATCGACCCAGTCCATCGGCCATCTTTAATTTAAGCGTAATCATTCAGGGGCTTTAAATACATGTATGCAAAACATGCGAGTTCTCGTTTATTAACGCAATCGGTTAATTAAGCAGCATCACAAGGCTGCTGTCCAAACTTCTCGCTTGAAAGCTCACTCACGTCGTTCAATGCATAGAAATGTGCACGAGATTTACCACGAATTGTATGAATGGGATGCTATTGTTATGATTATTGATTGTCCTAATGTTGTCAAAAAAATGAAATTTGCGTAATCAAGGGACATGGTGATGTTGTTTTTTACTATCAAATTTCTTAAAATTTGATAATCCAGAAATGTGTATTTTTACCTTTCCCCAACTAATGCATTTGCTGTTTAACCCTTTCCCCCATACGACAATTCTGCAGTAGACGACTTTGAACATATTTTGTCAAAAAATAGAAAATCTCTATAATTGAATGGATAACCTATGCCTAAAAGTGGAAAACATTGTGGCAAAAGGAAAAATTGCTTGTTTTGAGCAATTTCTTCTTTTGTCAAAAAGCCGTCTGCTGCAGGAGGCGTCAGAAAGCGTCTATATGAGGGAAAGGGTTGAAGCCCCTGAGTATATAATACACCATACATGTGTCATATAAACACATACAGTTTAATCAATAACTAGAAGTTGCAACGTCAATTTCCGGGAAGTACAACAAAACAACGTATCCAAGAAGTCATAGACTCTTTTATATGTACCGGTATGTGCTGGCAGTATTGGATGGCAAAAGTCGATACACAAGACAAGCATGAGTCACCGGCGGTTGCCGCTTTATACCGGTATTTACAGATTCTTAAAACTACAAAAAAGGCAAAACAACATTTTGACCTACATTTTTTGTTTAGCTATGATGTTAAATCAAAGGTCACTCCTATTCCGCATTGAATTTTTCTTTCAATTTAAAAATATACATGATGTTCTGGACATGGCGTTTAAGCTGTCAATAGAGCTAAAAGCAAATTATGGTTTGCTTATAAATCAGTCAGAGGGTATTCAACTTTATTAAAATCACTTTCAACTTTCGACAAAATCATTATTGTCCAATGGGAGACAACTTCAGTATTGTGAATTCATCTGAAATTCCCTCCCAAAAATTGTCTGCACGGCACGCCGATCATAATTGCTTCCTTTTTGATCTACAACCTATGATGCAGTCTGTAATAAACTGCCCCTACCATTACAGTATAGGGTAAAGGATACACCAATAATGGCGACGCCCTTTGTAAGTGGTAAAACAGCCAAAAGGCTATAGAGATAACCATTTTACGGACAAACCGGTTAGCCTTAGTTGTAATGGTCCACTGTAGGGTTACGAAAATCAGTAAAATATATTTACTATTTAACGATAGCAGTATACGAGTACGCAACAATACATGCATGTGTGTATTCATGTGTATAAGTACGCAACAATACATGCATGTGTATAAGTACACAACAATACATGCATGTGTATAAGTACACAACAATACATGCATGTGTCTAATTACACAACAATACATGCATGTGTATACGTACGCAACAATACATGCATGTGTCTAATTACACAACAATACATGCATGTGTATACGTACGCAACAATACATGCATGTGTCTAATTACACAACAATACATGCATGTGTATACGTACGCAACAATTCATGCATGTGTATAATTACACAACAATACATGCATGTGTATAAGTACACAACAATACATGCATGTGTCCAATTACACAACAATACATGTATGTGTATAAGTACACAACAATACATGTATGTGTATAAGTACGCAACAATACGTGTATGTGTATAAGTACACAACAATACATGCATGTGTCTAATTACACAATAATACATGCATGTGTATAAGTACACAACAATACATGTATGTGTATAAGTACGCAACAATACATGTATGTGTCTTATTACACAACAATACATGCATGTGTATAAATACACAACAATACATGCATGTGTATAAGTACACCACAATACATGCATGTGTATACGTACGCAACAATACATGCATGTGTATACGTACGCAACAATACATGTACATGTATAAGTATACAACACGTTTACGTTAGTATCATGTACGCAACACATAGTGTTCATATATTTACGAAAGAATACATGTTCATATATAACAACGCAACAATACATGACAATATAAGTAGATCACATTTATAAATCAACTATTGTGTGGAAACCGTCTCACTGAGAGATAGGATTGTTTCCCAGTTCGAACAACACATGATTTGAAAGTCAAATAATGGTTTATGAAAGTTCCATTACCCCTTCATCTCAGGGTTTGAAGATCAAATAATGGCTTAGAAACATTGACTATTTCCTTATGTAGCGATGTGTATCATTTAATTTAGAATGTTAACAGTTTAACATTAGAACTGGGTTCTTTAAGGTCTCGTAAACAGGTCAGTAGGCATTAGGAAAGTTACGTTACCCATTCAACACAGGGTTTGTAGATCTAATAATGGTTTAGGAAAGTTACGTTTCCCATTCAACACAGGGTTTGAAGATCTAATTATGGTTTAGGAAAGTTACGTTACCCATTCAACACAGGGTTTAAAGATCAAATAATGGTTTTGGAAAGTTACGTTTCCCATTCAACACAGGGTTTGAAGATCAAACAATGGTTTAGGAAAGTTACGTTTCCCATTCAACACAGGGTTTGAAGATCTAATAATGGTTTAGGAAAGTTACGTTACCCATTCAACACAGGGTTTGAAGATCAAATAATGGTTTAGGAAAGTTACGTTACCCATTCAACACAGGGTTTGAAGATCAAATAATGGTTTAGGAAAGTTACGTTACCCATTCAACACAGGGTTTGAAGATCTAATTATGGTTTAGGAAAGTTACGTTACCCATTCAACACAGGGTTTGAAGATCTAATAATGGTTTAGGAAAGTTACGTTTCCCATTAAACACAGGGCTTGAAGATCTAATAATGGTTTAGGAAAGTAACGTTACCCATTCAACACAGGGTTTGAAGATCAAATAATGATTTAGGAATGTTACGTTACCCATTCAACACAGGGTTTGAAGATCAAATAATGGTTTAGGAAAGTTACGTTACCCATTCAACACAGGGTTTGAAGATCTAATAATGGTTCAGGAAAGTTACGTTTCCCATTCAACACAGTGTTTGAAGATCAAATAATGGTTTAGGAAAGTTACGTTACCCATTCAACACAGGGTTTGAAGATCAAATAATGGTTTAGGAAAGTTACGTTACCCATTCAACACAGGGTTTGTAGATCAAATAATGGTTTAGGAAAGTTACGTTACCCATTCAACACAGGGTTTGTAGATCAAATAATGGTTTAGGAAAGTTACGTTACCCATTCAACACAGGGTTTGAAGATCAAATAATGGTTTAGGAAAGTTACGTTACCCATTCAACACAGGGTTTGTAGATCAAATAATGGTTTAGGAAAGTTACGTTACCCATTCAACACAGGGTTTGTAGATCAAATAATGGTTTAGGAAAGTTACGTTACCCATTCAACACAGTGTTTGACGATCTAATAATGATTTAGGAATGTTACGTTACCCATTCAACACAGGGTTTGAAGATCAAATAATGGTTTAGGAAAGTTACGTTACCCATTCAACACAGGGTTTGAAGATCTAATAATGGTTCAGGAAAGTTACGTTTCCCATTCAACACAGTGTTTGAAGATCAAATAATGGTTTAGGAAAGTTACGTTACCCATTCAACACAGGGTTTGAAGATCAAATAATGGTTTAGGAAAGTTACGTTACCCATTCAACACAGGGTTTGTAGATCAAATAATGGTTTAGGAAAGTTACGTTACCCATTCAACACAGGGTTTGTAGATCAAATAATGGTTTAGGAAAGTTACGTTACCCATTCAACACAGTGTTTGACGATCTAATTATGGTTTAGGAAAGTTACATTACCCATTCAACATAGGGTTTGAAGATCTAATAATGGTTTAGGAAAGTTACGTTACCCATTCAACACAGGGTTTGAAGATCTAATAATGGTTTAGGAAAGTTACGTTTCCAATTCAACACAGGGTTTGAAGATCAAATAATGGTTTAGGAAAGTTACGTTTCCCATTTAACACAGTGTTTGAAGATCTAATAATGGTTAAGGAATGTTAAGTTACCCATTTAACACAGGGTGTGTAGATCAAATAATGGTTTAGGAAAGTTACGTTACCCATTCAACACAGGGTTTGCATATCAAATCATGGATAAGAAAAGTAACATTATTCATTTAACACAGGGTTTGAAAATCAAATAATGGTTTAGGAGAGTTACGTTACCGATTCAACACAGGGTTTGAATATCAAATCATGGATAAGAAAAGTAACATTATTCATTTAACACAGGGTTTGAAAATCAAATAATGGTTTAGGAGAGTTACGTTACCCCTTCAACACAGACTTTGAAAATCAAATAATGGTTTAGGAAAGTTACGTTACCGATTCAACACAGGGTTTGAATATCAAATCATGGATAAGAAAAGTAACAGTATTCATTTAACACAGGGTTTGAAAATCAAATAATGATTTAGGAAAGTTACGTTACCCATTCAAACACAGTGTTTGAAAGTCAAATAATGGTTTAGGAAAGTAACTTTGCCCATTCAAACACAGAGTTTGCAGATCAAATAATGGTCTAGGAAAGTTACGTTACCCACTCAACACAGGGTTTGAAGATCTAATAATGATTTAGGAAAGTTACGTTACCCATTCAACACAGGGTTTGAAGATCTAATAATGGTTTAGGAATGTTACGTTACCCATTCATCATAGGGTTTGAAGATGTAATAATGGTTTAGGAAAGTTACGTTACCCATTCAACACTGGGTTTGAAGATCTAATAATGGTTTAGGAAAGTTACATTACCCATTCAACACAGGGTTTGAAGATCAAATAATGGTTTAGGAAAGTTACGTTACCCATTCAAACACAGTGTTTGAAAATCAAATAATGGTTTAGGAAAATAACTTTGCCCATTCAAACACAGAGTTTGCAGATAAATAATGGTTTAGGAAAGTTACGTTACCCATTCAACACAGGGTTTGAAGATCAAATAATGGTTTAGGAAAGTAACATTTCCCATTCAACACAGGGTTTGTAGATCTAATAATGGTTTAGGAATGTTACGTTACCCTTTCAACACAGGGTTGGAAGATCAAATAATGGTTTAGGAAAGTTACGTTACCCATTCAACACAGTGTTTGAAGATCTAATAATGGTTTAGGAATGTTACGTTACCCATTCAACATAGGGTTTGAAGATCTAATAATGGTTTAGGAATGTTACGTTACCCATTCAACACAGGGTTTGAAGATATTATAATGGTTTAGGAAAGTTACGTTACCCATTCAACATAGGGTTTGAAGATCTAATAATGGTTTAGGAAAGTTACGTTACCCATTCAACACAGGGTTTGTAGATCAAATAATGGTTTAGGAAAGTTACGTTTCCCATTCAACACAGGGTTTGTAGATCAAATAATGGTTTAGGAAAGTTATGTTACCCATTCAACACGGGGTTTGAAGATCTAATAATGGTTTAGAAATGTTACGTTACCCATTCAACACAGGGTTTGAAGATCTAATAATGGTTTAGGAATGTTACGTTACCCATTCAACACATGGTTTGAAGATCTAATAATGGTTTAGGAATGTTACGTTACCCATTCAACATAGGGTTTGCAGATCTAATAATGGTTTAGGACAGTTATGTTACCCATTCAACACAGGGTTTGAAGATCTAATAATGGTTTAGGAATGTTACGTTACCCATTCAACACAGGGTTTGAAGATATAATAATGGTTTAGGAATGTTACGTTACCCATTCAACACAGGGTTTGAAGATCTAATAATGGTTTAGGAATGTTACGTTACCCATTTAACACAGGGTTTGAAGATCTAATAATGGTTTAGGAAAGTTACGTTACCCATTCAACACAGGGTTTGAAGATCTAATAATGGTTTAGGAATGTTACGTTACCCATTCAACACAGGGTTTGAAGATCTAATAATGGTTTAGGAAAGTTACGTTACCCATTCAACATAGGGTTTGAAGATCTAATTATGGTTTAGGAAAGTTACGTTACCCATTCAACACAGGGTTTGAAGATCTAATAATGGTTTAGGAAAGTTACGTTTCCCATTCAACACAGGGTTTGAAGATCATATAATGGTTTATGAAAGTTACGTTACACATTCAACACAGGTTTTGAAGATCTTATTATGGTTTAGGAAAGTTACGTTACCCATTCAACACAGGGTTTGAAGATCAAATACTGTTTTAGGAAAGTTACGTTTCCCATTCAACACAGGGTTTGAAGATCTAATAATGGTTTAGGAAAGTTACCCTACCCATTCAACACAGGTTTTGAATATCTAATAATAGTTTAGGAATGTTACGTTACCCATTCAACACAGGGTTTGAAGATCTAATAATGGTTTAGGAAAGTTACGTTACCCATTCAACACAGGGTTTGTAGATCAAATAATGGTTTTAGGAATTTTACGTTACCCATTCAACACATGGTTTGAAGATCAAATAATGGTTTAGGAAAGTTACGTTACCCATTCAACACAGGGTTTGTAGATCACATACTGGTTTAGGAATGTTACGTTACCCATTCAACACAGGGTTTGAAGATCAAATAATGGTTTAGGTAAGTTACGTTACCCATTCAACACAGGGTTTGAAGATCAAATAATGGTTTAGGAAAGTTACGTTTCCCATTCAACACAGGGTTTTAAGAACAAATACTGGTTTAGGAATGTTACGTTACCCATTCAACACAGTGTTTGAAGATCTAATAATGGTTTAGGAAAGTTACGTTACCCATTCAACACAGGGTTTGAAGATCAAATAATGGTTTAGGAATGTTACGTTACCCATTCAACACAGGGTTTGAAGATCAAATAATGGTTTAGGAAAGTTACGTTACCCATTCAACACAGGTTTTGAAGATCTAATAATGGTTTAGGAAAGTTACGTTACCCATTCAACACAGGGTTTGAAGATCTAATAATGGTTTAGGAAAGTTACGTTACCCATTCAACACAGGGTTTGAAGATCAAATAATGTTTTAGGAAAGTTACGTTACCCATTCAACACAGGGTTTGAAGATCAAATCATGGTTTAGGAAAGTTACGTTACCCATTCAACACAGGGTTTGTAGATCAAATAATGTTTTAGGAATGTTACGTTACCCATTCAACACAGGGTTTGAAGATCAAATCATGGTTTAGGAATGTTACGTTACCCATTCAACACAGGGTTTGAAGATCAAATCATGGTTTAGGAAAGTTACGTTACCCATTCAACACAGGGTTTGAAGATCAAATACTGGTTTAGGAAAGTTACGTTACCCATTCAACATAGGGTTTGAAGATCAAATAATGGTTTAGGAAAGTTACGTTACCCATTCAACACAGGGTTTGAAGATCTAATAATGGTTTAGGAAAGTTACGTTACCCATTCAACACAGGGTTTGAAGATCAAATAATGGTTTAGGAATGTTACGTTACCCATTCAACACAGGGTTTGAAGATCAAATAATGGTTAAGGAAAGTTACGTTACCCATTCAACACAGGGTTTGAAGATCAAATAATGGTTTAGGAAAGTTACGTTACCCATTCAACACAGGGTTTGAAGATCAAATCATGGTTTAGGAATGTTACGTTACCCATTCAACACAGGGTTTGAAGATCAAATCATGGTTTAGGAAAGTTACGTTACCCATTCAACACAGGGTTTGAAGATCAAATCATGGTTTAGGAAAGTTACGTTACCCATTCAACACAGGGTTTGAAGATCTAATAATGGTTTAGGAATGTTACGTTACCCATTCAACACAGTGTTTGAAGATCTAATAATGGTTTAGGAATGTTACGTTACCCATTCAACACAGGGTTTGAAGATATAATAATGGTTTAGGAAAGTTACGTTACCCATTCAACATAGGGTTTGAAGATCTAATAATGGTTTAGGAATGTTACGTTACCCATTCAACACAGGGTTTGAAGATCAAATAATGGTTTAGGAAAGTTACGTTACCCATTCAACACAGGTTTTGCATATCAAATAATGGTTTATGAAAGTTACGTTACCCATTCAACACAGGGTTTGCATATCAAATAATGGTTTATGAAAGTTACGTTACCCATTCAACACAGTGTTTGAAGATCTAATAATGGTTTAGGAAAGTTACGTTACCCATTCAACACAGGTTTTGAAGATATAATAATGGTTTAGGAAAGTTACGTTACCCACTCAACACAGGTTTTGAAGATATAATAATGGTTTAGGAAAGTTACGTTACCCATTCAACACAGGGTTTGAAGATCTAATAATGGTTTAGGAAAGTTACGTTACCCATTCAACACAGGTTTTGAAGATATAATAATGGTTTAGGAAAGTTACGTTACCCATTCAACACAGGGTTTGAAGATCTAATAATGGTTTAGGAAAGTTACGTTACCCATTCAACACAGGTTTTGAAGATATAATAATGGTTTAGGAAAGTTACGTTACCCATTCAACACAGGTTTTGAAGATATAATAATGGTTTAGGAAAGTTACGTTACCCATTCAACACAGGGTTTGAAGATCAAATAATGGTTTAGGAAAGTTACGTTACCCATTCAACACAGGGTTTGAAGATCAAATAATGGTTTAGGAATGTTACGTTACCCATTTAACCTTTTTCATTCTATTATAGATTGTAATACCAAAGAAACTGTTTACAAAATGACCAATTACCTTGCAAAAGCTTTTGAACTACGAAGGTATATGCTTTAAGAATTAAGTCAAGCGTTAAGTTTGTGATAATCTTGAAATAATCCAAGCCTATTTGAAGAACATTAAAACGACATATATACAGGACTTTTAATAACTGTAAGATGTACACTGTATATCACACTGAAAATGGGTTCGAACATATATGTGATAAACAGGAGCGTGAATTGTTGACAAAAGTAACCATCTTATGACACTCCCTTCCATTCCCAAGCACTTAGGAATATTTCCATAAAGAAATATGTTCTGAGTGTTTGTTAGTTTTGTGGTTTACGCCACTTTTAATCATTTTTCAAATTATATCACAGCATTTCCAGGGGCTAAATATCGAGTACTGCTGGTCCATTTATCCTGAGACCAGCGAATCGTAATGCCAACCCCCATAACCGTGGGTAAAGCCCTCTTATGAACATAACAACAGTGTAAAGAAATGTTTTCAATTATATCCAATAGGTGTTCTGTCATATATAGAGAGCGATTGCCCATAGGTTGCAAATAAGTTGTTTATGTGAAAGGGCACATAATTTTTAGAATGAAAACGGCGATAGAATCTGTAAACATTTCAGTCTTCATTGCCCCAGGTGTATTTATTTGAGCCGTCCAGCGAGAAAATCAACATTGTGGACTCTGCGTAAAGTATCGACCCGGATCCGCCTAAGCATGCCGCGCAGGCTAACCCGGACAGACACTTTTCGCCTCCTGTTGATTTTCTGTTTAAGGAATCATTACTCTGTACCTCTATCTCCCAGAGACGGAATGTGTCGCCCCGGATTAGGCTGCGCGGACTGCGCAGGCTGATCTGTGGCGATACATTACGCAGATGCCATAGTGTTGGTTTTCTGGTGGAACGGCTCATATATGTTACGCATGATATGGTTTGATTGAAAACACCATCAACAGATAAATAAATAACATGTATGATACGAGCTCATCTTTATTACTCAGTGTTGTCTAATACTCTCTAAAACAAACAAGAAATGGCAACATTAGATAGTATTGCAGAGAAAGCAGTCAATGTTTGTTTTAAACGTTCATATGTGTATATGTTATATAACTAGATTAGAAAGGAAAAGTCATAGATAAAATATCTCGAAATTTGTAAAACATCGACTCGAAAGACTCAAAAATATATATATGTTAATAGACATCGATTATTGCTCATTTTCTTCTCGATTATTTGTTCCATGACATATTTTTTTTATCATGAAATTCATTAATTTGTTCCATGACATATATTATAAATGGGATAACTTTATCATAAGTTCCATGACATATGTCATAAGTTTCATTATATATATCATAAGTTCCATGACATACATTATAATATATATATTTATTTATTTAATGCTAAACGATGAGATACCGAGTTCTATCAGTGAGATATAATCCATATCACCCACACTGTGAGTGATATAGGTATGACGTCATTTTCCTATAGTTTCCGGTCATGTTATACTACACACGTTATATATATATAAGGAAATACGTAATGGGTATAGATCGGATACAAGCATTGTCATGTGATAAAAACCTTATCTTATCTATACCCATGTATAATTCCGTATTCCGTAAATTTAACAAATCGGACTTATTGTCATTGTCTGACATAGTGTAGTAAACAATTACATTCACACAGATTCGTCTGCGTGTGAACAGGTACGAAGACACCAAATAGTTCCATTTTTTCATCATCATTTATCATAAAATAAAAAGAAAATTTGTTTGTTTTGAGTGGATATGGAATATATTTCAACTCGAAGTGATACAATTTTAACATTTTCACTCGCGCTACGCGCTCCTGAAAATATTCAATTGTATCTATTCCATATCCACTCAAAACAAACAAATTTTCTTTTTATTTATCATATGTTTTATGACATACATCATAACTTCCGTGACATATATCATACGTTTCATGACATATAGCATAAGTTTCATGACATATAGGGTAACAAAAAGTTACAACAACATAAACACATTTTCATCACATGAACCATGGAATTTGTCGCAAAATGTTAACAGAACATAAAACATTGAACGTCAGTGACTTAAAGCCACTCTGTCCGAAATACAGAGCTTAATTTAACTTTTCCCATATACAGACGCTCTCTTGCACCTCTGCAGCAAACGGCTTTTTAAAACAGTGTGACAAAAGGAAAAATTGATCATCATGAGCAATTTCTTCTTTTGCCACAATGCTTTCAACTCTATTCAATGCAAACAAAAAATAATTTATAAAGGTAAACACTTTTTTTTAAAGAGCTGTTTTCAAATTCGTCTGCTGTAGATATTTTGTATGCGGGAAAAGGTACAAGTTACTGTGTCAATTTTCGAAATTATTAAAAGGTGATGTGTCAGAATCGGTTTATTAACGTACGGCCGTGCTCGATGAAAACCACCGTTAAGGCATTTGCTATAAGTGTAGGATTATACCATCCAGCGCATCCGTGCAGTCTAATCAGGCGCCGAAACTATAAAACTTTTAAAAAGTTCTCAATGCTCAGAAATGAACTCCATGCTCCAAATAAGGCTTCCGATTGGTCAATTTGGAGAACGAATGTGCTTGAGTACAGATTAAACTTTTATAGTTTTGGAGCCAACTGGTTATGCCTTAGATGCAAAACTCTCAAGGAGGCTTTCGAGAAACGTCTGATGAACATAATGCAGTTAGATTAGACAACAAGGACTCGCAAGTCGATCTTTATCCAAACGTTTCACAAATAAATTAACCCTTTCCCTGACACGACAATTCTGCAGCAGACGACTTTGAACGTATTTTGTCAAAACATAGAAAATCTCCATAATTGAATGGATAACCTATGACTAAAAGTGGAAAACATTGTGGCAAAAGGAGAAATTGCACGTTTTGTGCAATTTCTTCTTTCGTCACTATGTTTTCAAAAAGCCGTCTGCTGCAGAGGCGTCAGAAAGCGTCTATATGAGGGAAAGGGTTAAGGTTGGTCTTTTCTTGAGCATAAACATATTCCTGGAAGCTCAGTCGGCAGCGACGACAGCCTTCATTCCAGGGGTTGTAAGTTCGAACGCCAGCTCCACCAACATTCTTTTTTAACGATTGACAAAAGTCAATGCGACAGGCATCAGTCGTATTCCATAGACTCTTGTATGGAGTATTTGTGTGAGAAAAAACAGGAAACACATGTGTAGGTGAACTGGCCGCCGTGATATGAATTTGAACATAATTGAAATCGGCGTTAAACCAAATGAAACAATAAATCAATCCTTTAGCACAGATCAATTGGCGGTTTCAAAGAAGCTTAACCCTTTCTCTCATACGACAATTCTGCAGCAGACGACTTTGAACATATTTTTGTCAAAAGCTAGAAAATCTCTATAATTGAATGGATAACCTATGACTAAAAGTGGAAAACATTGTGACAAAAGGAGAATTGCTCGTTTTGAGCAATTTCTTCTTTTGTCACTATGTTTTCAAAAAAAGCCGTCTGCTGCAGAGGCGTCAGAAGGCATTAATATGAGGGAAACGGTTAATGAGGGTGGTGTGGTTGACAGGGGTGTAGCTTGGCAATAATCAATGTGTAGGCCGTCTCGTGAGAAAATCAACATTGTGGACTCCGCGTAAAGTATCGACCCGGATCAGCCTAAGCATGCCACACAGGCGTACCCGGATATACACTTTTCGCCTCCTGTGGATTTTCTGTTTCAGGAATCACTAATCTATGTATCCCCCCGTAGACGGAATGTGTCGGCCGGATCAGTCTGCGCGGACAGCGCAGGCTGATCTGGTCGATACATTACGCAGATGTGTATCGCTGCAGCTGCATTTTGGGGCTAAAGAGAGCTACGCCCCTGGTTGATTTAACATTGTGATAACACATATTGATCACATTCAATTTATCACCCTCGTTCCATGAAATCAATTCTTTGTGTGTATTGTTTTTAAAATAATCAATATCTATTTAAGAATATACACAATTTGAACGTAATACTATTTCCGATTGGCTTTATCATTTGTTCTTTCATCAACGAATCCATGATTAGTTTTAAAAGAACAAATTAAGAACATCTGGCCTGCAAACGTTTACTCGTTTGGGCAATTTTGTTTTTCTTTTTCTAGAATGTTTTCAAACTTTGTATTTTGCATATGGCGCTAGAAGTCGTCTGTATCAGGAATATGATTGATTGTGATATACCATCTACACCACCTTTTAAAGACGCATTTTAATAGATGACAATAAACTATCTACACACACATAAACACGAATATCAAATGGAAAGACAATTTTGAACGAATCTCGGTTATATTAATGGTAAAACAGATTGCGTTAATGGCAGAGCTCGCCAAATGGCCGTATGACGAATGGCGAGGGTAAATAAAACCACATCGACGACGTTTTAATGTCAGTGTAAGTAAACCTATTCCCACATTCAGACTTTTTAATGTCAGTGTAAGTAAATCTTTTCCCACATACAGACGTTTTAATGTCAGTGTAAGTAAATCTTTTTCCCACATACAGACGTTTTAAAGTCAGTGTAAGTAAACCTTTTCCCACATACAGACGTTTTAATGTCAGTGTAAGTAAACCTATTCCCACATACAGACGTTTTAATGTCAGTGTAAGTAAATCTTTTCCCACATACAGACGTTTTAATGTCAGTGTAAGTAAACCTATTCCCACATTCAGACTTTTTAATGTCAGTGTAAGTAAACCTATTCCCACATACAGACGTTTTAATGTCAGTGTAAGTAAATCTTTTCCCACATACAGACGTTTTAAAGTCAGTGTAAGTAAACCTTTTCCCACATACAGACGTTTTAATGTCAGTGTAAGTAAACCTATTCCCACATACAGACGTTTTAATGTCAGTGTAAGTAAATCTTTTCCCACATACAGACGTTTTAAAGTCAGTGTAAGTAAACCTTTTCCCACATACAGACGTTTTAATGTCAGTGTAAGTAAATCTTTTCCCACATACAGACGTTTTAATGTCAGTGTAAGTAAACCTTTCCCACATACAGACGTTTTAATGTCAGTGTAAGTAAACCTTTCCCACATACATACGTTTTAATGTCAGTGTAAGTAAACCTATTCCCACATACAGACGTTTTCTGACGTCTTTACATCAGACGACATATGGAAAACATTGTACTAAAGAAGAACTTGCTCATAACAAGGATTTTATCCTTTTGTGAACTCTTTTCAGTAATTTTATCTTCAATGGTTTTTTTATAGTTCACCCAAATGTTTTCGAATTCGTCTGTTGTACATTTATTGTATGTTGTGGAAAAGGGTTAATGAGCCATCTGTAAATTGAGTTTAATTCGTGTATAGCTTGACAATATGATCCTGGTCATGAGTTAGTGGTTGAGTGTGGTTTAACGCCGTTTTCAACAATTATTTAGCGATATCACGGCGGCCAATTCACCAACACAGTTGTTTCCTGTCCCACAACTCAACACAACATACTTCCCAAGCAACTGGCTGTTATTTACCACATAAACTGTTTGCCTTGTCACAAGTCTGAGATAATGTTGGTTGAGCTAGGGTTAGAACGCACAACCCCTGGATTGACAGCCCGCGTCGCTACCGAATGATTTACCGGGACGCGGACTGAGGGATCAGAACTACTACTACGTTGTTTTCAAGATTTAGATTCATATCATGAATTTGTTCGAGTTTAACAATGTATTCGAATTATCACATATTCGAGTAATCGCGAGTCCACTGTACATATCAATGCAATAATATATAAACAAAGTAAAACACTATTTCTGATTGGCTGAATCAATTCATGTAGCCAATCAGAATATGTGTAACTTCGGAAAGTGGTACCTTAAATTTGATAAAGAAACGGTGGCGTCAGCATTCGATGAGTAACTTTGTGTCTCTTATATGGTTGTCTAAAAAATAATATATTCTAAGATGTTATTGACCATAGACTCGTGATGTCAACTTTCGGACCACTGTACTGCACACTTAGGTAAATACGGTGACTTCGGGAATGTTCGTACACATTTATTTTCGGAATTAATCTATATTTGGTCAACTACCTATTTGCCAGTTAAGCGTGTATGTTTTTCCAATGTCAATTGATTTTGGCTATAATGTACTTCGGTTAATTGTAAAAATATATACGGATAATTTGCAAAGCATGGTGTTTCAACTTGGGCCGAGCCCCCGGTCGTTCAGTCGGTAGCGACACGAGTTGTCGAGCCGGGGGTTGTGGGTTCAAACCCCAGCTCGGCCATCATTCTTTCCGACGTTTGACAAGAGTCATTGACAACTTCTTCGCCAGCCAGGGCTACTTCGTACATTAGCATTCCCATAATTTAGGTAATGTTATGAACACATTACCATTGGCATGCTAAGAAATTGTGTCAAGCGTCATTCGTCTTCCATGGGCTAACAGTCTATATGGAAAAGCAGCCAACTGTTTTGAAAGAATGTTGTGTGGAGTACTGGTTTGAGATAGCCAAGAAAAACATGGGTAAGTGAACTAGCCGCCGTCATATGACTGTTAAAACGC
>JASEVX010000004.1:134417277-134489944 GCA_031761405.1 Serripes groenlandicus
GATCTAATAATGGTTTAGGATGTTACGTTACCCATTCAACATAGGGTTGAAGATCTAATAATGGTTTAGGAATGTTACGTACCCATTCAACACAGGTTTGAAGATATTATAAATTGGTTTTAGGAAGTTACGTTACCCATTCAACATAGGGGTTTGAAGATCTAATAAATGGTTTAGGAAAGTTACGTTACCCATTCAACACAGGGTTTGTAGATCAAATAATGGATTTAGGTAGTTACGTTTCCCATTCACAACGGGTTTGTAGACAAATAATGGGTTAGAAAGTTATGTCTTACCCATTCAAACACGGGGTTGAAGACTCTAATAATGGTTAGAAATGTTACGCTTACCCATTCAACACAGGGTTTGAACGATCCTAATAATGGTTTAGGATGTACGTACCCATTCAACACATGGTTTGAAGCATCTATAATGGTTTATGGATGGTTACGTTACCACCATCAACATTAGGGTTTGCAATCCTAATAATGGTTTAGGACAGTTATGTTACCCTTTTCAACTACAGTTTGATGATCTAATAATGGTTTAGGAATGTTACGTTACCCATACAAACACAGGGTTTGAAGATAGAAATAATGGTTGGTAGGAATGTTATCGTTACCCATTCAACACAGGGTTGTAGAGCTCTATAATGGTTTTAGGAATCGTTACGTTACCCATATTAACACAGGGTGTTGTAAGATCTGAATAAATGGTTTAGGATTACGTTACCCATTATCAACCAGGGCTTTGAGATCTAATAATGGTTTAGAATGTTACGTTACCCATTCAACACAGGGTATGAAGATCCTAATAATGGGTTAGGATAAGTTACGTAACCCATTCAACATGTAGGGTTTGACAGATCTAATCATGTATTAGGAAGTTCGTTACCCATTCGAGACACAGGGTTTGAAGATCGTAATAACTGGTTAGGAAAGTTACGTTTCCCTATCAAACACAGGGTTGAAGATCATATACATTGGGTTTAAGGAAGCTTACCGTTACACATTCCAACACAGGTTTGAAGATCTTATATGCTGATTAGGAAAGTTACGTTACCCATTCACATCACACAGTTTGGAGATCAAATACTGTTTTAGGAAGTGGAGGGGGGGGGGAAGGTACAGTTCCCTAATCAACACAGGGTTTGAACGATCTAATACTGGTTTGAGGAAAGTTAACCCTACCCATTCAACTACAGTTTTGAATATCTATGTAGAATAGTTTACGAATGATTACGTTCCCATCAACACAGGGTTTTAGATCTATAATGGTTTAGGAAAGTTTCGTTACCCATATCACACAGGGTTAGTAGCATCAAAATAATGGTTTTAGACAATTTTACGTTACCATCCATTCAACACATGGTTCGAAGATCAAAGAATAAATGGTTTAGGAAAGTTACGTTTACCCAGTTCAACCTATCTGGGTTTGTAAGATCACATACTGTTTTGGAAATGTTACGTACCCATCACACAGGGTTTGAAGATCAAATAATGGTTTAGTAAGTTACGTTACCCATTTCAGACACAGAGTTTGAAGATCGAAATAATGTTTAGGAAAAGTTAGTCCGTTTCCCATTCATCACAGGGTGTAAGAAAAATACTAGGTGTGTAGGAGTTAGCGTGACCCACTTCAACACAGTGTTGAAGATCTAATAATGGTATTAGGAAAGTTACGTACCATCAACACAGGGTGTTTGAAGATCAAATAATGGTTCTTAGAATGTTACGTACCCATTCAACATCAGGGTTTGAGATCAAATAATGGTTTAGGAAAGTTACGTTACCCATTCAACACAGGGTTTTGAAGATCTAAAAATGTCTTAGGAAAGTTACGTTACCCATTCAGACACAGGTGTTTGAAGATCCTAATAATGGGTTAGAACGTTACGTTACCCATTCAACACAGGGTTTGAAGATCAAATAATGTTTAGGAAAGTTACGTCTCACCCATTCAGACACAGGGTTGAGATCAAATCATGATTAGGAAAGTTACTTACACCCATTCACACAGGGTTTGTAGGATCAAATAATGTTTTAGAATGTTACGTTACCCATTCAACAAAGGGTATGAGATCAAATCATGGTTACTATGATGCTACGTTACCCATTCAACACAGGGTTTGAAGATCAAAAATCATGGCTTTTAGGAAAGTTTACGTTACCCATTCAACACAGAGTTTTGAGATCAATACTGGTTTAGGAAAGTTACGTTACCCATTCACACATAGGGTTTGAAGATCAAATAATGGTTTAGGAAGTTACGTTACCCATTCAACACAGGGTTGAAGATCTAATAATGGTTTAGGAAAGTTACGTTACCCATTCAACACAGGGTTTGAAGATCAAAATAATGGTTTAGGAATGTACGTTACCCATCTAAACCCAGGTTTGAGTAAGATCAGAATAATGGTTAGAAGTATACGTTACCCCATTCAAACCAGGGTATGAAGGATCAAATTATGGTAGGAAAGGCTACAGTTATTACCTCTTTCAACTCAGGGGTTTGAGATCAACATCATGGTTTATGAATGTACGTACCCATATCAACACAAGGGTTTGAAGATCAAATCAGTGGTTTAGAAAGCTTACGTTACCCATTCAACAGCAGGGTTGAAGATCAAATCATGGTTAGGAAAGTTAACGTACCCATATTCCAACACAGGGGTTGATAGACTCTAATAATGGTTTAGGAATGTTACGGTACCCATTCAAACACAGTGTTTGAAGATCTAATAATGGTTTAGGAAAGGATGGGAAGTTACGTTACCCATTCAACACAGGGTGTTGAAGATATAATAAATGGTTTAAGGAAAGTGTGTACGTACCCATTCAACATAGGGTTTGAAGATCTAATAATGGTGTAGAGAATGTTACGTTAACCCATTCAACACAGGGAGTATGAGCAAACAAATAGAGTGGTTTAGGAAAGTTACGTTACCCCATTCAGCACAGTTTTGCATATCAATTAATGGTTTATGAAAGTTACGTTACCCATCAACACAGGGTGTGCATATCAAAATATGGTTATGAAAGTTACGTTTACCATTCAACACAGTGTTTGAACTGATCTATATAACTGGTTTAGGAAAGTTACGTTACCCATTCAACAAGGTTTTGAAGTTATAATAATGGTTTTGGAAAGTTACGTTACCCACTCAACACAGGTTGAAGATTAATAATGTTTTAGGGAAGTTACGTTACCCATTCAACACTTAGGGTTTGAAGATCTAATGATGGTTTAGGAAAGTTAAGTTACCCCATTCAACACAGGTTTTGAAGATATAATGAATGGTTTAGGACAGTACGTTACCATTCAACACAGGGTTTGAAGATCTAATAATGGTTTAGGAAAGTTACGTTACCCATTCAACACAGGTTTTGAAGATATAATAATGGTTTAGGAAAGTTACGTTACCCATTCAACACAGGTTTTGAAGATATAATAATGGTTTAGGAAAGTTACGTTACCCATTCAACACAGGGTTTGAAGATCAAATAATGGTTTAGGAAAGTTACGTTACCCATTCAACACAGGGTTTGAAGATCAAATAATGGTTTAGGAATGTTACGTTACCCATTTAACCTTTTTCATTCTATTATAGATTGTAATACCAAAGAAACTGTTTACAAAATGACCAATTACCTTGCAAAAGCTTTTGAACTACGAAGGTATATGCTTTAAGAATTAAGTCAAGCGTTAAGTTTGTGATAATCTTGAAATAATCCAAGCCTATTTGAAGAACATTAAAACGACATATATACAGGACTTTTAATAACTGTAAGATGTACACTGTATATCACACTGAAAATGGGTTCGAACATATATGTGATAAACAGGAGCGTGAATTGTTGACAAAAGTAACCATCTTATGACACTCCCTTCCATTCCCAAGCACTTAGGAATATTTCCATAAAGAAATATGTTCTGAGTGTTTGTTAGTTTTGTGGTTTACGCCACTTTTAATCATTTTTCAAATTATATCACAGCATTTCCAGGGGCTAAATATCGAGTACTGCTGGTCCATTTATCCTGAGACCAGCGAATCGTAATGCCAACCCCCATAACCGTGGGTAAAGCCCTCTTATGAACATAACAACAGTGTAAAGAAATGTTTTCAATTATATCCAATAGGTGTTCTGTCATATATAGAGAGCGATTGCCCATAGGTTGCAAATAAGTTGTTTATGTGAAAGGGCACATAATTTTTAGAATGAAAACGGCGATAGAATCTGTAAACATTTCAGTCTTCATTGCCCCAGGTGTATTTATTTGAGCCGTCCAGCGAGAAAATCAACATTGTGGACTCTGCGTAAAGTATCGACCCGGATCCGCCTAAGCATGCCGCGCAGGCTAACCCGGACAGACACTTTTCGCCTCCTGTTGATTTTCTGTTTAAGGAATCATTACTCTGTACCTCTATCTCCCAGAGACGGAATGTGTCGCCCCGGATTAGGCTGCGCGGACTGCGCAGGCTGATCTGTGGCGATACATTACGCAGATGCCATAGTGTTGGTTTTCTGGTGGAACGGCTCATATATGTTACGCATGATATGGTTTGATTGAAAACACCATCAACAGATAAATAAATAACATGTATGATACGAGCTCATCTTTATTACTCAGTGTTGTCTAATACTCTCTAAAACAAACAAGAAATGGCAACATTAGATAGTATTGCAGAGAAAGCAGTCAATGTTTGTTTTAAACGTTCATATGTGTATATGTTATATAACTAGATTAGAAAGGAAAAGTCATAGATAAAATATCTCGAAATTTGTAAAACATCGACTCGAAAGACTCAAAAATATATATATGTTAATAGACATCGATTATTGCTCATTTTCTTCTCGATTATTTGTTCCATGACATATTTTTTTTATCATGAAATTCATTAATTTGTTCCATGACATATATTATAAATGGGATAACTTTATCATAAGTTCCATGACATATGTCATAAGTTTCATTATATATATCATAAGTTCCATGACATACATTATAATATATATATTTATTTATTTAATGCTAAACGATGAGATACCGAGTTCTATCAGTGAGATATAATCCATATCACCCACACTGTGAGTGATATAGGTATGACGTCATTTTCCTATAGTTTCCGGTCATGTTATACTACACACGTTATATATATATAAGGAAATACGTAATGGGTATAGATCGGATACAAGCATTGTCATGTGATAAAAACCTTATCTTATCTATACCCATGTATAATTCCGTATTCCGTAAATTTAACAAATCGGACTTATTGTCATTGTCTGACATAGTGTAGTAAACAATTACATTCACACAGATTCGTCTGCGTGTGAACAGGTACGAAGACACCAAATAGTTCCATTTTTTCATCATCATTTATCATAAAATAAAAAGAAAATTTGTTTGTTTTGAGTGGATATGGAATATATTTCAACTCGAAGTGATACAATTTTAACATTTTCACTCGCGCTACGCGCTCCTGAAAATATTCAATTGTATCTATTCCATATCCACTCAAAACAAACAAATTTTCTTTTTATTTATCATATGTTTTATGACATACATCATAACTTCCGTGACATATATCATACGTTTCATGACATATAGCATAAGTTTCATGACATATAGGGTAACAAAAAGTTACAACAACATAAACACATTTTCATCACATGAACCATGGAATTTGTCGCAAAATGTTAACAGAACATAAAACATTGAACGTCAGTGACTTAAAGCCACTCTGTCCGAAATACAGAGCTTAATTTAACTTTTCCCATATACAGACGCTCTCTTGCACCTCTGCAGCAAACGGCTTTTTAAAACAGTGTGACAAAAGGAAAAATTGATCATCATGAGCAATTTCTTCTTTTGCCACAATGCTTTCAACTCTATTCAATGCAAACAAAAAATAATTTATAAAGGTAAACACTTTTTTTTAAAGAGCTGTTTTCAAATTCGTCTGCTGTAGATATTTTGTATGCGGGAAAAGGTACAAGTTACTGTGTCAATTTTCGAAATTATTAAAAGGTGATGTGTCAGAATCGGTTTATTAACGTACGGCCGTGCTCGATGAAAACCACCGTTAAGGCATTTGCTATAAGTGTAGGATTATACCATCCAGCGCATCCGTGCAGTCTAATCAGGCGCCGAAACTATAAAACTTTTAAAAAGTTCTCAATGCTCAGAAATGAACTCCATGCTCCAAATAAGGCTTCCGATTGGTCAATTTGGAGAACGAATGTGCTTGAGTACAGATTAAACTTTTATAGTTTTGGAGCCAACTGGTTATGCCTTAGATGCAAAACTCTCAAGGAGGCTTTCGAGAAACGTCTGATGAACATAATGCAGTTAGATTAGACAACAAGGACTCGCAAGTCGATCTTTATCCAAACGTTTCACAAATAAATTAACCCTTTCCCTGACACGACAATTCTGCAGCAGACGACTTTGAACGTATTTTGTCAAAACATAGAAAATCTCCATAATTGAATGGATAACCTATGACTAAAAGTGGAAAACATTGTGGCAAAAGGAGAAATTGCACGTTTTGTGCAATTTCTTCTTTCGTCACTATGTTTTCAAAAAGCCGTCTGCTGCAGAGGCGTCAGAAAGCGTCTATATGAGGGAAAGGGTTAAGGTTGGTCTTTTCTTGAGCATAAACATATTCCTGGAAGCTCAGTCGGCAGCGACGACAGCCTTCATTCCAGGGGTTGTAAGTTCGAACGCCAGCTCCACCAACATTCTTTTTTAACGATTGACAAAAGTCAATGCGACAGGCATCAGTCGTATTCCATAGACTCTTGTATGGAGTATTTGTGTGAGAAAAAACAGGAAACACATGTGTAGGTGAACTGGCCGCCGTGATATGAATTTGAACATAATTGAAATCGGCGTTAAACCAAATGAAACAATAAATCAATCCTTTAGCACAGATCAATTGGCGGTTTCAAAGAAGCTTAACCCTTTCTCTCATACGACAATTCTGCAGCAGACGACTTTGAACATATTTTTGTCAAAAGCTAGAAAATCTCTATAATTGAATGGATAACCTATGACTAAAAGTGGAAAACATTGTGACAAAAGGAGAATTGCTCGTTTTGAGCAATTTCTTCTTTTGTCACTATGTTTTCAAAAAAAGCCGTCTGCTGCAGAGGCGTCAGAAGGCATTAATATGAGGGAAACGGTTAATGAGGGTGGTGTGGTTGACAGGGGTGTAGCTTGGCAATAATCAATGTGTAGGCCGTCTCGTGAGAAAATCAACATTGTGGACTCCGCGTAAAGTATCGACCCGGATCAGCCTAAGCATGCCACACAGGCGTACCCGGATATACACTTTTCGCCTCCTGTGGATTTTCTGTTTCAGGAATCACTAATCTATGTATCCCCCCGTAGACGGAATGTGTCGGCCGGATCAGTCTGCGCGGACAGCGCAGGCTGATCTGGTCGATACATTACGCAGATGTGTATCGCTGCAGCTGCATTTTGGGGCTAAAGAGAGCTACGCCCCTGGTTGATTTAACATTGTGATAACACATATTGATCACATTCAATTTATCACCCTCGTTCCATGAAATCAATTCTTTGTGTGTATTGTTTTTAAAATAATCAATATCTATTTAAGAATATACACAATTTGAACGTAATACTATTTCCGATTGGCTTTATCATTTGTTCTTTCATCAACGAATCCATGATTAGTTTTAAAAGAACAAATTAAGAACATCTGGCCTGCAAACGTTTACTCGTTTGGGCAATTTTGTTTTTCTTTTTCTAGAATGTTTTCAAACTTTGTATTTTGCATATGGCGCTAGAAGTCGTCTGTATCAGGAATATGATTGATTGTGATATACCATCTACACCACCTTTTAAAGACGCATTTTAATAGATGACAATAAACTATCTACACACACATAAACACGAATATCAAATGGAAAGACAATTTTGAACGAATCTCGGTTATATTAATGGTAAAACAGATTGCGTTAATGGCAGAGCTCGCCAAATGGCCGTATGACGAATGGCGAGGGTAAATAAAACCACATCGACGACGTTTTAATGTCAGTGTAAGTAAACCTATTCCCACATTCAGACTTTTTAATGTCAGTGTAAGTAAATCTTTTCCCACATACAGACGTTTTAATGTCAGTGTAAGTAAATCTTTTTCCCACATACAGACGTTTTAAAGTCAGTGTAAGTAAACCTTTTCCCACATACAGACGTTTTAATGTCAGTGTAAGTAAACCTATTCCCACATACAGACGTTTTAATGTCAGTGTAAGTAAATCTTTTCCCACATACAGACGTTTTAATGTCAGTGTAAGTAAACCTATTCCCACATTCAGACTTTTTAATGTCAGTGTAAGTAAACCTATTCCCACATACAGACGTTTTAATGTCAGTGTAAGTAAATCTTTTCCCACATACAGACGTTTTAAAGTCAGTGTAAGTAAACCTTTTCCCACATACAGACGTTTTAATGTCAGTGTAAGTAAACCTATTCCCACATACAGACGTTTTAATGTCAGTGTAAGTAAATCTTTTCCCACATACAGACGTTTTAAAGTCAGTGTAAGTAAACCTTTTCCCACATACAGACGTTTTAATGTCAGTGTAAGTAAATCTTTTCCCACATACAGACGTTTTAATGTCAGTGTAAGTAAACCTTTCCCACATACAGACGTTTTAATGTCAGTGTAAGTAAACCTTTCCCACATACATACGTTTTAATGTCAGTGTAAGTAAACCTATTCCCACATACAGACGTTTTCTGACGTCTTTACATCAGACGACATATGGAAAACATTGTACTAAAGAAGAACTTGCTCATAACAAGGATTTTATCCTTTTGTGAACTCTTTTCAGTAATTTTATCTTCAATGGTTTTTTTATAGTTCACCCAAATGTTTTCGAATTCGTCTGTTGTACATTTATTGTATGTTGTGGAAAAGGGTTAATGAGCCATCTGTAAATTGAGTTTAATTCGTGTATAGCTTGACAATATGATCCTGGTCATGAGTTAGTGGTTGAGTGTGGTTTAACGCCGTTTTCAACAATTATTTAGCGATATCACGGCGGCCAATTCACCAACACAGTTGTTTCCTGTCCCACAACTCAACACAACATACTTCCCAAGCAACTGGCTGTTATTTACCACATAAACTGTTTGCCTTGTCACAAGTCTGAGATAATGTTGGTTGAGCTAGGGTTAGAACGCACAACCCCTGGATTGACAGCCCGCGTCGCTACCGAATGATTTACCGGGACGCGGACTGAGGGATCAGAACTACTACTACGTTGTTTTCAAGATTTAGATTCATATCATGAATTTGTTCGAGTTTAACAATGTATTCGAATTATCACATATTCGAGTAATCGCGAGTCCACTGTACATATCAATGCAATAATATATAAACAAAGTAAAACACTATTTCTGATTGGCTGAATCAATTCATGTAGCCAATCAGAATATGTGTAACTTCGGAAAGTGGTACCTTAAATTTGATAAAGAAACGGTGGCGTCAGCATTCGATGAGTAACTTTGTGTCTCTTATATGGTTGTCTAAAAAATAATATATTCTAAGATGTTATTGACCATAGACTCGTGATGTCAACTTTCGGACCACTGTACTGCACACTTAGGTAAATACGGTGACTTCGGGAATGTTCGTACACATTTATTTTCGGAATTAATCTATATTTGGTCAACTACCTATTTGCCAGTTAAGCGTGTATGTTTTTCCAATGTCAATTGATTTTGGCTATAATGTACTTCGGTTAATTGTAAAAATATATACGGATAATTTGCAAAGCATGGTGTTTCAACTTGGGCCGAGCCCCCGGTCGTTCAGTCGGTAGCGACACGAGTTGTCGAGCCGGGGGTTGTGGGTTCAAACCCCAGCTCGGCCATCATTCTTTCCGACGTTTGACAAGAGTCATTGACAACTTCTTCGCCAGCCAGGGCTACTTCGTACATTAGCATTCCCATAATTTAGGTAATGTTATGAACACATTACCATTGGCATGCTAAGAAATTGTGTCAAGCGTCATTCGTCTTCCATGGGCTAACAGTCTATATGGAAAAGCAGCCAACTGTTTTGAAAGAATGTTGTGTGGAGTACTGGTTTGAGATAGCCAAGAAAAACATGGGTAAGTGAACTAGCCGCCGTCATATGACTGTTAAAACGCTGAAAACGGCGTTAAACCCAAATCAATCAAATAATCATAAAAGTTTTAACTTGTAAATAAAGGCATTTATTTATATTTAACATCTAAATCATGTGATTTCTCTTTAACCTTTTCCACATACAAACAATCTGCAGTAGACGACTTTGATAACATCTATGCAAAAAAACACACCAATATAAATTAATCAATACTTGTAGTTTAAAGTTGAAAACATTATGGCAAAAGGATAAATTTCTCTTTTGTCACAATGGTTTGTTTAAAGTCGTCCCGGTCCGCTATTGTTGCATTACCCACTTGTAAAGGAATTTTGGCTTTACGCAGGATACGATTCTTGAAAACATTGTGACAAAAGAAGAAATTGCTCATAATGAGTAGTTTATCTTTTAACAATAATGTTCACAACGTCTTTCAATAAGTATGCCTTCCTTTAAATAGAATATCCTTTGTTTTACTTATCCGTCTGCTGCTTATCTGTTGTACATGGGAAAGGGTTCAATTGAACTGGCCATAAAAATAGAAATGAATAATCAATTGGGCATTGTTTGGCTTGATGATGATACTATTGATCCTAAGCAATAATTGAAATAGTTATGGATGTTTAACCATTTCCAATTTACACTAAAATCTTCAGCTGACGACTTTGAGCACAGCTATGCACAATTATCGAATATCTATAAAAATTGAAGGTTGTGTCATATAGTTGAACATGTTGTGAACATGTTGTGGCAAAAGGAGACATTGCTCAATATGAGCACTGTCTCCAATAATCACAATGTTTTCAAAGGTTGTCTGCTGCATATGTGTCAAAATGTGTCTGCAGGTTCAAAAATATTAATGTTTCGCGAGTCAGTTTCTAAATAACAGTCATGATGATAACTCACGATTATCTTGTACAGACCTTCGTCATTTCTCTGGACTCCTATACCTCCCATTGCTGTCTTTTCAACAGTGCGAGTCATATTTTGAACATAGTTCTAGATAAGATGAGTTTCTAAAATTCAAAAATCTTTATTTGACCGTCAAACCCTCAATGAGACGATTCTTTTGAGTACCCACAACATAGGGTTTGGTTGGGTAATACGATAGATATAAAATCGGGGGGGGAATCCCTGATAACTAACTGTTATCAATATCTCTGTTATTACTTAACCAATCCCTATGGTGTAGGTCCTCCAAAGAATCTCCTTCTGAAGTCTATTCTTTTGAGTACCCACAACATAGGATTTGAGTGTCAAACAAGGGTTTTAGATCATGAACAATCCCCTTATGTAGAGTTTTCATAAGGTTTGTCTAAAACATGGCTAACATATAAGAGGAGAGTAGTTCTTCAACTCGGTAAAGATTTCCGTGAAATAACTCGGATCACTGTTTATTTTGAGCATGTTCGAGCTCTGTCCGTTGATGATGGAAAGACAGCGGTCCCAAAACCGGTCCCTGTTTTCCTCCACTAAGAAAGGTTTAAGCGGGTAACTAATCTCGTTTCCCATGTAACTGTACGAAAGATATAGACAGGTCAACACAATGGCTTGCAGTTCCGTCTCGTTGTCCATGTCGGGGGTAACAATGTCCCGGACGAGCATGAAAACGAAGACGACGTTTGCGGGGTTGATAAAAGCGATGTCCTGCCAGCCTTGCAGGAGAAGAGAGCGGTCCACGGTCCTCAACCAGACGATCGCATCCATCCCTTCGAAATGCTTTAATTTCTTACAGCGGCGATAAAGAAATTCTCCCAAGCTTTTCAGTAACTCGGATGTAGACGCTTGAATGACTGTTTTACGCGGGCTGGTCCCGCGGTCTACCTTCTTTACAAGTTGTACAGAAAGATCCTGTTTACGAACATCACTGTTGTTGTTGTTATTATTGTTGATGTGAGTATGATTATAGTTAATGTTGTTGTTAATATGTACATCATTGTTGTTTATCCGAAGATTTTGAAGCTGTGCCTCTGGCGCCTTCAGATTATAGCACGACACGGATTTTTGGAAGTTTTTGTTGATGTTGATGTTCTCGATGTTGCAGTTATTATCCACCTTACCCGGAAGACATCCGACCGTGGAATTTCTCAACAAGTTCTTTTCTTTCTTCTTACTTCCATTCACAGTGAACTTCTTCCAGCTTAGACCGCTAAGAAATATTGTGTGTCTTTTGAAATTTTTGTCTTTGGCTTCTTTATTTTTTGCGTTGTTCAAAAGTTCGTAATTATAATTATTTAGATTAATGTCCTCATATAGTGGCTTTCTTGGTCTCGGCGAGAAAGATAAAACAGTCCCCATGTTGAATTTGGGTCGACTTATTCCCCGTCTTTGAAAAAAATCACAGTCTTTTGATATGATTATCTATGTCCACAGAAAAGCTTATCTTGTAGTGGAAGACATCTTGTTTTTTCCCCAAGAATCGATTATTTCACAGTGTCTGATAATCGTCAGTGAAGAGTTAACATATATTCACATAAAATTGACTCCAATTTTAGACATTTTACAATTAATCGTCTGTTTCGATTATAGTTCCTCCTATAACAAGCACTGAGATTCCAACACGAATGAGGTTTAAATCTGATTTTCCCGTATTAGAATAAAAACTATAATTCCGTGTCCAACAGCAACCTTAAGTCTGACTCAGGATTTCGTTCTAAATAATCGATTACTGTTTGCAGCAGTCTTAGACATATTCCGATATTTTATCATAATCATCCGGGCACTTCATGACGTCATTGCCATGGTGACATGAATAATCCAATAAGGCTGCATCGTATCGGAACATTAGTCGGCAGTTTTCGTAAAACGAAAGAGGGCGATCGATTTCCGATTCAATCCGATGAAACAAAAATCGATTCGTAGAGACTTTCTGCAGAACGATTAAGCACCGAGCATTACCGAACGGAAAATCCGAAATTACGCCAATATTGGAAATTTGTACGGGAACAGACGGGAGACAAATGGGTTCATTGTATGAAACACAGTCAGTAGGAAATCGATCGGGCAACCAGCTAGTCACCCTCTCCCCCTACTTCTATATATGGAATAGTTGATGAGCGTCCTCAGAGTGTATTGCAAATAAACCGGTTTCATCTATTGTATATAATTTGGTTATTTTTTATCAAGCAAGCACTTTTTCTTTGGAAATTTGGTATGGAAATAGATGCGACCATTTTCGGGGAGGGAAACGAGAGCTTTTGTTGAAATCCATTTTGATGTAACATATTCAAGAATAGACAAGGACAGACCACAAGGGTATTCCTTGGAGTGTAAGGGTATGAGTAATCAATACTGAATCCACATTCTGCCACAGTAGGAACTGTATCAGTGCATCTGGTATTCACCCTTAAATCATTTCCTCCTTACAGACGCATTTTGTCAGACCTGCAGCAGACGATTGTTGTAAACATTGTGGCACAAGGTGACATTGCTCATAATGAGCAATGCCTCCTTTTGTCACAATGATTTCAATAATTACACTTTCATTAAGATAGTTTCGACATTTTCAACCAGTCGTCTGCTGCCTATTTGTTTTATGGTGGAAAGGGTTAAGTATCGCGTTGTCACCATCACTTCAGTGGCTGCAAGGATCCATCGTTGATTGATTCATTGAGCCATCCCGCAAGAAAACCAACATTATGGACTTTGCGTTATGTATCGATCCAGCTTAGCCTGCGCAGTCCGCGCAGGCTAATCAGAGCCGACACATTTCGTCTCAGGGGGATAGAGGTATAGAGTAATGATTCCTAAACAGAAAATCCAAAGGAGGCGAAAGTGTCTGTTCTGGTTAGCCCGTGCGCAATGTTTAGGCTGATCCGGGTCGATACTTTACGCAGAGTCCTCAATGTTTTCTGGTTTTCTCACACCAGTATTCTCAGAGGTGGTATGACGTGGGTGTCCTTAGTTCGATCCGCAGTCGCGACACGACGGTCATGGGATGAGTGCCCTTTTCGCCTCCTGTGGATTATTTGTTTCAGGAATCATTACTCTATCCCCCTGAGACGGAATGTGTCGGCCCGGATCAGTCTGCGCGGACAGTATGTTATCAAAACAAAAATTCTATCCCAGGGACTATTTGCATTGATCCCGATAGCTTACTGGTTAAAGCAACCGCTTCGGGAGCCTGAGGTCGTATGTTCGAATCTCAGTGGCGACAGTGGAGTTCAATAATTAATGGCCGGTTGGTTACCATCCAGCTAGATAAATAATGGTACAGAAAGCATGTATGCCTGGTTTCTGGTTTCTGGCAACACTATAGGACTCGGGAAGTACAAATGTGTACATCACAAAGGTGTCTCATATATCAAAAATGGCTGGTTCTTTCAGGTGTGACACATTGATAAACAAACACCTTACTGTCCATTTATGTACTCTGTCTGTGATAGTATTGAAATAGTGTTGAAAAACGGCATTAAACTCCAATAAAACAATCAAACGCCACGGCTGAAATGATTCTGGATTTATTTTATTTTTCTCGTCATATCATAATCATGAATGGGTTAAACAATTGTTTTTATTCATTGTTTGTTTGTGTTCTTGTCATGTCAAACTCTTGAATGGGTTAAATGAAAATTGTATTTTTTTTCTTGACAACGAACCGTTTTGTTCTACTCTGTTCTGTTCTTTCACTGATATAATATAAATAACATCGACGAATTTGATCTTTGATAGATTATGGAGTATATAAACCCCTTTCCCACATGCAGAAGCTTTATGACGCGTCTACAGCAGCCTACTTTTAAAAACATTGTGACAAAATGCGAAATTGCTAAGATCAGAAATTTCGCCTCTGACACAACGTTTTCAACTCTCTTCAATAATATTATTTTCATTTATAGAGAATATCAAATAAAAATGTCGAGATTATTTTCATGTCATCTGCTGTAGATTGATCGTACATGGGAAAGGATATTTGAGTCGTCTCGCGATAAAACCAACATTGTGGACTCTGCGTAAAGTATCGACCCGGATCAGCCTAAGCATGCCGCGCATGCTTCGCGCATGCTTACCCGGATAGACACTTTTCGCCTCCTGTGGATTTTCTGTTTCAGGAATCATTACTATACCTCTATCCCCCTGATACGGAATGTATCGGCCCGGATCAGTCTGCGCGGACTGTGCAGGCTGATCTGGATCGATACATTACGCAGATGCCATTATGTTGGTTTTCTCGCGGTACGCCTCATTTATTTATCTATTTATGCAGTGATCAGCATTATTCCAGATATATCACGGCGACAGTCCACTTATTCGTGATACCTTGGTAAACAAACCAGTACTCGACTCGGATATCAGCCTTGCCGATGGGCATTTCCACGATGACCTCCGCGACTTTGGGTCGTACCCGGGACGCCGCGGTGGATTGACCACCCTGGTGGTGTAGTAATAGAGCGTCCGCCTCGAATATGGCAGGTCGTGGGCTCGATCCCCGGCCGTATCATACCAAATACTTTAAAAATGGTAGTTATGGCTGCCCTCCTTGGCGCTCAGAGTTGCGGGGTTAGGATAAATAAATTAGAAGTACTAGTAAATTACCATGGAAACGCTGTGATATAACCGATGTCTTTTTTGAAAACGGCGAACAAAAAACCTAACAATAAAAGCACGGCGGAAAAGGGGTAAATACAACTGTTCCTATTAGGGAGAACGAATATTGTACAGTTCATGATTTTAGGTCAATATATTATTAAATAGACTCAGTCAGTAACGAGGAGGGCTATCGGAGACTATGATTTGTGAATTACTGGTGTGAGTAAGTCAGGAAACACTATACAATTATGGACTTTTCAGCTGTTATACATGATGTGATATGCACCAAAAGAATCTTTATTGACCGAGGCGATAGCCGAGGTCAATTATAATTTTGTTGGTGCATATCAACATCAGGTATATCAGCTGAAAAGCTCATAACTGTTTTATTATATAACCCTCAATTTATCATATTGTTTCACAGAGGACCACTCAAGGAACATTTCTGTACAGGTTGAGTTATATTGACCAAGCAGTTTAGGAGGAGATATTTTTAAAATGTTGAAACCGGACAGCAAAGAATCACGAAAGCTCACCATGAGCACTTTATGCTATACAATGGAAGTCAAACGCTTGATTGCATTTAATCATGATCATCCGAACGAGCTTCGGAAGTTTCCGTGGTCATTCGGAACGCGCCTCGGAAAATTCCGTAGCGTACGGATAAAGGCGAAGGATATTAATCATGAGGCGGCTCATGGGATTCCCCGTTCTTCCCCTGTTACTATTTATAAAACTGGTGCATATCAGATAAAAACGGTGCATATCGCAAGATATTTTTTCTAAAAAGTTACTTTTTAGTTTTTATCCAATGAAAAAGCGTCGATTTATAGGTTATATTATAAAAAGAATGTGCACTGGACGCCGTGATATGACTGATCAGGCAGATCCAGCCAAATAACCTAGACACTATGGAACGCCAAATCTACATAAACTCAAATATTTGAAGAGCTCTTCAAATATTTAGAGAGCTCTCCAATTGAATTGATGATATCATTAATTCAATTGAAGAGCTCTTCAATTGAATTGGAGAGCTCTCTAATTCAATTGAAGATATCTCTAAATCAACTTAATTGAAGATATCTCCAAATCAATTAGAGATATCTTCAAATCAATTGGAGAGCTCTGCAATTCAATTGGAGATATCTCCAAATCAATTATGGATATGTTTAATTTGGAAGAATTGGAGATATCTCCAATTCATTTGTTGCTCTCTCTAATTGAATTAAAGATATCTCCAATTGATTTGGAGAGCTCTCTAATTCAATTAGTGAGAGCAACAAATGAATTGTTGATTTGGAGATATCTTCAATTGAATTAGAGAGGTCTTTAAATCAATTAGAGAGCTCTCCAATTGAATTGGTGATATCATTAATTCAATTGGAGAGCTCTCTAATTATTTGAAGAGCTCTCTAAATATTTGAAGAGCTCTTCAAATATTTGAGTTTATGTAGATTCGGCGTTCCATAAGACACATACACGTTAAACAAGTGCGTTTGCTTTAAAATGATGGTATGTATTCATCAGAAAGAATTGTTGACAATTTGTTTTTATTATCTTGATTTATTTTGTGTCACTCAGTCGCCCACACACCTAACACGGACGCGCATTCCTAACTACAGGTGTCAAATCTCTGACTGGCAGATAATATAGTTCTAAACATGCCGGAACACAACAACATAATATTCAAATGACAGGAACAATTGAGCTATACTATTGAAAACAAACTGCAAGGCAGGCAGAGTCTCACCAGAGTCTTCTCTTTTGCTTGAATATACTATATAACCAGCTACAATAATAATCTTACAAAAAACACGATCTATTTTATAGAGTGCATGTTTGTTTTTTCCCGTATTTTCAAAGGAGACCGTTGCAGATTTAGGTGTGCTGTTATTGGAAAACCTCGACCCATCCTTGTGGAGGAAAGGATGCATGTTATTTTCCACACCAAAATGTGACCTGATTCAAACAAGACGTTGCCCTTTCCCACATACACAACAGCTGCGGCAAACGGCCGCCTCGGTGGTGTAGTGGTAAAGCGTCCGCCTCGATGGTATAGTGGTAGAGTGTCCGCCTCGGTGGTGTATTGGTAGAGTGTCCGCCTCGGTGGTGTAGTGGTAGAGCGTCCGCCTCGATGGTGTAGTGGTAGAGTGTCCGCCTCGGTGGTGTAGTGGTAAAGCGTCCGCCTCGATGGTGTAGTGGTAGAGTGTCCGCCTCGGTGGTGTAGTGGTAAAGCGTCCGCCTCGATGGTGTAGTGGTAGAGTGTCCGCCTCGGTAGTGTAGTGGTAAAGCGTCCGCCTCGATGGTGTAGTGGTAGAGTGTCCGCCTCGGTGGTGTATTGGTAGAGTGTCCGCCTCGGTGGTGTAGTGGTAAAGCGTCCGCCTCGGTGGTGTAGTGGTTAAGCATCCGCCTCGGTGGTGTAGTGGTAAATCGTCCACCTTGTGCAGGTGATCGTTAGTTCGTACACAGGCCGCTTTTCCTTTAGATTGCTCGTAATTGGGAAAACACGATCCATTCTGCTTGATCGATTGATTGTTTGGTGTTTTACGCCGCTTTCAACAATTTTCAGTTATATCACGGCGTTTCTTGGGTAAGTTACCAGTAATACTGATCCATTTATTCTGACACCAGCCAGTCAGTCGTAATGCCAACCCCGCAACTCCTGAGCGCCAAGGAGGGCAGCCATTACTAAAAAAAATTATAAAGTCCTTGATATTACCCGACCGGCGATCGAACCCGCGA
This sequence comes from Serripes groenlandicus, assembly GCA_031761405.1. NCBI lineage: Eukaryota > Metazoa > Mollusca > Bivalvia > Cardiida > Cardiidae > Serripes > Serripes groenlandicus. The sequence continues at coordinate 134,435,715 of JASEVX010000004.1, forward strand.
CCTCCCGCACCCCAGGCGGACGCTCAACCGCTACACCACCGAGGCGGATGGGGGTAAAGGATGGCAGGTTTGTTTTTTCACAGTTTTGCTTCCGTGTTGTTTTTAAATTCATCCTTTATATATTTAGTTTGTTCGTAGGTGGGCAAAACACGATCTATCCTTGTGGTGGAATGGAGAAGCATGTCAGTTTTTCAATACTTTTGTTTGCTTTGATGTTTCCAAACATGTCTTCTGCAGATTAAGGTGTGTCGGAAATTGGAAGACACGATCTATCCAAGGGAGAAAGGGTAATATGCAGGGGCGTAGCTCCCTTAAGGCACTGTAGGCACGTGTCTACACATGTTTTCTAAAAATACCCAAGATGCAGCTGCAGCGATACACATCTGCGTAATGTATTGACCTGATCAGCCTGCGCTGTCCGCGCAGACTGATCCGGCCGACACATTTCGTCTAAGGGGGGATAAATAGAGTAGTGATTCCTGAAACAGAAAATACACAGCAGGTGAAAAGTGTATATCCGGGTACGCCTGTGTGGCATGCTTAGGCTGATCCGGGTCGATACTTTACGCAGAGTCCACAATGTTGATTTTCTCACGAGACGGCCAACTCATTGATTATTGCCAAGCTACGCCCCTGATATGTGTGTTTCCAACACATCTATGTGTACGGATCTAAACAACGTTTCGTCCTTTGATACCAATGTACTTCTACATTTTGTAGCCGAGCCCCGGTAGCTCAGTCGGTAGCGACGCGGGCTGTCAATCCAGGGGTTGTGAGTTCGAATCCCGGCTCGGCCAACTTTCTTTCCGACGATTGACAAAGGTCAATGCGACATGCGTCATTCGTCTTCCACCACTGGGCTAAGTCTATGTGGAAAAGCAGCCAGTTGCTTGGGAAGATTGTTGTGTGAAGTACTGGTGTGAGAAAACCAGGAAATGCATGAGTAGGTGAACTGGCCGCCGTGATATAACTGAGAAATTGTTAAAAACGGCGTTAAACCCCAATCAATCAATCAATCAATCAATCAATCAATCAATCAATCTACATTGTGTGTATGGTGTTTTACGTCGCTTTCTCAGTTATATCATAGTGATTGCTTGGAAAGAGTTACCTGTACTACTTGTCCATGTATCTTAACTCTGACGAGTGGGGGTTATACTTACCATACATCACTGAGCGCCAAGAAGGGATAGCCATTACTTCCATTTTAACCCTTTCAGCGCCGAATTGTTTAAAGTAGACTCTTCCATGTTCAAAGTCGGGCGTCTTTATTTCTTATGTAATTCAAGTTTGGACTATTTTTGATAACGAAAAGGCAAACAATGCTGATTTCAGGTGAGACAGCTCGTTACGAGCTGACTCACCTGCATCAGCATTGTTTGCAAAAACATCAATATTGCCTTTGGCGCTGAAAGAGTTAAATACAAGTTAAATAATTAAATAGAGTTATGAGCAATTTCTCCTTTTGCTAAAATGTTTTTCAAATGTCATGTTCTGCAGAGGCGTCAGAAGACGTCTTTGAGAGAAAGGGTTAAATAGACAAGTCATTTATGTAGACGTTTTTTCTGTCTGTCGGAATCTCAGAAAACATTCGCATGGGAAATCAATAGCGTTGATGAACGTATGAGTCATCATCTGAAACCAACGTTACCCTACTTCCGTGTCTGCCTTGAGCCCTATCCCACATACAGACACATGCGGACACCACTGCGATAGAGGACTTTAAATAACATTGGGATAGAAGGTGAAATTGTTCATAATTATTCGATTGATTAATTGTTTGATGTTTTACGTTGCGTTCAACAATTGTTTAGTTATATCACGGCGTTTCCTGGGTAAGTTACCAGTACTACTGGTCCATTGTTGTTCACTCCTATTAATAGTTAAACCTTCCATTGTAGAGATTTTCTTCATTTTGCCCAGATATTGTCAAAGTCGTCTGGTGCTGATTTGCTATATGCGGGATAAGAGCTTGAAACTTCAGAAATGTATCATTTTTTACACATCAAATAAAGACTACATGTTCATTATATTGAGTTTTTTCTCGAAAAGGAAAATTACTTGTAACAACAAACTATTATCTATGGGTATGATAACAGGATAACCATGGTTACGAATAGGTGTTACGTCATGTTTTCCAATACACCTAACAAGGACTGCGTTCATAAGACAATAAACGTTACCGTTAATGCACGATTAACCAGTCCATTCTTCAGCCAAACCAAGTCTCTCTTTTTTTACTGAAATAACACAGAACCATTCTGTGTCTTCGCGAAATATGTTTTTAAGGAAAAAAAAATTTTAATTATATTTTCTCAAAAAAATATTTCCGTTTAAAACCCTTCCCTCATATAGACGCTTTCTGACGCCTCTGCAGCAGACGGATTTTTGAAAACATAGTGACAAAAGAAGAAATTGCACAAAACGTGCAATTTCTCCTTTTGCCACAATGTTTTCCACTTTTTGTCATAGGTTATCCATTCAATTATGGAGATTTTCTATGTTTTGACAAATTATGTTCAAAGTCGTCTGCTGCATAATTGTCGTATGAGGGAAAGGGTTAAGCGTTTGGTTTGCAATTTGTCGTCGAATGACCGCGTCAACTTTGAGCATACCAATCTTTTTTTGCTACTTCCGCTTCCTCAAAGTAGTCCCTGTGTTCCTCCGGTATTTTATGAATTTGTTATCTCAATTTTCATATGTTCTCAATTTCGGTTTCAGTGTCTAGTTAACTCTTTCTGAAGTTTCACTGCTGAATTTCACAAAGAAGACTTTTCCATGTTAAAGATTGGACCACTTCATGTTTCGTCCAACATGAAATTTGGTAAAATTCAATGTTTAAGTGTCAGCCGGTGCAGATTTCAGGAGAAACAGATCGTTACGAGCTTACACACTTGAATCGGCATTGTTAGCAAAAGCCTTAACCCTTTCCCATATTTAACCCTTTTCCTGATACGACAATTCTGCAGCAGACGACTTTGAACATATTTTGTCAAAAAATAGAAAATCTCTATAATTGAATGGAGAACCTATGACTAAAAGTGGAAAACATTGTGGCAAAACGGGTAATTTCTTTTGTCGCTCAAATGTGTTCAAAGGTTCACTCTGCCAAGGTGAGTATTTTAGTAGGAACATTTTTTTGACCAGCACTTTATCATTGAGATTCAAAGATAAATATGTTTGTGTTTTGCTTTTAGTTTCAGCATTCCTGTATCATGCATGTGCAATCATGTGTATATATTGCAGGATAATTGTGTGCTGACGAATGCGGATGAAATGTCCGGCGGTGTTGGAGGTCATCAGCGAGGGCTTCTAATATACAATTTTGTATTACTTTGTTCCGCTTTTGTTTTTTTTGACATGTAATGAACTTTAACAAACAAGAGTCATAAAAGTCCATCCATCTGTTGAGAAAGTTCAGCAGATGTCCAAATACAGGCCATTATATCATATTGTGTATTGCGTATTGCTAAAATGTCACATGTGTCAACCAACTCGGAGTTCGCGAAACATGTTTAGGTTGCAGTGTTCATTGAACGCGGGAAGGGCAATTCTATAATTACAATCCTTATAAGTCACAACGAGATAGCAGCGCACGACTTTGAAAACATCACGCAAAAATATAGAAAATCTCTATAAATAGAGAGTATTATGTCCCTGGCGTAAGATATGAACTTTATCTGACGAGGTTGGGAGAATTGATAATTGGCGAGCCTTTGGTGAGACAATTATCCTTTCTCACAGCCGAGTCTGATAAAGTTTATGTCGAAAGTCAGGGACGTAATATTCTATTTATCTTGCAAGTAAAATTATGTTTTCAGGTAAATCTACATTCATTCTCACTTAAAATAGAATGACGTCACGCGCGTGCACAAATACGCGCCGAATTACATTGTGTACACACGTCATACGGAAGCTAAAGAGTTCCGACTGAAACAGAAATCCACAGAAGTCGAAACGTTTATGTCCGGTTTATCCTGCGCGGCATGCTTAGGATGACTCAAGTCGATACTTTTCGTAGTCAAAACAGTTGGTTTTCAGACGAACGCCTTATTTATATTTCAGAAAAGTAGTTCCAGCGATTACGTCATTTCTAAAAATAAGTAGACTGATAAAGATAAAAGTTTATCATACCAGTAGACATGTAAACAAAAGGTTCATCATACCAGTGTTATACGTCACGTAATCTGCTCATTGCATGATAAATGATAGTATAGTTATTGAATGGAGTTGAAAATAGTACGACAAAAGAAGAAATTGCTCGTGTGGACAGTTTCTGCTTTTTTCACAATGTTTTTAAAAATCGACTGCTGTAGAGGCGTCAGAAAGCGTCTGTATGGGGGAAAGGGTTAAATTCTAGGTCAACTTCTATGATCCTTTTGTCATATGAACCTGTGTGTGGGAGAATGTACAGGTTGGATTTTTGTGAACAGTATAGATCGAGATGAACCTGTGCAGCATATGCATCCGCACGGTATAATCAAGACCTTATACTGTTCACGTAGTATTTGATAAAAGCGTGTTAAGAGATTCTGTCAACTTGTGTAGATTCTGAGAACACTGAGCAGGTGGCCACTATGATATGGATCTGCACTGTTCAGAATTGTCAACTTGTACCATTTCTCCTGCACTGGCTTATACAGCCTATCGCCTACGTATTTTGAAAACACTGATGAAAGAGGAGGACTTACTCGGACATTCTAGTGGACTTTGTTTTTAGTTTGTTGTAACTAGGAAATATTCTTTAATAACAAAGTTATCTGTTTACATTAAATGGTACATTTATAGCAGTCTGGTTTTAAAACGCCAGATAAACTGAGAAGTTTTATATCTTAAAAAGGATAGGGAAACATTGCGTACTTTGTCAATATGTGTCCACACAATTTTCAATAGACGTCTACTGGAAAGTCGAGAGTTGCCGTATACATGTATATAGAAAGGAGTAAATTAAATCATTTAATACTTTAACATGTACATACGCATTTTTACGCATCTGCATCTGATGACTTTTCACTGTTGTTTTCTTCATTAACATATATTATACAACTACTTGCACGTATTACTTCCAATGGCATCTGCTGCAGATTTGCTGTTTGTAGGACATGGGGTATTAGTGTTTACATATCTAAGCAACAAATGAGACTAACCGTTTCCAACATACAACAAATCTGTAGCAGACGATTTTGAAGACATCTTATCAAATATGTGAAAAATCTCCATTAATGACAGTTCAATTATTAAATACAGTTGAAACCATTGTGGCAAATGGAGAAATTGCTCGTTTAGAGCAATTTCTCCTTTTGTCACAATGTTTTCAAAAGCCGCCTGCTTATGATGCGCCGAAATGCATCTGTAAGTGGGAAAGGGTTAAAGAGCAATTTAGCAAAATACCCAAGACTGACCATATGTTCGAGCACCGCACGTTAGACGGACAGTCAAGTTGATCGATTGATTGTTTGGTGTTTTACGCCGCTTTCTACACTTATTCAGTTATATCACGGCGTTTCGTGTGTGTTACGCTACCAATGAGCGTTTTCGACTTCTTTACTCGCGTAACGAGAGTAACTGGAGTTGAAAGTCGAACGTATCGAGTAAGCGAACTGCGCATGCGCTTAATCTCTAATCTACTCGACTAGAACGACCCCCACTATTTGACGGGTAACACGCTGATGCACAGAATGTCGCCATTTTGTAAACAACACAAGACTGGGGTTCGACGTTCGTGAATGGTTACTCGTGTCGTGTACTGCGCATGTCCAGATTTTATACTCGAGTAACTGGATTGCAAAAGCCGAAAACGCCACATAGTACTGGTCAATTAATACTGACACCAGCTAGTCAGTCGTAATGCTAACCCCGCAACCATGGAAGGCCGTTATTACCCTTTTTAAAGTACATAATTTGGACAGTCAAAACTTGATGGGAATCGTGTTATACGCTAAGATTCAACACATAGTTATAGCTTACTTATGTATGTGAGAACGGTTTATAATAGAACAACCAATTGTATAAAGAATATTTAATTAAGAGAACCATTAGATCCCGGTATATCGTTCACCTGAAACATTCGAATTTTAAAACAAAAGTTAAAATGTAGGTAGTTCTGGTGGCCATCTTGCCTACGTGGTCTTGGCTAACATCCGGGTAGTTACTAGTATCGAAGAACAACGTTACTTTCGGAAAAGAAAAGTTTAACAATAAGAAAAAGAAACGACAGAGAAGGTTTAGAAAAAAAAGGACAAAACACCCATAAAGGTCAATGTATATTAATCCTTTCCCACATACAACAGATCTGCAGCAGACGACTTCGAAAATATACCCGCAACAAGATGGAAAATCTAGTGTACTGGCGCCCGTTCCATTCCTGTAAGTGACAGTGTTAATAATTATAGTAATTTTGTGACTAAATTGGAAACAATTATCACAATCATCCTCTAACATGCGTACGACCTTATGCGTTAACCACTATTTCCATCATACAGACGCTTTCTGACTGACGCCCAGACGAGACGACTTTTAAAAACATACTGGCAAAAAGAGAAATTGTTCGATACGAACAATTTTTCCTTTTTGTTACAATATTTTCAACTTTATTCAATGATTATTCTTTCAATTATAGGGATTTTCCATATGTTGGACTAACCTTTTGAGTCGTCTATTGTAGATGTGTTGTATGCGTGAAAGTGTTATATATAACATGTAAGTAGGACATCGTAAACGTGTACTTTTGGAAGGGACTACCATGATTCAATGATATATAATTGAAATGAAATAAAACAGAAACAACGCATGTTTATCGGAATGAGACGTTCTACATGAAATCAGATATATGCTATGGTAATTGGACCCAATACAGATCTGCCTCCATAACCATGTCGTCTGATCCAAGAGATGTATGCCCTTTTCGACTTGAGGTAGATATAAACTGTTTTGGCAAAATGATGTCAAAAATAGATGTCATAATTGACGGTGTATTAATATAGCAGTATGAAAAAATATCGTTTACGTAAGGGTTAATGATTCAATATTTAACGTAATAAGCAACCATTAATAGTGTCGCTTTTCTTTCGGATGGTATATGCACTTTTCGACTTGACGCAGATATAATAAAATACTGTCAAAAACAGATTACTTATAAAAATTACATTGTATATGTATGTATAAGTGAGATTATCTCGTTTACGTACGGTTTAATGATTTATTATTAAAACCAACCATGGTGTGATTAGTAGCCTACAATTGTGTATAGCTTGAGGAAAACCAACATTTGCGGAATAATTACAATCGTGCGGTGCTCAAAAATAGCATTGGCATGATAATGATAATTGTGCGTTGCTACATGAAAACCAACCCTTTGGGGTTACTATGACAATTGTGCGTTGCTACATGAAAACCAACCCCTTGGCGTCATTATTACAATTGTGCAGTGCTCAAAACAAACCTTGACGTGATTATAACAAGTTTGTGGTGCTCAAAACAAACCTTGACGTGATAATAAATACTGTGCGGTGCTCCAGAAAGACCAAACTTGGCGTGATTATTACAATTGTTCGGTGCTCAAAACTAACTACATGTATGGCGTGATTATAACAATTGTCTTTTGCTCAAAACCTAGGTGAAATTATAACAATTGTTCGGCGTTCAAAACCAGCGTGTGCTGTGCTTCACGAAAACCAATCTTGGCGTTATTATTACATCTGTTTGATCCCCTAGGAAAACCAACATGTCTCGATTATTATAATGATGCCTTGCCCGAAACAAACCTGTATCCTGTCAGCAGCGAGGCAGTCGTAATACTAATCCCATCATCCTTTGGCGCCAAGGAGGGAAAGCAATTACAACCATTTAAAAAGTGTTTGGTGTGACCCCGCCGGCGATCGAACCCGCGAGCCCCCACATCCGAGGTTGACCCTTCACCACCGAGGCGGTCTTCCAGCTGTGAAATAATGACCCGTTAATAAGTGACTCGGTCAATGAAGTCACCGTAGTCCAGCTGTCAACGCAAAACACAGATAGATAGATAGATAGATAGATCATATATACATATTTATAATTTATATCGAATACAAAAGGACCAAGTATCAAAAATACTATATCAATTATTGTTTCTTATTGATAAAAAAAAAGTACAAAAGTTCTATTGTTTCTTATTGAAAAAAAAAAAGGTTAAAAAGAGAGATATATCATACAAATTAATATCTTTTACATTTTAGCGTAAACAGTATGTGAATGAAATTATTACCAATTCCATTAGTATAGTGAGGGAATTAAAAATGCATATTTCAAGTAATTTGCAAGCTGGAAGAGTTCTTTTCTATTTTGTGTTATCAAACGTTGTACCGTAGCAGTCTCGGTCTGACATAATAATATCTACTCTTGTTTAACGACCAATCTACTTGTATAAATAGATAAGTTTCAGTCCAACCGGCCAACATGCCATTTACTATATGTTTCATAGCGTCATTCGTCTCCACCAATAGACTAAACGTCTATGTGGAAATCCAGCCAGTTGCTTTGAAAGTATGTTGTGTGGATGACTGGTGTGAGAAAACCATAAAATTCATGAGTATGTGAACTAGCCGACGTGACATGAGAAAATTCCCTTCTACAACTTTTTAAAGTCTTTGGCATCAGCTGACTGGGTAACGAACCAAAACCTCACGCTCACGAGGTTCGAACAATTTTTTTACTCAATACTTTTAATATATTTGTAACAATCGAACCGATTTTGAACCCAATATTAATTTCATTGATTGATTGGGGTTTATTCATCCCCAACCTTTTCCAACAATGTTTCAGTTATACCACAGCCGCCATTTCACATACGTATGTGTTTCCTAGCTTTCTGACACCAATATTCGACATAACAGTCTTTCCAAGCAACTGGTTGCTTTTCCAAATAAACTGTTATCCCATTGGTGGAAGACGAATGACTCTGGTCTCGTTGACCTTATGGTGTTGGAAAGAATGTTGGCAAAGCTGGGGTTCGAACTCACAAACCCTGGAATGACAGCCCGTATCGCTACCGGGGCTATTTTATGTACAGGGAAACAACTTTTAATTCTTTACAGTTTATACACTCACATTTATTTCCCATTCTACTTGCTACCATGGCAACGGGATCGATATTACCGGTCGCTGTAACACTGCATAGAATTCTTTAGTTAATTTATGCCACTCTTTTCTTTCAATACCAGGCTTAACACCACATCTAAGATCAGTGCAAACAAGGATCATCCTGCATACATGAGAAGTCTTATCTTTGTCTAAGTTGTTCGCTTCAATCGAAACAAGGAACCCATCTCGTAATGTGTCTGAAATGTCCTTATACATTTCTTTATTCAAGACTGGAAAAATCGACTATTGCATTTCAGAGAGATAGGGGGATAATTTATATCAAAACGGTTTTGCGTGCGTCATAGACAGTGGGTTTGTGGGATTGATCGAAGTGAATCCATAGCTCCGCCATGTTTGAAACGAAACAGTGAAAACAGAGTGGGTTCGTTCCGACCTAAATTGGGCTGTTCAGGGACAATGGGCCAGCGAGTGTTAGACACGGGAATGTACGAAACAGGTCAGTAGCAGCTCTTGCCGCCATACATAGCCTCCCCGATGCTTTTAAGACCTCAAATGGCTGGTTATGAATTCTACGACGCCGTTCTGAATAATGAACTAACTCTACTGAAGCGTATCGTGAACACCTATAAAAACGACTTAAATGCTAAGTTCGTCGAGGTACGGAAGAAGAATCATGCAGACCTGTGCCCGATACACTTGGCGGCGTATCGGGGCTACACCTATATGTTACAGTATCTCATCGAGTCGAAATGCGATGTCAACAAGACGACCTCTACTCTCAGGCGCACTGCCCTCCATTTCGCAGTATTACGCCACAAGATGGCGTGTATGTTGTTGTTAATAGCTGCGGGCGCCAAACTGGATGTGAAGGACACGTTTGGTAACTCCCCATGTCACTACGCGGCGGATGACGGATATTCCCAGTTCCTCGACGTGCTTATACGTCGAGGAGTCAATGTTGATATACAGGACATTACGTCGAAGACGCCTCTCATGAAAGCGGTTCGCAACAACAAAACTGACGCCGTCTTGCGTCTCATCCGTGGCAACTGTAATATAAACATAACAGACAGGAATAGCGACATGGCACTTCATTATGCGGCGAGAAACGGATGTGCGGACATCATAGATATACTTATTGCGTCTCATAGTCAAATCGACGTTCAAAATTACTGGGGGCGGACTCCCTTAATGGAGGCAGTGTGTTATAACCATAGAGAGGCTGTGGCACGTTTGATTCGTGCGTTCTGTGATTTGAACAGACGTAAATTTAAAACGGGCGATACCGCCCTACACAGTGCCATCAAACGAAATTACACTGCGGTTGTTGAACTCTTACTGGCGGCCGGTTCCCGGCACGATATTTACAACCATCAAGGGGAAACAGCCGCATACGAAGCCGTCGTCAGCAACAAAATTGACATTATTAAATTAATGATTCTATACAACTGTGACCTTGAGCAACCTTTGAAATACTTTTGCAATGGTATTTATAAATCAATGTTTCAGTTAGCAGCCGAAAAAGGATATTTTGAAATATGTCGTCTGCTAGCTACATACGGGTATGTTGATTTCACTGCACGTGTTCATTTCTACGCTGGTTACGTTCCCACGCGAATCGGAAGCGAGCAAGACGAGGTCGTTCATTGGCTGAGAAGGAAAATGCAAACAGCTACGTCATTACAGCAGTTGTGTCGTAAAGTGATACGTAAACGGCTGGGGCATAACATGCTCCAGAAGATCGATCACGTGACCATACCCAAAGCATTAAAAGAGTACGTTGTTATATCGGATTTCGACGAGGTAGATGACATGTCTATGTGTTAAATTTTTGTTTGTGATGACTTCATTTTACGAGGTGAACGTAGGAGGGGTGTTCATAAATTACGTGGAACATGTTGTAGCATGTTTAGTTTTACTTGTTAGTTTGAGGGGTGTTCATGAATTACGCTGGAAAATGTTGTAGCCTCTTTGTTTTTGTTCTGTTGTGTGTGAATTAGTAAGTCATTAATTACTAGCTTAACTTCTAAAGCAACACTATCCATGTTACATAAGCATTTTATTGAGAACAAATTATTAGTTCAATAAAAAAACCATGAAAAAAACATGAAATAATGGACAGAAAGATTTGTCTCTATCATTGTTTGACACGTCAAATTGAACTTTGACATTGCACCCTTTAATGTGTGTTCATGGTATAAGTAGTTTATACATGTATGTGGAAAACACGTATCTATATCATTATTCACCCTTTTTCGGCGTTATTTTTGAACACTCATCTCGAACATCTTGTTACAAAAGGGCGTTATATACCATTTTGAATTAAGACCATGTTCTTTGTTAATTGTTTGTGTTTATTCATTGAATACAGAATTTTAGTACCCTTTGATCAAATTGTATTTGCAAAGTGAAAGTATATGTATAGAGAGAGGTAAAGAGAGAGAGAGAGAGAGCAAGAGAAAGAAAGAGAGAGAGAGAGAGAGAGAGAGAGAGAGAGAGAGAGAGAGAGAGAGAGAGAGAGAGAGAGAGAGAGAGAGACAGACAGACAGACAGACAGACAGACAGACAGACAGACAGACAGACAGACAGACAGACAGACAGACAGACAGAGGAGAGAGAGAGAGAGAGGAGAGAGAGAGAGAGAGAGAGGAGAGAGAGAGAGAGAGGAGAGAGAGAGAGAGAGAGAGAGAGAGAGAGAGAGAGAGAGAGAGAGAGAGAGAGAGAGAGAGAGAGAGAGAGAGAGAGAGAGAGAGAGAGAAAGAGAGTTTCTTAATTTATGAAATGTGTATACTCAGTTTCAGGTGCATTTAATTAGTTATCAGGTAAACAAATCCTCCGAATGAAAAATTATAGGGGGAGCGTTTCGTTACACATAGTAGTATGGAACTGAATTGTGTCACGTAAAAAAGGTTCGTAGAAGAAAGCATTTATTATTTCTTTTATTTTCTCTGATATGTTTAAATGCTTTTCATTTCAAGTCTTGAAAAACATCTCAGATAATTTAGATGGTGTAAGTAAGGTTGGTCAATAATTTTGTCAAGAGTTTTCAAGATCGAATTGTTCACGTTGTTGTTAGTATGCATGATTGATGTTAAAAAACCCATTTATGAGCTAATTTAAAACACATGGAACATACGTGTACATTTTAACCCTTTCCCATCTATAGACGCTTTTTGACGCATCTGCAGCAGATAATATTGAAAAACAGTATTACAAAAGAAGAAGGTTGCTCATTCTTAGCAAGTTCTCATTTTGTCGCAATGTTTTCAGCTTTATTTATTAACCATATTTTTATTCAGAGATTTTTTTTTAAATTATTGCTTAGATATTTTCAAAGTAGTCTCCTTCCGATTTGTTGTATGCGGGAAAGGCTTTATACTGAATGCTGTTTAAACCCTTCATAAACATGACACAAATCTGCAACAAACGACTAAAAGCGAAACTACGACAAATTTCTATGTATTGAATAGGATTGAAAACCTTGTGACAAAAGGAGCGATTGTTCAATATGAGCAATTCGAGGGCTTGGCGTGAAACGGTTGTAACTTATTTTTTTTTATCCAAGGTTAATCACCTCGCCATTAAGTCTTTATAAGCGTTAAATCATTTTACTTGGTAAACAATGGAAATTTAGGCACCTAAATTTCCATTGTTTACAAAGGGGTCAAAATTGCCCCTAAACCAGGGTTTTCAAAATAAGTTGTTAGTTGCACCTTTCACGCCAAGCCCTCGAATTCCTCTTTGTGCCACAATGATTTCAAACGTCGTCTGTTGAAGAAGCGTCAGAAAGCGTCTGCATATATGCACAGGCGTCCGAATTTCTATTACAGCACAAAATGCGGAAAATCACACAATACCTCGTTAAAATACACAAAAAGTCTCCCTATATTGTCTATACGCTATGATAAAAATGATCGTAATGGTAATTTGGGGAATCCCGCACGTGTTACTATAAATAGCCCCTCTATAAGTCCATATATATTAATAATAATAAGGTATTTTGTGATTTTTCGCATTTTTTGCTGTAATAGAAATTCGGACGCCTGTGATATATGGGGAAGGATAAACCATTGTGTTGTTGAGGCCAGGCGATAATAAGCCCTCTGGTATATATGCTTTTATGGCATCATAAAATGAGCAGCGTTAGACGATTTGTTGCTTTACAGCATCTCCGTATAAAGGAATCACAAAACATTATGATATAACTAGCACATGCAGCAGACGTGGAACTATTAATTGGTGTGGTTTATCCCTTCCCCTCATATAGACGCTTTCTGACGCCTCTGCAGCAGACGGCTTTTTGAAAACATAGTGACAAAAGAAGAAATTGCACAAAACGTGCAATTTCTCCTTTTGCCACAATGTTTTCCACTTTTTGTCATAGGTTATCCATTCAATTATGGAGATTTTCTATGTTTTGACAAAATACGTTCAAAGTCGTCTGCTGCAGAATTGCCGTATGAGGGAAAGGGTTAAATGTGATTTTAAACGGTGTCTGTCATGAATGCCAATAAGCCTGTGCGTTCAGCTTTCTTTCTCAAAAGTACTTTGCCTTTTACAGCCAATCTGTCGCTCTTCATTACAATAGTTAACTCTGTTAGTAAAAAATCAAACCGATATATAATTGTCTGAAACCCTCGACTTATTTTTCCCTTGTGTTTGAAATTAAAACATTTTCCACATGCAAAAAGCATTCCGAAGGATCTGTAGCGATTGATTTTGTTTGGTCGGCAGGTACAGCTATGTGCAAATTGACATTAATGCTCACACGGATCTCCATTGTGCGCAGATGCGACAAGACCGGAAATCAAAAGGAACTCAAAAGTCGTCTGCTGCAGAGGAATTTAAAAAACGTCTGTATATGGGATAAAGGTTAACCCATTACTTCACACAGATGCCATTGAACATGACTTTTGAAAACATTGTAATATATTTCACCTTTAATTGTAATATTTTCAACTCTTTAGCAATTTAAATCTTTCAGTTTTCTATATTGTTGAAATTGTTCATCTGATGATTGTAAAGTAGACGACCTTTGAAACGTCATGTGAAGTAATGGGTTAACCCTTTCCCTCATATAGACGCTTTCTGACGCCTCTGCAGCAGACGGCTTTTTGAAAACATAGTGACAAAAGAAGAAATTGCACAAAACGTGCAATTTCTCCTTTTGCCACAATGTTTTCCACTTTTTGTCATAGGTTATCCATTCAATTATGGAGATTTACTATTATTTTTTGACAAAATACGTTCAAAGTTGTCTGCTGCAGAATTGTCGTATGAGGGAAAGGGTTAAGAACCGTCTGCAGAATTCAATGTATATTTTCGGCATAAATAGCAATCGTCACAATCACGTGACTGAGAGGTCACTATATATTTCTATCTAAACTCACCATGTTATGTATATATTATGAAACAGTTCAAATTACATGGACTATTATATATATTAAATAAAGTAGATGTATGGTACTGATAACAAATTGAAAACATAATGTGAAAAGGAGAAACTGTCCGCATGGAGCCTTTTCAGCACTTTCCACAATGTTTTAAACATTCGTATATTGTACTGTAGAGGCAAAAGATGCCGCCTGTATTAGGGCTTTACATGTTACACTTTACCATGTTTATCAGAGATCTGAACATGTAATGATTACGACACACCGGAGGAAAATCTAGTTTCCGGTTGTGAGATGTGGTTCAAACTAGTTCCAGTGTCCACATGGAAGTTTTCGACCAATCAGACTAGATTCACATCTTGATAACCTGGGTTTTTCTCATCAAAGGCACTCTTTGGAATATATACGACTACTCATTGATCTTCGAGTATCAGCCATTACCAAAAATAACTCTTATTATATAGAATTGTTTAAGCCCAATACTGAATATTTAATTTAATACAAGAGTGTTTCATCTGAAATTTATTCAACCCTTTCCCGTATATAGACGCTTTCTGATGCCTCTGCAGCAGACGACTTTTAGAAACTGTGACAAAAAGTAGAAATTGCTTAAGCGAGCAATTACTCCTTTTGCCACAATGTTTTCAAGTAATTATGCCTTCATTTATAGAGCTTTTCCGTATTTGTCTAGATACTTTCAAAGTCGTCTGCTGCATATGTGTTGTAGGCGGAAAAGCGATCATGGCGGATAGTCTCAGATTACGGAGGGCTTTCCCCTCATACGAAAATTCTGCAGCAGACGACTTTGAACATATTTTGTCAAAACATAGAAAATCTCCATAATAATTAATTGAATGGACTATGACTAAAAGTGGAAAACAGTGTGGCAAAAGGAGAAATTGCACGTTTTGTGCAATTTCTTTTTTTGTCACTATGTTTTCAAAAAGCTGTCTGCTGCAGAGGCGTCCGAAAGCGTTTATATGAGGGAGAGGGTAATCGTATATATCATCGAGTGCCTATGGCTTTTACGGACATGGGACTTTTCTTTTGGCTGCCCCAGGGACCTCTTGGTCCGTTTTCACAAATAATTCTACAAGTATTATAATTCTAAACAGGGTATCCCACATACTACACACATGCAGCACATTTAGGCAAAACTTAAAAAAACCATTCTCTTCAAATGAAGGTATAACCATGGAATTGAGTTGAAAACATTGTGACGAAATGAATTACATGGTTTTCATGTCTTCTCCTGCAGACATAAGTTTAAGCCAATCGGAAAGTGTTACTTTAGAACAGGGACACTCTTATGTAATATAGTGTCCCTACTTTAGAATCAGAAGGGGAATGCTATTTAGAAAGATTGTTTGAGTAAGGTTGATACAAGGTAACACTTGTTTTTGTATTTGTACATATCTTCATAAGATATTCTTTCTTAACATGCCGTTTCTTGGAGTCTCAAATTTTAGAGCGAACATTTCGCGCTGCAAATTGAACTGTTGACGTCACGTGACTCGGTCAGTGAACGCTTTATATTTCAATATAATACCATCTCATAGAAATAAGACTAGACTAATTCGCTGTACGAATACGAGCGTTTTTGCTACTTAACTCTTTCCCTCATACAACAATTCTGCAGCAGACGACTTTGAACATATTTTGTCAAAACATAGAAAATCTCTATAATTGAATGGATAACATATGACTAAAAGTGGAAAACATTGTGGCAAAAGGAGAAATTGCTCGTTTTGAGCAATTTCTTCTTTTGTCACTATGTTTTCAAAAAGCCGTCTACGTCAGAAAGCGTCTATATGAGGAAAAGGGTTAAGCGAGGTCTGGTTTTAATGAGAAGGTATGAATTCAAAACAAGGGGTGTACTGGGTTAACCCTTCCCCACATACAACAAATAACTATCAGTTGAAAATAGCCTATATAGGCATTAATAGGAACATTCTCTAAAAAAAGAAAGGATATTGAATAATTGTTTTAACAGAGTTGAACACATTGTGGCAAAAGGAGCAATGTCATTTTCCCCGTTTGCCACAATGTTTTCAACCCTATTCTATGTCATCTGCTGAAAGTCTGTTGTATGTGGGAAAGTGTTACTCTAGATCTCGGCTTAAAGAGTCTCATTTTATTTAGAAGCCACCGGTTCACTGTTTGTTGTAACTTCTGTCTTGTTATGAAAAGGAACTGAAAATGGTTAATCGTTCATTCAAATATTAATAAAAAGTTAACAATTGACGTTTATTTACTTATTTTCATTGAATGGTTTGTTTAAATGGTGTTTTATGCCTCTCTTAGCCGTATTTCAGTTAAAGCACTGCATTTACTGGACAATTTACAGTGGCGTAGCTCCTTTAGGCACGTGCCTACACTTTTTTTCTTAAATGCCCCAAAATGCAGCTGCAGCGATACACATCTGCGTAATGTACACATTCCGTCTAAGGGGGGATAAATAGAGTAGTGATTCCTGAAACAGAAAATCCACTATCCGTGTAGCATGCTTAGGCTGATCCGGGTTGATACTTTACGCAGAGTTCACAATGTCGATTTTCTCACGAGACGGCCTACACATTGATTATTGCAAAACTACGCCCCTGTTACTGGATAGTTTACCGGTATTATTTATCCTATCATTACTGCTATATACCGTCACACTGAGTGAAAAGGAAAGGAAGCTATTACTGCACTGTTAAGGAAAGGGTTAATCTTTAAATATAACAAGTATCAATTGATCAGAATCTTCCCTGGTGAAATCATTGCTTGATTTCACTAGCCAGAACTTGACCTATGCCACATCCAACCAATTGGCAACATGTGACTTTGAAAATATGTAGGCCAAAACAATGGAATATGTTTATAAATTAAAGTATAATCGTTGAATAGAGGTGAAAACATTGTGGCAAAAGGAGGAATTGCCAATCATGTTACTTTTTTCTTCTTCAAAAGTAGTCTGCTGCATAGGTGTCTGAAAGCATCTGTATGTGAGAAAGGACGTCCATCGATTGATTAGGGTTTAAAGTGTTTTCAACAATTTTTCAGTCATATCACGGCGACAGGTTCACCTACTCGGTTTAACGTGTTTTCAACAATTTTTCAGTCATATCACGGCGACAGGTTCACCTACTCATTCGTTTCCTGGTTTTCCCACACCAGTACACCACACAACATACTTTCCAAGCAACAAGCTGATTTTCCACATAAGACTGTTAAACAGCCCATTGATGAAAGACGAATGACGCATGTCACAGTGACTTTTGTCAAATGTCGGAAAGAATGTTGGCCGAGATAGGATTCGAACTCACAACCCCTGGATTGACACCCTGCATCGCTACCGAAAAGTGCATGGGATGCGTATATCTGTAAAAGGCACAAGTTGGCATATCTAACCAGTGTAGGTTTACAAATCATGTATATCTACTCTCGTCTTATCAGAATCTACACAAGTTCACAGAAGTTTATAACAAGCTTATATCGAGGGCGTGGTGTGAAACGGTTGTAACTAAAAACCTATTTCAATTTTGACCTCTTTGTAAACAATGCAAATTTAGGTGCCATTGCTCAGAACGAGCAATGGGACCTAAATTTCCATTTTTCACCAAGAAAAATGATTTAACGCCACTTTATGGCGAGGTGATTAACCTTGGTAAAAAAATACCAATTTAAGTTACGACTGTTTCACGCTAAGCCCTCGATATAGGTTATAATCAGGTCCAGATAAGAAGGGGTTAACAGCTCTTTTCCCCACAATATCTCTCTAATTATCCAACCAAACCCTATGATATGGGTACTCAAAAGAATCACCTCAATGAGACGATACTTTTGAGTACCCACAACATAGGGTTATATTGTTTAATACAGATTTTTAGAACATGCAAAACGCCCCTTATTTAGAGCTCTGGTATTAAGTGAACTGTGAACAGTGTAGATCTTGATCAGACTGTGTAGAGTGCAAATGCTGATCCGGTTCTACACTGTTCACAATAGCCATCTAGTACTTTTACCCAAAAACAGATACCTATCATCTGGTCAAATAATCTCCCTTTAATAACAAAATTGTTATTCAATAGTATTCAGACAGTAAATAATAATCATTAAATTAATGGTTTCAAACATAAAGCAAACAATTTGTATAAGAATTCATTTAATGACATCATATCAATTGCAATAATAAAGAATGTATGTTGATTCAAATTCAAACACATGTTCAATTTAAACACATTGATCTTTATTCCAGTTTGGGCTGATTAGTAGTATGATATCACATGTAGGCTTTCACAGATGATACTTGGTTATTTAATTGATTTTGGCCAAAGAATGTTAATAGATTAAAATGAGCAAAAAACTATAATTCAAAATATTTCTTAATCAGACCAGCTTTTGTGTTCTTCTTCTTATCCAATCAATTCCTTTCGATTTTTTCTAACAGACATCAAGAAAAATCCAAAGTTCAAGAATTAAATATACCTTTGAATCACTGACATTTTCATTGAAAATCAAGGGTGTTTAAAGAAACACATTTCACATTTTTTAAGATGGATAGCACTTTCATAAATCCCCTGATTCAGAAAACTTTAATACTTCTGCAACAGGTAATTTAAGTAAACATTGTGAGAAAACAATATGCAAAGAACAAGCTTTTCATTTTCCCCCCCATACTTTTTACTCATCTTAAAATCATAAAATGCATTTTTTTGTTAACTGTTTCCAGTTGTTTGAAAAGGGAGAGAATCTAAATATTTCATGTTTGGTAAATGGTTCATAATAAAAATGAATGAATGTATATTGTTTTATGGCGCATCGACAGCTAAGGTCATTTAGCGCGCAATTAAATTTAATTATTCATGATCCCTGGGTAAACAAACCAGTACTAGGCTAGAAAATGTGCCTTGCCCAAGGGCACTCCACCATGACCGTAGTGCCGCGACTGGGGATCGTCATAATAAAAAGAAGAGAACCTCCTATTGTAAGTTTTGCATTACATTCCCATTTACTTTGATGGTTGATCAATCAACTACTGGTGCCCTTTTGTAAGAGACTGGTCCCTTTAGCTGAGTTTCTTGGCCTTGTTATACAAAGCATCCACAACTTTTCCCATGTCTTGTATTGTCTCTAGAGCTGTCTCGTAAGTTTTGTCTGCTTCTGCTTCATCAAAGACGACAAGAACACCAGCACCTTGATCCAAGATTCCTGTAAAACAATTTCAGAACATTTTCTTATGTGCATGCTATATATTACTGGCATGTATATCAAAATCATGTCTTTCAAACATTGTTAAGGAATCCATGAATAACCAATTATTATTATTGTATACTTTGATATAAACGGGAAACAAAAATGGCGGTTCATAAATTGAAATTTCCACGACCTTAGCAACCATCTGAAATTAATTGCGAGATAAATCGTAAATGTTAATTTATCAAAACAATTGTTCATTTTTTAAATGATTGAAGTGTTTAAAACACACAAAACGACACATTTAAAACAGCCAATATTAACCCTTTCCCACATACAATATATCTGCAGCAGAAGACTTTGAAAACAATGAATGAATGTATGTTGTTTTATGACGCATCGACAGCTAAGGTCATTTAGCGCGCAATTAAATTTAATTATTCATGATCCCTGGGTAAACAAACCAGTACTAGGCTAGAAAATGTGCCTTGCCCAAGGGCACTCCACCATGACCGTAGTGCAGCAACTGGGGATCGATGAAAACAAAAGTCTTTGAAAGCCACTGGCTGCTTTTCACCCAACAAATGAGGCTTGTCACAGTGCAGTTAACTTTTATCAAATGTCGGAAATAATGTGGGCCGAGTGGGGACTTAAACTAAAAAGCCCTGGAGTGACAGCCCGTGTTGCCACGTACTGAGCCTACATGATTAGGCTAGACTTAAATAAAGTTTCTGACAAAAAACTAGACAGGAAGCCCCATCAGCTTTAGTTCTATACCTGTGGTTATTAATTCAAACAAAAGCGCAGCGGAGCGAATGCCAATGCTCATCTGTTTTTTTCTAAGTAAAAAAATGGCATTTCTGAATAATTATATAAGCCAGAGTTATGTAACTTCGTATAGACATATGTATTGTTATTAAGAACAATTGTACCCAGTTTCATTTGAAAATGTTGAATGTTTATTGAGTTATGAGGAAAGGTTAAAGTTTTGTGACAACGACGCCAAGGGCATCACAAAAGCCCGATTATTTAAGAAAAATAGACTAGCTAAACCCCCCCTTCCATCAAACAACAGATGACTTTAAAAACATCGGGACAAAACATGTAAAATATCTATAAATGAAAAAAACAATTATTGAATAAGAAAATGTCTGTATGTGAGCCATAATATGGTGTCCGGGAATTTGTGTTACATCACAGTCATGATTTATTCTCCTTTATTTGAAGAACTATGTGTTATATAGTTTAACAGCATGTCATAAACAGTTAGAAACAACTAAATCTATTAAATAATATGCCATTGACTTTTGAAAGAACTGTTAATTTTATTTAATTTATACTTTTTTTGATCATTTTAAAAGAGTCCTGACAAAGGCATGGGAGGGCTTTTTTTAGAGTAACGTTAATATTATTTTGATTATAAATAAAATATTGGAAATCGTCGTAACGAATGTGTCTACCCAGTTACATCACGTCTAAATAGCATCAAAACTCGAAATCTGGATCAATAACCATATTTTTATTGCATTCCAATCAAGTGATCACTACAGTTCTTTATTAATGTTCTAAACTTGTTGTTCTGGGACAGATATATTTTATTTGACTTGGAATCAAAATATTGTTTTATCAAAATGGTGTCTTTTTTGTTACGTTCCATTATCTTGTTATATTATAACTATGGATGGGACCGAGTACGCGAGTACCCGAGTACTCGGTCGGACGTCTGAGTACCGGTTATCAAAATAGGTATTCGAGTACTCTATTATTTATTTTCCATTTTTTCTATCTTTCATCTGATAAAAGTATGTTAAAGTAAATACAAACTTAAAATGTATTGAATCTGTTTCTTATTGAGTTACTAAAGAAGTCGGTAAATCAGCGATGAAGGTAAATTAAACAAACAGCTAACACCTTTTCGTCTGAAGATGGTACTTAATCCATTTTAATCCGTTTTAATTGGCAGTTTGATTGCAATCGCGAGTCCTTTATGAACAACATGACAAACAGGTAAACAGTGATATCAATATTATTATTATAATCTTCAGTCGATTAGCAACCATATGTCAAACATGGAGGGCCGTCGGTTTTTCACACCTTCGTCGTACTTGTGCTTTCAATTGTCAACACGTTTTAATTGGATAGTTGTAATAAATACACATCAATATGATTTGATAAGAACTGTTGCAATTGTTTGAGTAATTGTTCGTCAAATCATTAGAACCATCTTCTATCATTCTTATCTATTCGAACGAAAGGAAAATAAACAAAATTACAACCATGCTTCCTGCTAAATCCGCCGTCTGGAAACATTTTAAGCGCAAAGCAGGCGACAAATCCGTTAAATGCATGTAGTGCACATATAACGGACATCGGTTAATTCGAAAACCGAAAGAAAACAAGATGTGTTTGTGAAACACTGATGCCCCCGAATGGCATCATCTAGGTCAAAGGTCAAGGTCGCCAGGTTTAAAATGTTGGTACTGACAGAAAGGTCATGTCACAAGGAATACACATGTGAAATATGGTAGCAGTACCCGTTATGGTTCAAAAGTAGTGGTCAAGGTTAAAGTTTTTTTCGAGAATGGCAACATCTAGGTCAAAGGTCAAGGTCGCAAGGTGAACAATTTTGGTACCGACAGAAAGGTCATGTCACAAGGTATACACATGTGAAATATGGTAGCCGTACCTGTTATGGTTGAAAAGAAGTGGTCAAGGTAAAAGTTTTTTTCGAGAATGGCAACATCTAGGTCAAAGGTCAAGGTCGCAAGGTAAACAATTTTGGTACTGACAGAAAGGTCATGTCACAAGGTATAAACATGAGAAATATGGTAGCCGTACCTGTTATGGTTAAATAGAAGTGGTCAAGGTTAAAGTTTTTTTTCGAGAATGGCAACATCTAGGTCAAAGGTCAAGGTCGCAAGGTCAAAAATGTTGGTACTGACAGAAAGGTCATGTCACAAGGAATACACATGTGACATATGGTAGCTGTACCTGTTATGGTTCAAAAGTAATGGCCAAGGTTAAGGTTTTTTTCGAGAATGGCAACATCTAGGTCAAAGGTCAAAAATGTTGGTACTGACAGAAAGGTCATGTCACAAGGAATACACATGTGAAATATGGTAGCTGTACCTGTTATGGTTCAAAAGTAGTGGTCAAGGTTTAAGTTTTTTTCGTGCAGACAGGCCAAAAACTAGATGCCCACCGAATCGGTGATTCCAGGGGCATAAAAACCCATTGTTGATTTATGTTCCTTATTTTCATAGATGATAAAGATATTCTTTTATTAAATGTATTGTTTATCATTTATTCTTGGTATTGTTTTCCATCGACCATTTTACTTGCCCTTTTTCCGCAAATTTAAAGAGATATACAGTCTGCACCCACACGTTTGGATGTTTACGCCAATGTAAATTCTGGATGTATCTGTTGAATTTTTTTGTTTTAAAAAATAAAACAACTATTTTTTTTTCAAATATCAAATATTATACGTAGAGGCGAAAACAAACGCATGTTTGTTCATATAAAATCAATTCAAATTTAGTGTACGAGGACAATACTATTCTGAGAGACAAGACGTTTGATGAACGAATTTACACAGTGATTTTTTTAAAGTACCCGAGTACTCGATCGGAAAAGTTCACGAGTACCCGAGTACTAATATCGGTACTCGTTCCCATCCCTAATTATAACTAACAAATACTTCGTCTATCACCTAGGAGATAATGTAATTTTGGCTGTTCTACTTGCGACATTAACTATCGCAACAATTTATGAATGAATGTATATTATTTTATGGCGCATCGACAGCTAAGGTCATTTAGCGCGCAATTAAATTCAATTATTCATGATCCCTGGGTAAACAAACCAGTACTAGGCTAGAAAATGTTCCTTGCCCAAGGGCACTCCACCATGACCGTAGTGCCGCAACAATTTATGACAGTTACAGATTTGTTGCGACAAGAGGGCATTAAAATGGCAGCTCAATAATGAAACTGTCCGACTTATGAAATTTTGTTACGTCCTCCAAGCAGATTTAGTTCATCAATGGTTGCTTATAATGTATCGCAATGTGTGGTTGCTTTTTATTTCTTTTATTTTAATTGTCCAGAGATGTTTTCGAACCTATTTAATTCACTACGAAGAATTTGTTATTCATATTTGACAGGGGGGAAAAAAATCACGAATTTTGTCTCTTTTGACTTGTAACGTCGACGGTCTTCATCTAGTTGTATACCATTAAATAATTCACTAAATAAACCATTTATTTATTAAAATAATGTGTTACTAACAAAACAACTTAAAACCCACACTTCTATTTATTTAAAGCTAAAAACTATTTGTCATTTAGAATACAACAGCTTTAGATATTGTTCTAACCATATATAGCATTTAATTTCACAAAAGAGGACACCACAGTCTTTGTGATGTAACACCATATTGAGGGCTTGGCGTGAAACGGTTGTAACTAAAATTTGTATTTTATTACCAAGGTTAATCATGTCGCCATAAAGTCTTCATAAGTGTCAAATCATTTTTCTTGGTAAACAATGGAAATGTAGGTGCCATTGCTCATTCTGAGCAATGACACCTAAATTTGCAATGTTTACAAAGGAGTCAAAATTGCCCCTAAGCCAGGATTTCAAAATAGGTTTTTAGTTACAACTGTTTCACGCCAAGCCCTCGATATTATGGCCCATGTGGGAAAGGGTTAAGACTGATTGCAAGAATCGTTTCAAATTGTTTGAATTTCTTACAAACCTACATAATGGTATCCACATGGTAATAGACACATACTGGTACTTTTCTTACATAAGATAAAGAAGACAAGAAGATAACTTACCATGAAATTTCTTGTCAAGTATCATTTGTGATAGTTTCTTTTCAACGCTTGACTGTAATGGGCAAAAATGACATTCACATGTTAAAAAAAGTTGTTAAACACAGTCACAAATATAATAAATCTGCAGTAGAAACACTTAAAAAAATACAGCAAACATTATTGAAAATAGTCGACACAATAATGACCAATTTCACCTTTTGCCACAATGCTTTCACAAGCATTCTGCTGCAGATGTGTCAAAAAGTGTCTGAAAATCGAAAAGGGTTAAATTATTATTATTATTGATTATCAAATGAATTCTGTACAGACACAATAAAGTTGGCCCCTTGGAATGAATGATTATTCAGCTATTTATCATTTGTGAAAAGTTTATACAACTTAAGCTAAGATAGTACCTATACAACAATATTTCTTCATTTCTTAACCCTTTCCCTCATACAACAATTTTGCAGCAGATGACTTTGAACATATTTTGTCAAAACATAGAAAATCTCTATAATTGAATGGATAACCTATGACTAAAAGTGGAAAACATTGTGGCAAAAGAAGAAATTGCATGTTTTGTGCAATTTCTTCTTTTGTCACTATGTTTTCAAACAGCCGTCTGCTGCAGAGGTGTCAGAAAGCGTCTATATGAGGGAAAGGGTTAACACTTTTTTGAGTGCAGACTCATTTTGACATATGTGCATTGTCCAATATAGGATTTGAAAAAACAAGGGGGGGAATTTTTATCTGAAAATTGATTTTATGAACTAATTGAGGCATTTTTTCTTCTTTGTCTATATAAAAAAAATCCAACCTTCCATACAAATCTAGAAGGGGGGAATATTCAAAAGAGTATGATCCCCCCCCTTCTAGATTGGACGCTGCAGTAATCGCACTCTCGTTTTAAGAGGTTTTTTCATTTTTTTCCCCAGCTGTTTTCAAAATTGCATGCTGCTCATTTGTTGTATGTGGGAAAGGGTGAACCCAGAAAAAGAATTGATTAACAAAATAAAGTTGGAAGTTAAGAGAGGATATTTATCGGAACAAGGAGAGAATAACATGCAGCAAGTCCGTGGCTCTAACCAGAGACATTTTAAGTATTTTAAGATAAAGGATTTTAACTGATAGTATATTTGACTTACCACAGGTAATTTTATCAAATTGGCAACATGTTGAACCTGTAAAACAATATCACATAATATGACATGGCATTTATATGTTATAGTACAATCATGTGGGTAAAGCAAAACTAACATGAATATACATTGAATGATTGATTTAACCCTTTCCCACCTGCAGACGCATTTTCACGTAATAGCAGCAGACGACTTTTGAAAACATTATGACCAAAGGTGAAATTGCTCATGATGAGCAATTTCTCCTTTGGCCACAATGTTTTTAACTTTATTTAACAATGAAGCCATCTTTTATGGACATTTTCAGGTTTTTGTCACAATGTTTTTTAAGTCATCTGCTGCAGATATGTTGTATGTGGGAAAGGGTTAAAGCTGTTTTCAAAAGAAATTCATTTATATCAAATCGGCCAGTTTACGTAACTTTGTGTTTTCTGACTTTCTCAAACCAAAACTCATTCCAAGGAACTGGTTGCTTTTCCACATAGATTAATGAGCCCATTGGAGGAAGACCTACTCTCGTCTCATTGACACCATGAAATAATGAGTGAACGGTATTGTCTCACAATTTTGAGGCCACATCATTCAAACAACGAAAACTATTATCAAAGCATAACTTAAAGTCAAAACACAAGTCGGATATTTGAGAATATGTATGAATAATATTTTACATCGCCTCAACTGTATTTCAGCCATATAAAGGTCTTGCCTGCGTAAATTACTAGTACACTGTACTGCAGGTCAATTTATCCTGACACCAGTGCATAGGTGGCAAATATACTCTTGAAACCTTTTGTACTAGGAAGACAAACCACTACTACCATTTTTAAAGTCTTCAGAAAGACCAAAACGGGAATATAAATCTGGTAATCTTCTCTTGAGGCTAACACTCTAACCACTGCATCACAGAGTTGGTATTGGCAGACATTTGAAAACTAGAAATATCACTGAAGGTGATGAATACCCCCAGCTGGTGCATGACAATATACATGTAGGAGAAATTCAAGGGGCCATAACTAATTTAAAAATAATTCCAGTGCAACACGCCGACAATATGCACAACTAGGCTTGGTATCAATCATTCTTGTGAAGTTATATTGAATTCTGACCAAGGGTTGCTGAGAAATAGTGTTCACAAGAAATGTCCACAGATCAACGGACCGACAAGCGTGACTCCTATATAGCCCCCATATACTATGTATCTGGGGGTATAATAAGACATTTTAAAACCTTGCCTAGGGTACGAATCAAGAACTATGATTTTGTAAGAGACTGATGAACCCAACTGACCTGTACTTTCGAGAAAGGTTCTATAATCCTGCACAGATTCTGTTCTAATAAGTTATCATAGAGCGTCTTAAGATGTGCTGATACGATGGGGTCATCTTCCAACTGGGATTTGAATGTTACTAGAGTCTGAAATCAATCATTGATGAATTAGTGAAACACATAGAATTGGAAAACTTAAACCCCGTTCCCACATACAACAAATCTGCAACGTATGTCTTATTAGACATTTAGACAAGAATATGAAAAATCTCTATAAATGATAATTCTATTTTTGAAATGAAAACTTTGTGGCAAAAGCAGAAATTGCTCATATTGAGCAACTTTTTCATTTGCCACAATGTTTTAAAAAGTTGTCTGCATGAGAAGCATCAAAATGTGTTCTTTGTGAGGGAAACTATTAACCATGTACCATATACAGAAGATTTCTGGTGCCTTATGCAGCAGAATGCATTATAAAACATTGTTGAAAATGGAGAAATGACTCAAACAAGTATTTTCTCCTTTTCCTACAATGTTTTTATATACTGTTTCAAAAGTGTACTTCAAAGTTTACAAACTGTTGTGGTTTATTTCTACAGAAAGTTTCAAAGCAGATGATTGTAAGAAAAGTATGAAATATACATGAGCCAGGCTGTGAGGTAACTTATTTTCAGAGGGTCTTTGATCATCCTAAGTTACAATTTGTTTGTTTTATACCGCTTTCACCATTATTTCAGTTATTTCAGTTATAACAAGGCATTTCCTTGGTAAAAGTACTACCGTTATTGTCATCCCAACACCCATGTATTAGTCGCAATGCTACCCCCTGAGTGCAAAGGAGGGAAGCCATAACTACATGGTATTTGGCATGACTTACGTGGGAATCGAATCCTAATTTACCAAGGCCATCGCTCTAATGACAATTCAACACAGGTCTGGCTTGGTTACAGAGTCAAAATGTCAATTCTCATTTTCCTCTATCATTTAAATGAGCGGATCCTTGAGAAAGAAAAGTGTAGATCAAGTTCAGCTTGCATGTCCTCACAATCTTGACCTATTTCTACATTGTTTGCTACTTAGTCATAGAAGTTTTAACCCTCTCCCTCATATAGACACTTTCTGACACCTCTGCAGCAGACGAATTTTTGAAAACGTTGTGACAAAAGAAGAAATTGTTCAAAACGAGCAATTTGTCCTTTAGTCACAATATTTTTAACTTTATTCAAAAGAAACTTTCAATAATAGAGATTTTGCATATTTTTGCTCAGATGATTTCAAAGTCGTTTACTGCAAATTTGTTGTATCTGTACAGCAGTATCCAGTTCGATCTTCAACATAAATGCACGGACAGGACTTATATGTTTCTTAACCCTTTCCCTCATATAGACGCTTTCTGACGCCTCTGCAGCAGACAGCTTTTTGAAAACATAGTGACAAAAGAAGAAATTGCACAAAACGTGCAATTTCTCCTTTTGTCACAATGTTTTCCACTTTTTGTCATAGGTTATCCATTCAACTATGGAGATTTTCCATGTTTTGACAAAATAAGTTCAAAGTCGTCTGCTGCAGAATTGTCGTATGAGGGAAAGGGTTAAACAGGATCATATATACCAACAGAGTTATAAATAAGACCAAGTAATTCACACCCGAAAATCATTAATTGACCCTCAAATCCTATGGTGTGGTACCCAAAAGTGACACAATTATTTTGAGTACCTACAACATAGGGTTAAGTTGATTCAGAGTATACCCAATCAACTGAATGACTTGAGAAGTTATCCTGTAGAACAAGTTACCTTCAGGCTGGCAATAACCTTTCCTACATACAACAAACCTGCAGCTGATGACTTAAAAAGCATCAGGGCATAAAATACTTTAATATTGAAAAGGCTTGAAAACATTATGGCAAAAGGAGAATATGGGGAAGGGTTAAAGCTTAAAGTTAATTGATACATCAGTCATACACTGAGAGTGATCAGAATAGTTCACCTTGAGTCTTCGTTTTGTTATTGCATGTCCTGATCTAACTTTGAGTTCAAACTGATGCTACAGATAATGTGTATGCAAATTCAAGAATAAATAGAAATTGAGCTAGCAGTTGCATAGGCCAAATTGTTCTCACCTTTTGAAAATCAGCCAATGACCGCTTGTGACTTGCTTGTGCTATTGATTTCATGGCTTCGATATCTGGTCCTGAATACTTCAGAGCTAATTTACCACTTACAATAGCTTGGACTTCATCTGCCCTATAAGCATAAAGGAGCCAATCATTATATATTTGTGAAAAGTGTACATAAATATTTGCCTGCTTTTTGCACCAGATGTTTCAAGTTTCATAGAAAACTCTTAAAAGTGTCTACAACCAACTGGCAAACAGTGCAGATCTGGATCAAAATTGTATGATACAGTTTTGAAATAGAACAGTTCAGAAAAATAAATAAAAGAGGACCATGATGGTCCTAGATAGCTCTATGTAGTTAACAGAACTTCAATAGTTTTCAAAGTTTATACTCTATACAAGTATACATACCTGAAGGTTACATTTTTCAACGAATCAGAATAATTTGTGTGAACTATCATTGTAGAGAGTCACACAAGGAATACTTGTGCACAATCATTTTTTAAATCTGGCCTATACTTTCAGACAAGAAAAATTTAAAAGTTTTTAAGGAAAACCACATAATGAGCAATTTCTCATTTTGCAACAATGCTTTCAAACCTTTTCAATAAATAAACTATCACTATTAGAGATTTTCCTTAAGTTTATCCAGATACTTTTGGAGGAATCTGCTTCCCATTTGTTGTATATTAAACGTAAGGATTTAACGTAATTTAACCTTATTTTTTAAACTTACATATGACAGTTGAATATGCAAGGGGTATACTTACAGGTTTAGCATAATTTTCATAAGCAACATGTATTTCAATGCAATCAGGGACTTTGGGTTGTCAACCGAATCATAGCCTTCAAAGGCTTCATAGAAATAAGAATAAGCTGTCTTAAAGTCCCTTTCTTCTGCTGCATGTAGAATTCCTAAAATTATTGTGAAACATATTTTTAAAACAGACTTTTCAATGAGCAATTGAGAAAAATTAGTGGAGTTTATCCTGAAAACATTGTGGCAAAAGGAGAAATTGCTCATAATGAGCAATTTTCACCATATTTCTGTTAAAAACTCTATTCAATGATTAAACATTCATTTATAGAAGTTTACCAAGTGGTTTTTCTTGCTGTTTTGTGAGTAGGACCAGGGCCCTTTCAATTAAGAAAATAGTGACTTGTAAAATATAATGAAAGGCAATTTTGTAAAATTTAGGCCAACTTTTGTGAACAAAAAAGGTTTTTGATTGTGAATGGGGCCCAATTTGCGTTAAGAAAAAACACGGTTTAGAAGATGATTCTTTTAAGAGGTCAGTAGTATGCTTTCCTCATGACCGAGTTGTTCTCTCTACCCAAATTGTGTGAGGATGCAGTATGCTTTCTTCATTAACCCTTTCCCTCATACGACAAATCTGCAGCAGACGACTTTGAACATATTTTGTCAAAACATAGAAAATCTCTATAATTGAATGGATAACCTATGACAAAAAGTGGAAAACATTGTCAGTTGCTTGGACAGACTCTTGTGTGGAGTATTTGTGTTGAGAAAAACAAGAAACACACTTGTAGGTGAACTGGTCGCCGTGATATAAATTTGAATGTAGTTGAAATCGGCGTTAAACCAAATGAAACAATAAATCAATCCTTTAGCACAGATCAATTGGCTGTTTCAAAGAAGCTTAACCCTTTCCCTCATACGACAATTCTGCAGCAGACGACTTTGAACATATTTTGTCAAAACATAGAAAATCTATATAATTGAATGGATAACCTATGACAAAAAGTGAAAAGCATTGTGACAAAAGGAGAAATTGCACGTTTTGTGCAATTTCTTCTTTTGTCACTATGTTTTCAAAAACCCATCTGCTGCAGAGGCGTCAGAAAGCGTCTATATTAGGGAAAGGATTAACATACTTTTTCTCCACTAAAAGTGAAAGCAGACAGTGTACTTTCAATATAACAGATTTACATAAAAGTTTCTAATATATAACAGTGTCATAATGATCAATTTCTACTTCTGCTACAATGATAACAACTTTAGTCAATAATTGTTTTTTCATATACAGAGTTTCCATATATTTACTTATGATTTCAAAAACTTCTGCTGCTGTGGGAACGGTTTAACTGATACCCAATCAAATAAGATCCTCTTTGGAGAGATAGAGGGCTGATCTCAAGTCATCATGAGTTCATGTATTGATCTTGATTGCAGATAATGATTAATGGAAAAGTTTTCTAGTTTATAAGTTAAAACATACCTGATTGAAGATCTAGTGATGCCTGCAGTTTTGGTGGGCAATATATACCGTTAGCCGTTGTTCTCCCTGAGGTCAGTGCTGCACGTGCTTTTGGTAAATTACTCAAGGCATGATATATCTTGCTTTCTAATAGCTGTACCTCTACCAGTAAAGCCTTATCGTCTAACTTCTTTAGCTCTCGAAGGAGTGTGGAGGCTACAAAATAAATAAAATATTTATTACCATATGCAAAGCAGTAAAATACCAGAAAAAGATAAATGGTATTGCACTGCAAACCTGCAGATCACAAGCCTCCCCATACTTCTTTTGAAGTTGAAACATTGGAAAGTAAGTGAGTAAATTGGCAAGCTATATAAATTGAACAAGAACGCCAACGCTCACCTGTTTTTTCCCCCAAGTCAAAAAAGAGGCATTACTGAATAATTATTAAAGCCAGATTTATTTGACTTATTTGAGTTATGGGCAAGATAAAAGTTTTTGTATAAATTTCTAAGTTAAACAAGAGGGCCATGATGGCCCTATTTCGCTCACCTGAATTATACAATGTACTGCAATGCAAAACACATCAAGACAATTATTCTGAATGCAACCTCAACAGTGTTAACAAGATGTTCCTTCATTTTGCCTAGTGATCTATATTTTTTTTACCTGATATGACCCATATTCCAACATGGACTAGATATTATCAAGACAACATTCTGACAAAGTTTCAACTTGCTCAAAGTAACAAGAGCTGTCGGAGGACAGCATGCTCGACTATTCAACCGTTTATTTGATTACTGAGATAATGGACTCTAATGTTAAACATTAACCACAATGTCTTAAAGGGTGATAATTCGCATTATATGCAGAGTTATTTAACTTTATTATTTTCATAGGTGTGATGGTTGGGAAGGGTTGTATTACATTTCAATGGAATACATCAAAACTAAGATATGGAATCTTAATGTAGTTGCACGCCAACCTTTGCAGGGCTAGAAATTAACTTTTTTGTGCACTTGCGAATTTGGCCAGTGCCTAAAATTTCAACTGGCCAAATGTGAAACCAACTAGCCAAAACAATTTTCGCCGAAATGGCTAGAAAACAAAATTATTTGTTTCAAAACCTGTATTCATTTGACAAATAGTATTAGACTTTATTATTAGTAGTAAATCATTTTAATGACCACTTTAAGTATCAAAACAGAAATATGAATCATGGATTCAACAATAACAAGTGTGACAGTGCAGAAACTGTGAGTGAGAGACAAAGTTTTTAAACTTTTAAATGAATAATTTATCAGTCCTTCACTGTAACCACAGTCAGTCCTTCTCATGATTATTTTAATACTTAATGCCTTGGTCCATATGGCAATGTTGTTGGTCTTTTGGCTGTGAGTCAACTCACAAAAATACCACCAGCACTACTATTTATATAGTCACATTATGGAATATTAGACTACCGAGTAAATAAATTCAAATATCTCCCTTCAATGACTATCAATGACAGACAGATAGACGCCCGGCGTTTTTCACGCACATATTTCAAAAGTCACGTAAGCATTTTTTAATCAATCCAAGAGCGTACGTGCCTGTCACGCACAGAAAATCACTTGCCTTTTGCAATTCATATTAATAAAGAATGAAATGCTTGTTGTAAGTCTAACAATCATAACAATTTAATGCATCGATCTATATAGTCTACGGTGAGAAAGAAAGAAGATAAACCTGGTACCTTTCTATTAATAACTCACTTAAATACTATATATAGCTAGTACAATGTATGTTGACCACGTGATCAGTGTACATTATTTTCCTAACTTGTAATCTCGCGAGATAGTTAAAAGAAGAGAGCTTCATCCAATGGATGCGAAATAACACCACGTGATATTTTCGCGGGCATACATATCACGTGATATTTATTTGCCGCTCTTTCTTGAAGCTGTAGTAAACATTTCCTTATTTGGAAATCTACTACGAAGCAATTTCATTCATCATCGATATGACTCATTATTTTCCATGCTTTACCTTTCCCTACATTGAGGATGTATTCATTGAATAGGGTTCAAAACTGTGTGGTAAAAGGAGAAATTGTCTATTTTAATCTTTTCTATTTATAGTAGATCTAATATAGAATCAATATATAGTGGTAGCTAATGGCTCTTTCTTTTAAAATTAGATTTAGAACTCATCAAGGACGATTGTTTAAATGTTGTGATACCATAGTAATAGAAATAAATTATTATTATCGTGGATGATCTGTCGATCGCGTGATTTCTGCAATCGACGCACCAAATCTCAGCAACAGTTCTAGCTGTCACTGTCGAGTTTGTAACCGAGAGTGATATTAAGCTCTCGCTCCCATTTCTGAACTGTATTTATTGAAGGGTTATTTCTTTTTTTCTTGATTGGTGACTCTTGTTTAGGGGACTCATTCGATGTTTGTCTCTTATTCGTCGTCGACTCAATTGAAAAAAAAGACGATATTCTTTTGCCAGCCATTTTAGCAGTCGACAAAATATGTAAACAACGAATTTGACGGGTTCCCAACTTTTAATTAAACTATAGAGAAAGCGCGATCGATAAACGAGACACAGTCTACTCACTTTTGCTGTTGACGGGTTTTAAACTTTTTTCAGTTCATAGAGTGAGTGCGCAATCGAAAAAAACTATCCGCAGTCTACTATTTATGTAAACATGTATACATGCTGTTGATAAGCTGTTGCTACGGGGATAATATGGCGAGAAGAAAAAGAAAGAGGTTCAACCTAGTTTGTTTTACCTTGAACATACGTGTTTATTCTTTTAATCCAATCAAATTAAATAAACAGTTATGTACTTAACTTGAAATCCACTCGCAAAAAAAGGCCAGCTTAAGAAATATCAACTCGCATTTTTAAAATACAGCTCGCATTTTGCGAGTGGCGAGTGCTTAAATTCGAGCCCTGACTTTAACCATAGGGCAACAATTTGCACCATATGCTATTGCAAAAAATAGTGTTTTTTTCGTTAAAGGTCAAAGTGTCCTTGACCTGTTTGAATCAAGTGCTGATCATGACCATTACCCAAACTAAGTTTCAGGGTCATAGGCCTAAGCAATCAGTAGTTTCAAAGCAAGGAATGTTTCTGTATTGAAGGTCACAGTGAACTTGACCTTTGACCTATTGATTCCAAACTCTCTAGGCTTCACCAACTTGCTATGATGTATGTCCATACCAAGTTTGAAGAGCATAGGCCTAGGCGTATGTAAGTTATAAGGGTAAATGCTAGCTTTCACAAAAACTTCAACCATTAACTGTTTCTTTACAGAAAGGTCGCAGTGACCTTGACCTTTGACCTAGTAACTCCAAACTCTCTAGGCAAAACCAACTTGAAGATCACAGGTCTAAGTGTATGTTAGTTATAAGGGTAAATGCTAGCTTGCATGAAAACTTTAACCATGAACTGTTTCCATATAGAAGGTCACAGTGATCTTGACCTTTGACCTTCTGACTCCAAAGTTTGTAGGCATCACCAACTTGCTATGAAGAATGTCCATACAAAGTTTAAAGAACATAGGCCTAGGCGTATGTTAGTTATAAGGGTAAATGCTAGCTTGCACAAAAACTTTAACCATGAACTATTTCTATATAGAAAGTTACAGTGACATTGACCTTCTGACTTCAAACTGTGTAGGCATAACCAACTTGCTATGAAGTATGTCCATACCAAGTTTGAAGATCATTGGCTTAGGCGTATGTATGTTATAAAGGTAAATGCAAGCTTGCACAAAAACTTTACCAACGCCGACGTGACTACAATAGCTTCCCTTATTCTTCGAATAGTCAAGCTAAAAATGCGGCCTCCTGAGTTTGACAATATTTTCCCTTATTGACTTTGTTTCTGACACAATATGACCCGTATTCAAACTTGACCTAGAAATAATTTAGACAAATATTCTGACAAAATGTCAAGCTGCTGAAGCAAAAAATGCATCAACAAGATTTTCTTTCCATTTGGCCTAGTGACCTACTTTCAAACTTGGCTTAGATATCATTTAGATAAACATTCTCATAAAATGTCAAGCTGCTGTAGCAAAAAATGCGTCTTCAACAGAGTAAACAAGATTTTCCTTCAATTTGGCCTAGTGACCTAGATATCTTTAAGACAAACATTCTGACGAAATTTCAAACTTCTGAAGCAAAAAATGCAGCCTCTAGAGTGTTAACAAGATTTTCCTTTAATTTGACCTAGTGGCCTACTTTTCGACCCAACATGACCCAAGTTCGAACTTGACTTGCATATCATCATAGAATAGAATAGAATTTTATTAATGTATACATATAAATGTATCTTGTTACATACAAAACATTTTTACATCATATATAACATCATGTGATAAACAATACAAACTGACAAGTTCAAAGGAGAATGAACAGAAATTTTAAATTTCATAAATATAGCTTAATAATAACAGTTTCTATTCTATTCTATTCTATTCATATCATCAAGCAAACTTTCTGATAAAGTTTCAACATGCTCAACCTGAAAATGTGGCCTCAAGAGTGACAAGATTTCCCTTCAATTTGACAACATATGGCCGGCCCAGTTATGAACTTGTTCAAGATTTGATGTAGATGAATGTTCTGATAAACTTTCATGAAGATTGGATGCAAAATGTAGCCTGTAGGGTGTTAACAAGCGCAAATGTTGACGACGCCCGCCGGACAAAATGTGATCACAATAGCTCACCTTGCACCTCGTGCACAGGTGAGCTAAAAAGGGGCATAACTGAATTAT
The DNA here is from genome assembly GCA_031761405.1 of Serripes groenlandicus. NCBI lineage: Eukaryota > Metazoa > Mollusca > Bivalvia > Cardiida > Cardiidae > Serripes > Serripes groenlandicus. The sequence continues at coordinate 134,471,708 of JASEVX010000004.1, forward strand.
TATTTAAGCAAGAGTAATGTGACTTTGTATAGACATGCATATAATATATAGTATCTAGGAACATGTATATCAAGTTTCATTTGAAAATGTGTAACTGCTTTTGAGTCGTGAGGTAAAACAGACAAGCTAAAAAGGTGATTAACTCCTAAAATAGAGACAAGCTTGAGATATATGTTCTAAAAAGTTTTCACTTTATCCAAAAAGGGTAAAATAGCTTAACCCTCTACTCTAGCCACCATGTTTTATGACCATTCAACATAGCTTGAAGGAATCTACTAGAAGGTCATAAGAAAACATACACATAAGATCAATGGATAATTTGCCATGATATAAGCTTGAATGGCTTTCAGTCATTGGAGCTAATAAAACAAACAGGACAGCATAACTTGCCAGATTGTAAGTGTAATACCAAAATTATAACATTTTGGTAACTCAACACGCAACAACATAAGCTTTTCTTTGGAAACATGAAAGAAGATATAATTTCAGAAGGAAACAAATAACATACTGAGCAGTAGAGCATCCTGGTATATCTTTGTTTCAAAATATAACGCAATGAGACGAGCCTGTAATATACAAATATAACATTTTATTCCACGGCTCCGCTCTGCACTATAACGCAAAGGGATAAGCATGTGAGATACAAATATAAGCTTCCATTGCTCTGAAAATCAAATTTAGACTAATCAGTATGGCAAATAATCTGGTCTTTCCTTTATTAAAGGGCAACATCCTGATATACCTCAAGGAGTTAAAGAACTTTATGTATGACTATAACACTTATGATTGACACTGCCGGGATCGCTTGTTTGATTCGATTTAAAATAAATGAACAACACCAAATTGATATTGAAAAGGCCATTTATTTAATAAAGGACGGACAAGATATCAGTACCTGAACAGTTTATCTAATCACAACAATTATGGTATATACCAAAATGCAATGCAACAGTGACAATGTCATATCTGAATCAAAGATGGGGAAACAATATATACGCCACATATTGTCTCGGCAATAAATGACACACAGTATGACATTCATTAACATGAGCAATACCCCCTTCCATAATTACATATATGCGGTAAGGTCAGTTTGTGCTTGTTTTCTATTCTGTCTCGTACTTTGTATATAAGTTGATCATGTTTGGCTAATGTTTGTCAGATACATGAATTTTTAATAAAACTTGAGGCTTTAAAGACAATGTTTTCCTAGGTATATAATTCACACTATTAGCCTCACATAAAAGAAACATTTTAACCCTTCCCCACATACAACAAATCTGCAGCAGTCAATTTTTGAAATACCCAGAAGAAACAATAGAATATATCTATAAAAGGAAATATAATAATAAATTTAAGTTGATATCACTTTAGCAAAAGTTGTCTACAACAGATGCGTCAAAATGTATCTGCAAGTGGGAAATGGTTAAAGGGGACTTACCTCAAGAGCTTGGCGTAAAAAAGTCCTTTTTTCAACTGTGGCCCAATCAATACACTCTTTACATAATTCAACCTGAAATCATAACAATACATAGTGCCAAGAATTACAAGATTTACTTCCCTGGGAGCCATTCTGGTGCCATATTTCTAGTCTGTAGAAAACAGAAAAATCAAATAAACTGTCGTTAAACAACCAATACTAATTACTATTTGTACAAAAATAATTAAATGAAGAAGCTGATATAATCAGATAAATAGAGATTATTCAACTTATTTTTTGAAAGATAGGAATATAATTCACGAGCCGTCTCGTGAATGGGAGTGACGTCACACGTGGCTCCTCCCATTCACAAGACGGCGAGTGAATTATATTCTATTCTTTGGAAAAATGAATTGAATAATCTGTTTATTACATTTCATTGTTATAATACATTAAATTTTTAAATACGTGTCTTCAACCATAGTTTATATTTACTGTGGAATATTGTTTGTCGTTTGACCTACTTTGTGCATTATTTTCGGATGAGGCGTGGCCATGGAAAAAAGGGAGGTGCACGCATGCGCAATTGTGTAGTAGATTATAACACTGGTGTGTAATAACAATAAATCAACGATTATGAATTTTCTTTCACCGAGATATCCTTATCTTTGATGGATAGAAATGTAATAAAACAAAATCTTCAATAGAATATGGCTGTCAATATCAAATTCAATTGCGTTTCTTTATTGAACATTATATTCTGTTTATTTTTTTCTCGATATACTAAACATTAATGCTGATATATGTTGCCTATCAAAATGGACGACAAGGGAGGTTATTCTTGTAATTCTATATATAGGTTTTTTGGTATTGCCTGTTGTTTTAGGAAGTTTTCGCAGAAACAGGTTTGACAAGAGACACAGGTCAAGTGAAATTATTTCCCATAGAGATTCATGTGAGTACAACCTCCCAGAACAATAAACATAACCAATGACACATCTATATATACCCTCTGAAGTAATGCCTGGTAATAGCAATGTAATAATACTGTAATATTAATAATAACCCTTTCCCACATGTAGACACTTTCTGACTCCTCTGCAGCAAACAACTTTTGAAAACACAGTGGCACAGTTTGAAATTGCTCATAATGATCAATTTTAGTTTGTGCCAAAATGTTTTAAACTCTATTTAATGATAACTCTAATTAATTGGAGCTTCTTCTTATTTTTGCCAAGATGTGTTTCAAGTTGTCTGCTGCAGATGTGTTGTATGTGGGAAAGGGTTAACTGCTCATTTATACTTTCACACATACAACAAATCTGAAGCATATAACTTTGAAAACATCTAGGCAAAACAATGGAAATTCTATAAAGTATAATTTTCATAGAAAGTTGAAATTTGTTTTTTCACAAATTTGACCATTCTTTTTCTTGATCATATCTAGTTACACCTGAATGTGATATGAAATATTTGCCCAACATGAGGTTGCATTAGCTTTGGAGGTGCAACGATTCGCTCCGATGCATAAAAAAAACGGGTTTAAACTCGCCAATTCAAATCGATACAGATACCCCAAAATTCAATTTGATCCGCATATTAAACATGCATGCCGCAAAATGACCCGTTGGAACTTGTATCCGGCTATCCGCATTCTAAACATGTCGACTTTTGTTGCGCGGCGTGTCAATTATAGAGATATTCTATGTTTTGACAAAATACGTTCAAAGTCGTCTGCCGCAGAATTGTTGTATGATGGAAAGGGTTAATATTGATGTTCGTTCCTTCCCCTCCAGACATTTTTTCCTGGAACAGCCTTAAGTCGAAAATTGGGCTTTACTGAATAATTATTAAAGCCAGAGTTATGTGACTTGGTATAGACATGTGTTTTGATCCTAATTACATAAGTACAAAGTTTATTTTGAAAATGTTGAAAGTTTTTTTAGTTATGTGACAACGACGCAGACACCAAGGGCATCACAATAGTTCGACCTTTTTAACATACTAGCTCAAAATAAACGACTTACCTCTTTTCCTGTGCCTGCTTCCATGTCAAGAAAGAGATCTACTAATGCTCTGACCATTTTAGCCGCCTTAGCTTTACTGACCATATCCAAAAATGGACGAGTGAATGTTATCAAACCGGCAAGTTCTAGAAATATATTGTATACATTTGTATATGAATAGATAATTGTGTCTATAAAGAGTCTAAAGAATAAATTTATAGATTTAATAGAATCGTCTCTATTTATTAACATGAAATTGAGAGAGAAATGATTAACCCTTTCCGTCATAAAGCCGCTTTCTGATGCCTCTGCAGCAGACAGCTTTTTGAAAACATATTGACAAATAAAGAAATTGCTCAAAACGAGCAATTTCTCCTTTTGCCACAATGTTTTCAACTTTTCGTCATAGCTGGTTGACAATTCAATTATAGAGATTTTCTATGTTTTGACAAAATATTTTTAAAGTTGTTTTCTGCAGTTCTTGTTTTGAAAATTTCAATAGTATTTCTGTTAATCTCAACATTTCATTGAGAATTTACCAGAACTAAGTCTTATTTATTCAGACACTGATGAATCAGTTGTAATGCCATCCTCACAACCCTAAGTGCCATTACTACAATTTGTCGTATGTGGGAAAGGGTTAAGTTCTTGTTTTGAAAATTTCAATAGTATTTCTGTTAATCTCACCATTTCATTGAGAATTTACCAGAACTAAGTCTTATTTATTCAGACACTGATGAATCAGTTGTAATTCCATCCTCACAACCCTAAGTGCCATTACTACAATTTTTTGTTTAAGAATAGTATGAAATGACTGGGGATTGAACCCTGTTCTCCTGCTCTAAAGGCTGAAGTTGCATCCTCTACAACACAGAGACAGTCAGGGAAAAGTGAAGATTGACACTAAACAACTAGAGTCTGTGTCTAAACATGTATTTTCCTTGTTTTAGATTAAAAACAATAAACATAGCTTTTAAACATGGTTATATAAACTCATGATTGAAGCCAGGAGATGAATCATTTATTGGAAATTAATATAACAGGGCTGTTTCAGAAAAAATGGTTCCAAATGTGTCATAATGGTCGAAATTTCAATCAATGTTTACCAAAATTTGGTTTGTTTCATATTTTTGTTCTATTATTATAGTTTACAAAAATGGTCCGGTATACAGGAGAAAACATTTTTTGACATTTTTATGTAAGTTTAATACAAACAAGACTGCAAAAATAACAAGGAAATATGACTAACTTCAAAACATTGATAAACATAAACATACATAATGTCACTTGTATTCTTTGTTTTTTATACTAAGATGCAATGTTAAATTAAAATTACAGACAATCAAAAGCGCCGTATTTTCCATAATAATATTATATTTCATTTTTTTACATTAAAATTTGCACTATTTTCTAAACCACACATACTATAATTATCATGTTTTTTTTACTTGGGTTATATCTATATTTAATAATGTTTGTAAAGCATATATATAAGTCATTGATAGGTAAGCATAGAAAGTTTCGGACATTTATCTCCAGATCTGACATGTGTAGTCCTTTATTTAAAAAATGAAAATTTTGCCTTAAAATGTTACACTCCTTACATTAAACATTGCTATTTTGGTGATTACAGCTAAATATTTAACATTGATATAACTGGGTTCCTAGCAATGGCGTTATAACAATCTGTATAAACATATTTTAGCATTTTAAACTGTCAAAAAAATGTTTTATTTTAAAAACATCATTAACAAGAAGTTTGATTTTAAAATTATTACCATAGGACTAATATAATGCATGTGCTGTAAATATATTTCTGAACTTATATACTGCATAACAGATTGAAACAGCTATATTATGTACTGCTCAAAAGGGCCAATAAACAACTTAGAACAATTTCTAGCTGTCAAACTGAACATATAAAATGTTACACTCCTTACATGGGTCATTTTGTTCCTTTTTCTGTACGCGGTATATAATGAATAATATACATAATTTGGTGGTTATTTGCAAAGTTCTAACGTTCTAAATGACTTTTTTATGTTTCACAAAATATGAACTATCATAATCTGTAGATTTAAGTCAAAATCATGCAAAATTAATAATTTAAAAAAAAAAAGAGGTCTTCAATAAATGACTGTCAGCAGTAGAAATTCAAAATTTTGAAACTTCAATTTTTTTTTTATTATAACCTCAACTTAAAACAAGATCTGATGCTTTGAGACTGTTTAGGAACAACATTAACTTTACATTAAATGTATAGAAAGTGTTAATATATAAACCAATGATATTTAAATTTCATGTGTTTTAGCTGTCTGTGAATTGATGTCAAATTTGTTATTTGGTACAAAAAATTAATAATAATTGTGCCCTAGTCAGGAAGTTACATGTAACCCTTTTTTGGGAAAAGTTCACTTTCTGTTTTATAAAAACAATGTAAAGTTGATGAACTTAAAACTTTTTCTAGAGAAGTAACAAAGTAAAAAGTTTGCTAATCAGATGGGAAATTTTAAAATTGTCAACTCTGTTACCTACTTTAAAGAAGTTTAACATACACTTAACACAGTTTGTTTCCTTTTAAAATATGCGCAACTAAATTTTGACTTTTTAACACCAATTTGTAGATTGAAGGGAGAGGTCATTTAAAATAAAAAATTATTTATATGGTAAAGAGTTCAACTCTGTTACTGTCCACTATGTTACCATACAAATAGTAACAGAGTGGACATGATTTTGTAACAGAGTAGACATTTCCCCAAAAAGTATGCTAAATAATATCAAAAGTTCTTCTTATTGTCTATTTAATGGGTCAATCATGATAATACTTTTAATGTGTTTAACAATTTGATCTTATTTTAAAATTGAAAGAATGATATGGTAACAGAGTGGACGTGATTTGGAAACAGAGTGGACATTTCTACAAAAGATATAGCTTAATAACATCAAATATTCTTGTAATTGTCTTTTATCGATCAATCATGATAATACTTTTAATTTATAGCTCTAGTTAAAGTAATACTTTGTAAAACAATTTGAGCCTAACTTGTTTTCAAATTGACTTAATGATATGGTAACAGAGTTGACATGATTTTGTGAATTACCACAATATAATCAAAACAGTTGTCTACTGTTACCATACTTAGACAAGATTTAAAATGTAAATGGATAAAAGAAATATACTGCTTTCAATAACGTGATATTTTGCAGTTTCAAGATTAGAAACAATAACAATAATTAAATGCCACTCTGTTACCAACGCTTTAAACCGACACAATTTTATATGTTTTACATTTATTCTTTATTATTATGTTGTAGATGCAAACAATAAAATATATTTGTGAATTTGACTTATAAATACATTATATCTTCAATTTTCAAAATAAGAGGGGTAAAATATTAGCAGATGCAATGATTCGTGTTATATATCAATTTATATAAAAAAAGTTGACTCAAACCAGTGTTGCAATCAAACCTTGAATTATATTTGAATTTATGTAAGGAGTGTAACATTTTTAGAACCTTTCCTAAGAAATGCGTAATTTTTTATTTTCAAACATAATTCCATTAAAAGCCGTTTTGTTGTCTAGCTTTTATAATTACTAAAGTAAATTAAGGTAATACAAATACAATTTTTAACAGTAAGTTTGACAATATTTTTATTTTTAAGCGGAAAATACTTAAACTTCTGGGTAAAAAACAAATTAAGAAAACAAAATGATAAATAGTTATCTTATTTTGTTTTTGAGATATAGTTGTATCCATCTCATTTCTCTTAAATCGCTTGTTGTCTTGAACACAGAAACTAGTTAGTCTTGAAATGACATTTTTAAATTGACAGATATTTTGTTACACTCCTTACATTTATATGTTGCCCATGTGCTCATCAATCGATCAATAAATGCACTTGTATGTGTCTCTTGTGGTTAGTCTCAGACCGTCTCTTCCAGGAAATACATATGTTTTTGTGTTTATATCGCGAATGCCATAATTGTGACACATTTAATGTCAAATGTTACACTCCTTACCATATTGAGTCATTGTCTCTCGGGCTACTTCAGAAACAGATCTTCTCAAAATGACAACAAAAACTTGACCTGCACTTCATTCTGATATATTAATATACCCATTTAACAAATACATGTATGTTTGTTGTATTACAAACAGTAATTATATATATTTATTTTAAAAATTGTGGAATTTGCACTCTGTTTTTTATTTAATGCACAAGCCATATGACAGCGATTTTCAAATTTGTAGATTACAAATAATAGGTTAAGTATTTGATTAAGCTAATGAAAATATAATAAACATTTATTTAGAGAGTAAATTATATTCATGCTGTAGGTATTTATTAAACAGTGCTGCTTTGAATTGACAAGTTTTTGTAATTTGTCACACTATTTCGTTACACTCCTTACATTTTTGGCATGTTTTTTTGCCATATTTTTTTTTGTGAAAAAGATTTCTCCATCAAATTTGGTAGTCTTATTCGGGGCATAGAATCACATTTTAATACATGTTTTTAAAAGACACAATTATGCAGATACAAGATAAATTGTTGAAAAACTCAAAAGTGCCATTTTTTTTTAAACAGCCCAACACCCAAATAACTCTGATGAGGTAGACAGAAGTGACTATAAATGCCCTACCTCCAATTTCCAAAAAAAAGGCCACAAGAATAACCATAGACTGGTGCTCTAATCCGGGAATGTATTGACCAAAGATTCAAAATATCATTTTAATTCGGAATTGAAATCAAAACAGAATTTTTTTTCTGATTGGCTTAACCATACAGTTTAACCTATCAGTAGTATTGTTTCTTTAAAATTAGGAATTTTCTTCAAATTTAGAATTAGGATGAATTCAGAATGTTTTTTGGAAGTGAATGAATACAGACCTGTGATCAAAAGAAGCAATATTTACCTTCTGCCTGCTTTGTTTCAGCAAGTAAACTTCCCAACATGAGCACTGCTTGCTCTTTAACCTTGACTGATTCTTCATGATTCGAGTCAGACGGTCTTTTGACTGAAAATAAAAGAATTAAACAAATGTATCATACACGTAAACAAATCGACAACGAAGCCGACGACTTTTTCATGTCAATAAGTAATGCAGACTACGCAAAAGTCGTCAGTCCTGACTGACAAATTTTCAGGCAATAATTGGTTGAATAAAGATTAAAATATATGAAAAATTAGCTTTGGACTGACAGGTTTCAAAAGACTTTGTGAGGTCTGGTAATGTGTATGAACTTTGCTATACCATGTATCCAAAAATTGTGTCCAAAGTGGATTTTTCGATGCAGTCAAGATAAGCCTATGTTTTGATTGGATGAAAAGAAAATGTCGGGAAAAAAAATACTTCTAGAGCAAATAATTGAATTATCAATATGATAATACAAACTTGATCAGGGATACAGTTAACTTTTTCCGTGAATTGGATATTTACCCCATTTTTTTTTTTGAAATTGCTTTTTTGTATGACTTGAAATCATCGTGGCAAACGGAGACATAATGACCAGGGGTGGCGAAATATGATTTTGACTTACTTGTCCGTGTCGATTTTTTTTGTACATCATTATTTCATGGATTTAAAATATTGGACATATTTCAAAGTTGAATATATGCTCAGATAAGCAGTTGATGATTTTTAGTTTATTTGCTTACGACGGTAGGACTCGTAAATAACATATAATCATATCACTGATAGTGCTGCAAGCAAGGGGCTAACTGCAGATCACGAAGAATGATATACAGATTATATAAGTTAATAAATGTTTACCCGAAATAGCCTGGGTTGTCAAAATGTTTTGTTGTAATAAATCAAATGAGAAAAGTAACCGATCAGGCTTCGGGTCAGGTGAAGGGCAAATCCCTGGTAGGGGGCCTAGACGACCAAACTAACAGATCAAAAAGTGATTTTAACAGATAATTTTGATGGGCAATCGGTTAATTCTGAAATCCCTGTATATCTATACTTATATTATATTATAATTTAAATATTTTAAAAATAAACCTTGTGTTTGAACTCATAAGAACAACAAAGTTACTATTGGTATTTAAAAAACAGTCTTTGAAATTTGGGTTCCAAATTCCTATGGTCCCTGGCCAGTAACCTTTGGTTCGGACCAGTGTAGATCGTGGTCATAAGCATTAAAATAAACTATAATGTCAACTACTAATGAATCTTTAGACATCAGAAAATAACAACACACTTCTTAACGGTTAAACCGACTGCTAATACAAAGTCATGGGGAGAGAAATACGTAAATAATGACGTCAGCAACTATGCTAGATCGCAGGAAGGGAATGCTCTATGATATAACTTATAAGTGTTATAACATAACAAAACATTTAGGATTATCGTACTAGTGAATTTTGGAAGTTTATTTTAATGACTGCAAACATTATAACACCATATTTTGGGCTTCATGCTGTCTAGGTCATGTAAGTAAGAGGGCATGCCTAGAACAAGTTTGCAAAAGGGTTTTCAATTATATGATGGTCTCAGGGAGGAAACAGTGTAACTACTAGGAGTACTCCTCATAATTTGTCTAAATCTATACTGATCAGAAGTTGCTTTTCTGACATTGTTTGTCAAAGCTTTTCTTTAACTGTTTGTCACATTAATCAAATAGTTAGATGATTGTTTATTCACACATAAGACAATGGGGAAGACATAACACAATGACACTACAAAGTACAAGTTTTTATGTTCTCAAAAGCGTTTATGTACTTTTTTTACCTATGGTAACCCGTCATATACAAAAAAATAATCAGTAATGATAAAAGGTTTTGGACATGAACAACCACTGATGCTTTTGTTGGTACATTTTTTTTAATAAAAGAATAATTCACAGAATCAAATGGAGCACACTGTCATTTTCTCAATGAGTGACTCAGCTGGAATTTACATTCACTTAAAAAAGCTCTCTTCAACATTTACTTTAAAACCTAACTTCAACACTTTAGTATGGGATAGTTTAATTTACCAATACTGTGAAGGATGTCGATTGCAGATGTTTTGTTGGTAGATTTCAAGTCAATTGCTTTTTGTAACTCCTCAGTTGCCATTTTTTGAGAAAGCCGGTTGCCATAAACGGTGACCGTTAGAATAATATTGTCCGTGAAATATACAATTAAAGACTCATGAATATTGTATGAGTTTTCTCCCTTTGGTCATAAAATACTCTTTCTTTATGGGCACAGATCATGTTAATGTTTTATGCGACACTGAGACATTAATTAACTGCCGCAATGGCAGATGTATATTTTGAATGTTTACTCCACTTCTTAACCGTTCACATTTGCTACAACGCGTCAAGACAAAGCACTACAAATTATGGTCTAAGAGAGATAACTCGTACACTTCTTTAAAGTTTATAATTTCATAGTAACTATTGTTGTTTCCCTTTAACCATCTCTTCGCATACATTTGTATACATTTCAATCAACACTTTTCATGAAATTAAAAATGTTTGACATATTTGACATATCACATATAAGTACTATGATGTTTTTATAACAAATATGCAGTGAAGTTAATATAATAACATTGTTAGAAATTTTAAAAAAAAATGTGTTTTATTCAGCAAGTTCTTTTTCAACAATATTAACAATAGTCGTCTGTTGCTAACGACGTAGAAGCCTTCAAATGTCGTCTTTTAATACGACATATTTAGGTGTTGGTCATCGAAGTAACGGACAAAGTCCGGTTAATTCTTGACCACCCTCTAAAGTCAACAGTATGCTTTTAACCTCAACACAAGGATGTGTGTGTGTGGGAGGGGGTGGGGGGGGGGGGCGTGTTCACTCGATGTGGGGCTCGAACCCATGACCCCAATAACACTAGCTTGGTGCTGTAGCCAGCTGATATAACCGGGAATCATATCTTACTACCACATTCAGACACTAAACTCCTCCCCCTGTTAAACCTTTTGGGAGCAAGGCATCAAACTCAGGTAACACAAGAAGAGAAAAATGTCCACGCGATGTGGGGCAACGACACACATGAAACTAGATTGGCGCTCTAGCTGACTGAGCTAACAGGGCAGTCATATCTTGCCACCACATCCAAACACTACAATTTGTAAGACGGATCCGTTCTATTAAGAAGTTCGCCGATTTGATCTGCTAATTGTGAAGTCGGTCTGGTAAAATAATGGATTGCCAGTATTATTGACTTTCCTTTACTAAAGTATATAGACCGAGCTCAAGACGAGGAGCGTTTTGCATTTTCTAAAAATCTTCATTTGACCTCCAAACGCTATGTTGTAGGTACTCAAAAGAATCGTATAACTGAGACGATTTTGGTAGGAAAAGACCAGTTTACTTCTCTTTATCTAGTTCTTTGTCAGGTCACTTTGGCTGTTTTGTATACACATCGATGTATATGCCATTAAAAGCTGACAGGAAATTATCAGAAACATCGAGGAAAAAAAAGAGGAGAACTTGAATTGACAGTTACATTACAAATTGATATCGATAATTGTATAGCAGATAGCATTACCACTTATTTACTATTAATTAACGCATTGCGTAGGAAAACTGACTTCTTGAACTTTATTAGAATAACTAAAATGCTCAGACCGTAAATGATATGAAGTAACATAGGGCTAGAAAACAAGGGGGAAGGGAGTAAACTGCATTTTCCCCCACAATATTTATCTTATTAGTCAACAAAACCCTGTGTTGTTGGTACTCAAAAGAATCGTCTGACTGAGACGACTATTTTGAGAACAACAACACATGGTTGCGTGTCAATTAAAGAAGTTAGAATGAATGCCCCTTATCTAGAGCTCTGAAGTACATGTACTAATGAATGCCCCTTATCTAGAGCTCTGAAGTACATGTACTAATGAATGGCTCTTATCTAGAGCTCTGAAGTACATGTACTAATGAATGGCTCTTATCTAGAGCTCTGAAGTACATGTACTAATGAATGCCCCTTATCTAGAGCTCTGAAGTACATGTACTAATAAATGCCCCTTATCTAGAGCTCTGAAGTACATGTACTAATGAATGGCTCTTATCTAGAGCTCTGAAGTACATGTACTAATGAATGCCCCTTATCTAGAGCTCTGAAGTACATGTAATAACGAATGCCCCTTATCTAGAGCTCTGAAGTACATGTAATAACGAATGCCCCTTATCTAGAGCTCTGAAGTACATGTAATAACGAATGCCCCTTATCTAGAGCTCTGAAGTACATGTACTAATGAATGCCCCTTGTCTAGAGCTCTGAAGTACATGTAATAGTGAATGCCTCTTATCTAGAGCTCTAAAGTATATGTACTAATGAATGCCCCTTGTCTAGAGCTCTGAAGTACATGTACTAATGAATGCCCCTTGTATAGAGCTCTGAAGTACATGTAATAGTGAATGCCTCTTATCTAGAGCTCCAAAGTATATGTACTAATGAATGCCCCTTGTCTAGAGCTCTGAAGTACATGTACTAATGAATGCCCCTTGTTTACAGCTATGAAGTACATGTACTAATGAATGCCCCTTATCTAGAGCTCTGAAGTACATGTAATAGTGTATGCCTCTTATCTAGAAACTCTTTTAGACTACCATCATCGACCAATGGATTAAACAAAGTCGGCAATGTTGGACTGTAGCCTGTTTCACGCGAGCAATGTTGTCTTGAATACTTGTGCAAAGTCAGGAAATACATGAGCAAGTGAATTGGGAACTGTGAATAAAATGAGCCGTCCCGCGAGAAAACCAACAGTGTGGACGCTGCATAAAGCATCGACCAGGATCAGCCTAAACATGCTGCGCAGGCTAACCCGGACAGACGCTTTTCGCCTCCTGTGGGTTTTTCGGTTTCAGGAATCATTATTCTATACCTCTTTCCCCCTGAAACGGAATGTGTCGACCCGGATCAGTCTGCGCGGACTACACAGGCTGATCTGGTTCGATACATTACGCAGATGCCATACTGTTGGTTTTCTCGCGGTACTGCTCAAATGTAATTGAACCCGGCGTTGAACTCAAATGAACAAGGTTTGTTCAGACACATATTGAAATGTCTCTAGTTTGTTACCAATCTCATTAAAACCAGATCTGAACTCGCACACTCGTATATAAAAGTATTTTTGGTCTGATTTTAATGAGATTAGTTTGTTACGTAACTGTCATCCCGTAGAAAAGAGAAGGACAGACAGACAGCCTGAGACTGTGAATGATTACAATAGCTCTATTATACCTGTATGAGTTGGTGATTTTTGTTTGTGGACAAGCTGTTACACGGAGATTCGCTATGCCAAGATAAGGTGACATAAAATATATAACATCAATAAATTATATACTGAACAGAAAATGTAACGCAGCGATGAATTTAAATATATATTTTGAGCCGTAGATTTCATTATTAAGAAATCTGTAATTGTATTAAACACATCCAACATATCTTTGTATCATTTCCAAATAAGTACACAATTTCATTCAGAACTGTGACCTTCAAAAAGTTTACTTTGTCCATATTGTCATCATTTTAACAGACAAAACTGAACATTTCACTACTGTATATGACGCCCATAAGCAGCGAGTCCGGCACGTAGACGCTTGGTCATGGACATCATATATGGATCTAAAAAAACACCACCAGACAGTTTAACTATAATTAACCTCTCTATATGGTATTCATTATTATCATGGTATATGAATCATGCTATTTTTAGAATATGACATAATGCTAATATTTAAAACGGGTTTCACAAATATAAACTCAAACGCATGTTGCTGATGATAGATAAGTCCGTCGCCGAACACGCATTTCAAGAACGTCCCACACCATTTATCTATCTCCCATCTAAGCGGTCACGTTCCACCAAACAATGATCATAATTAACGTTCTGCTACACGTATGTAAACACGTTGATGTACATCAGTTCTGAACAGAAGGAACAGAGACTGCATCCGAAAACATAACATGTCTCCAACGATGAAGAGGACATACTTACGACCGGTGACGATGAACGTACGTATGATGGACCGTAAATCGAACGCCTCGAGGAGGTTCCTGATGGCGGTGATGGCGACTACCCTGGTGTTTTTCATTCCACGATCATTCTTGGAAGTTTCAGCGGCTGTACAAATCGATTCGCAGATGGATGATGCGAATATATCTGTCCTGCCTACGTTACGTAACGCATGGATGTCCACGCCTTGGTCGATCGTTTTTTGTTCCTGTTTGCTGCAGACGACATAACAGCCGGTATTTGCGGTATTTGGCACACCCTGCGGGCAACACAAGGCCATCGCAAGGCTCTCGTACGCTCGCCGCACGGCATCTGTATGGCCCCCGTGGCAGCCTGCGCCGTGCGTGGTGCAGGTGTGTATACCCGTTATTTTCGTTGAGTCTGCCTTGGCAATTGTCAAGGCGACCGTGCGTCATTTCTTCAAAGGCCGTACGACAGCCACAGGTTTTTTGTCTCCACGAACTATTCGTAATACGCCATGCGGCTACCCTAACATATGTGACTGCTACAGTATGTGACATTGGGAATACTGCGGCGGTCGTATGATCGCTATTGGTCGTTGATATTTCAGACCCTACGGCCGCCCCGGCAAATCTGACTGAAGCATAAGGATCTTATTCTGGGGGAGCGCTCGGATACCAATACAAGTACACAAACAAGTTGTAACAGTTTATAGTTTAATTAATACACTCAGCACATAAACATATATGAGATGGGAATATTTTATGTGATACTTAAAAAAAAAGACAAAACCAAAATATTTATGCATGTACAACACGACCTGTGAACACATTCTATAAAGTTCAAGGGAAGCAACTAACTTTTCTAAAACAAGAAATATATTAGTTGGGTTATTTCCTTTTATTGTATCATATATCTTCACTGTAGTAACATTAGACCAACAGGTAGCTTGGCCGAGCGGTCTAAGGCACTGGTTTTAGGTACCAGTCTCTTCGGATGCGTGGGTTCGAATCCCACCGTTGCCATTAATCTTTTATTTCGAATCCCTTCGTGTCTTACGTACAGACATAAGACGTCATTGCAAAGAAGACAATTATAAATTTATTTTTCTCATAGTAGACGAAAATTGATTCGCTCCGATAGGTGGCTCTGTATGTAGTGCACGAGATTCTTATGCGCACGGTGTGTGTTTGTATAACATTCAGCGTTGGGGAGTGGACCGAATAAGACATGTTTTTTTCTTTCTTGTAGCAATCTCATGTATGTATAGTTCATTCATATATATATAAGTATGGATCCTACATTAAGGGGAAATGCCATTTTTCTATAACTTAAGGCGAACTTATTTCTAAGAACTATTTTTGGAAAAATTAGTAAGGTTATTTAGAGAATCAATTTACTACAGACCTTTTCACCTTATACACTATCTCCGTGGCCTTCTAATTTCACCCTAAACCCACTTTTAAGACAGTTTCCTAAGTAAAGACGAATAAACGATTCCCCCCATGTCGCTAAAATTTTCCTCAAGTCGGTTTCTAACTAGAAAACTAGCATAATGACGATTTTTTTTTAAAATTACATATCTTCTTATATTTAATGAATATTTTTTAGATAAGTTTATTGTACGATTTTCTGTATAGAAGACAAACAGCATCTACCGTTTCTGCAATTATCTCTTAATTAAATTGAATTATGTATCAAATGAGTATGTTTGACCTTACTTTCCTACGCTACTCTTTTTAGGTCTTTGGGATGGCATTGTTCCTGGCGTCCATCCGTGCGTCTGTACGTCCGTCCATCCGTTTGTAAACTGTTTTTGTTAACACGACACAGTTCACAGTTTTCAAACTCGCACATATTGTTCATAGTGAGCTCGGGTACTATTGACGCCATTGATGACCAGATGTGATCCAGACCAACTAGAAAACACCAGTGACGAACAGACCGACTACCAGACGATATTGATGACCAGATCAACTACAATGACCAGATGTGATCAAGACCAACTAGCAGACGACATCGATGACTAGAACAACTACTAGACGACAATAATGACCAGACTAACTACCAGACGCCATTGATGATCATAATGTGATCAAGACAAACTAGCAGATGACATTGATGACCAGCTGTGATTCAGACCAACTAGCACACGCCAGTGAGGATCAAACCTACTACCAGATGCCAGTGATGACCAGATGTGATCCAGACCAAGTAGCAGTGTTGTTATTAAAAGCTGCCTTTAGTTAGACTTTCATACGGAAGCATGTACTACATAAGACAGTAGCAACTGCTTGACATTTTAATTCATAGCGTATGGTATATTCGCCTTAAGTGTGCAAAATACCGTCTAAAAAGGTATGATAGTATTTCGTGACGTAGTGTTCTTCTTAAAAGTTCGTTTCCGTTAGCCAATGTACGGCCTTTGTGTTACAAAGTATTGTATATAATAATGCAGTTAATTGTTCAGGTAGTCGTTCATTTTCAGCTTATAAAGAACCCCTTAGTCACTTTTATTATATTCGGCATATTTTCGCCCAAATTGTTAGTTTTGTGGTTTCAAGTTATGATTATTATTCCGTTACGTTCAGCGCTGGCATTTGCCAAATTATCTATACTTTCAAACGGAAGTATTGTTTAGATTAGACAGGAGCAACTCTATGACATTTTAAGTTATATAGCATATTCCCATAAGTGGGTTATGTGTGCAAGATGCTGTGTATAAAGGTATAATAACGTTTCATCACATTTAAACATTGATTTATTTCCATAGCTCATAAGTACGTACCGCAACCAACAGTAGCTATTACTTGTCAATAGCAACAGTGTTATTATTAAAAGCTGCCATTAGTTAGAAAATGTGCGGCTTCTCTGTTACAATGTATTATATATAATAATTCACACTGACAGGCGTGTACAGTTATACACAATTTACACGTTTGGCGGAGTCGAACGACAGTAATCAGACAGACAGTCGAGACATGGGTTCTACAGACAGACAACTGGAACAATGAACTGCATTATAATATAATATATTGTAACACAAATGCCGTACATTGACTAACCGAAACCAACTTTTAACAAGAATACTATTACTATTGACAACGTGATAGCTGCTCTTGCTGGTTGTACGTGCTTCTGTGTTGTGGAAATAAATATGACAATGTGACATAGGTAATATATTTCAATGTCACGAAATGTTATCATACTATTATACACGGTAGTTTGCACATTTAAAGCGACTGAATTCCAGATACCCAACTGTCGAAAAAAAAAAAAAATCCAATTTTAAGAAAATAAGTGTTATTTTTGTATTTGGGGCATTAAAATATGATAACTGACATATTACATACTCCTATAATCGGTGAGATTTTCTTGTTTTCGATACTTTTTCCATCACAAATTCTACCCCGTCAGTAACGGGGTAAGTTTATAAATAGCTTTCGATGTTTTTAATCTCATTCATCACGTGACTTGAAAAGTCGTCACGTGAATTGAAGAGTCGTCACATGACCGATAAGACGCATGCGCATTAAATGAAACATTGTTATACCATGACGGTTTTATGCAAAATCACGAGGAGCTCATGCAGTCATAAACAAATCTCTATGATTACTGTCGTTCGACTCCGCCAAACGTGTAAATTGTGTATAACTGTACACGCCTGTCAGTGTGAACAGTTATATAGTTATATCACGTGATCGTTGCAAGGTGCCCGTCTGAAGGATTCCGTGGTATTTTTAAACAGGAAACCCCTTCATCGGGACAATTGAAAACGACTCAAGTTCACTTTATTGATAAAAAACGATACATTTTCTACCCTGGTTTTATTTGGATAACATAAAGAATAACATTTAGGGCGAATT
>JASEVX010000004.1:134490144-134561741 GCA_031761405.1 Serripes groenlandicus
ACTTGGTGTAGTCATGCTAAAATGTGTATAATTCTACCCAAATGTGTAAGCAGAATTTCTATACAAGCAGGATATTCTATATTCCCGTTCAAATGCAGTTAGTGCAAAGCAGATATATTCTTAAGTGTTATACTAATAAAAGTCGTTCGTTTACACACACATCTATAATATAACGTTCAGGGGTTAAAATGCCATTTTTTTCACCATGATGTGAAAGCCCTCTTGGCTTAGAAGTTTGAAATGTAGTAAGGCTAAGCAACTCGCATCGATGTTAGTTCCTAGATAGATGACAGTGAACGTGGTGCACGCTTCATTTTGTGGCGGGTGTGGAATAGGAGGTGGCATTAAAATCACTCCCGGACAAGGTGTCCTTGGTTATGTTATATAGGTCTCCGCTCGGTGGTCTGCGGTTGAGTATATCTAATTGTTAAAGTTTATTGGGAGAAGGTAAAGATCTAAATACACATTTAGGCAGGCTTGTTTAGTGCATCACGCATAGTGCCTTGCTGGTTGAGCCGAGACAACTGTGTTTTACCGCTTCCCTCAGATAAAATTGATATGTCGTCTGCTCCTATTACATATTCTCAAACAATTGTAATAATACGGTTTTAAGTATTGTTTTATTCATGTAATGTTTAAAACATTATCATTATTTGTAATATCCCATTTTGTCGCAATATTTTCAAAAGTCATCTGCTCAAAAGGCGTTTAAATGTCGTTTGCATCGAGTAATGGATTGTAACACTTCTTCAAAACATTTGTGTATTTAGTAAAATGGTTGCATTACTAGTACTCCTGTTGAATAAGACCAGCCATGGACAATTGAAACCTCAATGCATGGATTTGCACAAGTCGTTCTGGCTTCGTTTTGTGTCTGAAATGATAAAACATGTAATGAAAAACTGTGATTCCAGATAACAATTTGATTCGAAATAACAGCTGCTATATGTTGTAAATCAAGCTGCGTATATCTCTAAAAACATATAGGTTTCAAAGAATTTTAATCATTAATTCGGGCTAAAGTAAATATAAAGTATTGCCAAGAAAAAATATAGGTTGCTACATTGTATAGGTGTATTCCGTCATGGTTTTTTTTGCATCGAGATATAGGCCCCCTTTGTTCAATGGCCCGTATATATTATACTAATATAGCAAGAACGATCAAAGTCATTTTTTCTTAAAGTATATTGTATGTTCTTTGATTAACTATATTTAAATGTTGAAATGACTTCTGACATCTCAAACATTAAGGCGAACTGAATACGGTCGCCTTAAGATACTTTCGCCTTAATGTCTTTATACTGGCTGGAATATTCGATATGCTGTATAGTAAGAAAGCAGATTCGATTCCCTATAGCATAGATATTCATGTTACAGGCGTGGCTGTCTTTAAAATTGCTTGCGATATATGGTTATCGCCAAGTTGATTGCCTTTCCAATTGATGGTGTACAGTAGGTTGAAGTGGGTGTAATTGACAATAAGGGTTTGTTTAAAATGTGATATTTGATTGCGTTTTTTAGCTCGACTATTCGAAGATTTTATGAGAGCCATCACCCTGGCGTCGGTGTCGCCGTCGGCGTCCACGTCACACTTTGGTTAAGGTTTTGCATGCAAGTTAGAAATTCTGGTTAAAGTTTTGCGTGCAACTAAATTAAGAGTCCATATCTCAGCATATCTCAGTACATCAGCATATACTTGATGCATTGCATTGAACCTTTATACAACCCTACCCAGCTATCACAGCTATGTATATTATCAAGTTAGATAAATCTATCCTGCATTTTATGCAAGTTATGGCCCTTTTTTTACTTAGAAATTATGTTTAAAGTTTTGCGTGCAACTAAATTAAGAGTCCATATCTCAGTATTTACTTGATGGATTGCATTGAAACTTTCTACAACCCTACCCAACACTCACACATGTGTAGATTATCAAGTATGATAACTCTATCCTGCATTTTATGCAAGTTATGGCCTTTTTGGACCTATAAATTGTGGTTAAAGTTTTGCATGCAACTTCATAAAGAGACCATCTCTTAGTAACTACTTGATGCATTGCATTGAAACTTTATACAGCCCTTACCAACCACCACACCTGTGTAAACAATCAAGTACGATTACTCTATCCAGCATTTTATGCAAGTTATGGACCGTTTTGGACTAAGAAATTCTGGTTTAAGTTTTGCAACTACATTTAGAGTGTAATCTCAGTAACAACTTGAACAATTGTATTGAAACTTTATACAACCTTTCCCAATTTCACAACTATAAACACAACCAATTAAGATAACTCTATCCTGCATATGGTGCAAATTGTTGCCCTTTTTTTACTTAGAAATTATGGTTAAAGGTTTGCTTGCAACAACGTTAAGAGTCCATATCTTAGTAACTACTTGATGCATCCATTGAAACGTTATACAACCCTTTCTAACCATCACACCTACGGAAATAATCATGTTAAATAACACAATCCTGCATATAATGCAAATTATCACCCACTAAGAAATTGTGGTTAATGTTTTGCATGCAACAACATTAGAGTCCATTATCTCAGTAACTTAAATAAGCGGTGAAACAGTCGAGCGTGCTGTCCTCTGGCAGCTCTTGTTTTGTTGGTGTTGTATTTGAAGATGTGTGTACCATATTAGGTGTACAGAACAAAATAGAAGGTCAGGAAACTGGATATCAAACGGATGAAATAAAACGTTCGGGCTTCACATAGCGCTCTTATGATATATCATTTCAGGCGTGGCTGCCAAAATAATTACGTCTGTTTGTTTTATTTTTCGCCCCATGTGGTTCAATGGCACAATAATTGGGACCACTGCCCACCCCTTGCATGATCGTAAGAGGCAACTGATAGGGGTCTAACGTGAATCTGGAGTATCTGCATCTCTGATTCTCCAGCAGGTGTTAAGTTTATGGAAACATACCCCATATTTTTATCTTAATGTACATGAGAGGTGGATCCAGCAACTTTTCTCCTGTCATGGCACCATATAACCTAAATTGTGTTGTGGTGCCGTAAAACACAACTAAATTGTTTTATTTTTCACACGAATTTATTAAAAAGACTGTATTGTGATTTGTTCAAAGACGTAAATTTAGCAGTAAAGGGCGATGTCTTATGAAATTCAAATTGCTACGATAAATGTAACCCTTTCCCACATTGTAGACGCATATAAAGCTGATGACTTTTTGAAAACACTGTAGCACAATAAGAAGATGCTCATAGTGAGCCATTTCTCCTTTTGCCGCAATATCTTTAAACTCTATTCACTATTACCACTGTTATCATAGACATTGTTGCCTACTAGTTTTTTAACTCTTTCAGCGCCAAAGGCAATATTGAGCTTTTTTGCAAACAATACAGATTTAGGTGAGTCAGCTCGTAACAAGCTGGCTCACCTGACATCTGCATTGTTTGGCTGTGAGTTATAAAATTATTCCAAAAATCCTATAACATGAAAATAGAGTCGTCCGAGTTTGAACATGGAAGAGTCTACTTTAAACAATTTGGCGCTGAAAGGGTTAAGTCGTCAGCTGTGGAATTGTTGTATGTGGGGAAGGGTTAAAACGGGTGCATATACTACAATCGCAATGTAAAGTAGGGATATTTCACTGATATCGCATAGCATTCCTTATTGAAAATGACAAGATCAATATCTTACACTAGAAAAGCATGAAGGCCATGATGGCCGCATATCGCGCCCGTGAGATACAATCAAAGCACTGAAAGTGCTGGCGGTCTGTGGGCTGCAGGAAGGTTGGAGAAGTAGGGAAAATGTGAAAGGAAATAACAATTGCAGCTTATGTTTATGTAGTTATTGTTAAGTAGTTGAAAGATCATAATAACAAATAGTAAATATCATGAAACTGACAATTTGAAAACAGGAGAACCTTGTTGGCACTATATCGCTCAACTGAGTGGAAGAGCTCACAAGTAAACACATTTAAGACATGAAGAAGAAAAATTTGACTGCAGGTTTAGGCAGAATATTTTGAAGTTTCTGCCTTTATTATATTGAGAAATGTGTCAATGTTAAATCAACTTCCATCTAGTAGAAATAATTCTCTTAACCATGTACTAGACTTGGAGAAAGTGTTTGATCAATGCAAAACTCATCAATACAATTATTCTGACAAAGAGTCAAAATGTAACCTCCAGAGTGTTATCAAGATTTTCCTTCATTTGGCCTAGTGACCTATTTTTGTTTACCTGATATGACTCATATTCGAACATGGACTAGATATCATCAACACAGAGTTTCAAGCTACTGAAGCAAAAGAATGCAGTCACCAGAGTATTAACAAGTTTTTCCTAAAATTTGGCCTAGTGACCTAGTTTTTAACCCCGCATAACCCTTATTCGAACTTGGCCTCGATATCATGAAGATAAACATATTGACCAAAGTTTAAACAATTTGGCTTCTACAGTGTTGACAAGATTTTCCTTCAATTTGACCTAGTGACCTAGTCTTTTTAACGGACATGACCAATATTCAAACTTGGCTTATCTATCATCAAGACAAATATTCTGATACAGTTTTGACAAACATTCTTACCAAATTTAAAAAATGTTTTTTGGCTTCTACAGTCTTGGCAAAATTTTCCTTCAATTTGGCCTAGTGACCTACTTTCTGACACAATATGATCCATATTCGAACTTGACATATATATTATTGAGACAAACATTCTGACAACATTTCAAACTGATGAAGAAAACAATTTGACCTATTGACCTACTGTTTAACCCAACATGCTCAAAGTTAAAAATGCAGCTTCCAGAGTGTTAACAATATTTTCCATCAATTTGACCTAGCGACCTAGTTTTTGACCTCATATGGCCCAGTTTTAGAACTTGTCCAATATTTAATGGAGATGAATGTTTTGATAAACTTGCATGAAGACCTGATGTAAAATGTAGCCTGTAGACTTTAAACAAGACAAGTGTTGATGACGCACGTCACAGGACGGACGCCGGACAGAATGTGATAAAAATAGCTCACATTGATCACTTCGTGCACAGGCGAGCTAAAAACAAAAGAAATATTGAAAACAGCACATAAAGAACGAATTAATGAAAGAGAAGCGCATGAGAGCTCATAAGCATACACTTGCAAAGAAACATAAACAAGATGGCCGTGATGTCCCTAGATCTCTCACCTTAAGTATGCAATGTGATTTCTAATGCAAAACACATCAAGACAATTATTATGACAAAGATGCAACCTCCGGATTGTTAAGAAGTTTTTTCTTCATTTGGTCTAGTGATTTTTTTTACCTAATATGACCCATATTCGAAGATGGACTAAATATCCTCTAGACAAACATTCTGACAAAGTTCCTACTTGCTCAACGTAAAAATGTGGCCTCCGGAGTTTTAACAATATTTTCTTTCAATTTGGCCTAGTGACCTAGTTTGTAAACCCAATTTGACCCATATTCGAACTTTACCTAGGTATCTTTAAGACAAACATTCTGATAAAATGTGAATATGCTGAAGCAAAATATGCGGCTTCTACAGTGTTAAAAAGATCATTACCAAAATTCAAACTTGACCTACATGTCATCAAGACAAACATTCCGATCAAGTGTCAACGTGCTCAAGTTAAAAATGCAACATCCAGAATTTTAACAAGATTACCATTCAATTTGGCGTAGTGACCTAGTTTCTGACTCAACTTGACCACTATTCTAACTTGACCTACTTGATATTCAGACACAATTTCAAGCTGCTGACGCAAAAAATGCGGCCTCTAGAGTGTTAACAAGATCTTTCCTCCAGTTTGGCTAAGTGACCCGGTTTTTGACCCGGCATGTCTCATATTTAAACTTGGCCTAGATATTATAAAGATAAACATTCTAACTTTATTTTATCCTGCTGATGCAAAAATGAAAATGCGGCTTGTACAGTGTTGACGAGGTTTTCTTTCAATTTGGTATAGTTTTGAACAGACATAACTAATATTCAAACTTGGCCTACTTATCATACAGACTAACATTCTGATACAGTTCTGACATGCTCAAGTTAAAAATTGAGCCCCCAGAGTGTTAGAAAGATGTACCTTCAATTTGACCTAGTGACTTAGTTTCTGATCCAATATGTCCCATATGCGACCTTGACTTACATATCATCAAGACAAACATTCTTACGAGAATGCCAACGATACGTACACAGCGCTTGCGGGCACCAACACAGTGCGATCGGATCGCCCGGTTGAGGGAGAGGTTGGCATTTGCACACTACAACATAGTTATTGGCGCATTGGTGGCTGAAGAGGAGATGCATGGTCTAATTTACTTCACTGCCACTGTCCCTATCTTGTGGGTACTGCCCTCTCCTTCTCCTTCAGTCATCCCTTCTTGTCTAGGGCATCTTGTAGGACTGTTACTCTGACACTTTTGTGATAAACAGTATTTCAACTTGTTACCAATAGTCGCAACTTCCTGAAACGCCTTTCGTTTCAGTATTAGTGACATGACCAGGACTGGAAACGGACTCGAGATTAATAAGCGTATTATTTATCTAAGGTTTATATATTAAACAATTAAATAAATAAATTGCAACAATAAGCTTCCATATTTGACCTCTCGGCTTATTGATATCTAAGCATTTGTTAAACTTATATTAGGTTCTCACGTCTTAAGTTTTTCACTGATGTTCCAACAACATTATAATGATTTTGTTTTGGGTGATCTTAACCTTCTAAATGCAGTTTGGTTGAATCATCCATGATAAAAAAAATCTACGCTGTCTCACCCTAAAATGCGTTGTTTGGTATTAACAAAAATGGTTTTACACTATGACCAGGGGCTAAAGCCCAAGGCCAAATATAAAACATTTATTAAAGAACAATCATTTAATAGGGGCCTCATTTTCTGAAGGACTACATTTCAACATTTTTTTTGGAGAGCCACCAGATGATCATTCATACCAATTAGCTTTGTTTTAATAGGTGAATATTTTTAAAGTTTCCATAGATGCTTATGAAAAACTACCCATCCCCTGGAATGAACATTCTTCATTTGAGCTACTATGGTGCAGGGTCTATAGACGATAATTTGGACCAATAAACAATGAATTCTGACAGTTGCGTACAGGGCCTTTTTTTTCAGGGATAGTCTTCATTCAAGCTAATTTGTTGGTTTTTATAAAGTTCTATACTTAGCATATAAAAAGAATAGCTAGCCCTTCCGCTCTTGGCCTCATTTTTTTGAGGGACAGTGTTCATTTTATTTATTATGGTGGAAGCTCAACAAAATCATACAAGATACTGTAGTTATTTAAAAATAAAATATAGACAAGATCAAATTTTGAATAGACGAAATCAAACTAGAACTATCACTGAAGACGATAAATACCCCCTAAACAGCACATTGACCTACACCATAACTTAATAAGTAAAAGGGCCATAACTCAGTAAAATAACATGCAATTGTGACCCCTTTAGGATATGCACATATCCTCCTGGTATAGAAGCTTCATGTAAAATTGTATTGAATTCCACTTAGTGGTTTGTAAGAAATAGGCCGGACAAAATATGGCTTCCGACCGACCGACAGACAGACAGCCCGACACAGTGACGCCTATATACCCCCTCTTCTTCGAAGGGGGTATAAATATACAATTAAAAGGAAATTGCATGATGGGAAATATTGTGTTCGGACTCACTCTATCGGCGGAATTCTGCCAAAACAATATTTTCCATGCAAATGCAATAATTTATAATATGACATATATATATACTGAAGATACAATATTGAATACCCTATGAAGACACTGCTTTTCGGTCTAACATGCAGAATATACAAATACATCAATATATAATTGCATTATCTACATGTGAAAGAAAGACTTGCATCTATTTCTATGCATGCAACAAAATATACATGGACTCACAAATATGTATGGTGCCGTTGATTTTTTTTTTAATTAGTCGAGGGAAATAATTTAAATATTAAACAAAACAAAATATTACAGAACATGTATATAATTATAATAAAATCATCCACACCTAACAAATACCATGATCAGTAACAGAACTTGCATACCTTGAAACTAATAGTCCGAAAAATACTATTCAATACCTACATACATACAAAATAGATGTCTATGAAGAAGTTCAGAGAAATAATATACAGCTATTTACTCCTATTGAGGTCAATAGTGAAAAACTATTCTTCCAAGTCAATGACTATTGACCCGAAATAGAGAACTATTGACCGAGACGAAGACACGCGCGTTAAAATGTTGGTTATGCACGTGCATGACGTCATTTCAAACAATAACGTCATAACAGATGAACTATTGACTCGAAAATGGACTATTGGACCTGAATTTTAGAATAAAAGCGAAAAGGAGTTTATTATATACCTACTATGAATCAAAGTATTTGATTGGACGAGAAGCAGTCACGTGTGATTCAATAAAAAATGACTATTTGACTCCTTTTCGCTTTTATTCTAAAATTCAGGTCCAATAGTCCATTTTCGAGTCAATAGTTCATCTGTTATGACGTTATTGTTTGAAATGACGTCATGCACGTGCATAACCAACATTTTAACGCGCGTGTCATGTAACAGTATACTGCATTCTTGCTGCATTTACAATAATAATCCTGTGTTAATGTTAAAATCTACATTTATGTTACATACATTTACCCAATTAAGTAGCAGTCCAGCTAAGAATCATGCAAAATGATAAAAAAGTGATTCATGGTATATCACAGATATTGTTAATATTGTGTGTGTGGAGTTGTATGGTGAAGTTTATGAGTAATTTGGTATTAATTTATCACATCTTGCAATCTCTACTTCATAATATTGCTTTGAAATAATTTGAATATGTGAGATTTTCCTATACAGTCCCATGTAAAATACTCCTACTTCAAATCCAATTATCTCCGATGAGCACGGGTCTTAGACAGAAATATATATATCAACATAAAGAGGACAATACACTCTATAAAATATCAAAAAATAAAATATGTAGCCTAGTACAGGTTTTGAGTAAATTTGGTTTCTTTTATAGGGTTTTGAGCCATACTATCAAGAAAGATAACTCTGTCCTGCTTCACAACAGTTGTTATGTGACTGAAAAACGTTAATATGTCTCTTTTTAATGCAAAATGACCTATATCTGTGTCAGTTTTCTCTTTTAAAAATATAAACTGACTGGTTTTAATTCAATAAAATGGAATCGATAACAATATAAATAAACATTTATTTATATTTTTATTCACCTCTATACTGAAACCCAGAAATTGTTTACATCTCACGTACTTCCTGTTAACCAATTATATCGTACATATCATATTAAGCTATTTCATAAACAGTTTAGCAAGGATGTGAAGATATGTATATGAAAAACAGTGTACACAGACTAAAGACAGGTCCGTAAAGTGATAATCATGTCAAATGTGGAAAGTCGGTATTCAATGCAGTTTTACAATCATTCTGATTCTTGAGGCTTACAACAGAGAAACACAGAGAGAAAAATCGGTCAGGCTTTTAGATTATAATACAGACATTTCTTATAACATACGGGCATTAAATGTAACGTTTTGAAAATGTGGAAATCAACAAACAACTTGTGAAGCAGATCATTTTCGGGACTTTTTTCAAGTAACTTTCGGTTTGTCTACATGCAAATCTCGAGGTATATTTCAAGGAAGGGAAGTTGACACCGTTGTGTTTTCATCCTCTACACACTGAGAAATGGGAAACACTCAGAGGAATAAGTTACCAGCCAAAAGATACTGGAAGATCATGAAGATTTATTTAATTCCTGTTAGCATAGGTAATTTCTGTTTTGATAAATATAGTATTTACTTTCCCACATATTCATGCATTTTGACACCTTTGCAGCAGACAACTATTGTAAATATTGCCACAAAGTGGAAATAAAATTCACAACATAATGACTTGTAACAATGATTTAACCATTATTTGAAAATTCTATTTTACTTACAGAGATTTTTCATATTTTTTTCTGGATTTTTTCAAAGTAGTCTGCTGCAGATTTGTTGTATGCAGGAAATTGTTAATTTACTGTTCAATTACATGTTTTTTGTGTATTACTTTCTTCATATAGTTATGTTTTTAAAGCAGCTAGACTCCATCTGTTGAATACTAAAATATGTATTTGCTAAGACTGAGTATTGTGGAGGTCTTATATACATCTGTTGCTTGTTTTGAGAATAGTTCAGTCTTTTAATAGTTTTATCACAACTCATTTCTCTTATTGGAAGATAACAACTAGTTACAAGGGTTCAAACTTAATCATTATTATACAACATAGCTTAGTTCTCATATGATTTCATTGTTACTCATGGCTAGGATATGTCAGTATACTTATGTATGAATAACTTTTCAACAATTCATCTTTTAAACCTTGATTTAGTGTTTACAATTTCTAATACCTCATGCAGCAGAAGACTTCTGAAATTAATACACATGTGTATTGTTGAACCTCTATCAAAAAAGTTCAAACTAGTACTTGGATCCTATCTAGATATTACTTATTACATATTTTCTTTCAGATGTTTTCAAAGCAAATTACTAACACTATCATAATTTAATATGCTATACATTACACAAATATATGTCAAACATCATAATAAATGTGTGTCTAGATATCTATTTTTATTTGATTGTATATTTTTCAGATTAACTATGTGATGTGCCTTATTAGACAACATGGACAGGACAGTTACCCTGCACTATTGGTGGACACCTATGAGAGCCTAATACTTTCTCAAGTGACAGATTCACAAGATAGAAATTCAACTTTCAGAATAATCAATTGAACTTGAATTCATACATAGAAACTTCATTGTAGGAGAGTGTTCACTTTATCATTATGTGTCTATGTATATTTACCTAGATATGTATTCATCATGCAACAGTAGAATTTACATGGATAATATAATTATCTCCCAAATTGTTATACATGGTAAAAAGGGAAGAGCATTTTGAAACTGCATACAAAAACTGTACAGTTTATTATTTTTATTTTTATAAACATTTTGCTTCAACTTCAGGAATTTGAATAACTATTTGAATTAACAGATTATCAACACTGACAAATTTAGCCTATTTCCACATTTAACCAACTTTGAAAACATGTTGGCTTTATAAATTTATTAGAACTTGGGAATCAATTTGAAAAACCTTGTTCCAAAAAAAGAAATATCTCATTAAGAGCAATGTCTATTTTGCTGCAATGTTTTGATATATATACAACATATCTGCAGCAGACGAATTTGAAACATCTTTGCAAAAACATGGAAAATCTTTATTTATATAAATGAAGAAATAATTACTGAAAAAAAATGAAAATATTTTGACAAAAGGTGAAATTGCTTGTTTTCATTAGTTGTCTGCTGCACGGGCATCCAAAAGCGTGTATATGTGGGAAATGGTTAAAAGATTTGATGCATATGGGTATGCTTGTTTCAAACAGGTTAAGAAGCATAAACCTGAAAAATATAAGGAAAATTGTGACAAAATATAACTTGGATTTGGAAGAATAGAAAGCATTATTGGAAAAAGGAGTAATTGCTCATTATGAGCAATTCCTTTTATACAGCTATGATTTCAGATGTTTAACTACATGTATACCGCTGCAGAGGCATCAATTTAATTTCTAACAGGCCTTGTTATACTTATTGAAAAGAATGTGAGACAAAGATATGTTATATTTTGTTATGTTTTGTGTAAATCATATTCATGTATGATTTTATTATTTCATGACAGGGCACTTTCTATCCCTGTCAACTATGACAGTATGTAGAAGTGCTCTTTGGCAGGACAAAGTTCCTGTCCTTGAAGTTGTACTGGTTAGTCATCAAGGGATCATGTATACGTGCACTGTTGCTCTGATATAGCCAAAGTTCTTTTGAAAATGTTCTAAAACACAAATAACCAGAATGCAGGAATATTATTTTAAATGTATAACTGTCTTTTGTTGAGCCATACTTATGGGATGATTATTTGACTGATTAGAGGTTAATCTCATAATGTACAGAGCTATATACTGTACATGCCAGGTGCATCATTATTCAAGATTTGTGTTGACATATATCCACATATTTTAAAAAAAAACATGTGCTGGTTTATAAGAATTGGGGATCTTTCAAAAGGTTTTAGCTCAATAAGTTTAGTTACTCTTAACTGATTTTGATCAAATATCACAGATAATTGCTCATTCAAAAAGCTATCTAATGATTAGTTATTGGGGTCACAAATGTTGAGTATGACTAATTTAAAAAAAAAAAACTTCAGATGTAAATGGCTTTTTCAGAAAGCTAGCTCTGGATTGTAATCTAGGTCTTATCAGGTCAAGGTCTAGGTCACTTACTAAAAATAGAAACGTTTTGATTTCCACTTAATTACTTCAGTTTTTCCTGACAAATTGTAATCAAATTTAACAGATAGCTACATTATACAGAAAGCTAGCTATTGATGGCATTTAGAGTCACTTGGGTCAAGGTCATTGTTACTGGTTATTTTTAAGATGAAACATTAACTCTATAAGAGGCCACACATATCATGTAATCCTACCAGAATATTCCCTTTCATAACATTTTAATCAATGTTAGAATGGGTCATGTGGGGTCTAAAGCTAATACACTAGGTCAAATTGTTGGACATTGTGAACACTTTGGTGGCCACATTTTCCATTCAATCTCAATCAACTCTCTAATGTCCTTAAATTTAGCAGGGAGGTTGGGCATGAACACATATGATTACGGTCAAAGGTCATGGTCAAAGTGACTTTGAACACAAACAACTTTTCTTATTGATCCGACTTATAAGCTCCCATTTCATGCCAATTTTATTCAATCTTCTAAATTCAATCTTCCAAATCTCCCGGACAATGTTACACTCAGGGGCTCATAATGTTTGACAAATTTATCTGTCGATATATATATGTGATGTAATGAAATACTATTTTATCAAAATTTACCTTTTTTTTTCAATTCAACAATTTCAGTCTATATCCATTTTTTGGGATTGCAATATTTACATGTACATCACATAAATAAGATTTGTTTGTTACTATGGCAATAGTAGAATCTAAGTGTCCACTGTGATTGAAAACTGAATAAACGTAAATATTTTATTTTATTAATATATAGGCAGATTATCAACGATAACAGTTAATTTTCACAAAATTATTCAATGAATTACTTCTGTTATACTCTTTAGTTAGCATGTTTCCTTAGTAACATGTTTTTATTAGGTGTTTTTCTTACAAACATTTATAAACCTTATTTTAAGAAAGATTTTAAAATTGTACTTATTGTTGAAATGAAAATTATGTAGTCTCGTACTCCCTTTTCCCTGGAATTTCTAGTTGCAATGGCAACAAGAAGTTTGATATTGATTTAATATTTAATGATTTTGAAAGGGGGCACATATGAGAACCATTTGTGGAACTTAAATATTTTTATGCCACATCAATCATAATTCTATTTAGAATTTATTTCCTTGAGCAAGAAAAAAATTGATAAAATACCACAAGAAAAGATGACAATTTTTTTGAAAATTCTATACCAGGCTACATTCTTTTTTTTAAAATATGTTTGTGACAAAGGTCAACTCGCACAGTGTAATCAATCAAATCACTTCTATCCATGTGCTCATTGGAGATAACTAACTGATCAAATATTGACATTTTTGGGGGGGTTTTCCTATTAAAAAATAATGGTAAATTGGTTGCCATGGTAACCGAATGTCTATTCATACATCATACTCTTGATAAGTTTTTAAGATGTATAAAACACTGTTTTTTATAAAATAGTGTATTTATATTATAGGATGTCTTTCATTATTTCTTTAATTTGCTTTCAAAATGATGCACATTTATGGTTTTAAAATCCAAAAATCAGCTTGTTCTTAAGGTAAATCTGTAACCATGCATGACAACCACTTTTTCTTTTTGTGCAAATTTTAAATATTTTTGTTCTCATTTTTACCTTTGACCTCTAAGTGTGACCTTGAAATATGAGGTACAGGCCTGGATCTTTTGCGCGACACGCCGCCTCGCCTCATCATGGTGAACGTTTGTGCCAAGTTTCTTTGAAATCCTATGATGCATGGTTAAGATGCATGCCGGACAAGGTTAGGTGGGACTGACAGACAGACGGACGGACAAACTCATGGGAAAGTACTTGTGGGGTTATTTCCTTTGATGTTTTATTGTGGGGTGCACCCCACAAGTATGCTATTCATTCCGTAATTACATCCCTTTTACGAAATGAATAACATTAATATGCAAATAAAATGCCCATTATAAAAGAAACAAAAAAACTACTTATCTAAGTGTCTTAATAAGGGTGGGCACCCCACAACTACACATGCGGACTCACGGACGGACGGAATAGACCAAACCTATAGTCGCGAAACCGATCTTCGATGGGTAGGGGACTAATTACTGAGTAGAACACACTTTAGAGGATGTCACCTTTGAAGTTGTGTTGCATTTGGTGCAGTGATAACTGAGGAAATGTGGTTCGAATATAATCAAAATGTTAACAGGTGCGTGCAAAGACGGACAGACAGACGCAACACAGAACGTTTAGTTTTGCAATAGCTTGACTATCTTTCTGCCAGTGGACCTTAAACTAACAAAAAGCATTATTTACATTGTTTCGGTTCTGAAAAGTTTCTGAGTAAGACTTCATAAAGCTTGTATATGCTAAAAGAGAATTATAATCAGTTGAGAATGAAAATTACGAAAACACCCGAGATAAGAAGCCATTTTAAAAAAAAATCTATACTAGGCTACATATTTTTATTTTTGATATGTTTTGGCCAAGAGCCAATTCCCAACTTATAATCAATCAAATTGCTTCTATCCCCGTGCTCATCGGATATAATGATATGGTAAAAATGTCATATTTTGAATTTTTTTTATTTTGAAAAATTATAGAAAATTGGTTGCCATGGTAACCACTTACCCATGCATACATCCAAATTTTGATATATTACAAAAAGCATTATTTACATTGTTTCGGTTCTGAAAAGTTTCTGAGTAAGACTTCATAAAGCTTGTATATATGCTAAAAGAGAATAATCAGTTGAGAATGAAAATTACGAAAACACCCGAGATAAGAAGCCATTTAAAAAAAAATCTATACTAGGCTACATATTTTTATTTTTGATATGTTTTGGCCAAGAGCCAATTCCCAACTTATAATCAATCAAATTGCTTCTATCCCCGTGCTCATCGGATATAATGATATGTTAAAAATGTCATATTTTGATTTGTTTTCATTTTGAAAAATTATAGAAAATTGGTTGCCATGGTAACCACTTACCCATGCATACATCCAAATTTTGATATAATTTCTTAATTAATTTAATGTAATAGTATAAAAAGGAAAGCATTTATATTCTATAATGTTTATGGTAATTTATCTATTTTCAATATGAAATGATGCAAATATAAGGATTTCAGGGCCTAAATAAGCTTGTTTTTAATGTAGAGCTGTTACTATGGCAACGGATTGAATTTTGACCCGCAACATGTCAAATTTATTAGTTTTACATCATTTTGAATCTATTTAACAAAAAAAAAAAAAGATTCTAGACTATGGATGAATCGCCCCCTGCATGATTCTTAGCTGGACTGCTACTTAAAATGATGACAGCAATGTAATAAATAAACTAGTTAAAATATGCGTTTTTCGTGAAGATATATAATAAAACAGCTATTTACTCCTTTTGAGTTCAATGGTGAAAAACTATTCTTCCTCGCAAATGACTATTGACTTGGAAGAATAGTTTTTCACTATTGACCTCAATAGGATTAAATAGCTGTATAATATTTTGAAACTACCTTCAGGTTAAAGGTCAACATAAATGTACTTCATAGTAGATTTTAACATTCAATTCCCATCTTTCACCGATATTTAATCATCAGAAAAATAGACAGCTCTAGTTTCTGTAAAGAGTGGGAAAAGGTGTGGCAGAAAGAGGACATTGCTAAATAAGAACAATATAACGGGTAAAGCTTAATTATCCTGTTTACGATTCAACCTTTTCCCACATATAACTCATCTACTGCAGACGACTTTGAAAATATCTTGGTAAAAATAAGGAAAAATTGTAAAAACAAAAGTTCAATTATTGAATAGAGTTTTAAACATTGTGGAAAAAAGGAAATTGTTCATCGTGAGTAATTTCTTTTTTTGCCACAATGTTTACAAAAGTCGTCTGTTGCAAATGCGTCGAAATGCGTTTTCAGGTGGGACAGGGTTAGATGTACTCTTGTTCTTCTAATTTCAAACACAAAACCTACAGTGAGGCTACTTGATATCAATTTAACCCTTTCCCACATGTAGACACAATTTTATGGCTCTGCAACAGACAACATTTGAAAAACAATTTTTTCAACTCTATTCAATAAGCGTACTTTAATTTATAGAGATTTTCCATATTTGATAGAAATGTTTTGAAAGTCGTCTGCTGCAGATTTGTTGTATGTGGGAAAGGGTTAATCAGGTTATCAACTTATCTACCTTGTTCACCAGTTAACCCTTTCAACGCCGAAATGTTTAAAGTAGACTCTTCCATGTTCAAAATCGGGCGTCCCCACTTCTCATGTAATAAAAGTGTTGGACTAGTTTGATATCTAAAACGCAGACAATGCTCTTTCCCTCATACGACAATTCTGCAGCAGACGACTTTGAACGTATTTTGTCAAAACGTATACAAATCTCCATAATTGAATGGATAACCTATGACTAAAAGTGGAAAACATTGTGGCAAAAGGAGAAATTGCACGTTTTGTGCAATTTCTTCTTTTGTCACTATGTTTTCAAAAAGCCGTCTGCTGCAGAGGCGTCCGAAAGCGTTTAAATGAGGGAAAGGGTTAAGGTGAGACAGCTCGTTACGTGCTAACTCACCTGAATCTGTATTGTTTACAAAACAAAACAAAAACAATAATGCCTTTAGCGCTTAAAGTATCATCAAGGTAATAGCAATTTTTAAAAAAATTGGTTGATCGGTCGTAGATCGTACATGTAGCTCAACCACTTAAAAAACATCGTGAATTGGCTGACCTGGGTCGTAGATCGTAGCTCAACTACTATAAAAATTCTGTTTATTTTCTTAATAAAACCTTCATTGCTATCCGATTATTCAGTGTGTGCTTTCTCAATGGACTCACTAGGGCTGTGCGGTTGACTAGTTGGCTGTTTCATGGTAGAGATAACCTGGCTCCTCCTGTTGTACAAACTCTTCTGTTTCCAGTTTTCTACTTCTTGATGTTTTGTCCTCGTAAAGAATCCACACTGTTGGCAAACATTTATAAAAAATACATTTTTTAACTTGAGACTTTACACTTTGAAATACAGAGAACCTGGTGATAACGCAGTGAACACGTGCGTAGTATTATCTTGTTATATTGTTTTTATAGTTTAGGCATGTGTCGTTAGAAAACTGCATGTTGTCTTTATTATAAGAAACAGACACACACATTACAAAATATATAATATCCATGAATATATTTGACCCGTTCCAGGAGAAACCAGGGACGTAGATAACATCTTATCTACATCCCTGGGGAACCCCAACATTATGGACTCTGTGTAATGTTTCGTCCCAGATCAGCCTACGCAATCCGCACAGGCTAATCCGGGCCGATACATTATGTCTCAGGGGTATATAGGTATGGAGTAATGAACCTCATACAGAAAATACATAGGACGGACAGACAGACAGACAGACAGACAGACAGACATCACCAATCTATAGACCGGAATTGCTAGAGCAATCCGGCCAATAATTCTATGTATACAAAATATCAATATTTTGTGTATTTTTGTTTCAAAATCCTCTGCCTCAGATATGTTGTATGTGGGAGAGAGTTAAATTTATTTATTCAGCCACTTGTGTTTTCATGAAACAACTAAAAAGAAATTCGGTCATAATTAGCAATTTCTCTTTCATGCCACAATCTTTTCAAAAGTTGACAGCTGCAGACCTTTTGTATGTTGGAAAGGATTAAAGAAACGTACCTTCCAGAGCACAAGTATGACCAGTGTCAACAACAACAAGCCCCCACCAATACTGACAAATATAATCCACAATTCGATTTCATCAACCACTGTAGCTAGTTCCACGACAAATACTGTGGTTTTCTGAAATAAACGTTTCATGTTATACACGAATTAAACAAACACATTTACTAATCCTGCTATATTCCACTTTAACTCTTCAAGTACCAAATTTCCTCAATGTTCAAAACATGGCGCCTCCACATTTTATATAATAAGAGTTTTGGGATATTTTGATAACTAAACCGACAAGCAATGCTGATTTTGCTTACGATTTTTTCCATTTTCAAAATCGGGCGTCCCCATTTCTCTTGTAATAGGAGTCTTGGAATACTTTTATAACTAAATGGCAAACCATGCTGATTTCAGGTGAGACAGCTCGTTACGAATCTGTATTGTTTGCAACAACCTAGATATTGACATTTGGCGCCGAAACAGTTAAGAAGAAACAATACAGTTTGTGAGTGATGTAGATCACGATAATACACCTCTTTCCCCATTAATATATCTATTATCATCAAACCAAACCCTATGATGTGATTGCTTACAAGAATCGTCGCGTTGGGAAGATTGGTTTGAGTACTCACACCATAGGGTTAGAGGGTCAACTAAGGATTTTAGAACATGCAAAACGCCCTAATCTCGAGCTCTCAGATATCCATTGAAACTGAAACCGTGACGGAACCGTAATCACCTGTTTTTATTCCAATTAAAAGCATTTGTTTTGTAAGGCAAGCAACATACATACAATTTATTACCATCGGCAAAGTGCATTTTCTTGAGAAGCCATTTACAATAGAATATGACCAGGCGCGTAGCTGACTGTACGCAAAATACGCAGCTGCGTAGGCTATACATTGTCTCCAGTACTCACATTTTAAAAAGTTCAAATCGGCAATAAAAACTTGACATGTGTTACTATCTCAAAATAAATTTCCTAGAAAATTATTTCGTTTATTTCACCATCAAGATCAGTCATATTTTGCTACTGAAATGCTCCCAGAAGTCACCACAGACGATATAGAGGAGAAAAAAAACGTGCGAGCGTGACACCCCCCCCCCCCCCCCCCCCCTCTAACAAAATTGAGTACACACTCTGTATATCCTAGCTACGCCCCTGATGATAGACAGAAAAAGTGCTCCGAAACATACTGGGTTGGTGCTCTATACGACAGGCAGACTACCCTGCGTTCAATAGACTCTAAACGTTGCAGTAAAACGTAAAATCAATTGTCAAAGATACGGAGTCAGTTTTCACGAACTATTACTGAAACAAACTAGGTTTTCGCGAATCTGTTTTAGTACCTATTTGAGGTCGGTTTTCATGAAAACATTACTGAAACAATCTGGGTTTTCGCGAATCATGTCCCTGTTTAGTACCTATTAGAGCTTGGTTTTCACGAACAATTACAGAAACAATCTTGGTTTTCACGAATCTGTTTCAGTACCTATTTGAGGTTGGTTTTCACGAACTATTACTTAAACAGTCTTGGTTTTCGCGAATATTTTTTAGTACCTATTTGAGGTCGGTTTTCATGAAAACATTACTGAAACAATCTGGGTTTTCGCGAATCATGTCTCTGTTTAAGTACCTATTTGAGCTTGTTTTTCACGAACTATTACTTAAACAGTCTGGGTTTTCGCGAATCTGTTTCAGTACCTATTTGAGCTTGGTTTTCACCAACTATTACTGAAACAATCTTGGTTTTCACGAATCATGTCTCTGTTTCACGAAAAGTTACTGAAACAATCTGGGTTTTAGCGAATCTGTTTCTGTTTTAGTACCTATTGCATGCCGGTTTTCACGAATAGGTACTAAAACAATCTGAGTTTTCGCGAATCTATTTCAATTTCAGTAACTTTTTGACGCACGACTGGTACGTACCTGAGCCGATACAGCATGATCCCATGGTACAACTTTATCGACAAACCATACGGCAGGGTCCGTCACTTTGGCTTCTGTTTCGTAATGGACTTCCAGAACACCCTGTAAGAATGTACGTTTTATTTGATTTTGGGTTGATAACTATCATAGATACTCTCACGGAGTTAGTCGTGGAGTTTTTAACTTTACTTGCGTACGTGCGTTTGTGTTTACATTTAAGAAAAAAAAGTAAAGCCATAACAAGTCTTTTCATAGAGTGTCAAGCTTCACTTGAGTACATAGCAGTGAGTCTATTTTAACAGAAAAGTAATCCCAGATAAAAGAGTAAATCACAGACGTGTTTAACTGCCCTTGCGCATGCGTGTGAATCAATCGTAACAGAAAGGGTACCCACAAAGAGAATAAATCATATAGTGTTTAACTTCACTTGCGTAGGGACTACAAGTTTAAGAAAAAAAATCAAAGTCATACAGTGTTTAACCCTTTCCCACATACAGCACATTTGCAGCAGACGACATTGAAAACTATCATCGGTACCCAGGCCATCCATAAAATATACGATATTTTATGAATAGCCTTGGTACCGAGGATGATTGAAAACATACCCGCACAAATATGGAAATATGCTTTAAATGAAATAATAACTATTAAATAGAGTTCAAAACAATATGGAAAAAGGAGAAATTGAGCTGTCTCTCCTAAAATCTGCATTGTTTGCCACTTAGACATTCAATCTTACCAAATTGCCTGATTGAGGCAAAATGGATTGGTCCAATTTTCAACATGGCAGAGTCGACTTTATGAAATTCGTCAGTGAAAGAGTTAACCTTAATATAGGTCCCAAAGAAAATATATCACCTTTTCCCGTGCAAGTGTGTTCTCGTATACGTCCAGGGTAACTAGTATCTCTGGTCTGTCTGAGGTCTCGAACTGTTCAATCAAACATTTAATGACCTGGCACTGGTATTCAGGATCTTCACAACTCTGCAAATATCAAATATATTCAACTGAATAGAT
The DNA here is from genome assembly GCA_031761405.1 of Serripes groenlandicus. Classification (NCBI taxonomy): domain Eukaryota; kingdom Metazoa; phylum Mollusca; class Bivalvia; order Cardiida; family Cardiidae; genus Serripes; species Serripes groenlandicus. The sequence goes on from JASEVX010000004.1 coordinate 134,511,118, forward strand.
TGGTTTCTTTGTTGAATTGGTTCAAACATTTCTGCGGAATGCATCAAAAAAAAGGAAGGAAAAAGAAAAGGGAAGCGCGATGGAGCAAAATCATCTTAGGACGAAGTTGACTCGATTCGCTTGTTTCAAATTATTCATATTATTAGAGGACAATTTTATTATGTTATCTCAAATACGAGAATTAATGAACATATTCATAATATTAGATGACAGGTTCATTATGTTATCGCAAATACGAGAATTAATGAACAAAATACTGAAAACATTGGAAATATATGTATATATTTAAAAAAAATACATATTTTTTTTTTTACATAATTGTAACTGTACATTGTCGAATGCAATTACATTTAATTTATCGTCATAATAACTTCTAGCATTGCTGCTGTGTCAATTTAAGGTCAAGGTTAAACGTTACATCATACAGCATTGCTGCTGTGTCACTTTAAGGTCAAGGTTAGACGTTACATCATATTGCATTGCTGCTGTGTCACTTTAAGGTCAAGGTTAAACGTTACATCATATTGCATTGCTGCTGTGTCCCTTTAAGGTCAAGGTCAAAAGTTACATAATATAGACCGGTGCCCAATAGCATTGCGTGTTGTGATTATTCATAATAATTAAATATTTGTCTGATACAAAAAGGCCCACAACAGCAACAACAACAACAACAACAACAACATCATCAACAATGCTTGTTTTGTGTTTAGGCCGCTGGTAACAAATGTTCAGCTATTTCACGGCGTTTCTTGGGTAAGTTACCAGCATTTCGGGTTCAACCTGACACCAGCTCATCAGTTGTAATGCATACACCGCAACCCTGAGCGCCAATGAAGTCAGCCATTACTACCTGTTGTCAAGTCTTTGGTATGACCCGGTCGGGGATCGAACCCGCAATCTCCCACACTCGAGGAGGACGGTCTACCACTACAACACCGAAGCGGTAACCACAATAACAAGGACGAACATCTAGATACGATATACGTCCAGTCTCGATAGTTCCGTCGTTATTGATGCGGGCTGACACTCAAGGGATTGTGAGGTCGAACACAAGCTCGGCCAACATTCTTTCCCGACCTTAGATAAAAGTTTAAGTAACATGCGTCATTCTGCTTCAACAATTAATGAACAGACTGTGTGTGAAAGCGATCAGATCCTTAGACAGACTGTGTGTAAAAGCGATCAGATCCTTGTACAGACTGCGTGTGAAAGCGATCAGATCCTTGGACAGACTGTGTGTGAAAGCGATCAGATCCTTGGACAGACTGTGTGTGAAAGCGATCAGATCCTTGGACAGACTGTGTGTGAAAGCGATCAGATCCTTGTACAGACTGTGTGTGAAAGCGATCAGATCCTTGTACAGACTGTGTGTGAAAGCGATCAGATCATTGGACAGACTGTGTGTGAAAGCGATCAGATCCTTGTACAGACTGTGTGTGAAAGCGATCAGATCATTGGACAGACTGTGTGTGAAAGCGATCAGATCCTTGGACATACTGTGTGTGAAAGCGATCAGATCCTTGTACAGACTGCGTGTGAAAGCGAACAGATCCTTGGACAGACTTCGCGTGAAAGCGATCAGATCCTTGTACAGACTGTGTGTGAAAGCGATCAGATCCTTGTACAGACTGTGTGTGAAAGCGATCAGATCCTTGTACAGACTGTGTGTGTGAGAGCGATCAGATCCTTGGACAGACTGTGTGTGAAAGCGATCAGATCCTTGGACAGACTGTGTGAAAGCGATCAGATCCTTAGACAGACTGTGTGTGAAAGCGATCAGATCATTGGACAGACTGTGTGTGAAAGCGATCAGATCCTTGGACATACTGTGTGTGAAAGCGATCAGATCCTTGTACAGACTGCGTGTGAAAGCGAACAGATCCTTGGACAGACTTCGCGTGAAAGCGATCAGATCCTTGTACAGACTGTGTGTGAAAGCGATCAGATCCTTGTACAGACTGTGTGTGAAAGCGATCAGATCCTTGTACAGACTGTGTGTGAGAGCGATCAGATCCTTGGACAGACTGTGTGTGAAAGCGATCAGATCCTTGGACAGACTGTGTGAAAGCGATCAGATCCTTAGACAGACTGTGTGTAAAAGCGATCAGATCCTTGTACAGACTGTGTGTGAAAGCGATCAGATCCTTGTACAGACTGTGTGTGAAAGCGATCAGATCCTTGGACAGACTGTGTGTGAAAGCGATCAGATCCTTAGACAGACTGTGTGTAAAAGCGATCAGATCCTTAGACAGACTGTGTGTGAAAGCGATCAGATCCTTAGACAGACTGTGTATAAAAGCGATCAGATCCTTAGACAGACTGTGTGTAAAAGCGATCAGATCCTTAGACAGACTGTGTGTGAAAGCGATCAGATCCTTAGACAGACTGTGTGTAAAAGCGATCAGATCCTTAGACAGACTGTGTGTGATAGCGATCAGATCCTTAGACAGACTGTGTGTGAAAGCGATCAGATCCTTAGACAGACTGTGTGTGATAGCGATCAGATCCTTAGACAGACTGTGTGTGAAAGCGATCAGATCCTTGGACAGACTGTCTATGAAAGCGATCAGATCCTTGGACAGACTGTGTGAAAGCGATCAGATCCTTAGACAGACTGTGTGTGAAAGCGATCAGATCCTTAGACAGACTGTGTGTGAAAGCGATCAGATCCTTAGACAGACTGTGTGTAGTGTACTGAGAAAACCAGGAATCACATGAGTAGTTGAAATACTCGCCTAGATAGGAATCACAAGAGTAGTTGAAATATTCGCCTAGCTAGGAATCACATGAGTAGTTGAAATACTCGCCTATATAGGAATCACAAGAGTACTTGAAATACTCGCCTAGATAGGAATCACATGAGTAGTTGAAATACTCGCCTAGATAGGAATCACATGAGTAGTTGAAATACTCGCCTAGATAGGAATCACAAGAGTACTTGAAATACTCGCCTAGATAGGAATCACATGAGTAGTTGAAATACTCGCCTAGATAGGAATCACAAGAGTAGTTGAAATACTCGCCTAGATAGGAATCACATGAGTAGTTGAAATACTCGCCTAGATAGGAATGGTAAACTGTTTAAAACCTCGATACAATTCAATCAATCAATTAACAACAACAGCAGCAATAATAACAGCAACACTAATACAAACTAGAATTGTTTTGACAAAAACATATGTCTCCCCCTCAAATATCTGTCAAAATCTCTCAAAACATTCCAACCTATAAAGCAGACAAACAAAAATTTGACCAAGTTGGACAGTACTCAATTTTTAATTACTAATGTTTTGTCTTGACCTGGTACAAAGTGGACATGATTTCAAATGGTTTACAGAAACACATATTTTTACTGCAGCTGTAACATTCAAGACTGAAGTATTCTTCAAAACAGTTAACAACTGTTGCTAAACATAAGCAAGCCATCTTGGAGATATTGAGTGGACAGGAAATAAAGCCTAAAACCTTTGAGCTTCAAGCGTGACCTTGACCTTGAACCGGTATGGTCGAGACGCGGGTTCTGCACGTCGCATTGATGAGGTGAACATGTGACCCAAGTTTCATGAAAATTCTTTAAGCTGTTTTGGAGATATGGAGCGGCACAAAATAAAGCCTCAAACCTTTGACCTTCAAGCGTGACCTTGACCTTGACCCAGTATGTTCGAGACGCGGGTTCTGCACGTCGCCTTGATGAGGTGAACATGTGACCAAATTTTCATGAAAATCCTTCAAGCCGTCTTGGAGATATTGACTGGACACGAAATAAAGCCTAAAACCTTTGACCTTCAAGCGTGACCTTGACCTTTAACCGGTATGGTGGAGACGCGGGTTCTGCACGTCGCCTTGATGAGGTGAACATGTGACCCAAGTTTCATGAAAATCCTTTAAGGAGATATGGAGCGGACACAAAATAAAGCCTCAAACATTTGACCTTCAAGCATGACCTTGACCTTGACCCAGTATGGTCAAGACGCGGGTTCTGCACGTCGCCTTGACGAGGTGAACATCTGACCCAAGTTTCATGAAAATCCTTCAAGCCGTCTTGGAGATATTGAGTGGACACGAAATAAAGCCTAAAACCTTTGACATTCAAGCGTGACCTTGACCTTGAACCGGTATGGTCGAGACGCGGGTTCTGCACGTCGCCTTGATGAGGTGAACATGTGACCCACGTATCATGAAAATCCTTTAAGGAGATATGGAGTGGACACAAAATAAAGCCTCAAACCTTTGACCTTCAAGCGTGACCTTGACCCAGTATGGTCGAGACGCGGGTTCTGCACGTCGCCTTGATGAGGTGAACATCTGACCCAAGTTTCATGAAAATACTTCAAACAGTCTTGGAGATATGGAGTTGACACAAAATAAAGCCTCAAACCTTTGACCTTCAAACGTGACCTTGACCTTGACCCGGTATGGTCGAGACGCGGGTTATGCACGTCGCCTTGATGAGGTGAACATGTGACCCAAGTTTCATGAAAATCTTTCAAGCCGTCTTGGAGATATGGAGCGGACACGAAATAAAGCCTCAAACCTTTGACCTTCAAGCGTGACCTTGACCTTGACCCTATATTGTCGAGACGCAGGTTCTGCACGTCGCCTTGATGAGGTGAACATGTGACCAAAGTTTCATTAAAATCCTTCAAGCCGTCTGGGAGATATGGAGCGGACACAACATAAAGCCTCAAACCTTTGACCTTCAAGCGTGACCTTGACATTGACCCTATATTGTCGAGACGCAAGTTCTGCACGTCACCTTGATGAGGTGAACATGTGACCCAAGTTTCATGAAAATCCTTCAAGCCGTCTCGGAGATATGGAGCGGACACGAAATAAAGCCTCAAACCTTTGACCTTCAAGCGTGACCTTGACATTGACCCTATATTGTCGAGACGCGGGTTCTGCACGTCGCCTTGATGAGGTGAACATGTGACCCAAGTTTCATGAAAATCCGTCAAGCCGTCTCGGAGATATGGAGCGGACACGAAATAAAGCCTCAAACCTTTGACCTTCAAGCGTGACCTTGACCTTGACCCTATATTGTCGAGACGCAGGTTCTGCACGTCGCCTTCATGAGGTGAACATGTGACCTAAGTTTCATGAAAATCCTTCAAGCCGTCTCGGAGATATGGAGCGGACACGAAATAAAACCTCAAACCTTTGACCTTCAAGCGTGACCTTGACCTTGACCCTATATTGTCGAGACGCAGGTTCTGCACGTCGCCTTGATGAAGTGAACATGTGACCCAAGTTTCATGAAAATCCTTCAAGCCGTCTGGGAGATATGGAGCGGACACGAAATAAAGCCTCAAACCTTTGACCTTCAAGCGTGACCTTGACCTTGACCCTATATTGTCGAGACGCGGGTTCTGCACGTTGCCTTGATGAGGTGAACATCTGACCCAAGTTTCATGAAAATCCTTCAAGCCGTCTGGGAGATATGGATCGGACAAGATTTTGGGGACGAACAGACAGACAGACAGACAGACATCAAGGACAAAAACAATATATCTCCCCTGTATACAGGGGGAGACATAATGATCACGTTGGAAAACAGTAATGAACATGTACCGTTTAAAACAACAATTTGAGCAATTCGATTAGCTCGTACAAACAATAAGACTGAACACTTTTGATTATTGGTCTTCGAAGTATTCATATGCCATGGCCAGTATGATAGGTGCATCATTCAGATTCATTTGAAACTTTTCAGGCCACACATAATGCATCTCAGGCAGACTTACAATATTTTTATTTGTAGAAGGTCCTTTTATGTTGGTTCGATTCAAAGGAGGTGATTGTTCGTTAACTTCTCTTTTACGACGATCTGTAATATTTTGAATACATAAACTGCATTGGTTCTAATTTCTTTAAAAGAGAGATCTCTTCATTCATGTAAGCACAACTTATTCCCAATTATTAAAAAAAAACGTACATGTAAATCATAGATATTTGTGTAGAAAACATTGTTTAGCAATATGAGAAATTGTTCATTGTCACACTATTTTCCAATGTCGTCGATTGCGGATGAGGCTGAATGTAGGATCGTGATAACCCCTTTCCAATAAACAACAAATCTGCAGCAGACGACTTTGAAATATCTATCCAAAATAATGGAAAATCAATTATGAATTAAAGTATTATTTCACATGGTGGTGACAAATACAGAAAGGGTTTTTCTGCTGAATGATTGGCGCTGATAATACCGGGTTTAATTTCCCGGGGTTCCTGCATAAATATTGATGATATAAAAATGAGTAGCTATTAATGTAGAAACTTGATTAAACTTCACGAATGTGCAGGTTGGTTATATTGTCAGCAAACGCTGTTTAAAGTCAGGTTAAGATTGATAAACAAAGTCTCGACTGAAGTCATGTTTAGCGCCAACAAGAAAATGTTGTTTAAATGCTTGTGTATATGTCATGTTTAGCGCCTTAAATAAAATGTCGTTTAAAGTCATGCATAGCGCCATAAGAAATGTTGCTTAAAGTCATGTAAAGCGCTATAAAGAAATGTTATTTTAAGTCATGTAAAGCGCTAAAAAGAAACTGTTATTTTAAGTCATGTAAAGCGCTATAAAGAAACTGTTATTTTAAGTCATGTAAAGCGCTATAAAGAAACTGTTATTTTAAGTCATGTTAAGCGCTATAAAGAAAATGTTATTTTAAGTCATGTAAAGCGCTATAACATTTTTTTTATTTTAAGTCATGTAAAGCGCTATAAAGAAAATGTTATTTTAAGTCATGTAAAGCGCTATAAAGAAACTGTTATTTTAAGTCATGTAAAGCGCTATAAAGATAGCGCTATAAGCTAAATGTTGCTTTAAGTCATGTATAGGGCCATAAGGAAAGTGTTATGTAAAGGTCATGTATAGCGCCATAAGCAAAATGTTGTTTAAAGTCATGTATAGTGTCAATAGCAAAATATTGTTTAAAGTCATGTATATGGCCCAAAGCAAATTGTTGCTCAAAGCTATTTATAGCACCACAAGTGAAATGTTGTTTAAACACGTGTTTAGCGCAACAAGGAAATTGTTGCTCAAAGCCTTTAATAAAGCCATAAGTAAAATATTGTTTAAATATTGTTTAAACACATGTATAGTGCCATAAGGAAAATGTTGTTTCATGTCATGTTTAGCGCCATAAGCAAAACCAATTTAAAGTAAAATAATGCTCAAATCTTTTTAAAGAGCCATAAACAAAATGGTGTGTTGTATCATGTATATCAACATACACAAAATGTTGTTCAAATCCGTGCTAAGCACCATAAGCAAAATGTTGTTAAAAGTTATGCATAGCGACATAGGCAAACTGTTGTATAAAGTCATGCATTGCGCCTGAAGCAAGTTATCTAAAGCTATGTTTATCACTTTCGCAAAGTGTTGTTTAAAGCCATGTTCCCATCTTAGATATTGTGTTACATAACAACTAGAGGGAAAGACAAGTACAAATCATTGTAATTTGTGGAGACATTTTATATATGTTTTGCTGATATCATGAGCCGGTGGCCTAAATATTTAAATAAATTTAAATAAATTTGAATCCTGAATCATTAGCACAATACGCAAAATGTTGCTTCAAAGTCATGCATGGCGCAATAAGCAAAATGTTGTTTCAAAGTCATGCATGGCGCCATAAGCAAACTGTTGTTTAAAGTCATGCATGGCACAATAAGCAAAATGTTGCTTCAAAGTCATGCATGGCGCAATAAACAAACTGTTGTTTAAAGTCGCATAGAGCGGCAAAAGCAAACTGTTGTTTAATGTCATGCATGGCGCCATAAGCAACCTGTTGTTTAAAGTCGCATAGAGCGGCATAATAAATATGTTGTTTAAAGTCATGCATGGCGCCATAAGCAAACTGTTGTTTAAAGTCATGCATGGTGCCATAAGCAAAATGTTGTTAGAGCATAGAGCGGCATACGGACTAAGGATTTCTCTGCTAGAAATGATAGCCTTAGATCCATATTCCAACTGGAGAATCTCATTGCATGTAAGTTCAACATTAAAAATACAAACATCAGCTTAGCCTTTCCAAAATATAGACAACATGTAAAACCATTGTGAAAAAAAAAAAAATTGCTCTAAATCAATGAGCAGTTACTCCTAATGCCACAATGTTTTCAACTAGACTGCCTCATATTTGCTGTGTGGTGGAAAGGGTTAAAGAATAATAAATCACATGTACTAAAGAAATAAATCAACCAAATTTAGACATTGATCAGTCACTACCGCATATCGCAGAAACTACCTCAGACACTTAAATCGATAAAATTCAATAAAGGCTACTCTGTCTAGTAGTCGATAACATATTGCTTCCCTTTACATTTTCCATTTACCGGTCGCTACATCTTTTGCCTGCGGGGATATTAGGATTAAATCGATAAAATTGTTATAAATTACATGTTTGCTTAATCAATTTTTGCGTCAGTTTTAATGTAATAAAATGGCATATATGCAATGTATTAAGAAAGAAGACATGATAACAATTAAATAGTAAAATAATTTATTTCATCTTTATTTATTTAATTGTTTTAATTTTTTATTTGTTAAGCTTTATTTTATTTAATTATGTTTTTATAAACAAAATATTCTATCATAATACGATACTTATAAGACATAAATATCTAATACATGTACATACATCTCATTAAGCATATTTTTCACTGATTAATCTGGCATGCACCCGTGATTATGATTGTAATTTTGATTTCAGTAAATCTAGTAATTTGTCTTTCATTCTGAATTTGGTGCGTACACCTATTGCACTTAGTCTCATTTTCAGCTCATTTGCATTCAATTCTTCCAAGTCACAATCTCCAGTTACCGTTTCAGGCTGATATTTTAAATTGGCTTCAATTTGTTCGTCAATGATTTTCAGCTTTTTCTTAGTTATTTGCAACGATCGTTACCCAAAATGTACTGTCCGTTGTTACGTTCTTCCACTTTTCCCTATTGCAATTCTGCACAAAACTAAGTTCAAGTCGCTTTCTAACAAGCAGGGCGTCATGTGTTGGGTATATCTTATTATATTTTGACTGGTGAATTTGCTTAATTAAGTCATTTGTTTTCTCTACACTCTTTGCTAGATTCCTATACTCTTCTACAACTCTTGGGACATGGTACAGCATTTATTTTATTATATCTTTAAAGTTACACATCTTTGTTGGCAATAATTTGCTCTCTCAGGGTCATAAAATCAAACATGCGTAAAATATGGTCAGATAATCAAATTTTAGATTTCTCAAGTTGTATGACCCCCTCTGGAGGCACAACGATTTCATTCATTCATTATTTCATTCCTTCATTCATTTATTCATATTTCTCAATTTCGTTCATTCATTCATTCACTCAGTGAAATAAATCATTTGGCATTTTCTGATGTTATTTTAAAAATATTTTGTATTTGACAACTTAATGTTTAATTAAAAGGTTATTCTAATACATTTTATCATACACTTGTACAATTTTTGAAAGAAAATAACAAGACTTCCTATTTTTAAAAAAAATATTTATTCAACTTAAATTACTGCGATCTCTATTTTTCTTAGTAAACCAGATGACAAAAGTAAGGGGGGAAATATCGAATTTAATTTTGTTAAAAAATGGACATGTGTTTGGCTTCAATCTAGATACATGTAGTTAATAATCACTGACTTATATTTAATACAAATATTGACAATAGCAAATTCACGCCTACAATTATAAGCAGAAAAATTAACTATAAAAAGGACCAATGTCTTAGTTTTTATTTCTTAATTATTAATTTCATTAAGATTAATTCGTTTTGAAAAATAAATCACCAAGCGTCATCATAAAAACAACAAACAAATGCTCTCTTTACAAATTACCCTTCATGATCAGTTAATTAGTGGCACCCTACTGTTTTATGACCAATAAACTTATGACCCGAGGCAAATAAAGACAATAAAACTGATTAATTTATCCCGCGCTGCAACGTTACGACAAACTATTTTTAACGTCATTGGAAATTTTCTATTTTTTTAATAGGAGAAATTAAGATATATTCATGAGCTATTACATATTTAAATATGTCAATATACGTTCATTGCCTATATAGAACTTGTTTACTGTAAGATAAAAATATTTGTTTAAAATCAGACATCTCTTTTGATTAATATTAAACCTTTCGATTAATATTTTTGTACATTTATAAAAAATATAAGAAAGGGAGTCCCTAAAATGATTTGGTAAAAAATATGAGAAGAAATAACGACCAAAAGTTGTTGGAGTCAAATGGATGGGGAAAAGCAGATATCTTTGCTGCCAATTAGCGCTGTAAAAACTGTGAAAATACAAGTGACCTAATATACAGTTTCAACCTAGCCCCAGGGACTTAGATAAGAAACGCGACCATCAACTATCGCCCGCAGGTAGTCACGTGACCAGTATCGTTCTGGTTCTGTTCGCGGACGTAAAAAGTGAAACATAGATATATTACTAATAGTTTTGTTAAAAAAAGACCATGTTCCCAACTGATTAAACAATTTAAAAATATACCGTTGAAAAGATAAGCATCTCTAGATTTTGAAATTAATTGCAAAAAATATGTCATTATATATTAAAGATACGTAAACAGCTTTTAAATACACACTACTTCTCATAATTTTCAAATTTAACATTGGACATATAGGGAAAACTATGATTTTATGGTACCGTATTGGAACTGAAAAAAAGACCATGTTCCTATAAAGATAAAAAAATCGAAAAAATATGTGAACAATCATAATAAATTCGGCTTTCCAAACGTGTTTGCAAAAATGTTATCGGATAAATAGAACTTTAGTTATCAATTCATAAGTAAAAACAGCCCTATATACTCTATATGGACCGATACACGTTACCCAATAAACCGTGTGAGGTAGTTTCTGCGACATTGATAGAAAAGTAGATGATAAGGTAAAAGACATAAATACTTTGATCCAATTCAGGATTAGTAACACTTTCCGTAGTTGGTACGGTAACGATTGGAGCTTGTGTTGTTTGTCTTTGACTCTCAGAGCCCGCGATCGAACAAAGTCCTGTCGGATAACTCTGGTAAACAAGTAAAACGATTCAAACATTTCCAACATACTTCAAATCTGCATCAGACACATTTAGAAACACTCTTTCATCTACATAGCTTTTGTTTTTCTTGCCAAGATCTGCTGCAGATTTATTTTATGTGACAAAGGGTTAACAGTTTTACAGCAGATGGCTGTCTTTTAATGTTTTAATTCATCAATATCCCAGTTACATCTATTATATTTTATTCATGGAAAGGTTACCTGTTGCATTTTTACCTTGAATCACAGTGCTTAATTCAAACAAGAAAAACGATTAGAACGGAACCTTACATCTCTTTATTTTATTTTTAAAATGAAAAAGGTAAGTCTTCACATATAAGTTCGCATAAAGTTTGCACACACGCATGTTTGATTCTCCGTGTTTATGTTTATACTTCTTTAACGTATTACTTATTGCTGGTATGCAATTTACACGAACGCATTAAAAACATACATATATATGTTCAACTGTATTAACTGACTGTTTTCTATCATCCCTTCTAAATATGGTTTCTGTAGACAAACCAATGTCAAAGCATATTTCTTAAGCATATTCTAAAATATTGTGTAAAATTAACCTGTACATACCTTGATTTCTGCAATTTTAATATCACCTTTGTGTACGGGAACAGAAATGTTGACGTAAGTTTTTGGTAAAAAGCTGGGTCCGTTATTCCGTATATAATAGATGTGTTGTAATGTGAACACACGGTTACTATTTGGATCTCCTTTGTATCTGAAGTCATCAGAAACTGTAGTACTGAAAAATACGTCGTTCTATATACATTGTTCCCAAAACTACACTAGTTACCTCCCCTGACGGCCATTTTTCTATGCAAATACCTGATACGTTGAATGAAGAAAAATCAATTAAAATATAATAGAAAAACTATAATTAGAAGTTGATATAATCAGATAAAACACAGATTTCAATGAAATGTGATTGTCTTACCCGATTATGTTGTGTATAATTATTGTCACATATTTTAAGCATACTTATAATGATTATCCAATGTGCCTATTGAAACTATGGACAATGGAGGTATATATTGTAGTTCTACCATAGTCAAATACGTATATAAATATACAATCACACACCAGTTTTTTCAAGACGGACTGTTCATCTAAGTATTTTCTCGCACCAGTACTCCAAACAATATTAGTCACAGGGAACAGGCAACTAAACTAGTTTAGCCCTTTTTGGATTGATTGGTGTTTAACGCCGCTTACAACCCTTTTCAGTTATATCACGACGTTTCCTGGGTAATAACCAGCGCAAGAAGGGCAGCCATTACTTCAGTGTTTATAGAATGCGGGCGTTTCCTGGGTAATAACCAGCGCAAGAAGGGCAGCCATTACTTCAGTGTTTATAGAATGCGGGCGTTTCCTAGGTAATAACCAGCGCAAGGAGGGCAGTCATTACTTCAGTGTTTATAGAATGCGGGCGTATCCTGAATAATAACCAGCGCAAGAAGGGCAGCCATTACTTCAGTGTTTATAGAATGCGGGCGTATCCTGAATAATAACCAGCGCAAGAAGGGCAGCCATTACTTCAGTGTTTATAGAATGCGGGCGTTTCCTGGGTAATAACCAGCGCAAGGAGGGCAGCCATTACTTTAGTGTTTATAGAATGCGGGCGTATCCTGAATAATAACCAGCGCAAGAAGGGCAGCCATTACTTCAGTGTTTATAGAATGCGGGCGTATCCTGAATAATAACCAGCGCAAGAAGGGCAGCCATTACTTCAGTGTTTATAGAATGCGGGCGTTTCCTGGGTAATAACCAGCGCAAGGAGGGCAGCCATTACTTTAGTGTTTATAGAATGCGGGCGTTTCCTGGGTAATAACTAGCGCCAAGGAGGGCAGTCATTACTTCAGTGTTTATAGAATGCGGGCGTATCCTGGGTAATAACTAGCGCCAAGGAGGGCAGTCATTACTTCAGTGTTTATAGAATGCGGGCGTATCCTGGGTAATAACTAGCGCAAGAAGGGCAGCCATTACTTCAGTGTTTATAGAATGCGGGCGTTTCCTGGGTAATAACCAGCGCAAGGAGGGCAGCCATTACTTCAGTGTTAATAGAATGCGGGCGTATCCTGCATAATAACCAGCGCAAGAAGGGCAGCCATTACTTCAGTGTTTATAGAATGCGGGCGTATCCTGAATAATAACTAGCGCAAGGAGGGCAGCCATTACTTCAGTGTTTATAGAATGCGGGCGTTTCCTGCGTAATAACCAGCGCAAGAAGGGCAGCCATTACTTCAGTGTTTATAGAATGCGGGCGTTTCCTGGGTAATAACCAGCGCAAGAAGGGCAGCCATTACTTCAGTGTTTATAGAATGCGGGCGTTTCCTGCGTAATAACCAGCGCAAGAAGGGCAGCCATTACTTCAGTGTTTATAGAATGCGGGCGTTTCCTGGGTAATAACCAGCGCAAGAAGGGCAGCCATTACTTCAGTGTTTATAGAATGCGGGCGTTTCCTGGGTAATAACCAGCGCAAGAAGGGCAGCCATTACTTCAGTGTTTATAGAATGCGGGCGTTTCCTGCGTAATAACCAGCGCCAAGGAGGGCAGTCATTACTTCAGTGTTTATAGAATGCGGGCGTATCCTGAATAATAACCAGCGCAAGAAGGGCAGCCATTACTTCAGTGTTTATAGAATGCGGGCGTATCCTGAATAATAACCAGCGCAAGGAGGGCAGCCATTACTTCAGTGTTTATAGAATGCGGGCGTTTCCTGCGTAATAACCAGCGCAAGAATGGCAGCCATTACTTCAGTGTTTATAGAATGCGGGCGTTTCCTGGGTAATAACCAGCGCAAGAAGGGCAGCCATTACTTCAGTGTTTATAGAATGCGGGCGTTTCCTGCGTAATAACCAGCGCAAGAAGGGCAGCCATTACTTCAGTGTTTATAGAATGCGGGCGTTTCCTGGGTAATAACCAGCGCAAGAAGGGCAGCCATTACTTCAGTGTTTATAGAATGCGGGCGTTTCCTGGGTAATAACCAGCGCAAGAAGGGCAGCCATTACTTCAGTGTTTATAGAATGCGGGCGTTTCCTGGGTAATAACCAGCGCAAGAAGGGCAGCCATTACTTCAGTGTTTATAGAATGCGGGCGTTTCCTGGGTAATAACCAGCGCCAAGGAGGGCATCCATTTCTTCAGTTTTGAAAGAATGCGGTATAAGCCGACTGAACTAACATGGCGCCAACCATATCTGATAAAGGTCTGTTTAACGACTTACACTGCCTCGGTGGTGTAGTGGTAGGGCGTCCGTCTCGGTGGTGTAGTGGTAGGGCGTCCGTCTCGGTGGTGTAGTGGTAGGGCGTCCGTCTCGTCTCTGAAAGTCGCGGGTTCGATCCCCGGACGGGTCATACCAAATACTTTAAAAATGGTAGTAATGGCTGCCCTTCTTGGCGCATGGGGTTGCGGGGTTAGTATTACGACTGACTGGCTTGTGTCAGGATAAATGGACCAGTAGTACTGGTAACTTATCAAGGAAACGCCGTGATATATAACTGCAACATTGTTGAAAGCGCCGTGAAACAACAAATAATCAATCAATTAACCACTTACTTTTCATAAATCTCCACCTCGTACTTCAGGCGGACCGGTATCCTCCGATAGAAATCATTGTTGTCAGGGTTGATGTCTTCATACGTGTGGAATGACTTGACACGAATCTACAGACACATATGAAAACAGAGAATGTCGACATAAGGTTTGATCGCTTGGGATGACTTGACTCGTACCTACAGACAACTATGAAAACAGAGAATGTCGAAATTAGGTTCGATCGCTTGGGACGACTTGACTCGAACCTACAGACAAATATTACCACAGAGAATGTCGACATAAGGTTTGATCGCTTTGGACGACTTGACTCGAACCTACAGACAAATATTACCACAGAGAATGTCGACATAAGGTTTGATCGCTTTGGACGACCTGACTCGTACCTACATACAAATATTACCACAGAGAATGTCGACATAGGCTTCGATCGCTTGGGACGATTTGACTCGAATAATATGAAAACAGAGGATGTCGACACTGTATATAATCATTATACATATCAGGTTCGATTCAGGTATTTCACATCTTCTGTTTATTTATGTAGATCCTTGCTCAAGGAAATGAAACATTTAACAAGAGGACTAGAAAACGAGGAGTATTCTGGTCTTTTCCCAACAATATCTCTCTTATGACTGAACTAAACGATATGTTGTGGGTACTCAAATGAGATTTTTCCTTCGAGTACCAACAATATATGGTTTAGGATCATAATAAGGATTTGGGTAAGAGAAATACTTTTCTTATCTAGAGCTCCGCAATTACCTCTCATTCAGCTGAATTCCTTCAACATGTGTCATCATCGCAGATCTTGACATGTCCTTGCGTACACATTACTTGAATAGTCCTTGCTGCGAATTGATAACCAAGTGGCGAACAAATTGCATGAAGATATTGGTCTACACTGTTCGCAATTGTAGTTCTTAAAATCGGACCAATCATGATATACATATATACACAGCATGGTAGTTTAATACGTGTAGAAACGGATCAGTTTGTTCATACGTACTATCTTGCCTCAGAATAAACTGTATGTCGGAGACTGCTTGAATGCTTTGTTGACCTATTAGCTGGCTCGTTGATGTAGTGGTAGAGCCTCCGCCTCAGTTGCAGGGCGTCGGTAAGTCGATACCTGGCCGAGTCATACCAAATACTTAAAAATGATAGTTATGGATTTCCCCTCCATGGCCAGTTTAGGGTACACACAAGGAGTGACTATAATGGGTCGGATTAAATTGACCACAAGTAATGGTATGTTACCCAGGAAACGCCGTGATATAACTGATAAACTGTGGTAAGCGGTGCAAAACACTAAACAAATAAACAGTATCGCCTTAAAAAGGGTATCTCATGTAATTCAAACTCACATCTATATATTCTTGCATATTATCGATCCGGTTGCCGGGTATTAAACTTTGTCGTGAGATGTCAAAATTAGCGATCACTTTGAAGTTATCATTCTGTTTAATCTTGATGCTGTCCGCCGTGCAGTTAAACCACGTGACAGATGCGTTCTTCTCTGTTTTACAGGTCGCCCCAACTTTACCGTTGCTAGACCTGAAATACAATACAATATAACGCAATATAATACAAAATATTTTATTTTTAATCATGTCTAAACAATGCAGATAACAAAGTAAAACAATACATAGAATATACGTGATGTTGAAATAATTCAATTGTTGCTGATCACAATGTTTGATCTCATAGATTCAAGTGTTGCATCGTAAAGCATGTTTTTAACCCCCAACAAATCTGCAGCAGACCACATGGAATAAATCTTGGTATAAGTAAGGTATGCATATTGTGAGTTGAGAACATTGTGGCAAAAAGAGAAAGATGCTTTTTTGCATTTACCCTAACGTTTACAAAAGTCATCTGCTACGAGGTTTCAGAAACCGTCTGTATGTGGGAAAGGGTTAAATAAAATGTCGAGCTTCGATAGCTCAGTCGGTCTAAGGGTCGTGAGTTCGATTTCCGATTCGGGCATTTATTCGTACTGAGGATAAACACAAGTCATTGTAACCAGCGTTATTTGGTCTATCACCAATGGGCTATAGATGACCATGTTTAACGGTGGTCAGTTGTCTGGGAATACTGATTTGCCTCTAGTACTGGAAAGTCAGGAAACACATGCGTAAGAGAGCTGACAGCCATGACATAAGTGAACTTAATCTGTTTCCGGTTTGCAATACTTGTTTACAAATAGTTTCAATGAGATAACATACTTTGTTACCCGAACGATTTAGACTAATTCGAAGTCGTTTTGGAAACCAAGGTTTGCGCCCTATTAGGGTCACAATAATGTCTTCAAAAATGGCATTAGTGATTTTCAAAATAGAAACAAAAACTTTGTAAACCTTTTCTCACTTGCAGACGCATTTTGACGCATCTGCAGCAGACGACTTTGTTTTAAACTCAATTAAAAATTAAACTTTCATTATAAAAATTGTCCACATTTATGTCAAGATGGTTTCCATATATATCGTCTTTATGTGGGAAATGGTTAACAGAATACGGGTTACAAAACTAGTTAACCTACTTATGCCAGATGTAATCGGCATTGACTGTACTTGTAAAGTTAGCTCTGTAGGAAAAGTTCACCATGTTAATGACATCCGTCTGTATCTGTAATGTAGAAACTGATAATGAATATTCATGAAGTATGTATATGTACTATTTCTTATGTTGAATATAAATGATTTATATATACACATATTCTTATGATGAATACTCTTGATTAGTACTCACATATCCACGGTTTATATACACATCTTCTGATGATAATTCATACGGTATATCACCCAAGCAGAACTGATGACGAATATTTATGATTTGTATATACACGAATTCTTATGATGAATATTCATGTTTTATATACACATCTTATGATATATTAATACCTTATATTACCCAAAACTTGAGCTGAATATTCACTATTAAAATATACTAATTCTTATGATGACTATGCATGAGTTATATATTTCTACAATGAATATGCATACCCTTTATTATACACACATATAACTGAGGATGAATATTCATGATTTAAATAAATACAAAGTCTTATGATGAATAGTCGTGGTTCATATACACATCTGATGGTGAATATTCATACATTATATTAGACACACATATAACTGATGATGAATATTCATGATTTAAATAAATACGAAGTCTTATGATGAATATTCATACCTTATATTAGACACACATATAACTGAAGATGAATATTCATGATTTAAATAAATACGAAGTCTTATGATGAATATTCATACCTTATATTAGACACACATAGAACTGAAGACAAATATTCATGATTTAAATAAATACGAAGTCTTATGATGAATATTCATACCTTGAAGTCTTATGATGAATATTCATACCTTATATTAGACACACATAGAACTGAAGACGAATATTCATGATTTAAATAAATACGAAGTCTTATGATGAATATTCATACCTTGAAGTCTTATGATGAATATGCATACCTTATATTAGACACACATAGAACTGAAGACGAATATTCATGATTTAAATAAATACGAAGTCTTGTGATGAATATTCATACATTATATTAGACACACATAGAACTGAAGACGAATATTCATGATTTAAATAAATACGAAGTCTTATGATGAATATTCATACCTTGAAGTCTTATGATGAATATTCATACCTTATATTAGACACACATAGAACTGAAGACGAATATTCATGATTTAAATAAATACGAAGTCTTATGATGAATATTCATACCTTATATTAGACACACATAGAGCTGATGATGAATATTCATTATTTGAATTTTACGAATAAAACAAAACTCTACCTAGACATACACACATCGTAGAACACTCTTTCTAGACTTACATTAATAATTACAAACTCTAGCTAGATATACATACATCGTAGAACACTCTTTCTAGACTTACATTAATAATTACAAACTCTACCTAGACATACATACATCGTATAACACTCTTTATAGACTCACATTAATAATTACAAACTCTAGCTCATAGAAACCCCTATCTAGACATAGGCAAACATCATAGAAAAGTTCTACAAGTCAAATACATACCATATATATATCTAGATTTGGGCACTTAAAATTCTTGTAGACATACACACATGATATTAAACTACATTTAGACATACATGTACATGCATCATAGTAAACTCCGTTTTGACATACTCTAATGATTGTAAACTCTAGCTTGATAAACCTTCATTATAGAAAACTCAATCAAGACATACAAACATCATAAAAACCTAGATCTAGATATACACCAATCATGGACAACTCTATATAGAAATACATTCATCATAGAAATGTCCATCTTGACATACATGCAACACAGAAAACTTTCTTAAGACGTGAGCTCATAACAGTAAACTCCATCTAGACATACACACATCATCTTACTATCCATCTAGACATACTCATATGATTGAAAACTCTGTCTAGACATACACAAATAAAGAAACTCGAGCTATACATACATATAGCATCGTAAACTCTATCTTGACATACATACATCATTGTAAAATCAATCTAGACAATCACACTTAAAAAACCTCTATCTAGACATAAATACCTGATTGAAAACTTTAACTAGACATACACAAATAAAACAAAACTCTTTCTAGACATACATATATCATAGTAAACACCATCTAGATATACACACATTATAGTAGACTCCATCAATTATACTCATCTGATCAAAATCTCTATCTAGACATACATATTTCATAGTGAAATCCGTCTAGACAAAATCACATGATTGCAAACTCCATCTCCATATAAACTCATGAACGAAAACTCATACTCATAGACATACTTTTTACTTAAAAAAAACTCAATCTAGACATAGACAAACGTCATAGGAAAGTTCACTCAGTCATGTACATACCATATCGATCTACATCTGGGCATCATAAAACTTCATGTAGACATACACACCTGACAGTAACACCATCTAGCCATACATAACGCATAGAAAACCCCAGCCTATACATACCATCATAATAAAAAACTCACAGGTACATTACGAATAAAAATAGTTTTGTTCTCATTTTACTAGTATCTAAAAGATTTAATTTTATAAAAAAAAAATTAAAAAAAATCTTCCCCATTTACTATTACATCAACAAGGTATATTTCCTTTTGAAAACAACTTTACTCACTGAGCTGAAATTTTGGTTCCAAAACAAAGTCGGGAACCATCAAACTTTGGAGGTGTGTGTCTATCAGCTAATGAAAAATTGGATGAGTTTCTATCACCCAATGAAAAAACTTGACACAAACTGAAAGACTTTGACAAAAAAAATGGCCAACTCTATCCAGGTTACAATACACCAACTAAATTCCTTCTTTGTTTCCATTTAAATAGACCAGTTTCATTCCTCAATTGTCACACTTTCTAACCGTTTCTAATGTAGAATACCATATATCATTGAAAAGAGTTACCTCTAAGCTTTAAAACAATCCAAAGGAAAGAACTCACCAGGCGAAAATGGTAACCGTCATTTTAGACCAAATCGGACCCGGACAAAACCAGTGTTTAGCATTCTTTACTTTCACTTTCAAACAAGGTCAAAATACTAAAAGTGATCAAATCAATCATTTATAGTGCATACAATACACATTCACAATGCATTTAAACTCAATGTCATATATTCAATGCATTCTGGTGATGGTATAGCCTACTCTTTTAGGGACTATTTGGGTATGCATTTGGCGTAATTTGACCTCCAAAGTGATTAATCTGGCAGCCGATTTCAGCAAGATGCGTATTCATGCAAATAACTTTCCGGTTTTATTCCAGGTAAAATACTTTTATTTATTATTGACATTTGATTATATCTATTTTGAATGCTTAGAAACTGCCAGAAACCCAATAATATCATCCGGTGTGTTGAAATTGTCTTCGGAAATCGTTCGCTTTAGTAGAACATTTATTTTACATTTGTTCTCATATCTCGCAAACAAAGCAACCAAATTGAATGGGATTTAGCAGATTGTCTATTTTTAATGAACGTTTTATGAAAATGAAAATTTCGTGGAGAAATCTCAAACCAGTTGTTGTTTGCGACTTTTTGAAAAAATGAGCGGCCAAAAGGAAATATACCTAGTTAATGTAATAGTAAATAGTGAAAAAAATAATTGTAACTGGTTACGACACTGGTACCTGTCAGAAAACTCTTATCTTAACTCTTTCAGCGCCGAATTGTTTAAAGTAGACTCTTCCATGTTCAAAAACGGGCGTTTCCATCTCTCATGTAAGTAAAGTTTGGTCTATTTTGATAACTAAAAGGCGAACAATGCTGATTTCAGGTGAGATAGCTTGCAAAAACTTCAATATTGCCTTTGGCGCTGAAGGAGTTAACATACAAACCTCATGGTAAACTCCATCTATACATACATATATCATAGAAAGCTCGATCTTATTATACACACATCATAGACAACTTTATCTAGACATACACACCTCATGGTAAACACCATCTAGACATACATATATCATAGAACACTCCATCTAATTATACACACATCATAGAAAACTTTATCTAGACATACAAACCTCATGGTAAACACCATCTAGACATACATATACCATATACATGTACAACTTTATCTAGACATACAAACCTCATGGTAAACTCCATCTAGACAAACATAATACCATATACATGTACAACTTTATCTAGACATACAAACCTCATGGTAAACTCCATCTGGACAAACATATATCATAGAAAACCCTATCTAGACGTACACACCTCATGGTAAACTCCATCTAGACATACAAACCTCATTGTAAACATCCATCTAGATATACATACATCATACTGACGTACATAAACATCATCATAGGAAACTCCATGTAGACATACACACACACCATTTTAATTCCTTCTAGACATGATTGAAAATTCCATTTAAAACTCTAAGATTGTCGCGTTTCATGTGACGATTGTCCAAGTAAGATGTAAATATGACATACTTACCTGTAGTTCATTAGCAAAGTCCAGATAAATTGCGGTTTCGTTTGTTAAGGGGAACGCTTTACTTCCTGCCCGACCACCTATCAACCTCATCTGTACTCGAGTATCAAGGTCGGAGGAGCAGTTATCCTCATCCTCACATTTAATATCAAATTCCATCTATAATGTAAATCAAATAAATTTGAAACGGGGTAAAAATATAAGAAGAAACAAGAAATATCTTTAAAAAGATAAACGGCGATCAATATGAGTATACTCTAAGAAATGGAACATGCTCATTCAAGACCGAGAAAACGACACATGACTTGAGATTACGCGAGGCTCCCAAGATGTGTATACCCTATTATTAGTGCCTCTCGTAGGTTCACCAACTTTACTATGAACCAATCAAAACGTTTCATTTCCTTTATTTCTTCGATAGTATTCATTAAAACAACATTTGATTAGTCTATGATCTAGATTATTTGTTTAACATCTAGGTCAAAACTGAGGTTATACAGCTATAGCCGAAAAAAGAAAGAAAGACAGACACAGAAGATTAATGTTTAAACAGCCAACTCTTGTAACATGTTAACTCTAACTTCAGGAATTGTATGTACTCTTGTAAAATGTTAACTCTAACTTCAGGAATTGTATGTTTTCTTTTGTTTGTGTGGTAATTTACTCCGCTTTCAATAATTTTCCAGTTAAACAAGGGCGTTCCCTATGTATATTAGCAGTAATACAGGTGACGTTTAGCCCTACACACGCGAGACAGTCGTAATGCTTACCCCACACTCCTGAGCGCAAATGAGGGAGATACATTCTATTATTGTTAATGTCTCTGGTTCGACGCAACCGATTGAGAGAGAGAGGGCGAGAGAGAGAGAGAGGGCGAGAGAGAGAGAGAGAGAGAGAGAGAGAGAGAGAGAGAGAGAGAGAGAGAGAGAGAGAGAGAGAGAGAGAGAGAGAGAGAGAGAGAGAGAGAGAGAGAGAGAGAAGAGAGAGAGAGAGAGAGAGAGAGAAAAAAAAAAGAGAGGGAGAGAGAGAAATAGAGAGAGAAAATGGGAGAAGAAGAGAGTTAAAACAATCAAATCGTCTAAAATGTTAAACTTAGTTTAAAAAGAAACGTAAAATTTACCGGGATTTGGGCCACACTAAGCCAATTTGGACTACACTTGAGCACCTCCGGTGAAGTTCAAATAACATATTTGAGCCGTTCCACGAGAAAACCAACATTATGGACTCAGCTAAATTTATCGAACCAGATCAGCCTACGCAATCCGTGCAGGCTAATCCTGGCTGACATATTCCGTCTTAGGGGGATAGAGGTATAGAGTAATGATTCCTGAAACAAAAAAAGCGCTGGCTGATCTAATTCGATACATTACGCAGAGTCCATAATTGTTTGTTTTCTCTTGGAACGGATCACATATTTCATGCTAAACCCTGTCCCACATACAGACACTTTCCGATGCCTCTGCAGCCATAACCGCTGCTCTATCTCGTTTATTTGTATTGGTTATCTACCCTTGCGATTTTTCAGACGACACTTTGACTCAAAGGTCAATCTGAGACGACCTGTAATAGGCAGTCATCATATCTATACGAGCGTTTGAACTGCAACGAAGGTATTGCCTGGTTTAAATGAGATTGGACTCATATATTACATACATCAGCGGTCATTGGTTCCGCCGAGTACGTATTCATGATGGGGTCCACTTTACCAAAATCGTCGACATGCTCTTGTATAAGCTCGTATTTCCCTTCAATGCGAATTTTCTTCCACGTATCTCTTGGTTCTGTTTTATTCTTGTATTTCTAGAAAAGAATGGCTTTTACTGCTATTCGGTTCAGTACCTATGAAATTCAGTCTGATCTCTGCCAAGACGACTTTTTGCTACGTAACGGACAACTTTTAAAAACATTGCTGAAAATACGATAGTGTTCCATTTTCCCAAATTTTTCCGACAATCAGTCTTCCCTTATCCCTTCCCCTCATATAGGCTTTCTGACGCGTCTGCAACAGACGGCTTGCCCGACACATGGCAACAAAAGAAGAAATTGCTCAAAACGGGCAATTTCTCCTTTTGTCACCATGTTCTCAACTCTAATCAATTATTGTTCCTTCATTTAAAGGGATTTTCTGTGATTTGTCTTGACGTTTTTTCAAAGTCGTCTGCTGAAGATTTAATGTATGTGGGAAAGGGTAATTCTACCAACTAGTATTTCTTCAAAACAGACTATTCGTAAAACTTAATATCGGATAAACGGTTAAAAGGTTTAACTCTTTCCCATGTACAAAATATCAGACGACTTTTGTTAACATAAAGGCAAAACACATATGGCAAAACGCTGTAACTGAAAGTTAAAGTATTTAATTGAATTGTGTTGAAAAAATTATAGGAAATTGCGAATTCGCCCACTTGTAGACGTTTTCACATTCGTCAGATGCAGATGCATCAAAATGCGCCAGCAAGTGGGAAAGCATTCATACGGTGCAACCTTTCCCACATACAAACCCGATTCGTCGCCTCTCCTCAGACGAGGTTTGAAAACAGTGTGGCAAAGGAGAATATGCTCTTTATGAACAATTTCTCCTGTTTGAACAATGTCCCCAACCAATTCAACTTTCATTTGTGGAGATTTTTATATTTTTGCATAGACATCTTTAACCCTTTCCCTCATACGACAATTCTGCAGCAGACGACTTTGAATAATTTTTGTCAGATGGATAACCTATGACTTAAAGTGGAAAACATTGTGACAAAAGGAGAAATTGCACGTTCTGTGCAATTTCTTCTTTTGTCACTATGTTTTCAAAACGCCGTCTGCTTTAACCTGTTCCCTCATACGACAATTCTGCAGCAGACGATTTGAACGTATTTTGTCAAAACATAGAAAATCTCCATAATTGAATGGATAACCTATGACGAAAAGTGGAAAACATTGTGGCACAAGGAGAAATTGCACGTTTAGTGCAATTTCTTCTTTTGTCACTATGTTTTCAAAAAGCCGTCTGCTGCAGAGGCGTCAGAAAGCGTCTATATGAGGGAAAGGATTAAAGTCGTCTGCTGCACACCGTTCTCCGTGGAAAAGGGTTCATTTAAGTAACTGATGACATGTAGAGACGGGTTTAAGCCAGGATAACATTTTTCATTTTATAATTCCTCTGTTTGTAACAGTGAGGTTATCAGGATATAATCTCCTATAATTTCTAAACAATCCGACGAAAATCATGTACTTATGGTTTAAGCGCATCTGTAACTGATTACAAAATTAAAATGAACGCACGACAAACTTCCTATAGTCATTTTCAATCGAGTATTGTAACATAAACATCACACAAAAGCCTTATCGACGAAAATCATGTACTTATGGTTTAAGCGCCTCTGTAACTGATTACAAAATTAAAATGAACGCACGACAAACTTCCTATAGTCATTTTCAATCGAGTATTGTAACATAAACATCACACAAAAGCCTTATCGACGAAAATCATGTACTTATGGTTTAAGCGCCTCTGTAACTGATTACAAAATTAAAATGAACGTGCGACAAACTTCCTTTAGTCTTTTTCAATCGAGTATTGTAACATAAACATCACATAAAAGCCTTACCAAGACATCAAGGGTATAGTTCCGTACATTTGTCGATTGTGTCTCAATAGTTATGTTCTCGACTAAAACACTTTTCCCGTTTTGCCGAAACACGACACGACTGCCACCACCTTTACTGCTTTTGTAAAGTGTGTCAGCGTCCAGTTTCAATTGAATCACTGTAAACATAGAATTGCACCCTTAAGTCAATTGAATACATTTCTCTAAAATAGCGTTAGCGCCCAGTTTCAATTGAATTACTGTAACAAAATGAGTGTAACATTAAGAGCAATAGAAAACGTTTATCTAAAATAGCTTTTCTAATTGAATCACTGTAATAATGGATTTGCAAAATTTAGAGCAAACGAATACAGTTATCCAAAATACTGTCAGTGACCAGTTGCAATTGCATCACTGTAACAAAATGATTATATCATTTAGAGTATCTAAAACAGTGTCAACGTCTAGTTTAAATTGAATCACTGTAACAAAAGGACTACTACGTCATAATTAGGAGAAACTAAGTCATAATTAGGAGAAACCTAGTTAGTATCTCCTAATTATGACATAGTATCTCCTAATTATGACTTAGTATCTCCTAATTATGACTTAGTATCTCCTAATTATGACTTAGTACATGTATCTCCTAATTATGACATAATATCTCTTAATTAGGACTTATTATCTCCTAATTAGGACTGAGTATCTCCTGATTATGACATAGTATCTCCTAATTAGGACTTACTTTTTCCTAATTAGGAGATATTATCTCATAATAATGACTTCATATCTTCCTAATTAGGACATACTATGTCATAATTAAGAGATACTAAGTCATAATTAGGAGATAATATCTCTCAATAATATTACAGATTGTGGCACTAGGACGCTTCCATAGTTTATAGTACAATACATATTTATTACAAATTTACATAGGAGAAAAGCATGATAACATTAAGTTTCACCATCTCTTTTAAGATTTGCTTAGTAAATATATTTGGACAATTTGCATAAAATAGATTTTTGCTCTGATTTCATTAACATTTGAAATTTATTTACATTTGGCCAGTTGTAATAATATTTAGGAAGACGCTCTATTCTTAGATCCATGTACATAGGCCATACCAACAAGAAATGATATTCATTTTCTAACATATTTAAATTGCACAGGTTGCATTTTATATTTCCTCTTTCAATACTTCTAAATCTTCCTTCCTAAATTAAAAAGTTTATTGGAAGAACATCTAAATCTTGTCAGAGATATTCTGTGTTTGATATTACTGACACAATCTAAATATTTTTCTCTTGCAAAATTATTCTTGATTAATGCGTAGGTTTCTAATTCACTTGACTCATTTACATCGGAATACCAACTTCGTATATATAAATCTTTAATTCTTTGTATAATATTATTCATTTATGTGCTAGATATATTACTTAAATTAAACATATATGACAAACTACTTTATCCAAAAGATCCTTCACTTTTTTTTTCTAAAATAATTTATATGATTACCATCTTCGTCTTTCCTGCTATATATTCTATGTATTAATGTTCCCGGGGAGTTACATATTTTGCTCCAATATTTTATGATATAAATATTACGTAAAATATCAAATGGATAGCGTCCCAATTCACCATAAAGTGTTGCATTTGAAATGTGTTGTCTTACCGATAATATTTGTTTCAAATATTTAAATTTACCTTTTCGACCTCATTTCCTTTATGTAAACCCCAAACTTCTGATGCATACATAAGTATCGGTAATATCATTAAATCAAACAAATTTGCTTTTTCGGCTACGTTTAAGGATATTCGTTCAAAAAGTGAATTAAGTGAAAATAAAGCCTTCCTGGCTTATTCAGACAAACGTGTCTGTGTATTATAATATTTTCCATTATAAGACAAGGAAACACCTAAATATGTAAACTGTTTTACTAAATAACAATAGTTACAGAATTGCAATGACTAGGCTAAGATTGAGGATGCACGATATAAAACATCCCTAGGGAAAATAGAGTATGTAAAATCTGCAATTTGAATGTAATCGAGAATAATATAATTTTACACTTAACAATTCTTTAAAATATCTAACAAAAGACAGCACAATCGCGATTATGTATAGCCATATGTCATGTGACTTTATATCATAATATGTGAATATGTATATATTTATATAAATAACGTTGACTTATAGGCCCAAAGGGCCGGGTGTCTTTTGTCGTTGTTTTTATATTATATTGTTAACCAAGATATGTTTCACACATGTCACGTTAATAAACAATTTCCGATCTTATCTGTCCTATGTATCGTAAACTAGGAAGCAATCCACTTCTAAAATAGTATCATACTTGGCCATCGCTGTATACATTTAAACAATTAAATAATAAAGAAATATAGACTACGTATATATTGCGAAAACATATATATATATGGCCAATACTAACGCGAATCTAAAAAAGATCCTCAGACTCATTTATTTAAAATATACTATATATGTATAACCTTACAAATGTTAATTGTTTTGCAACAACATGTATATGCAAATAAAGAAATTGAATTGAAATGAATTGTTAATCTAAAAAAGTGTCATGGCCAAATTTCAATTGAATCACTGTTACAAAAGGTTTGTACCATTTAGAACAATCGGATACATTTATATAAGAAAGTGTCAGCGTCTAGTTTCAATTGAATCACTGTCACAAAAAGTTTGTACCACTTTGAGCAATCGAATGCTTTTACCTTAAATAGTGGCAGCGTCTAGTTTAAACTGAATCACTGTAACAAAATGATTTTACAATGCAGAGTCAGTTTCAATTGAATCACTGTTATAATATGAGTGTACCATTTAGAGCGTATCATTTATGTTTATCTGAAATATTTTCAGCGTTTAGTTTCAATTGAATCAATGTAAATTTGATTTATCCATTTAGAACAATCGAATACCTTTACAAACTTTTATCATTCCGTCGACCTTCTCAAATGCATTGTTGATAATTTGCATTAATACTAGAGTCAAAACAATACAATTAATTGCAACGGTACACGCCATAAAAAGAACATCTTATTTAGACACTGTCAAATGCGCGATTTCGATCACATGATCACAATAAACACTGTTTCCATTTCATAGAAAAACTTCCAGCAGTATAGATTAAGCTCATAGTAAGAACTTATATATATTAATGTCGTAATAATCATGGTAATCATTCTTTATCCAAAAAATAAAAATATCGACCACTATGTTGAACGGTTTATAATTAGATGTAAGGTGTATTTTGATATGTTCACGTGTATTTCGGTTTGTTCTCGTCCGGGATGCAGTACCGTGTGTCTATTTCAGTATTGGTTTTGTAATGTAATTATATAAACCAATTGCTCTCATTCAGCTTAAGCTCTTTAGCTTCTATATGCCAATTCGATGGTGTACACTTAATGTACAAGCATCTG
Organism: Serripes groenlandicus; assembly: GCA_031761405.1. NCBI lineage: Eukaryota > Metazoa > Mollusca > Bivalvia > Cardiida > Cardiidae > Serripes > Serripes groenlandicus. The sequence continues at coordinate 134,539,796 of JASEVX010000004.1, forward strand.
ACAGGTGCAGATAAATTAAAGAGAACTGAGTTAGATACAAGGGTGTGCGGGTGCGATACCCTAGCTCTTTCCGAAAAGATCCCTTGTTCCTTTAACGTGAGCAGTGTATATCACCGATACACATGAGGCAGTTTTTCCTGGAGTTAAGTAGGAGACAGATCAGTATTTTATTTGTATAATGTTATTAACCAATTTAATGTATACAATGAGTAAATAAATCACTGAAACATAGTAAGCCATACACTTGAAGTGTATTTCGGTGCATTTCTGTATTTCTTTTTATTTCGTTTTTTCTAGTAATCCTCCCATCAACATTGAGCAAAAACACAGGTTCCACTTCCGTGAAAATTGATTACAGTTTCGTGGAAACAATGGTAGAAAACAGCCGAAACAATAGGTCACGTGCTCCTCCATGGCACAGTTTATAAGCCACCTTTAAAACCATGGCGCTAATGTGCCGTGTAATTAATTACGATGCATACGAATGTAATAACATTGTTGACGATGTATTAGTCAAACTAGAGCAAAATTGTTGACGATGTTCGAGTCAATTTATATATAATTCCATGAAGGAGTAATACTGAAGAGAGACACACTGTTTTTAGCTCGACTATTCGAAGAATATGAGAGCTTTACTACTCGCCCCGGCGTCGGCTTCTCCGTCGGCGTCCGGTCAAAGTTTTAGGGCAAGTTGGCAATTTTATTCATAAGTATTTGTGCTAGGGCTTTAATATTTGGAATATAGTTACATCTTATACCTTTCTTCACATTGAATGTTAAAGTACTGAGTGTGACCTTCTTTTTGGGGTAAAAAACATGATTTTCGGTGGTTAAAGTTTAAGGGCAAGTTGGCATTTTCATTTAATTTTTTAATTTTTCTCAATAAGTATTTGTGCTACGGCTTTAATACTTGGAATGTACATGTAGTTACATCTTATACCTTTCTTCACATTGAATGCTGAAGATGCTGAGTGTGACCTCTTGTGGGGGGTAAAAAACGTGTATTTTTAAAAAAAAAAATCTCAATAAGTACTTATGCAAGGGCTTTTATATCTGGAATGAAATTACATCTAATACCTGTCTTCATATTGTATGCTGAAGATTCTGAGTGTGACCTTCTTTTTGGGGTAAAAGACGTGATTTTGGGTGGTTAAAGTTTTAGGGCAAGTTGGCATTTTCATTTTTTTTTTCTCAATAAGTATTTGTGCTACGGCTTTAATATTTGAAATGTAGTTACATCTTATACTTTTCTTCACATTGAATGCTGAAGATGCTGAGTGTGACCTTCTTTTTGGGGTAAAAAACATGATTTTGGGTGGTTAAAGTTTAAGGGCAAGTTGGATTTTTTTTTGATTTTTTTCTCAATAAGTACTTATGCTAGGGCTTTCATATTTGGAATATAATTACATCTAATACATTTCTTCATATTGTATGCTGAATATGCTGAGTGTGACCTTATTTTTGCGGCAAAAGACATGATTTAGGGTGGTTAAAGTTTTAGGGCAAGTTGGCATTTTCATTTAATTTTTTAATTTTTCTCAATAAGTACTTGTGTTAGGGCTTTCATATTTGGAATATAATTACATATAATACCTTTCTTCACATTGTATGTTGAAGATGCTGAATGTGACTTTTGGGGAATAAATAACATGATTTTTGTTTGATTTTGAGAATGTTAGATAAATTCATAATTGTTGGTTACATTCCTTTCTAATTGTGATCATTCATTTATTAAATATAATTCTTCAACATATCAAACGGGTTTTGCATGATGTCAAACATTTGGTAAACCTTTTTTTAAGGTTTTGCTATTTTTGGACTCGGTCAGTTTTAACATTTGCGTTTAGCTCAACGTTAAAGTTTCATCATTCAAATCACTTCATACTTCACACATTTGTTAAGAACCATCGTACAATTAGGTTAGATAACTCCATTGTATCCTAAATATGGAGTAATGGCCCTTGATTTACTTAGAAAATTTTGCCACAATGTTTTCCACTTTTTGTCATAGGTTATCCATTCAATTATGGAGATTTTCTATGTTTTGACAAAATACGTTCAAAGTCGTCTGCTGCAGAATTGCCGTATGAGGGAAAGGGTTAATAGTACTTAAGTGCAATATAATGAAATAGTGCTTTATGTGAATGAGCGGCATATAGTCGAGCGCGCTGTCCTCCGACAGCTCTTGTTTAAATATGCGAGGATAAGTTATGCAAGGTCCAGATAAGGAGGAGTATTCAGCTCTTTTTCCCACAATTTCCCTCTTATTATTAAAGCAAACCATACGTTGTAAGTACTCAAAAGAATCGTCTCAACATAGGGCTAGAGGATCAATTAAGGATTTTAGAACATGTAAAATGCCCCTTATCTAGAGCTCTTGTTATGTCTCAATATTTACAATGTGTTTTTAATACTGATGTACAAATGCTTATACTGTTCGAGTAAAAGTGGTGTCACAATGTTGATGGTGTACAAGGAATAGAAGTGTCAATTTGTTAACATTTTAAAGCAAAACAGTAGAGTCAAATTGTTAATAATGTAAAAGATAAGTTAGTTGAGTTAAATTGTTAACAACGTAAAAGATAGCTAGTTGAGTTGACATGTTTATGATTTGTGAGTTATTCTAGAGTCTAAGTGTTTACAATGTGCAAGTAATACCGTTATCTGTTATTGGTATTGAACGATCTTTAAAGTACTGGATTAAATTAAAGCGAAACAACGGTAGTTCTATTTTGTATGATATGTATGTACAACAATGTAATGTATTATGTATGAACGACAATAGCTGGGCGTTTACCATAAAAAAAAAAAGTTGATAATTTAGGTCTTTCACATATATGGGACAATTTTAATCCAGATATAAACTATTTTCCTATAATACAAAGACGATTATGGGACCAAAATATCCAAACATGGAGCGCAGGTTTAATTGCATCACGCAAATTGGAATATTACTCTAAATATAAAAACACTTTAGAATTCGAATCATACCTACATAACATAACTAATGATACATCTAGAATTCAACTAACAAGATTTCGGTTATCAGCACATCATTTAGCAATAGAAACTGGTAGATACAATAATATTGAGAGAAATGATAGGTTATGTATATTTTGTAATCAAAAACAGATTGAATATGAATATCATTTTTTACTTGTGTGTCCGAAATATATTGACATTAGAAATCAATTACTTCCTAGATACTTTACATGTTGGCCTTCTTTAAACAAATTTATATCTCTTATGAAGAATGATAGGAAAAAGGTACAAATTAAATTAGCAACATTTATTAAAGAGGCTTTTAAAATTAGAAAATTATGTATTGAACCAAATGAATATTTTAATAATCCTTAACGATTGTTTGATAGTTATGTTGCATGTATATTAATATGTATTGACTACTTGTGTATTGGTCATGAATGTATATTGCTGTGTGTGTCTTTGCCATATTTCACTTAAAGTTGTTTGTAAATGGCCAAAGGCATTATTTTATGCCGATTGCTAATACATTTGAATTGAATTGAATTGAATTGAGTAATAAAGTCGAGTCAAATTGTTTACAGTGTTCAGGTACTACAATAATTGATTCATATACAATGTGCGAGAAATGATGTCGTAAAATTGTTTATTATGTTCGGGTTACACAAAAGTCATATTGTTTATAATGCACGGGTAATACAAGAGCAAGTTTGTTTATCATGTTCGAGTAACACAAGAGTGAAATTGTTTATCCTGTTCGGGTAACACAAGAGTCAAATTGTTTATCATGTTCGGGTAACACAAGAGTCAAATTGTATATAATATGCGGGTAAAACAATGGCCATTTTGTTTACAGTGTAAGAGGAATATACTAGTCATTTTGATTCAACAGTACTAGTAATAAAAGCGTCATATTGTTTATAATGTGCGAGCTAAACAAGCAGTCATATTGTGTATAAAGTACGAAATTGTTTATAATGTGCGAGCTAAACAAGCAGTCATATTGTGTATAAAGTACGAAATTGTTTATAATGTGCGACCGAAACAAGCAGTCATATTGTGTATAAAGTACGAAATTGTTCATAATGTGCGAGCTAAACAAGAGTCACAGACCTTACTTAGGGTTAACAAAAAATATATTGTGCGTGTAATACAATAATCAATTTGTTTATAGTGTGCAAGTAATACTAGAGTAAATTTGTTTTAATGCACTTGTAAAATACAAGTGTCAATTTGTTAACATTTTGCGAACAAAACAGTAGAGTCAAATTGTTAACAATGTGAAAGATAATTAGTTGATTTAATTGTTTATGATTTGCCAGTGCTACTGGAGTAATATTGTTTACAATGTGCAAGTAATAGAGTCGAGTCAAATTGTTTACAGTGTACATGTACTACAATACTCGATTCATATTCAATGTGCGAGAAATGATGTAGTAACATTGTTTATAATGTACGATAAATACAAAAGTCATATTGTTTATAATGCACGGGTAAAATAATAACTATTTTGTTTACAATGTACGAGGAATATACTAGTCATTTTGATTCAACAGTACTAGAAATAAAAGCGTCATATTGTTTATAGTGTAAAAATAATACAAGAGTCATATTGTGTGTAAAGTACGAAATTGTTTATAATGTGCGAGCTAAACAAGCAGTCATATTGTGTATACAGTACGAAATTCTTTATAATGTGCGAGCTAAACAAGCAGTCATATTGTGTGTAAAGTACGAAATTGTTTATAATGTGCGAGCTAAACAAGCAGTCATATTGTGTATAAAGTACGACATTGTTTATAATGTGTGAGCTAAACAAGCAGTCATATTGTGTATAGAGTACGAACTTCTTTATAATGTGCGAGCTAAACAAGCAGTCATATTGTGTATAAAGTACGAAATTCTTTATAATGTACGAGCTAAACAAGCAGTCATATTGTGTATAAAGTACGAAATTCTTTACAATGTGCGAGCTAAACAAGCAATCATATTGTGTATAAAGTACGAAATTGTTTATAATTTGCCAGCTAAACAAGAGTCATATTGTGTATAATGTACGAAATTCGTTATAATGTGCGAGCTAAACAAGAGTCACAAACCTCACTAAGTGTTAACTTTTTTTATATTGCGCGTGTTATACAATAATCAATGTGTTTATAGTGTGCTAGTAATACAAGAGTCATATTGTTTATAGTGTGCGAGTGATACAAGAGCCATATTGTTTATAATGTGCGAGTAATACAAGAGTCATATTGTTTATAGTGTGCGAGTAATACAAGAATCATATTGTCTACCATGTACTAGTAATACAAAAGTCAAATTGTCTTCAATGTGCGCGTAATACAATAGTCAAATTGTGTATAGTGTGCAAATAATATAAGAATCAATTTGTTTATAATGTGCGAGTAATACAAGAGTCAAATTTTTTATAGTGTGTGTGCGAGAAATACAATAGTTATATTGTATTATGCACTGGTAATACAAAAGTAAATTTGTTTATTATGTACGAGTAAAAAAGGTTGTTTAATTAGAAATGCAAGAGTTAAATTGTTTATAATGTGCAAGTAATACAATAATCTAATTATCTACAATGTGCGAGTAATACACAAGTCAAATGGTTTATAATGTGTGAATGATACAAGAATCAAATTGTTTATAATGTGCGAGTAATACAATAATCAAATTGTTTATAGTGTGCGAGTAATACAAGAGTCAAATTGTTTATAATGTGCGAGTAATGCAAGACTCAGATTGATTATAATGTGCGAGTAATACAAGAGTCAAACGGTTTATAATGTGCGAGTAATACAATAGCTATATTGTATTGTGCAGGTAGTACACGAGTCAATTTTTTTATAATGTGAGATTTTTATAATGTGCGAGTACAATAGTCAAATTGTCTACAATATGCGATTATTAAATTTAAATTTGTTTATTATGTACGAGTAAAAAAGGTTGTTTAATTAGAAATGCAAGAGTTTTAAAAATTGTTTATAATGTGCAAGTAATACAATAATCTAATTATCTACAATGTGCGAGTAATACACAAGTCAAATGGTTTATAATGTGTGAATGATCCAAGAATCAATTTGTTTATAATGTGCCAGTAATTCAATAATCAAATTGTTTATAGTGTACGGGTAATACAAGAGTCAATTTGTTTATAATGCACGGGTAAGACAAGAGTCAATTTGTTTACAATGTACAAGTTATTAAATAGTCATATTGTTTATAAAAAACGAGATAAATAGTTGAGTAAATGTGTTTATACTGTGTTAGTTATACTTGTATAATTGTTTGCAATGTACGAGTTATACAAGAGTAAACTTGCTTACAATGCGCTCTTAATACACTATTTATATTGTTCACAATGTACGATTGATATAGAACATCTATTTGTTTATAATATGCCTGGCCTGACTGTTTACAGTGAACGAGTTACACAGTTGAGTCCATTTGTTTATAATATGTGTGTTATACTTATCTAATTGTTTACAATGTACGAGTTATACAAGAGTAAATGGGATTACCATGCACGAGCAATGCAATAGTCGTATTGCTTACAATGGACGAGTAACACATACGAGTCAATTTGTTTAAAGTCTGCGACTTATACTTGGCTTATTTTTTATAATGTACGCCTAATACACAAGTCAGTGTGTTTACATTGCGCTCTTCATACAATATTCATATTGTTCACAAAGTACGAGTGATATAGAACGTCCATTTGTTTATAAAATGTCACAAACACTAACCTTACTGTATACAATGAACGAGTAATACAAGAGTACATTTGTTTATAATGCACGAGTGATACAGTAGGATCCATTTGTTTTATGCACGTGTGATACAGTCGGACCCATTTGTTTATAATATGCAAGTAATGTTGGTCTAATTGTTTATGTACTGGCACTACGAGTACATGAGTCGACTGTTTTACAACCTGTCAGTAATACTAGTTTAATCGTTTACAATGTACGAGTAGTGATGTGGTCCATTTTCTTACAATATACTAGAATTAATAGGATTAATTTGCTTGCACTTTACAAGTAATACTCAATGTTCTAGATCAGATGGGTATTTAACATCCTTCAATCAGTTAAGAACCGCCAAACCCCATGGTGTGGGAAATCAAACGAATCGTCTCAGTAAGACAAAGATGTTCGAGAGATATTGTTGGGACAAGAACAGTTTTTCCCCCTTATATAGTCATCTGATATTAAACTGTAATCAAATTGTTAACAATTAAGGGCGAATAAAACTAGAACTAATACTTGTCTGATTGACGTTATTCGACCTATCTCCTGGCTCGTCAAAACGGAAGCTAACAATCAATTTGAAACACAGCCTGTGATCGACAGAGCACTCCAGTGTGTCAGTACGGAGGGGTAGTGGGTTAGGACTCGTTTCCATCTCACCATGTATAATAACTATGGGGCGTGCACGTAACATAACGGCTGCATCAGAAGCATAAGCCCCAACAAGGAGATCTGGAGAACAAAAAACCCACATTTGTTTGATTATAATTGGTCGATACAATACAGATCTTATTTTGATTTTGTCTACTAACTTTTTGTTTAACCTTTTCCTTTGCTTTGGGACACTTTTGCCGCCGATGACGTTTGAAATGAGTGAAGCAATTGGAGATATTGCTAATTATGAGCAATTTCTCGCTTTGACACAATGATTTCATCTATATTCAATAATAATTATTTTATTAATTGTGATTTTCATTACTTTTTGCTGCGTCGTTTTAAAGTAGTATGTTGTAGATTTGTTGTATGAGGAAATGTCTTAAATATTGGTTAAAAAGTGGTCTCAAAGGTAATAAATGTAAACCGTGCAGACGAAATGGGAATATACGAATTCGAAAGTCACTATATCGGAATAGGCCAAATTGGTAACTACGTTTGTTTGTTTTTAGATTTACGCTTCTTTCATCAAATATTTAATTATATCTGGACGTTTCGTGTGTAAGTTCCAGTACTGGTCCATTTGTCCTTAAAGTGGCGAGTCATTCGTTTTGCTAACCCCTACAATGCTGAGCGCCAGAGAAGGAAAGCCATTACTACCATTTTAAGTTATTTGGTATGACCTGGCCGGGGATCGAACCGCCGAACTCAAACACACAAGGCGGACGCTCCGTTGATGTGGTCTCTACGTACCCGGGTATCCATTGTTGTCCATATCTTCATCTCCATAGAGACTCCATCCGAATCCCCGCAAGCCAGGATCAATAGCTTCACCTTGTATAATGAATACAAAATTCGGTACAGTCATTACTTAAAACACCAAAATGTAAACAATCTACAAACATATGTTGAACTACTTCTATCTGGAAAAAAGCATGTTTTTGTTTTATAATAACTTTTAACCCTTTGCCAAATGTAGATGTTTTGATGCCTCTAAAGTAGACGACATTTGAAAACATTGTGGCAATAGTAGAAATCATAATGAGCAATTTCTCATTTTGCAATATTTTTCAACTGTTTTAAAAAATCTCTAGTCCTAAATTATTTCAAAGTCGCCTGCTGCGGATATGTTGTATGTGGGAAAGTGTTAGAGCTTGTTTAGTTCATTAAGGATAATCTGTTTCTTCAGAGTTTCTCTGAAGCTATCCAGCAGTGATTTAAGGTCATAATGCATCTCGGGTTAGCATGTACATTCATACTGTCTCACCAGAGCGTTTAATTTATTCCTGTATGCAACTTTTAACAAAGCAACTAGAACTGTAGCCTGTCGTCTGTTAACGTTGAAAGGATCAATTAAATTCATAACAGCACTCAATAATTATTTAAAAACAATTAAAAATTGTCAAGTTTCAAGTTTTATTTACTCTCTTCACATTTACATGTGTTTAGAGGATTAAATATATAGTACAAGAATAATGTTTGTATACATACATATATATCAAATCCAACATACAAATACAATGCAGAACCAGGCTACTAGAACCGCCCATATCTCGCACATAATGTTCTGGAATATTAAAACGTTTACGTGATTCTTTTTGGTGACAGTTAGTACTTATTTATTGCGTTTTGGAAGTGTAGGCATGTTAATAAATAGTGGAACTCATCTCCTATCTCGTTTAAATACACAACACGCATTTTCTATCTTCCCTTTTCAATCTAAGCCATCTGCCTTTTTCGACTGGTAAATAATTATAACACAATCTAACATTTATCAAAGGTTGCACATTATTTTCGTCGACAGTTCTAATTTATGATCAGTTTTGAATATTCTATAATTGCTACATTTATTAGAAGAAATTATTAACATCACTATTCAAGTTTTGAATGTACTGGTTCTTTAGTGAATTTTCTATTTTATATAAAAAGATGCTCCTGCTATATGTAATATGTTGTGTTTGCCAAGTATAACTGAGTCCACACTCATTAAAAATATGTTTAACGTTACTAAACCATCCGTATGAATTGTTATTATCTGTACAGCCTTTATATAAAAATCTATACAATGTCGAAGATATTGAGCTGTTATTGTGAGCTAATTTGTACCAAAAGTCTATTGTACGTTTATTATCATAATGCTCAAGGGGTAGCGACCTAGACCTCCATGTAGCATAACATGTGTTGCATTTTCTTGGCATTAAGAATGTTTTTCATGAAGTCAGTATGAACCTTTTCAATAATAGTTAGATTACCGTAACCCCATACTTCGCATGTGTAAAGTAAAATAGGCACACTAGTATTATTAAACAATTTTCATTGGTAGTCGATAGCTAAATAGAGATTTCTAATTTTGAAATAAAAACTAAATAATACTTTCCTTGCTTGATCTAAAACATGTTTTTTGTCACTAGCAAGACGACGAATTTTGGAGAACAGTACCCCTAGATATTTAAATGTGTCTACAACTTTAAAGTGTGTATTATTAATATCAAATGTTCTATTTCGTCTGACTCTATCACCAACAACCATACTTTTGTTTTGTTCACATTTATGTTTTAAAAGTATAATTAGGTCTCCTTCTGTTTTAACAAATAGTACAGTATCGTCTGCATATAAAAGAGTAATAAGTTTAAGATATATATCAAGATCAAGATCATTGAGTTCAACGGATGGGCTGTTTTTACTCCGCAAATATCTTTCTAGGTCGTTAAGATACAATTAGAAGAGAATGTAGGAAATAATTTTACCTTGTCTTACACCTTTATAACATGGGAAAAAGTCGTATTATGGTTAAGTAGCAGGCATGATTTGATATTGCTATACATATTCTTAATTACATTAAAAATATTGCCATCAATATGATAACTAAGTAGTTTTGTCAAGAACCCCGTTCTCCAGACAGAGTCAAAACCATTTCGAAAATCAGAATGCACAGAATAACTTAGTTATTTTATGTTTACAATACTCTGATAGCAAATGTAAGATGAATATATGGTCTACAGTAGCATGACTTTTTCTAAAACCAGCTTGATTTTTAAGGATTAATTAATTTTCCTCATGAAAAAGAGTCAATCGTATATTTAAAATTGATGTAAAAAGTTTACCTAAACAGCTTAGAATTGTAAATAGGTCTGTACTTTTCTGGTGAGTGGACATAACCTGTATTTTTGTACAATGGAACAATATCACCAACCAGTCAAGAATCAGGTATTTTACCGGAATCTAGTATTAAATTGAATAACTTTACATATATGTCTATAAATATGTCACTTGAGCTTTTAATGTATTCATTGAGTATTTTATCTAAGCCATAGGCTTTATCGTTTTTTAATATATTTATTGTTGTTCTCATTTCTTCCCTTGTGATTGGATTGTCCAAATCATTTGTAGGCTCAATATCTGGGATGTCTGCTGTGGAATTTTCACCAGCATTTTTATCGTGGGTGTTAAAATCTTTGAAATAAATAAAAAACGTAGTTTCATCCATTGGTACAGTATAAGATGTGGGTGTTTTATTTATACTATTTATATACTTCCAGTAATCTTTCGGTGAGTTACTCACCATATTTCTTAATTTTCCTTTGAATGAAAGTTTGTAGGTACGCACTGACGACCTTACTTTTTTCTTATATCATTTACTTGGATCTAGCATTGTTTGTTTGTTTTTCTCGTTTGTGCATGCCATTTATCTGATTTTCAATTGTGGAATGTTTTACGTGCGTCGCTACAACAATGATCATCAATTTCTTCCGTGTGTGTTTCTTTGAACGATTAACTCGCTTTGAATATGTTCCAAATATACTTTTAGCCGAGTCTGTAAATATATCTTCTACTTTTGATACAATATTATTTATTTTTAGCTTATCATCGACAACATTTGGATTATTAATATTGATTTTAAAATATCATCTATTTCATGTGTATTTAGATTGGCTAAAATTTGCTACCGTTTTATTTTGCCAACGCTGAATTGTTTCAGGTTTTGATTCATCAACCATTACTTTGACTCTTAAAGCTCTGTAAAGGTGAACGGGTCAATAACATTCATACCACCACACAATTATTATTTGAAAACAATTAAACGTACGCTGTTAACCTTGAACATATCAATCAAATTCATACCAGCCCTCACTCTTTTTTTTGAAAACCATTAAAAGTCGTTGGTTAACGTTGACATGACTAACTTAATTCAAACCCGCACTCAATTATTATTGTAAAAACAATTAAAAGTCGTATGTCGCGGGTACAGGGGTCAACTAAATTCTAACCAGCAATTCTCTGTGAGTATTTGTCTTCCATGGTGTAGTCACATGTCGCCGGTGCGGGATAAACATACACAGCTCCTTTTCCGCCATCTTCATAAGGTGCTCCAATCACAACATCTGCAATGCAAAAATTTCACATAATCATTTAAAATTGGACATAAGCACTCCTTAGTTTAACCCTTCCCCACATACAACAAATATGCAGCAGACGAGTATGTACACAATATTGAAAATCTTTTTAACTCTTTCAGCGCCGAATTGTTTAAAGTAGACTCTTCCATGTTCAAAATCGGGTTTGTCCATTTCTCAATGTATGATTGTTTTGGACTATTTTGGTAACTAAAAGGCAAACAATGCTGATTTCAGGTGAGACAGCTCGTTACGAGCTGACTCGCCTGAATCTGCATTGTTTGCAAAATAAACTCAATATTGCCTGTGGCTCTGAAAGAGTTAAACGAAAGTATATGTATTGGAAAAAGGTAAGAAACGGTGTGGCCGAAGGAGAAATTGCCCATTATGAGCAATTTCTCATTTGCCACAGTTTTCTTCTTTCAAAAAGACCTCTGCTGCAGAAAGCTGTTACATATGGGAAAAAGTTAATCGAATATGTGTCATTTCGTTTAAACATATGATTAAGACGTTTCTACTTACAAAAGTATTTTAACGCATCTGCAGCAGACGACTATTTAAAACATTTTGACAAACGGAGAAATTGCTCATAATGAAATAATTCTTTACAGTGCCACAACGCTATTCAATAATTATACTTTCATTTAAGAGTCAGTCTATGTTTTAAATTATTTATTTTCAAAGTTGTCTGTTGCAGATGTGTGTACGTAAAAAGGGGTTAAAAATATATTTTAATTTAATTTTTTAGGAGTTTATTAGTCGCCGGGCAGAAGCCCGCGACTTCTATTTTTAATAGCTTTTCGGAAATCACATGGGAGGGCGGCTTATTATTAGAAAGAAACAAATCTAGATGATTTGAACATATTACAATTGTGGTTGTTTACGAACACTAATAAATGACACATCTAAAATGAAATAAATATTCCGATTTTTTAATGTTTGCATTTTTTTTTATTTCACTCGCATTTAAGTTTTTTGTCTTATTTACGAAGACAAAAGTGGTCCCTTCAAGACGTGAACCAACACCCCCTAATGCAGACTCTTATGTGTCATCATTGAGGTCAATTTCGGATTCTCCTTTTAATAGCAATTTTAACTTACTAAATGTTGTTTTCATGTTCAAAGAGATGTCTTGATTTGTGTAGAATTCATTTAATAATGTTAATCCATGAATATCTAAAGTAGGAACTGTTTCTAAGCTAAATATAGACCCTATTCTGTTGTGTAGTTTCGTGACCTTTAACATCGATTTTCGCGCATGCGCATTTCGATATGAAAAAGCGAGTGATATTATTTTATTTTAGACAAGTACAAGACGAATGTTTGACGCAAAGCGTCAAAGAGAAGCCGCAATATTTCGTTGTACATGTAGAAATAAGAAAAAAAGAACATTTTTAAATCCACAAACAATAGAACAATTTAAACTGTAGACGGTAATGCTGATATATTTCTCCTTTTGAAGACTTTTGTTTTCTTCAAATTACCTCCCGTTAAAGCAATACCAGGATATTTACCTTGTGATTCGAATAAGATTGACAAACATTGAAATTATATGAATGAATACTATTATTTAAATAAGTAACAACAGCAAAATTAAATTAAAGCCAGATAAATGTGTACACATTTCGTTAATTTGTTATAGATACCCTAATGTATAGATATGAATATAAACTTTATAAGCAAATGTTTTCATTTCAACGTTTCTAATGTTTGAATAGACTAAGGAAAGTCAAGAATTTATAAATAAATCAATGCAGTTCTCCGGCGACATTGATGCCTTGCATCAACTTTCTCTTGTGTTAAGCTTTATTTAGTCCTGCATCCAGTCAATTAGAGAAAGAAGCCAGAAAGAAGCACCGTTTAAACAAACTATGCCGAATAATCACCAACCTTTTTAATCGGCAAGAGGTTGTGAAGAAAGCATTGCATGTCAAATATTGGGACGAAACAGTTGTTGCTAATAAATGTGTAATTATAACGGCTGCATTGCCTTTAATAAAAACATGTTACTATTGTTGTGAAGTAAATATGTTATAAAAGCAGAGATGCGATATTTCACTATCTCGAAACGTCGAAATGTTTACAAAATTGTGGGATGCCGAAGGGGAAACTACAGTGTCTTACTGAAAACCGAAAACATTATACGATAACTTTTGAAATATTTTAATATTGGTTATAAGATCAGACATATCTAACATATCTTTATGTGACATTAAATATATCATACGCATAGCAAATAAAACGAATTAACCTTTTACATAATACAAGGTTGTGTACAAGAAAAGTAACCCCTTTTCGAGAATAAAAGGAAACTGGAATAAATTCGTTTATAGAGATTTCCCATAGTTTTATTTAGATGTTTTCAAAGTCATCTGCTTCTGATATGTTGTATGCGGGAAAGGGTTATAGAAAAGCTTGCGAATTTAATATTGATAATTAATAGAAAAGAAGCTTACAATGTAGATCAAGATTATTCTACACGCATTAATACTGATCATGCTTAACATTCTTCGAAAATATTGTTAACAGCAGCAACTCAAATGATGTGTTAAGTCTCCAATAGCGGATTAAGAAATATCGTTCAAGTATTTATGCAAATCGCAGGCGAATCCCACCCAACCTAATTTAAATTAGACCAAAATACTTCGATGCATGAATATTGGGTCTGACAACACTCCATTGCAGGTCGTTTCGAATCAAACCTATACACTTAAATTCCCATGAACACGTGCTCGGGTTTTTTGTTCAATGAACTCCCACGAACAACCAACGCTCGTTCCTTAACACTCAGAACAAAATCGACAATCATAGCCTCTCTATATCGTTTATCTAAATGGGTTATATTACTTGTTTTTATTTGGTAAGCGAAAATGTGATAGGCTGACACAAACGTCAATCTGAGTCGACCAGGATGGGGGCATTCGACCAGGATGGGGGCAGTCACCAGATCTGCGAGCGATGATATTAAATTTTACCGTTATAACCATCTCCATTCAAATCCCCAGCGGATGATATACTTGTACCAAATCGGGCGAACTCCACCTTATCCTTGATTCCCGGAGATTTTGCACCACCGGACAGAATACCAATCGGTCCGCAGACGTCCTGAAATGTATGTTAAGGCGGTCAGTTTATTTGCGAAGACCTATGTATTGCGCGAAAGCATAAAACATGGCCGATTTAGCCGAAAAGCCTAAATTTGGGTGGTATATCCCCACAACCGTGATAGTCAAGGAGGGAAACCAGGCGTAGTGCTATCCCCACAACCATGAGCGTCAAGGGGGGGGGGGGGGGACCAGCCGTTATGCTATCCCCACAACCATGAGCGTCAAGGAGGGAAACCAGCCGTTATGTTATCCCCACAACCATGAGCGTCAAGGTGGGAAACCAGCCGTAATGATATCCCTACAACCATGAGCGTCAAGGTGGGAAACCAGCCGTAATGATATCCCTACAACCATGAGCGTCAAGGGGGAAAACCAGCCGTAATGATATCTCTACAACCATGAGAGTCAAGGAGGGAAACAAGTCGTTATGATATCCCAACAACCATAAGCTTCAAAGAGGGAAACCATTGATACCATTTAAAAGCACTTGGATTGGCCCGACCGGGGCTAGAACCCTGATCTCCGGTCAATATTTATTAACATCATACCTTTATGTTAATCTGATGTCGGTACATCCCCACAGCCTCAAAATTCAAATCAAGGAGAAAAATCATTTCTATTTCATATATTTGCATTGTACTGATAAGATCAAAACTAATTTTGCCGCTTAAGATTTAGGTTAAAAGTTAAGATATTATAAGTAAACTGTTACTATTAAACGTGCTTCAATAAGTGATGACGGCCAATCCCACAAAATAAAATGTTAAAACGGTTGACCGAGCAATGTCCGATACCATTCCTGCAAGAACAATTACGTGTTTGTATGGTGTTTTACGCCGCTTATAACACGGCTTCTACTTGGTAAGTTACAAGTACTACTGGTAAATGTATCTTGACACTAGCGGGTAAGCCGCACCGTTAATCTTACAATCCTGAGCACCAGGGAGGGAAAGCCATTACTACTATTTTTAAAGTCTTTGATTTGACCCGGTAGGGGATCGGACCAGCGATATCCCGCACACAGGGCAGACGCTCTGTCACTACACTGCATGTATCTTTACAAGAACAAGAACAAACTTATCAAGGGATCACTATCGCTGAACTTAAAATAGTTCACACACGAGTGAATCTGATTGTTCCGTAAATAGCCAAACAATGCTCGAGTAAACCCGATTTATGAAATCGTACCAGTTGTCCTGAACCTGAAGCCTGGCTTACTGTATAGACAAACACGCGACCTTCATCCACAAGTTTACCCGTATAAAGCGGCGCCCCGACAAATATCTCGTCTGACCCATCTCCTGTGATGTCAACCGTATATACGGTGGCTCCAAACTTTGTCCCTACTTGGTCCTTTTTTAAATCGGTGGATTCAATAGCAACTGTAGTTATACCCTTGCACTGCAAACATACAGAAAGAGGAACATGAATGTCCTATATTGTTCGTCTGATTAAAAAACCTTTCAATAGTTTTCAAATACATTACTCTATAGTCTATACATATGAGGAAAACGCGCCCAATCCCCTGTTTTCCACCAGATAGGAGTAAATTGAACAATATTGATAAAGGATAACACAAGGGAAATTTATACCAAAATCATTTTGAAATTGGGCCAATATTTATGGAATAGAAAAGTTATAACGTTTTCACAAGATATATAAAGGGAAGTGGACACTCTTGTTCGACAGAACGGCAAGATTTGAACAATCTTGGTAGAGGTCACCAAAGAAACATTGTGCCAAACAATTTTCAAACCGGGACTGAACGTTTATACAAGTCGATATTTAAAGTAGTTACTATATACACATAAGGAAATTCCTCCCCTCCCTAATAGATCGGAAACATTTGAAAACTGGTGGTAGAGACTTAGCAAGGGTACTTGAACCAAATTATTTTCAAATTAGGTCTTTACATTTAGACTAACGCATTTCTAAAGTATATACATATGATGAGAACAACGACCATGTGTTCCGACGGAACGGAATCATTTAAACAATTTTAGTACAGGGCACCACAAGGAAAATTTGCGACAAGTTATTTTCAAGTTGGACCAATACTTTTGGACAGATCTATTGGTTTATGATAAGTTGCGTGTATGTAAATGTGAACGAACGGACAGGCGACGACGACAGACGCAGGCCGACAAGTGCGCACAATAGCACACTCCACACTACGTCCTCAGGTGAGCTAAAACAACTACTTCTGTTTGAAATTAAATCATTTGTCGTGATATTATATGGATTCAGATCACTTATATATTCATTGATTTTAGAATCGTCACAATAAGATTCGAAAGTAATTTGAAGGAAAGAGTATATCGGGATCTGGCTAGGCGAACTGAAAGGTTGATACGTATCTATATTGTAAGTGTAGGCCAGATTGTATCGGGCTCTTCTATAATTAAATAACATCAATGTTATAATTAATAAATAAGAAAATGAATACAATAAATAATAAAATAAAAAACAACAGTTAAACAGACATCTTACTTTTATTGTTTCACCAAATTTCATGAAATCCATTTTCGTTGTCTCTCTCAGTATTTCTACCTAAAAAAGATGTTTTGCAAATTAAATGTTAACATTTAATTTCTTAAGATATTGACACTTTAACCTACTGACCAATCATGCAAATTCAGATACTCAAACCGCTTTCCTTTTCCAACCACTGTTTGGACATAATCGCCATTGGTCCTTTCGAAAGTAAACAATACTCGTACTTCTAGAACTAGACCAAGGGTTTATTGATTGATTGATTGATTGGGGTTTAACGCCGTTTTTAACAATTTCGCAGTCATATCACGGCGGCCAGTTCACCTAATCATTTGTTTCCTGGTTTTCGCACACCAGTACTTCACACAACAAACTTCCCAAGCAAGGACCAAGGGTTACATGTGCGTGTGTCAGTTGTTTTATTGAGATTTTACGTCGTTGTAACAACATTTAAGTTAAATCATTGCGACTGTTCACTTATTCATGATCCCTGGGTAAACACACCAGTTATAGACTAGGAAATATGCCTTGCCCAATGGCACTCCCCGACACTAACCACTCGGCCACGGTAGTTTCTCGCTTCAAAGAGAAACCTTAAAGATAAATAGGGTCGGGACCGGGTAACCGAGTACTCGATCGGACATCCGAGTACCTGTTATCAAAATAGGTATTCGAGTACTCGATTATGATTTCCCCATTTATCTGTTTTTTATCTGTTAATAGTTAATGAATTGAAAGTTAAAAACTAATAAATTAGTTGTTCTCTGTGAATAAAATCATTGAATTACTAAAGACGTCTGTAAAACGCCAGAAAAAGGCATTAAAAAAAACCAGGATAACTTCTTTTCGTCTGAATATGGTACTTAAACCATTTTAATCTATTTTAATTGGCGACTTGATTGTAATCACGAGTCGGCGAAGAACACAGTGACAGAATTTGATTTCTTGCGAGTACCCGAGTACTCGATTAGATGAATATACGAGTACTCGATACTCGTTACTATTGACAATTCAAACTTAGACATTTATCTGCATTGATTTAAGACGTACCTTAGGATGACATCAATTTTAAACTCCTCGGTTTTCAGCAGATTTAAGTATTATAATAGTCAGCAGAAATCATCAGTACAAAGCAGACGGAACACAAATTGAACTTTATTTTATGACCTAAATTTGTGATGATGGAACGAAGTTATCTATATTTAGAAACACAACAGCAACCTACTTATTGACTATTATAGTTTGCATCTATTAGTAAAGGACTAATGTATGCTACTTCGTTCCTTCGCATTTGAAGATTTACTTTTGTTATAATTCATTTTGTTCGCGTCTTAGACATTTTAACTATAGCGGAATATGGCTTCAAAGAGCAAACCGAGGGCTTGGCGTGAAACGGTTGTAACTAAAAACCTATTTTGAAAACCCTGGTTTAGGGGCATTTTTGACCCCTTTGTAAACAATGCAAATTTAGGTGCCATTGCTCAGAACGAGCAATGGCACCTAAATTTCCATTGTTTACCAAGTAAAATAATTTAACGCTTATAAAGACTTTATGGCGAGGTGATTAACCTTGGTAAAAAAATACAAATTTAAGATACAACCGTTTCACACCAAGCCCTCGAAACGTTTGTGTGGAATATGAATTGTATTTGACCTTGCCAATATGTCCTACAATATTCGTATGGTAGTTTGGAACTCCCGCGACAACGTAGTTACTATCATCCCCGAATTGAGCCGAGGCAATCGAATACCCTAAAATATAGTATTGATGAAGCTTAAACTTTATCCCACCTCAAACGCAGTCTGATGCACCGCATTTTTAACACCTTTATAGGGATTTTCAGTCTACTATATACTTACGATACAGTTTAATTCCATGACACTGAAAACGATTTCCAAATTAGTTTAAATACTTCTGAATCATACGCATCCTCGGTACCCAGGCTATTCATAAAATATATTATATCATATATCATATATTTTATGAATAACCTTGGTACCGGGAATGAATCATACGGTCAGCAGTTGAAATTGGATAGCAATGTAAACAAAACAAACGTTTTAGGTTTGGGTAAATCACGTTAAAAAGAAAACAGTAAATTCAAAATAGGAAAAGAAATATTAAAATATACAGATGAATGCAAATTTTAGGTTTTATAATTATAAAATATTGAAGTTTCACTAAAACTAAATCGCATATAACAGAAAAAGATAATAAAGCTATGTACTCCTTACTACGAAAAGCAAAACACTTAGGATTACCCCTTAATATACAAATTAATCTTTTCAATAAAACCATTCGACCCATACTAAGACATGGAAGTGAAATCTGGGGATATGGTAATTTAGAAAACATAGAAAGACTTCATTAAAATTTCTAAAATTAATTTTAAAAATTAAAAAAATCAACCTTTACATGCTTTATTGGGAAACCGGACAATTCCCAATACAAATTGAAAGATTCTGGTATATGGGACAGACACATATTTCCAAATTCAAAATGGCTTACTTTAGCATTGAAACAGAAATCTAAAGACGTATTCTTACAAAATTGGTATACCCAAAACGGTAAATCATTATTATATTCATGTCTTTAACCAGAATTTTCTCAAAACCAATACATCAATACTCTACGTTAACATTAAGCATTCGCTAAATCTCATTCATTACCGGAACCATCAACTACCAATCGCGATTGGCAGATGAAATATTATTCCTGAAAACGACAGAATATGTAATATATGCAATAAAATGGGCGATGAAAACCATGCTCTTTTAGTTTGCCCAGTATTTAAAGAACTTCGAATACAATACAACCCAGAATATTGTTTAGGACCGCCTGAATATGTACAAATAATATCACTATTTCAAACCAAAGATGATGGTAATTTGAAACGGTTGAGTATACTTATCATTAAAATACTAAACAGCATTAAGTAATTATATTGTGGATACCTCGGTGAATGCTTTATGTTTCCTTTCGATGAAGTATTATACCAACGGGTACCTATTAAATTGCTCGAACAGGCACTCTATTGTGGTAGACGTTTTGCTAGATATGTACATGTATATATTAATGAAATATGCGTTTGGTAATTGGTACATACATGCATATATATTATTATATAACTTAAATATTTTTCACAAAGATATCACATAACATTACGTTTTGACCTAAGCTGTATGGACATTAGCCCTCTATGTATACGTCGTCTTCCATTGAAAGCCATTACTCTTATTTTATACATATTTCGCCATCAACAATGTATAATTTCTGTATAAATCATTGAATTAATTCTGAGTATTAAATAATTGAATTATTTCTGAGTATTAAATAATTGAATTAATTCTGAGGATTAAATAATTGAATTAATTCTGAGTATCAAATAATTGAATTAATTCTGAGTATTAAATAATTGAAAGAATTTGAATTTGAAAATTGATTGACCGCGGACCTAAGTATATATCATTGGTCCACTATACTCGAATATAAGGAACATAACTTTCGTAAATGGTCGTTGGCTGCTTTATATAGAGAGATTGGGAAAACACTCTGACAATTTCTGATTGCACAAAGGATCTGCAGTCAATTTATTTCACAAAACACTGTATCGTAAACGTAACAAAATACATACCGTAATAAAATGTATGTTCCATTGTATTTGAGAATTCGTCCATTTCTTTGATTGGACAAATGTGTATGCTCCTATGGAAATAGAAAGTACATGACTTATATAGCCGATGATTAAAAGTATATTTGATGTTGGTCTACACCAAGAGCTTCTGAAACAAGCACTATTTAAATCATACCACGGCTGTACGTTTGCAAATAGATCGGACATTCATGCGAAGCGGTTTTAACTACATATTGTTACTACTGTTTTCGGTTGATTTGTTTAATTGGTGTTTCACGCGGTTTTCAATAGTATTTCAATCGGAACTCTTCTGTTGAAACCGTTTTACTCAATTTAGACATTACGACGTCCAATCGAACTATTCGGTTAAATCGTGAATTTATCCAAATTATTGGTTCCGGTTATTTGATCTGACAGAGGAATGAACTGGTCTTTACCAAGCGATATCTCTCGTACTACTTAACCAAACCATGATTGAGCCGATCCTCGAGAAAACCAACAATGTGGTCTCTGCGCAAAGTATCGACCGAATCAGCCTAAGCATGCCACGCAGGTTAATTTGGGGAGACACTTTACGCCTCCTGTGGATTTTCTGTTTCAGGAATCGTTACTCTATACCTCTATTCCGGAATGGGTAATCCTGCGCGGACTGCTCTCTCTCTCTCTCTCTCTCTCCTCTCTCTCTCTTCTCTCTCTCTCTCTCTCTTTCTCCTCTCTCCTCTCATCTCTCTCTCTCTCTCTCTCTCTCTCTCTCTCTCTCTCTCTCTCTCTCTCTGTCTCTTCTCTCTCTGTCTCTCTGTCTCTCTGTCTCTCTCGTCTCTCTGTCTTGTCTCTCTCTGTCTCTCTGTCTCTCTGTCTGTCTGTCTCTCTCTCTCTCTCTCTCTCTCTGTCTCTCTCTCTCACTACCCTCTCTCCTCTCTCTG
>JASEVX010000004.1:134561941-134564441 GCA_031761405.1 Serripes groenlandicus
AACTGCAATTGATCACATGACCAGTTCACGGAACTACTTTCGGAAAATACCTTTAATTTCGACAGTTTAACGTAAACAATGCCACAAATAATTATGCCTGAGGTCATATTCAGCTTAATTTTTTAAAAGTAATAATAAATGAACACTCATGAGATATTATATCTATCACATAAAGTGACTTATGAGGCGTATTTCGATAAAATGTACTTAACGTTTACAATATTTCTAGATGAAATTTACGGGTTTTGGCGCCAAAGCGACTAACGTATGACGTCAAAACGTTAACGGTGACGTCATTTTCCTAGTATTAGGTAATTTTCTAGTATAGATCATGTTATCGGCGTAAAGACATTAGAAAGCGATCCCAAATTTTCATTTATATGGCCCTTTTCAAACAATTCTTTCGATGAAAAACAGCTGTTTTTTCTTAAACTGCAATTATAAGGGTTTAATGTATGTTTTGGTACAGTTATAAGAGTATAACACGAAATAGCCAAATTACACAGCTGACATAATGCCCTTCGGGCATTATTTGCTGAGTAATTAGGCAATTTCGTTTTATACTCTTATAACTGTACCAAAACATACATTAAACCCTTTAATATATCATTAATCGAGCTGTATCGACAATTATGTCTTAAATATATCATTGATCGAGCTAAATCGATATCATAAATAATACGAAGAATGTCCTCAATATTGAATAATTATGTTAGCTTCATCAATGTGATGTTCTTTAATATATCAGCAGGTGGTGATATGAGTTGATACTAATAAAGTAAAACATCGTACTTGTAAGTCTATACACTATTATCAAATGTAAAATAATAGAATTTCTGCAGTAAAATTAATTTTAAAAAATATAGCCATGGATAAATGGAAATCAATGTGATGTAACTAGAACATTCTAAATGGTAAGTTGATCGGTCCCCGAAAGTGAGAAAAATAACAAAATATAGAAATAATTGATCTGAAATAGAAAGCTATCCTATAATAAAGCATATAATTGAACCGAGTTGATTGTTTATAAGGATTTACGCTACTTTCAACAGTTTGTCAGTTATACCACTGCGTATCATGGGTATGATTTACCAGTATTACTGATCCATTCAACCCCGACACAGCGTATCAGTTGGTAATGCGAGCACCACAAAACAGAGCGCCAAAAGAGGGGAAGTCATCACTTAAGTCTTGTGTATGACCCGTCAGGGAATCGGAATCGCGACCTGCCGCACTTTTTTGAATTGATTCGAAACAAATTTTCCTATCTTTATCAATACTTAAGCTGAGGCGAAAATATATCATGATACAAATTATGAAAATATCCGCCAACTTGTCTTTTTATAGCCATACATATATAAGGAATAGAACTGCAAGAATATGATCGCATGTTTAAGACCTTTATAGGGATTTTCAGGCTACTATATACTAACGATAAAGTTTTATTCCATGACACTGAAAACAATTTATTTCCAAATTAGTTTAATACTCCTCAATCATACGCATCCTCGGTACCAGGCTATCATAAAATATCATAGATCTTTGAGCCTGGTATACCTGGTACCGGGATGAATCATACGGTGAGCAGTTGAAATTGGATATCAATGAGTAACAAAACAAAACGTTTTATAAATCACGTTAAATGAAATTTAAGTATACAGATGAATACAAATATTTAGGTATTAATAATTATAAATATTGAAGCTTCACTAAAACTAAATCGCATATACAGAAAAGATAATAAAGCTATGTCGTCTTTTTTTTTTTTTATTTTTGTTTTTTTAGAAGCAAAAAACATAGGATTACCCCTTAATATACAAATTAATCCTTTTCCAATAACCATTCGACCCATACTATGACATGGAAGTGAAAATCTGGGGATATGGTAGTTTAGAAACATAAAAGAGTTCATTAAAATTTCTAAATTAACTTTTACATGCTTTAGTAGGGGAGTGGGGGTTAATATTCAATACAAATTGAAATTCAAAGATTCTGGTATATGGGACGGACACATATTTCCAAATTCAAAATGGCTTACTTTAGCATTGAAACAGAAATCTAAAGACGTATTCTTACACAATTGGTATACCCAAAACGGTAAATCATTATTATAGTTATGTCTTTAACCAGAATTTTCTCAAAACCAATACACCAATACTCTACGTTAACATTAAGCATTCGCTAAATCTCATTCATTACCCGAACCATCCACTACCAATCGCGAGTGGCAGATGAAATAGTATTCCTGAAAACGACAGAATATGTAATATATGCAATGAAATAGGCGATGAAACCATGCTCTTTTACGTTTGCCCAGTATTTAAAGACCTCGAATACAATACACCCAGAATATTGTTTAGGACCGCCTGAATATGTACACATAATATCACTATTTCAAACCAAAGATTATGTTAATTTGAACGGTTGAGTATATTTATCATTAAAATACTAAACAGCATTAAGTAATTATATTGTGGATACCTCGGTGAATATGTTTCCT
>JASEVX010000004.1:134569441-134601941 GCA_031761405.1 Serripes groenlandicus
TGCGGATCAATTGAGAATGTATCAACCCTGCATCTTTTGACAGTATAAATAATGTTAGTTTGCCAAAATGTTGTCTTGGTGATTGTTTAGTTACGTTCTGAAAACTGGTCATGATGTGTTCAAAATTAGGCCATTCGAAATTTATGAAAAATCTAGTTGGTACTCGATAGACTAGCTACCGTTTTATCTCATTATAATGGCTATTTGTAATCTAATTGTTCGGGTAATCACATGTTCATCACCAGGTCGCTAGGCCATATTAAGATAAAAATATTGTGTACACTTTAGAAATGACAAAATTATCAAGAAAGGAGAGAAAAACAGTATCCATTAGTTTGGTGTTTGTTTCAATGATGTCCGATATTACACAGGTCTGTTAATTTAGTCCCTTCACATTGCATGATGAGGGTTGTCAGAGATGTCAGAGACATATAAACACAGTGTATTTATATGTCTCTGAGGTTGTTAAACTGCTTCGAAAATTTTGAGTGCAATAACAAACACAAAACATGCACAAAAAGCACAATTTCACTATTTGCCAAACTGTTCAATTTATAAAAATATAGGCATATATTATAATGCTCGATTTCCAAACTAAATAAGGCTACACTTTCAGCATTGATTGCTAATTGACTCTAGAACGTGCAGACGTGTATACATAGCGTGTGTACACACTGACATCGTGTGTCCTTTAAACGTTTGTAAACACGTCTTATCATCTAGACGCTTTCATATATTTAAACAACTACAAAATGAAGCGTATATAATATTGAGAGTTAACACACCAGTCTCGCGAGCTATTTATAGAACCTTTTGGAATTTCCAGATTTGAGTATCATCAGAGTTATTTGCCGTTATTTGCAAGGCAGAACGCGCAATGATATTTATTATCTGCCAAATCATGACGAAGATAATATTTACATATTTTAACTCTACGTAGATAATGTCTCGATAACACTCAAATATTAGTAACAATCCGGTACCAAAGTAGCACTGACATAATTATTATTAATCGCGTATCTGCATCAATTATGGAACTATAACGGATGTGAGTAAATTAGTTTGCAGTAAGGAAAATAAATATCACCGATTTTTCAAAACCGACTATGTAAATATTGTTCGTTGTTGTTGTTTCTGTTAGCATTGTGGCGATTGCCAAACCAATCGCCACAAAAACGGTTTAGAAAACTGCATATGTTGTATTACCCCTTTTACCACAAATAGGTTAGTCCATGTTCCAAATAAGATGAATCCGTTTTTCATGTAACAAGTGTTCGGGAGTATTTCAATAACTAAAAGGTAAGCAATGTTTGCAAATACCTGAATATTGCCATTGACGCAGAAATAGTTTAACATCATGCTGATGAAACCACATGTTGATTATCAAGGTTCAATTGTCAAGCTTCAATACTTTATTGGTTTGTTTCGGCCAAGCATTTTGCCTTTTGCTATTTACAAATGATATCGATATGGCGAATAAACTTATATATATATATATATATATATATATAGTAAAAACATATAACATATATACAAACATAATTTTACAAACATAATATATGTATAGAAAAAAAACTACGTATAACAAACATATTGTATATTACATGTACATTAGTTGTTCATAGCAGTCAATTTTGTATTTGACGCATAAATTCCTTTCTTTAAAGCACTTTGTCCACCTTTGAATTCAGTACAGTCTTTATTCATTCTAGTATTGTGTTATACTGTGTTATACAGTGTTGTACTGTGTTATACTGTATTATACTGTGTTATTATGTGTTGTACTGTGTTATACTGTGTTGTACTGTGTTGTACAGTGTTGTACTGTATTGTACTGTGTTATACAGTGTTTGTATCGTGTTTTACTGTGTTATACAGTATTGTACTGTGTTATACAGTGTTGTACTGTTTTATACTGTGTTGTACATTGTTATACTGTGTTGTACTGTGTTATACTATGTTATACAGAGTTGTACTGCGGTGTACAGTGTTGTACTGTGTTAAACTGTGTTGTACTGTGTTATACTGTGTTGTACTGTGTTGTACTGTGTTATACTGTGTTATTATGTGTTGTACAGTGTTATACTGTGTTATTATGTGTTGTACTGTGTTGTACTGTGTTATACAGTTTTGTACTGTGTTGTACTGTGTTATACTGTGTCGTACTGTGTTATACTGTGTTATACTGTGTTATATTGTGTTATACTGTGTTATACTGTGTTATACTGTGTTATACTGTGTTATACTGTGTTGTACTGTGTTGTACTGAGTTGTACAGTGTTGTACAGTGTTGTACTGTGTTATACTGTGTTGTACTGTGTTATACTGTGTTGTACAGTGTTGTACTGTGCTGTACAGTGTTGTACTGTGTTGTACTGTGTTGTACTGTGTTATACTGTGTTGTACTGTGTTATACTGTGTTATACTGTGTTATACTGTGTTATACTGTGTTATACTGTGTTATACTGTGTGGTACAGTGTTGTACTGTGTTGTACTGTGTTATACTGTGTTGTACTGTGTTTTACAGTGTTATACTGTGTTATACTGTGTTATACTGTGTTGTACTGTGTTGTACTGTGTTGTACTGTGTTGTACTGTGTTGTACTGTGTTATACCGTGTTATACTGTGTTATACTGTGTTATACAGTGTTATACAGCGTTATACTGTGTTGTACAGTGTTATACTGTGTTGTATTGTGTTATACTGTGTTATACTGTGTTGTACTGTGTTGTACTGTGTTGTACTGTGTTATACTGTGTTGTACTGTGTTATACTGTGTTATACTGTGTTGTACTGTGTTATACTGTGTTGTACTGTGTTATACTGTGTTATACTGTGTTGTACTGTGTTATACTGTGTTATACTGTGTTATACTGTGTTATACTGCGTTATACTGTGTTATACTGCGTTATACTGTGTTATACTGCATGTTTTTTGTAGATAATTTGTCGATGAATCATATATGTTCAAGCAAGTCTATGACTTGAGTTTCCGTTATGTAATGTTGTGGAAAGGTCAGGATCAGGTGTAAACTGTTGAGTAATAAGTTAAAATACTTACTGTGGAATATGTTGCCGACATCCCAGCTTGTGAGTTCGCGTAATACGATTGCTCATTCTTAAAGGCAGGTCGACCAGCCATTTTCAACGGCAAAAAGGGCCAACAGTTTCTGTTATAAAGAAAACTATAAGTTTGTTTAACGTCGTTTTCAATATTATTTCAGCTATTTCACGGCAACAGAACACGTATTCATGATCCTTTGTTAACCAAACCAGTACTGGGCTTTGAAATGTACCTTGCACAATGGCACTCCATCATGGCAACCGTCAACATGAGTCAAACTCGTGACGCCTGGTTTAAAATCCCGCGTGAAGATTCAGCCTTTAATAGTGTATCAATATTGCGTGACTTCCAGTGTGACAGGTCATATTGTCAACACTATTGTCAACATGAAGAATAATACTGATCCTCGATGTTACCATTATTGACACTATGACCTTACAAAAGGAGACTTTGCTCAATAATAAGTAAACTCTCTTCTATAGAGATTTTCCATATTATTAATTATATTGTCGTTTATGAAGATTGTTTGAAGAACTTTGCCTAGATGTATTAAAGTTGTCTTCTAAAAATGGTTAAATGCAAACAAAACTGTGATTTCAGTTATTGCATTGGTTGACTAGTCCGGCCACGTCCGTAACATAATCTGCGTTGTTGATTTCGACTCTTTTCAATGTTATATATTTAGTTCTAGTGTGCATAATGTCATTCAATAGAGATTCAAATAAGGAGCGATGCGCATGTTCTAAACTCTTTATTTGACTATATAACCCTATGGTACACAGGAGGGGTTGGTTGAGATAATACGAGAGAAATAGTGTGGGGGAAAGAGGCCTCGGGTAACAGTATTTTCCTCATGTTGACAATATGTACTGTCACACTGGAAGCCATGCAATATTTATATAATATTTGGCAAAATCACTTTTTAAACGGATGAAAAACGTAATGCAAAGCTTATAAAGTGTATACTGTTGACTTTCAAACCCTTTCCACCATAAAGACGCTTTCAGACGCAGTACCGGACGACTTTTGCAAAGACTGTGCAAAGACTGTGGTAAAAGGAGAAATTGCTTATCTTCTTTTAGTCACATTGTTTTCAACTCGTTTTACTTGTTATATTTTCATGGTTAGATATTGTTATATTTTCATGGTTAGATATTTTTACATTTTTGCCTAGATATGTTTTGTCCTATGTTTAAAATGTTAACAGAGGAATCATGAAGGTGTCAACAACAAAAACGACATCCCATTCGAATCAATTACGAGAAAACAAACATGGTGGTCTCTGCGTAAAGTACCCGTATCAGCCGAAGCATGCCGCGAAGTCTAACCCAGAAAAAAACCTTTTCGATTTTGGATTTAATTACTCTATACCTATATTCCCCCGTGTGACGGAATGTGTCGTCCCGAAACAGACTGAGCGGACTGCGCAGGCTGATCTGGGTCGATACCTTACGCAGAGTCCACAATGTTGGTTTTCTCGCGGAACGGCTCATATCAATATATCTGCGTAATGTATCGACCAGATCAGCCTGCGCTGTCCGCGCAGACTGATCCGGCCGACACATTCCGTCTAAGGGGGGATAGATAGAGTAGTGATTCCTGAAACAGAGAATCTACAGGAGGCGCAAAAAGTATGTCCGGGTACGCCTACGCGGCATGCTTAGGCTGATCCGGGTCGATACCTTACGCAGAGTCCACAATGTTGGTTTTCTCGCGGAACGGCTCATTTAACCATTTCCCACATGCAACAAATCTGTAGCAAACGAATTTAAAATGATATTGTCAAAAACGTGAAATATCTCCATAAATGAAACTTTTTATCATCAAAGAAAGTTGAATACATTGTGGTAATAGGACACATTGCTCATTGTGATTTTTGTCAACATGTTTTCAAAATACGTCTGCTACTGAGGTGTCATAACGTGTTTACATATGGAAAAGGGATAAGCCCATTTTCTGATGGATATATCTGCCCTTATTTACAGGCTAATCAGAGTCCACGTCCACATAATTATCAAAGCCCAAGTTGTGTCCTTTTGCATGGAAAGACTTAATTTGATATACTAACGACTTTATTGAGCAGTCTCCTACTATCATCAGATCGTCTGACATCTTTAAACATATTCCGATCATGTAGTTTTGTTTACCATTGAATTCGGCATAAGTATTTCTCCACCCTGGAGCACAAACCTGAAACAGAACAGAACATGTGTATTGACATTAAGCAAACACGATAATAATACATAATACAGAAATGGCATGTCTTTTTTAATGCATGCATATATACATGGGTACATACATTTCCATGCGTTTTTAACATAAGAATAGTTTTGGATGATTTTACTTATTTCTGGAAAAAAAGTACACGGTACATGATTCATTAAAATGTTGTCATAACCATTTACTTAACCCTTTCCCAAATATAGACGCTTTTAGGCGCCTCTGCTGGTCTGGATCGATACATTACACAGAGGCCATACTGTTGGTTTTCTCGCGGGATGGCTCAATTATTTCCACTGCCGTATAGTTGGAGCCATCCAAGCCATTTATCCGAAAACGCTACATCCGGGGTGTAATTTCCGACCCACAGGAATAACTCATTGATCTATTGCGTATAGCACTACGTGTGGCCCAAAAAAGCGACCGCGTTACTCAAGGTAGGTCGTACAATGGTGTCATACAGACGAGTATAAACAACCATCGATTTACACTTGACAATAACCAAACCCAGAGCACACTTCGAGGGCTTGGCGTGAAGCGGTTGTAACTCAAATTGGTATTTTTTTTACCAAGGTTAATCACCTCGCAATAAACTCTTTATAAGCGTTAAATCATTTTTCTTGTTAAACAATGGAAATTAAGGTGCCATTGCTCGTTCTGAGCAATGGCACCTAAATTTGCGTTGTTTACAAAGGGGTCAAAATTGCCCCATAAACCAGGGTTATCAAAATAGGTTTTTAGTTACAACTGTTTCACACCAAACCCTCGACTTGCAAATTAGACTGCAAACTTAACGGCTACACTATACTCAAGATTGTCATGTTGGAGAATACCTAAATATGTAAACCTACATGTATCGACTACACTAATTCTTTGACTTCCTATTTTAAAAGTCACAGAACTTCTCTTTCAAAATATCTGGAACGGTAGTGAACGATCGGGCTCTTATTACGATCTACAGGTATATCATTGGAACACGACCAGTCATTAAAAGCATTAAACAATGTTTCCGAATCTTAAAGCGACTGAAATCCAGATGGCACGGAAAAAAAAAGAAATAGCTTTATTCTTTATGTTATCCAAGTAAAACCAGGGTAGAAAATGTATCGTTTTTGATCATTAAAGTGAACTTGAGTCGTTTTCAATTGTCCCGATGAAGGGGTTTCCTATTTAAAAATACTTACCCCGTTACTGACAGGCTAGAATTTGCGATGGAAAAAGTATCGAAAATAAGAACATTTCATCGATTATAGGGGTATGTAATATGTCAGTTATCATATTATAATGCCCCAAATACAAAAATAACACTTATTTTCTTAAAATTGGAAATTTTATTTTTTCCGACAGTTGGGTATCTGGAGTTCAGTCGCTTTAATAACTGTTCCATTTGATAATGTTAAACTATATCGCATAATATTAAAATACAATGTATGGCATCACCACATGATGCTTTATGCAACAAAATGGTTACCGTCACTTTGGACGAAATCGGGCTTGGACGAAAATTGTTTTTTTACATTTTCTAAACAAGGTCAAATACTAAAAATGATCAAATAAATCACTTCCAGTGCATATTATACACGTTTACAATGAACATAACATCTACATGAGCCTTGAAGGGGACTGATCTGAATCAATCTTCATAATAAATTTATTCAACCCAATGGCATTAACTCTATGTCTCTGTCTCTCTTTCTCTGTGTCTCTGTGTCTCTGTCTCTGTCTCCGTCTCTCTCTTTCTCTGTGTCTCTCTGTCTCTGTCTCTGTCTCCGTCTCTGTGTGTGTGTGTGTGTGTGTGTGTGTGTGTGTGTGTGTGTGTGTGTGTGTGTGTGTGTGTGTGTGTGTGTGTGTGTGTGTGTGTGTGTGTCTGTCTGTCTGTCTGTCCGTCTGTCCGTCTGTCCGTCTGTCTGTCTCTGTCTCTCTCTCTCCCTCTGTCTCTCTCTCTCTCTCTCTCTCTCTCTCTCTCTCTCTTTCTCTCTCTGTCTCTCCATCTATGTCACTGTCTCTCTATCTATGTCTCTGTCTCTCTGTCTCGCTCTCTCTCATTCTCTCTCATTCTGTGTGTGTGTGTCTGTCTATCTCTCTGTCTCTGTCTCTCGCTGTCTCTCTCTCTCTCGCTCTCTCTGTATATCCCTGGCTCTCTGTCTCTCTGTATCTCTGTCTGTCTTTCTCTGTCTCTCTATCTCTGTCTCTCTCTCACACTCTCTGTCTCTCTCTCTATGTGTCTCTCTGTCTCTCTCTCTATCTCTCTCTGTCTCTATGCCTCTCTGTCTGTCTGTCTGTCTCTCTCTCTTTCTCTCTCTCTCTCTCTCTGTCTCTCTCTCTGTGTGTCTCTCTCTCTGTCTCTGTATGTCTGTCTCTCTCTGTCTGTCTGTCTGTCTCTGTCTCTGTCTCTCTCTCACACTCTCTCTCTCTCTCTCTCTGTCTCTCTCTATCTCTCTCTTTCTCTCTCTCTCTCTCTCTCTCTCTCTATTTCTCTCTCTCTCTCTCTCTCTCTCTCTCTCTCTCTCTCTCTCTCTCTCTCTCTCTCTCTCTCTCTCTCTCTCTCTCTCTTTCTCTTTTTCTCTCTCTCTCTCTGTTTCGATCTTGCAAACAATACAGCTTTAGTTAAGTCAGTTCATAACGAACTGTCTGACCTAAAATCAGCAGTGTGCTTTAAGTTATCAAAACATTCAAAACTTCTAAGTACATGACAAATGGACATGGAAGGGTCAAGTTCAGGAAATTAGGTGCTGAAAGAGTAAAGGGTATTCCATATTACGAAACAACTTACAGTAACTAATGAGTCGGTATTCGTGTCCGGTACATATTTTCTATTCACCGCCAACGTTGAGCCCATACGCTGGTTTTGTTCACACGCACTTTGGCCTTTTTCTCTTAATTTGCCGTTTGCTGAAACGTTTGAATGTAGATCAGTCTACCTTTTGAAAAGATGTAGTACGTGACAATAGTATGACGTTTACCGTGACAATACTGACGTCGATTGCATGTACATTGCATTGATCGAATTGTTGCATAAGTGTTATCTTAATGTTTTTCTATATTGTCATTCCGTGTGCATTTGCAAAAGAA
Source organism: Serripes groenlandicus (assembly GCA_031761405.1). Classification (NCBI taxonomy): domain Eukaryota; kingdom Metazoa; phylum Mollusca; class Bivalvia; order Cardiida; family Cardiidae; genus Serripes; species Serripes groenlandicus. Next base: position 134,577,799 of record JASEVX010000004.1, read on the forward strand.
AATGTGCCAAATGTCAGAAATTTAGAAACTTTTTTAAAGAATGTTTGAGTAAAAAAGTAAAGTCTGCGATGTATTATTATGTGGACAGCCTCCGTTTATGCCATTGGCGTCTCTGTAGCAGACGACATTTGAAGGAGAGGATTTACAAATGAAAGACTCCGCTTCCACACAGTCTCAACAGAGAGCCTTCATATAATAAAGTAATAGTTGCTCCTTTTAACAAAACCCTAGAGGCGATACACTACTAGTTGAACGCCAATGTAGCTTTCAATGATGCAAAGCCTAAGAAACACGAAGACCCCCAAATGAACAGACGCTTATCTTATATTTTTTTTTATGAAGGTCGATCCACCAACCGAAAAGTGTCTCCCGGATTAGTCTGCGCGGTATGCTTAGGCTGATCCGGGTCGACACTTTACGGAGAGTCCACAATGTTGTTTTCATATACAGTTGTGGTTAAAGAGTCCGCCTACAGTGCAGGAAACCAGGGTTTCCTTTCCACGGCTCATATACAGTTGTGGTTAAAGAGTCCGCCTACAGAGCAGGAAACCAGGGTTTCCTTTCCACGGCTCATATACAGTTGTGGTTAGAGAGTCCGCCTACAGAGCAGGAAACCAGGGTTTCCTTTCCACGGCTCATATACAGTTGTGGTTAAAGAGTCCGCCTACAGAGCAGGAAACCAGGGTTTCCTTTCCACGGCTCATATACAGTTGTGGTTAGAGAGTCCGCCTACAGAGCAGGATACCAGGGTTTCCTTTCCACGGCTCATATACAGTTGTGGTTAGAGAGTCCGCCTACAGAGCAGGGGACCAGGGTTTCCTTTCCACGGCTCATATACAGTTGTGGTTAAAGAGTCCGCCTACAGAGCAGGATACCAGGGTTTCCTTTCCACGGCTCATATACAGTTGTGGTTAGAGAGTCCGCCTACAGAGCAGGGGACCAGGGTTTCCTTTCCACGGCTCATATACAGTTGTGGTTAGAGAGTCCGCCTACAGAGCAGGATACCAGGGTTCCTTTCCACGGCTCATATACAGTTGTGGTTAGAGAGTCCGCCTACAGAGCAGGAAACCAGGGTTTCCTTTCTAATGAGTTGGTTCATAAGGTTGTTTCCCTTTGACTTAGTAAGGCCGAGCCCCGGTAGCTCAGTCGGTAGCGACGCGGGCTGTCAATCCAGGGGTTGTGAGTTTGAATCCCGGCTTGTGTAACTTTCTTTCCGGAGGATTGACAAAAGTCAATGCGACATGCGTCATTCGTCTTCCACCTATGGGCTAAGTCTATGTAGAAAAGCTGCCAGTTGCTTTGGAAGATTGTTGTGTTGAGTACTGGTGTGAGAAAACCAGGAAATGCATGAGTAAGTGAACTGTCCGCCGTGATATAACTGAGAAATTGTTAAAAACGGCGCTAAACAAAAATCAATCTTTGACTAGGATTCAGTTGTATTCCTTCTACAGCCAGCAATAGAAATAGGCGAATGGGTAAGCACAATATTATTTCAGGCCGTGTCTCAGATTGACCTTTGCATACACTGTCCTCTCGTTCTTGAGCGTGAGTGGAAGAATGACCTTTTAAATGATTGGAATGTGAGTTCTTAATACTGACGACGTTCTTATTACTATCCATATATACTATATGTTCTGCTTTCATATTGGTTGATTCACTGAATCCAGTAATATAAATAGGCGAATGGGTAAGCACCATATAATTTCAGGCCGTGAAACAGCACATGAACATATGGTGCGGCAGTTCTGCATATCCTTTGTTGAACAAAAAGCCTCATCTGATTGAATGTTCGAGCATAATCTCATTCAAAATACCATTCTCTTCGCTAGCAAACGTTTGAATGGATCTGATGACTGCCGATTAAAGGTCGTCTCAGATTGACCTTTGCATACACTGTCCTCTCGTTCTTCACTAAGCGTGAGTGGAAGAATGATCTTTTAAATGATTCGAAATGTGAGTTTTCAATACTGACGACGTTCTTATTACTATCCATAGATACTATATCGAGGGCTTGGCGTGAAACGGTTGTAACTCAAAACCTATTTTGAAAACCCTGGATTAGGGGCAATTTTGACCCTTTTGTAAACAATGCAAATTTGGGTGCCATTGCTCAGAAAGAGCAATGGCACCTAAATTTCCATTGTTTACCAAGAACAAGGATTTAACGCATTTAAAGACTTTATGGCGAGGTAAATCACCTTGGTAAAAAAATACAAATTTTAGTTACAACAGTTTCACGCCAAGCCCTCGATATTTTCTGCTTTCATATTGGTTGAATGATTCACTGAAGTCAACATTACCATGTAAAACACCACGTGCGGATTGGTGACATGTTCTACTCCTACTCACTAGCGCTGTACTATCACCATTTTTCATTATTTATTTCTTTAAACATTTCCATAAATTATACGCCTATCCTACGACACTTTGGCAAAACGATTGTTCTGTCCAGCTGATATCATGTGTTTTCCGATTTCATAGCGATGCTAACGTATCCACCGTGAATAAATATCCTTGATAACATTACTGGAATCATTGGTTAAGCTTTCCTATGCAGCATTCACAATCTTTGTTGAGCTTTAAAACTGGTGAGTTTTATGATTATTATAAATTTGTCGCGATCCCCTGTATGTTTCAGACGATGAGCCCTTTCGATCCCTTTTTCGTCCGCTTCCTGTAAATGTAGATCATAATTAAGCACATGTGCACCTTTCTCTCGTTAGTGACCCATGTCTAATGAATAAGAGGATCCCTCTATTCGACCAAACAGTAGCTTTGATCTCCTAGATGGTTTATTGTAGTTTACAAGTTATCAACTCGGAATAGAAGAAGGGTATTGCTTTAATGTGGCTCATTATTGCCCTGTTTAGGTGATTCAATTAAAGTAACAACATCGGTCAATATATCGGTCAAGCTTAATATTGTTTTTATTACAGTAAGAAATTGACAAAAACGTTTTTATAGAGGACACACTACTGTTCATGTCAATATTGAGCGATACAATCTACTGCGATGGATTAGTGTTGGAGTCGAAGTCAGAAACACTAAAATCGCCCTTTTTCCCTATGGTTAATCTCGTTTGCCGGGTAGAAATCTATTCTACAAGTGGTCGCTCATTTGTTCTTCTTTCATCTGTTGTATCCAGGGGCGTAGCTCCCTTTAGGCACTGTAGGTACGTGCCTTCACATTTTTTCTCAAAAAATGCCCCAAAATGCAGCTGCGGCGATAGACACCTGCGTAATGTATCGACCAGATCAGCTTAGCTGTTCGCGCAGACTGATCCGGCCGACACATTCCGTCTTAGGGGGATAGATGTATAGAGTAGTTATTCCTGACACAGAAAAGTGTCTATCCGGGTAGGCCTGTGTGGCATGCTTAGGCTGATCCGGGTCGATACTTTACGCAGAGTCCACACTGTTGATTTTCTCACGAGACGGCCTACACATTGATTATTGCAAAGCTACGCCCCTGGTATCCATTGAGTGGGTTAGAATGCCTATTGACCACCCACGGACTCACTATGTATTGTTTGAACTACCTATACTCGGGATTGATGTTGTCGTGTCCAAAAGCGGCTAGATTTATTCCGTACTTCGCGAGGGGAGTTTCTCGGAGGAGCGGACAATAATTCTGTATATGTTAAAGTTGTCTACTAATTCCTAGGCTTCCTCGTATTGGTTCCAATAGCACTAGCGTTAGCATACCTGGTAACAGGTAGAGTAGACACATGTTGGACATTCTCATTCTTTTGTCGGTTACTGGTCACGGCACTGGTGGAAGCTTTGTCAGGTCTGGGATTTCATCCACATACCCAACAAGGTCGATACAGAAGCACTGACAACACAACAGCTGGTCGAAGAATCACATTACATATTTGGCATGCTTAAGATACAAATTCCACAACGAAACACTCTTATATCAATATCCAGTATCTTAATCAAACCAAACATTCAAGAACTAATTTAGCACGTGTGTCATTCACCAGTGAACGTCTTTGATATGACCTGACCAAGGATCGAGCCCGTGACCTCCCGCTTCGAAAAATAAACCACTGGTCCATAGGGAAGCCACAATGGTGGTAAGCGAAGTGTCATTAATAAACCACTGGTCCATAGGGAAGCCACAATGGTGGTAAGCGAAGTGTCATTAATAAACCACTGGTCCATAGGGAAGTCACAATGCTGGTAATCGAAGTGTTATTAATGCCCCGCAATTTATAAGAAGAGTCTATAGTATAAAAGTGCTACATAGAGATTATTCAACTTATTTTTTGAAATATAAGAATAATTATATTCTAATCTTTGAAAAAATGAGTTGAATAATCTGTTTATTACATTTCATTGTTATTTGTTGTAATCATTTTTTAAATACGTGTCTTCAACCATAGTTTATATTTACTGTGGAATATTGTTTGTCGTTTTACCTACTTTGCGCATTATTTTCGGATGAGGCGTGGCCATGGAAAAAAGGGAGGGGCACGCATGCACAATTATGTAATAGATTATAACAATGTAATACACTGGTGTGTAATAACAGTAAATCAACGATTATGAATTTTCTTTCACCGAGATATCCTTATCTTTGAAAGATAGAAATGTAATAAATGTGTTTTTACGCACACATGGAGAGGAATACCAAAGTTCGATTCTCGGACGTGTCATATCAAGAGTGGTCGTAATAGTTTCTCGTCTTGGCTACGGGAATAGTATTACGACTGTTGCATCGGTGCAAGATAAATAAAAAACACCGGCAATATTATTAAATTACCATGGAAACACCTTGATAAAACTGAAAGTCTGATGAAAGCGGTGTAAAACATTATTTAAACAAACTTAGAAACAAACAGAACTCACGACTGCACAAGTTAGATGGCTCTTTAATATTCTTGTAGAACCAAGTGATGTTTTGCGTCAGAGGGTAATTACACTGTGCCACATCTCCATGTCCTTTAATGTTATCAACAGTACGTTTCGGGGTTCCAATAAGTAGCCTGAAATGAAATGGTTAATTGAAGTTCAATAAGTAGCCTGAAATGAAATGGTTAATTGACGTTCAATAAGTAGCCTGAAATGAAATGGTTAATTGAAGTTCAATAAGTAGCCTGAAATGAAATGGTTAATTGAAGTTCAATAAGTAGCCTGAAATGAAATGGTTAATTGAAGTTCAATAAGTAGCCTGAAATGAAATGGTTAATTGAAGTTCAATAAGTAGCCTGAAATGAAATGGTTAATTGAAGTTCAATAAGTAGCCTGAAATGAAATGGTTAATTGAAGTTGTTCATAGAAAACACAGTATTTATTGAACATGTCGAGGGCTTGGCGTGAAACGGTTGTAACTAAAATTGACATTTTTTTACCAAGGTTAATCACCTCGCCATAAAGTCTTTATAAACGTTAAATCATTTTTGATGGTAAACAATGGAAAGTTAGGTGTCATTGCTCATTCTGAGCAATGGCACCTAAATTTGCATTGTTTACAAAGGGGTCAAAATTGCCCCTAAACCAGGGATCTCAAAATAGGGTTTTAGTTACAACCGTTTCACGCCAAGCCCTCGATGTGAGCAGTACGGTACGGAGTTCCTTATAACGGTTTTTGGACGGTACCCCTTAGGGTACTGTCTATAGTCATGTGCATTTTGAGAAATCGTACAACAGTTGGCTCCCCGACTATAAACAGAACGACAGTGTAAAGCTGGGAGCCGAAAAAGAGGGATTTTTTTAACCGTCAACAAAAAGGTAGTGTCAATTATCAGGCAATAAAACTGCATTTTCGAAAACCTTGGTGAATCAAGATATCTGAATATTGAAAAAAGACTGTAAAAAGGAAGCATTAGTGGTTGAAAGTTGAAGTAGAACGTTTACGTTGAGTTGAAGTTTGAATAAATATATTCATAATTAATGTATGAATATATACCAATTTGTTTTAATGTTCAATCATAAAGAATATACTTTTTAGAAACGAAATAATCAGAAGTGATTTTTGGATATTTGGTAGTATTAACAATAATGTCAAACGCGTCGATGAAAAACTATCTCCCAACTAATTATCTAGCCAATCGATTCATTTTACTGAAAGAGATGGTAAGGAACGACAACTCTGCGAAGGAGAACTTGCAACTTCCGTTCAAAATGAAAGAAGAAATCTGACAAGCTGACGATAGATTGTTATTGTTTTTGTGAAAAAACACATGAAGTTTATATTGAGGAAGACTGACAGGAAAGAAATGTGTGCATGTTCATTTAGTCATCAATCCGTAAAACGTTCGAGGTAGGTCTGTCAATTAAACTGTAATTTGGAGTGGAAAACTTTTTTTTTTTCGCCCTGTGCTGTATCGTAACCGAATATGAAAATAAGCTCACATGTATTTCATGTACACGTATGTCTGAAAATAGCCCAATTCCTGTAGACATTCGTTTGTTCGTTTTATAATTTGACATCTGTTAATTATTTAAAAAGTAATGGAAAAGGAAAATGAAAAATAAAAAATAAATGAAGGACTTCGGAGACTTCGTACATATATTGTACAAGTGTATCATCGTTCTTGTATGTATAGACTATTTAGGCTCATTTAAGGACTTAGGAGACAAAAATGGTTAAGTGATGTGAATACTGCTTTCAAACTTAAGTGTGTACAGTTATTTGTATTGATGATATTATGTATACAAGTTTTATTATTGAAAAGAATGAAGAAATACAATGTATATTGATAAATGAATTTTCCAGATTTTGTCTATACTTAGATGGAGCATATGCATGATGCTTTGCCAAAAATGTTATTCAATTAACGCACAAAAACATATGTATACTTGTGTACGTATGTTATAAATTGTCTAGTGAATCCATGTCTAACTGACACTTTGCCTTGGCGTCATTTATAAAGTTATATTGACATAGTTATATTGACATAAAAGTAGTGAGGCTACGCTGTTTCTAGGTCTAAATTACATGTGTATGGTCAGTTAAGACTGGTGAGACTGCATAATATGATACATAGGCTCCTCCGAGTCTTCACTGGATACAGATGCATTATAACCCCAAATAACTTAATGCAGATCAATAATTGCAAAGTATCTATTATAAACGGACTATTTTATTATTCAAATCATAGCATACATATATATTGATAAAAATGGTTTTGTGCAGACATGTATACACATCTTGATTTTATTTTTATTGTGCAATCAGTAACTGTATGTATTTTTGTTTCGTTTCAGATCATGGAAATGTTGACAGATTATAATGCGCAGCATTACTTGTGAAGAAGATTCATAATGTCAGTGTATGGGACATTTTTACAACCAACTTTTATGTATTGTAAAAGTTGGGGTATATTTACTGTTATTTCCGGTTTCGTTTTTAGTTGAATCAGAGAAATAAAAGACAAATGGCAAGTCCTGGACGCAACAAAACGGGTAGAAAACAAAAACAAAACGACGTTAATGACATTCTTCAAAGCTGGTAACAGCAGCGAGTTGTTGTGACAAGTACTCTGAATGAAAGTGTTTGTTTTAACTCGGAAAACAGTAACGGAATGGAATGTTGTAAACGATACAAATACGAATCAAGGATGCACAATGAGATCTGTTTTTGTTTACTATAATACAGGAAGATAACTGTGTAATTAACTAATTACTATGAACAAGACATTCAAGTAAATCATTTTGAGCTATAACACAGCCTTCCAGGAAGACACTTGTACATGATAACTAACATTAAGTAGATCATTTTGAACTACATATTGTGTCACACAGGGTGAACCTGTTGATAATTTTGATCAGGTAGATCATTTGTTTTGTTAAATGACCCAAGATGTAAAACTAAGTTTACTAGCATTTGTCAACAGTAAGAGGCATGAGTAAAAAGCATTGTGACAAAAGGAGAAATTGCTCGTATGGAGCAATTTCTTCCTCTGCTTCCATGTTTTCAAAAAGCTGTCTGTTGCAGAGGCGTCAGAAAGTGTCTATTTGAGGGAAAGGGTGATTGAAATATTATAATTAGCTCCTCTGGCTGAATGCTAGTCGAGCTTATGTCATGGCGAATTGTCCGTCGTGCATGCGTTAATTTTTTGCTTCAAACGACTTCTCCTACCTAACCACTTGGCCAATTAAGATGAAACTTCCTAGGAACCATCCTCTTAATGTCCTCTACTAAATTCATTCAAATCTTTTGGATTCATGCAAAATTCTGGTTTCCATGGCAACCAAATTAAAAAAATAGGGAAAAAGCTTCTCCTCCGAAAGTGTCAGGCCGATTTTCAAATAATTTTATAGAAATGCCAAGCCAAGTTGATTGGTAGAAAAACATGGTGGCCAGGGGGGCGGGGCATTTTGCCTTATATGGCTATAGTGAAAACTTAAAATATCTTTACCTCAAAAAGTGTTTGGCAAATTTTCAAATAATTTTGTAGAGACCCTCTATCAGATTCCTTCAAGCCATGTTGATTAGTCAAAAACATGGCCATCAGAGTGTGGGGTTATTTTGCCGTATATGGCTATAGTGAAATCTTCTTCTCCGAAAGTTTCCGGCCGATTTTCAAATAATCTTGTAGAAATGTTCCTTGTGTGACCCTCTATCAAATTCCTTCAAGCCAAGTTGATTGGACGAAAAACATGGTCGCCAGGGGAGCGGGGCTAATTTGCCTTATATGGCTATAATGTAAAATTAAAATATCTTTACCTCAAAAAGTGTTTGGCAAATTTTCAAATAATTTTGTAGAAATGTTCCTTGGGAGACCCTCTGTCAGATTCCTTCAAGCCATGTTGATTAGTGGAAAACTATGGCTGCCAGGGGGCGGGGCTATTTTGCCTTATATGGGTATAGTGAAAACTTAAAAAATCTTCTCCTCCGAAAGTTTCAGGCAAATTTTCAAATAATTTTGTAGAAATGTTCCTTGGGTGACCCTCTATCAGATCCTTCAAGCCATGTTGATTAGTCGAAAAACATGGCCGTCAGAGGGTGGGGCTATTTTGCCGTATATGGCTATAGTGAAAACTTAAAAAATCTTCTCCTCCGAGAGTGTCCAGCTGATTTTCAAATAATTTTGTAGATATGTTCTTTGGGTGACCCTCTATCAAATTCCTTCAAGCCAAGTTGATTGGTTGAAAACTATGGCTGCCAGGGTGCGGGGCTATTTTGCGTTATATGGCTATAGTGAAAACTTAAAAAATCTTCTACGAAAGTTTCGGGCTGATTTTCAAATAATTTTTTAGAAATGTTCCTAGGATGGTCCTCTATCAGATTCCTTCAACAATGTTGATTGGTCAAAAACATGGCCATCAGGGGGCGGGGCTGTTTGAAAATTAAATTTTTGCCTAATGGCCGTGGAGCGATACTGGCCCTCTTGGGCCTCTTGTTTTTTAAATCTGATCAAAGCTTTCTCTGTCTAGATTCTATAGAGTACTGGTACATGTTCATAAGAAGAATTAATTTTACAATGAAATTATTGATCACAAAAGGAAAAAGCACATTATGAGATTTAACTTCTGACATAAAGTTTAAAGATTTTCTATTGCATCATTATTGTCTACAGCCTATATACATTCAAAGGTCAGTTTACTATTTTTTTCTATGTATATATGTGTTTATATGTCTCTGGTATATTCAAGTTGATATGTACTCATCATGCAACAGAATTTACATGTACAAAATATGTCCCCAATTGTTCAATTGTTGAACATAGTAATGGGAAGAAAAGTTTGAAATTTTTAACACAACTGTACATTTTGACCTGTTGATTTTTTTGCAAACTTCAAGGATTGGAAGAATTATTTGAACGGAACCAATATCACAGGCTCTTTTTAAAAAGCTTTACCCAAATTTAACCAATCTACAGCAGACAACTTTGAAAATATCGTTGCAAGCTCACTTTGGTACAGCATGTTTCCTATTTTATTACTCAGTTTACCGTAGCTCAGTCAGTAGAGACATGGGCTGTTAATCCAGGGGTTGTGAGTTCGAACACCAGCTTGGCCTACATTCCTTCCAACATTTGACATGACTACAACCAATGGGCTTTCAGACTATGTGGAAAAGCAGCCAGTTGCTTGGAAAGAATGTTGTGTGAAGTACTGGTATGAGAAAGCCAAGAAACATATGAGTAGTTGAACTGGCTGCCGTGATATGACTGAAAGATTGATGAAAATGGTGTTAAACCCCAATTAATCAATCAAACTATTTTATTACCTAATACTTTGAGACTTGGAAAACTTGTTCATCTAATATCCTTCTTCTCATTGTATACTAAATAGGCTGAGTGTAGCCTATTTTTGGGGGTAAAAAGTATAAATTTTGATGTATTTTGGTTGTATTAGAGAATTGGACATTGTTGGTTAAGTTACAGGTCAATTTGACAGAAAATCCACAGGAGAAATTTGTCTATCCTTGTAAGCCTGTGTTTTGAAAACATAGAGACAAAAGAAGAAATTGCTCAAAACAAGCAATTTCTCCTTTTGCCACAATGTTTTCCACTTTTAGTCATGGTGTTATGCCGTTAAATTTGACAATTTAGTTATTGCATTTCAATATGACTATGTATAATTTGAATATTGATGATGATATGAAATATGTACAATTTTCCATAATGCTGTCAAAACAGCGTGTCAAGAAACATCAAAAGGATATTTGATGTTTGTTAAGTTATTATATGTAATTGTTATTCAATCAACCTTACTTAATTATATCCCCTGTCTCAGACATTTCGACTTAAAAGTTAACAATGCCATATGTCGCCTTGAGCTGTTTTAGCAGTGATTAGCATGGCTTATGTTATTGTTAAATGTATAACCAATGCCTAATGTTGAGCTGATTGGTCATGCTATTTGATTGGTCAGTTAATCAAACCGAATTTGATGTTTTGAAGTAAATTTTACATAAATTGACATTCTAGTTTTGAAAACAATTAATTATTACAAGGTGTACCTTGATTTTGATTCATACATTGGGAGTTCCAGAGACATAGTTATAAACAACTTGAGTCCAAGTGACTTAGACATTTTGTGCTACATTTATCTTAAATTGTTGGAGTGCCAATATCTGTATCTATTTTGAGTGATAATTAAACTTTGTTGAACTTTTCCTGGAGTTATATAACATTCTTAAACCCAGAAAACGCAGCACAACATATGGTGACAGAATCCGGCTACAATATTTCTAAGTGTTGTAACTTTCCCAGTACCTCGAAGTAGTCGTGACTTCAATACAGCAAGCGAGTATACTATATTTACAATTCCCCATATTACAAGAAGAAAGATGAACAGTTGTGGAAGATTCTGCGTTCCAGTACTTTACCATTATTGTAACCTCCAAAGACAGTTTTTTGGACCATTGGTATCGGCTTATACAACAGGACCAAAGCGAAGTGGATCAACATCCTTACAAATGGATAAGAAGAAACAACGAGACTCTGCAAGGATGGGAAACTTCATGAACAAGAAGGACGCAGAGAACCTTCCATTCTTCAACGTAAGCAACGATGATCTACATCACCTTAGCTATAATTCCCTTCTTCGAAAATCACCAAGCTGTCAACGAAAGTACAAAGCGGTCATTAGCAATCTAGAAAACACTATTAGCCAACAAAATGCATGTATATCATTTCTGAGATTAGAGAATAAGGATTTAAAAATCAGTGTCAATGTTCAAAATGTTAAGTGTCTAGATTTAAATAAAACAGTTGATAAGGTTACTGAAAATCATAAGAAAACATTAGAATCGAATCAAAACAAAATAATTGGATTACAGCAAAATTTGGAAAAGAAAATTGAAAGGGCTAATGCTTTTGTTTCCAGCCAGGAAAATCTTCAGTGTGAAAATACTCGTCTTATGTTTAATAACAAGCAACTAGACATTACGGTTAACTCTATATCGGAAGAATTAAACAAATTACAGATGACAAAACGAACGAATCCTTCAAATTCGAAGATGAAACAAATGGAACCAATCATACGGGAAATGATGTCATTTTGTTCTGAAGCTGTATACATCGAATATCACGATGACAGGGATTTCTTCTGTGGGAAATGCGGCAGTGATGCATTTCATCCAAGGGGACACTGTCCCGCTAGAAACAATGACTGCAAATCGTGTAATAGAATAGGACATTTCACTTTGACGTGCAAACAGCTAGATAAATTCATACAAAGAGATGACTATGTGAACATGACTAAAATGGCAAAAAGGAGTATCAAAAAATAGGTTGACATTCAATTCACATGATTCTAAAATCCTAATATTATGTCATTGGTGTAATACTGATATGCTTTGTGCATAGTTATACTTAAATGCTTTATTTGCAATTTATATTATAACCGGTATTTTATTTCCAGGACATGATGGGGTGGTGATTTATGTATTTGAATGCGGTATTTCGACTCTTATCCCTTATCTTGCACTTTATAGGAATAAAAGTTAAAATTAAGGGAGGGGTGGTGTTATGCCGTTAAATTTGACAATTTAGTTATTGCATTTCAATATGACTATCTATTAACTATGTATAATTTGAATATTGATGATGATTTGAAATATGTACAATTTTCCATAATGCTGTCAAAACAGCGTGTCAAGAAACATCAAAAGGATATTTGATGTTTGTTAAGTTATTATATGTAATTGTTATTCAATCAACCTTACTTAATTATATCCCCTGTCTCAGACATTTCGACTTAAAAGTTAACAATGCCATATGTCGCCTTGAGCTGTTTTAGCAGTGATTAGCATGGCTTATGTTATTGTTAAATGTATAACCAATGCCTAATGTTGAGCTGATTGGTCATGCTATTTGATTGGTCAGTTAATCAAACCGAATTTGATGTTTTGAAGTAAATTTTACATAAATTGACATTCTAGTTTTGAAAACAATTAATTATTACAAGGTGTACCTTGATTTTGATTCATACATTGGGAGTTCCAGAGACATAGTTATAAACAACTTGAGTCCAAGTGACTTAGATATTTTGTGCTACATTTATCTTAAATTGTTGGAGTGCCAATATCTGTATCTATTTTGAGTGATAATTAAACTTTGTTGAACTTTTCCTGGAGTTATATAACATTCTTAAACCCAGAAAACGCAGCACAACAATAGGTTATCCATTCAATTATAGAGGTTTTGTATCAATTGACAAAATATGTTCAAAGTCGTCTGCTGCAGAATTGTCGTATGAGGGAAAGGGTTAAGACTCTGGAAGCGGCACTTTTAGCTTGAGCATGCTGAAACTTTGTCAGAATGATTGTTTTTATTATATTTATTTTGAATATGGGTAATGTTTGTTAAAAAATTAGGTCACTATGCCAAGTTGTAGGACAATCTTGATTTAACACTTAAGAGACCACACTTTTGACCCTAGCGGCTTGAAACTTTGTCAGACAGTTTTTCTTGATGATATACTGGCCAATTTAGACATTGGTCATGTTAAGTAAAAAATTAGGTCCCTTGATCAAATTTAAGAAAAATCTTGTTAATGCTCTGGAAGCCATGTTTTTAACTCTAGCATGATAAAACTTTACCAGAATGTTTATCTTGATGATATTTAGGCTAACTTCGAATATGGTCTGGCTAAAAACTAGGTCACTAGGCCAATATTGAGAAATATTTTGTAAACACTGTAGTCACCACATTTCTCTCAAATGTTCCTTGCGTGCCTCTTTACTAAGAGTGTTAAAATTAAGTTGATTCTTTAGATACTATAGATAATAAATAGCTTTGCTATAGGTACTATGTTACCCTTTCTACACTACAGACACATGTTGTCTAATCTTCAACAGATGGATGGTATGAGAAATTTCGACAGTTTTCTCAATGTTTTATTGACTTTTAGTTTCATCAATACAGATTTACCAATATCTTTAGTTAAACATTTTCAAATCATCTGCTGTAGGGTTTATCCATGTGATAAATTACCTATCACAAATGTGTTTGTTTATCTAACTGTATCTACTGTCTACAAGTCAAGAGTTTAATTATAGATCTCTGGAAATAAGGGGTTAACCCTGTCTTAAATAAATGTTTGAACTGTATGCATTTTTGCTTTTTTGTTTACATTTTTAGCTCGTCTGATTTTTTGAAAAAAAAAGACGAGCTATTGTCGTCACTTGATCGTCGTCGTCTGCGTCGGCGTTGGTTAAGTTTTGCGTTTAGCTCACTTACATGGAAACTATCAAACATAATACTTTGAAACTTGGAAAACTTGATCATCTAATACCCTTCTTCACATTGAATGCTAAAGATACTGAGTTTGACCTTATTTTTGGGGTAAAAAACATGATTTTGGTGGTTTTGGGTTGACTTTAATCAAAGCTCCCTCATTTTTTGTTAGAGATTGATTTCAAATTGTGCACACATATTTCATAAATAATATACTTCAACATGTCAAATGGGATTTTGGGTCAAACATTTTTTGCTTTTTCATTTCTTGTATTTTTAGATCACCTAGAGCCGAAGGCTCAAGGTGAGCTATTCTGATCACTTTTTGTCCGTCGTCCGTCGTCCGTCGTCTGTCGTCCGTCCGGCGTTAACTTTTAGCTTTAAACATCATCTCCTCCTGAACCGCAAGAACAATTTCCACCAAACATCACAGGAATGTTCCTTTGGTGGTCCTCTTTCAAAATTGTTCAAAGATTTAAATTCCATTGAGAACTTTGGTTGCTGCGGCATCAGAAAGGGGACAAAATGTCCAAACTTTAAAAATCTTCTCCTCCGAATCTGCCTGTCAGATTCAAATATAATTTGGTAGAAATGTTCCTTGGGTGATCCTCCATAAAAATTGTTCAAGTCATACTGATTGGTCGAAAAACATGGCAGTCAGGCGGCATCAGAAAAGGGGCAAAATGACAAAATTTGAAAATTCCATTTTTATGAAAGTGTTTGTCTGATTTTAAGAAAATATAATACGAATCTTACTTTAATGATCCTCTATTTAATTTGTTAAAGCCGTTTTGATTGGTTACACAGTCATAGCAACCAGGCGTCATCACAAAAGGGGTAAATTGAACTTTTAGCTACAAATGACAACCAACTTCTACCATTCCAATAGACCAATTTCCACAAAACATCACAGGAATGTTCCTTTGGTGGTCCTCTTTCAAATTTGTTCAAAGATTTAAATTCCATTGAGAACTTTGGTTGCTGCGGCATCAGAAAGGGGACAAAATTTCCAAACTTTAAAAATCTTCTCCTCCGAATCTGCCTGTCAGATTCAAATATAATTTGGTAGAAATGTGTCTTGGGTGACCCTCTATAAAAATTGTTCAAGCCATACTGATTGGTCAAAAAACATGGCAGTCAGGCGGCATCAGAAAAGGGGCAAAATGACAAAATTTGAAAATTACATTTTTATGAAAGTGTTTGTCTGATTTTAAGAAAATATAATACGAATCTTACTGTAATGATCCTCTATTTAATTTGTTTAAGCCGTTTTGATTGGTTACACAATCATATCAACCAGGCGTCATCACGAGAGGGGTAAATTGAACTTTTAGCTATAAAGGACAACCAACTCCTACCATTCCAATAGACCAATTTCCACAAAACATCACAGGAATGTTCCTTTGGTGGTCCTCTTTCAAAATTGTTCAAAGATTTAAATTCCATTGAGAACTTTGGTTGCTGCGGCATCAGAAAGTGAGAAAAATACCCACATTTTAAAATCATTTTCCTCCATAATCTGCTTGTGCGATTGCAAGATAATTTGGTAGAAATGTTCCTTTATATAAATGACACTCTAAATAAACTGTTGAAGCCATATTGATTTCGTTGAAAAACAGGGCAGCAAGGCGGCATCAGGAAAGGTGCAAAATGACAAAAACTTTATAATTCCATTCTTATTAAAGTTCTTGTTAGATTTCAAGATATAAATGGCCTTTACTGATAAGCTGTTTCTTGAGAAGTGTCCACTCCTTGCAGTTTCATTTGCAATCCTTGATCAAATTTTCCCAGATATTTGCAGTTAAATATTTGCTACTAATTTACTATCAATTAGGTGATCGATTTAGGGCCATCTTGGCCCTCTTGTTAGCTATTGTGATCACATTTTGTCCGGCGTACGTCCGTCGTGCGTCGTCAACATTTGAGCTTGTTAACACTCTACGGGCTACATTTTGTATCCAATCTTCATGAAAGTTTATCAGAATGTTCATCTCCATAAAATCTTGGACAAGTTCGAAACTGGGCCATATGAGGTCAACAACTAGGTCACTAGGTCGAATTGAAGGGAAATCTTGTTAACACTCTGGAGGCCACATTTTTAACTTGATCATGTTGAAACTTTATCAGAATGTTTGTCTTGATGATATGTAGGTCAAGTTTGAACATGGGTCACGTCGGGTCAAAAAGTAGGTCACTAGGTCAAATTGAGGGAAAATCTTGTTAACACTCCAGAGGTCGCAATTTTTATATAAGCAGTTTGAAATTTTGTCAGAATGTTTGTCTTAAAAATATCTAGGTCAAGTACGAATATGGGTTATGCTGGGTCAAAAACTAGGTCACTAGGTCAAATTGAAGGAAAATCTTGTTAACACTTTGAATGCCGCATTTTTTGCTTCAGCAGCTTGAAATTTGGTCAGAATGTTTGTCTTAAAGATATCTAGGTCAAGTCCAAATATGGGTCATATTGGGTCAGAAACTAGGTATCAGACGAGCGTCAGGTACCCGCGGGCGGTGCTCTTGTTTGAAATTATGTGACTTGTGTTGTAACTTTCCAAAAAATAGAACAGTTGACCATCTTTTTCCCCCTCATACAATGGGTACCGTCCCACAGCACTTTCAGTGCTTTGATTACTAACATGATAGAGGTTCGGCGATTTCCGTCATGAATCGATATAGATCGGCATTGTTCAATGATTTGTCGGTCATTTCCGTGGATGTGATCAGTAATCGCACGAATAATACCGATCTCTAGCAACTTCAAACGGAAATCGACGAGTCCTTTAGGGATGTTCTACATTAAACATAGGCGAGTCGCGTCGGGCGAAACGGTTAATACTATTTCCGACATCACTAAAACGGAAAGGGATATTGTTAACCCTTTCCCTGATACGACAATTCTGCACCAGACGAATTTGAACATGTTTTGTTAAAAAATAGAAAATCTCTATAATTGAATGGATAACCTATGACTAAAAGTAGAAAACATTGTGGCAAAAGGAGAAATTACTCGTTTTGAGCAATTTCTTCTTTTTTCACTATGATTATAAAAGGTCGCCTGCTGCAGAGGCGTCATAAAGCGTCTATATGAGGGAAAGGGATATTGTTAAAACTATTTCCATAAAAGGGGATCTTGTTAACACCATTTCCGACATCACATAAAATAAAGAGCTTCCTGTTAATACCATTTCCGATATCACATAAAATGAAAGGGGATCTTGTTAAGACCATTTCCGACATCACATAAAAATAGGGATCTTGTTAAAACCATTTCCAAAAAGGGGATCTTGATTATAATATTTCCGACATCACATGAACTAAAAGTCATCTTATTAATACCATTTCCGACATCACATACGAAAGGGCTTTTGTTAAGACCATTTCCATAAAAGGGGATTTTGATAATATTATTTCCGACATCACATAAAGAATAAGGTATCTCGTAAATAACATTTCCGACATCACACTTACGTGAACGGGCGTAAACCAACTTCTAGTTTCGTGATTATATGTCATACATAAGATGATCCTGTTTCACAAAGATGCGAACAGTGATGGTCCAGACGAGACCATGTTAGCGTCTGACCTTTACAAAATGTATATGACTATGACCATTGAGCAATCTCATTAAATCCAGACCTAAGCTACGCTGCAGTAGAAATAGCGCTTATAGAGCATATCGAGGGCTTGGCGTGAAACGGTTGTAACTCAAATCCTATTTTGAAAACCCTGGATTAGGGGCAATTTTGACCCTTTTGTAAACAATGCAAATTTAGGTGCCATTGCACACAATTGCCACAATATTTTAAAAGGTTGTCTGAGAGAGAAGGAAAGAGAGAGAGAGAGAGAGAGAGAGAGAAAGAGAGAGAGAGAGAGAAAGAGTGAGAAGAAGCATGAGAGTGTCAAAGAACATGTTAGTAAGGGAAGATGTGTCACGCTCTATAACATACTATAACATATTGAACGTGGGGGTTGTATGATTAATGACATTTCATTTTTGGCGCCATTACGCATAGATGATGTAGTAAGTGATGAATGTGAGAATAGAGAGTTGCGAAGAGAGATATGTATAACGGACATAGACTTTGGAGAAAGTTAACGGTGATTTCGACTTGACAGTATATACAAAATGGATCAGTTACCCTTTAACCACAATCTCCTCAGCAGCAAAAGAGTTTTGATATCAGCATGACAACAATATGACAAAACAGTAATTGTACTCATAGATAGCAAATTGTCTCCATTTGCCATAATTGTTTAACCCGATCCATTAATCAAAGTTTAGTTTATTCAGATATGTTCTATATATTGCCTTGATGTTTCAAAATCGTCTGCTGCAGATATGTTGTGTGTGGAAAAGGCGCACATCCTACCTCGTGAAGTATATATCGAGGGTTGGCGTGAAACGGTTGTAACTAAAATTGGTATTTTTTTACCAAGGTTAATCACCTCGCCATAAAGTCTTTATAAGCGTTAAATGATATTTCTTGGTAAACAATGGAAATTTAGGTGCCATTGCTCGTTCTGAGCAATGGCACCTACATTTGCATTGTTTACAAAAAGCTCAAAATTGCCCCTAATCCAGGGTTTTCAAAATAGGTTTTGAGTTACAACCGTTACACGCCAAGCCCTCGATATACAACCTCAAGAAAACGACTTCGGACAGGATCCTTAGCAAAAGAATGTGTAACCTACAAATGGATAATGAGATGCCTGGTTAATGCATCTAAATATAGACAATTACAAATATAACACATGAAGAATTTTGATGCAAAGCATAAAAGACGCCGTGCATGCTTTTGAAGCATGACTTAAAGGAAGCAGATGCAGTTAAGTACATTTAAATTTAATAAAATTTAATAAAATTGGTATTTTTTTTACCAAGGTTAATCACCTCGCCATAAAGAATGTATAATCGTTAAATCAATTTTCTTGGTAAACAATGGAAATTTAGGTGTTATTGCTCGTTATGAGCAATGGCACATACATTTGCATTGTTGCCAAAAGGGTCAAAATTGCCAAAATTGTCAAAATAGGGTTTTAGTTACAACCGTTTTACACCAAGCCCTCGATATCAGCTTATTGGTCTATATAATACTTGCACTTATAGTTGTTTACTGATATTTTATTTGATCTTTCTCTTTTTAACATAAATACAATATCACGTCAAGGGAGATACATGTTGTAGTTCAGGGAACCACGTATTAGGTCTACGTCTATAGCCATTGTCACTCGGTGACGTAATCTGGTACCCGGTGTACTATAGTAATTTAGTATGTCTGGCTTGAGCCATCAATTGCGTCTACATTGGTCCCCTTATATATCGCTATCATACATATAGTGAATAACTTATTAAACAATTGATTTTCGGAAACCCTACAGCAGCCCTATACACCTTGATGTTTGTAATAATGCATAGATAATGAATTAAACTACTTTTTGAGTTTGAAAAGTTCAACCGGTTTGGCCCCAAAAATGTTTGCTTACTACAAAGGTCGCCGCCAATATTGGTGTTTGCCCGACCCTATAGAGTAATGGTAGGTGGAAGTAACTCCAGACCATTGGTCACTGGTTTTGACATTTACAAGATTGACAACAGTTAATTCTCGCCCAGAGTAGCTATGATAAGGATTTTCACCAAGAAGAGAGATGAAAAACGAAAATATTTGTGTTTTTTTATATGGTGTTCAAAAATATATTAATAATTTGTTTGAATGGAGTTTTACTCCACTTTCAACATAGTTACAGTCATGTCACGGCGTTTCTTGGGTAACCTTCTGGTTCATCTTGCATTCTTATCCTTTCACAAATGCACCAGTCGTAATGCTATCCCCGAAATACTAAGCATATGGGAGAGAAGTGTCACTACTTCAATTTTGAAAGTCATTGGTATAATCCGATTGGGGATTGAACCCTGATCTCCCGCCCACGATGCAGGTATGAATAAAGATACAGGCTTATTTGTTTTAAACTTTATTATGCGTACTCAAGAAGTGATTCCAAAATAAGAAGATACACACCGACAACTCCTGTCTAGATGTCCATTTCTTTCAATGGATGAATACAGGATTAAAATATTGTGTTTTTCCAACGACAGGAAGCATTCGTTATTTAGCCATATGAGTCATCCTCAGTGACAAAACCAAACACTACGGTCAGACAAAACTGCTAATATTCTCTCGTCAGCACTTTAATTTATTACTGTACAAGCCACGTAATAGGTAGGTGGAGGTCGTGGCCAATGTATTACTGTACAAGCCACGTAATAGGTATGTGGAGGTCATGGCCAATGTATTAAAGTACAAGCCACGTAATAGGTAGGTGGAGGTCGTGGCCAATGTATTACTGTACAAGCCACGTAATAGGTATGTGGAGGTCATGGCCAATGTATTAAAGTACAAGCCACGTAATAGGTAGGTGGAGGTCGTGGCCAATGTATTACTGTACAAGCCACGTAATAGGTAGGTGGAGGTCGTGGCCAATGTATTACTGTACAAGCCACGTAATAGGTAGGTGGAGGTCGTGGCCAATGTATTACTGTACAAGCCACGTAATAGGTAGGTGGAGGTCGTGGCCAATGTATTACTGTACAAGCCAGGTAATAGGTAGGTGGAGGTCGTGGCCAATGTATTACTGTACAAGCCACGTAATAGGTAGGTGGAGGTCGTGGCCAATGTATTACTGTACAAGCCACGTAATAGGTAGGTGGAGGTCGTGGCCAATGTATTACTGTACAAGCCACGTAATAGGTAGGTGGAGGTCGTGGCCAATGTATTACTGTACAAGCCAGGTAATAGGTATGTGGAGGTCATGGCCAATGTATTACTGTACAAGCCACGTAATAGGTATGTGGAGGTCATGGCCAATGTATTACTGTACAAGCCACGTAATAGGTAGGTGGAGGTCGTGGCCAATGTATTACTGTACAAGCCACGTAATAGGTAGGTGGAGGTCGTGGCCAATGTATTACTGTACAAGCCAGGTAATAGGTAGGTGGAGGTCGTGGCCAATGTATTACTGTACAAGCCACGTAATAGGTAGGTGGAGGTCGTGGCCAATGTATTACTGTACAAGCCACGTAATAGGTAGGTGGAGGTCGTGGTCAATGTATTACTGTACAAGCCAGGTAATAGGTAGGTGGAGGTCGTGGCCAATGTATTACTGTACAAGCCAGGTAATAGGTAGGTGGAGGTCGTGGCCAATGTATTACTGTACAAGCCAGGTAATAGGTAGGTGGAGGTCGTGGCGAATGTATTACTGTACAAGCCACGTAATAGGTAGGTGGAGGTCGTGGCCAATGTATTACTGTACAAGCCAGGTAATAGGTAGGTGGAGGTCGTGGCCAATGTATTACTGTACAAGCCACGTAATAGGTAGGTGGAGGTCGTGGCCAATGTATTACTGTACAAGCCAGGTAATAGGTAGGTGGAGGTCGTGGCCAATGTATTACTGTACAAGCCACGTAATAGGTAGGTGGAGGTCGTGGCCAATGTATTACTGTACAAGCCACGTAATAGGTAGGTGGAGGTCGTGGCCAATGTATTACTGTACAAGCCACGTAATAGGTAGGTGGAGGTCGTGGCCAATGTATTACTGTACAAGCCACGTAATAGGTAGGTGGAGGTCGTGGCCAATGTATTACTGTACAAGCCACGTACTAGGTAGGTGGAGGTCGTGGCGAATGTATTACTGTACAAGCCACGTAATAGGTAGGTGGAGGTCGTGGCCAATGTATTACTGTACAAGCCACGTAATAGGTAGGTGGAGGTCGTGGCCAATGTATTACTGTACAAGCCACGTAATAGGTAGGTGGAGGTCGTGGCCAATGTATTACTGTACAAGCCACGTAATAGGTAGGTGGAGGTCGTGGCGAATGTATTACTGTACAAGCCACGTAATAGGTAGGTGGAGGTCGTGGCCAATGTATTACTGTACAAGCCACGTAATAGGTAGGTGGAGGTCGTGGCCATCCTCCCGCATGTCTTTCATAACAAAATGATTTTAATAAATCTGTGTTAGAAGATAAAAATTTAAATACGTTTTAGTTTTCAATTGATGTAATAGTATACAATTTCCTTTTACATTTTCATCACAACTTTCGGCCATTTTACCTTAATATATTATTAAAACATTGTGAAAAGGTAGAAAATATTATGAGAAATTTATACAAAAGTTTTCTGTTTCATGTTTTGATCGGTTTTATTTATCTTAACTTCAAGTCCTGCTTTGCTTGTTTGTAATCTTTAGTTCCAAACAAGTCAGACATGAACATTTTTGTGAGGCAAACAAACTCACGAAATAACAAGGAAAAATCAAACAAAATAAAACATGTATTTTTTGTACTGTATAAATATTTCATAATTTAATAAATACATCGGCAACGTACATTGCCATTATCAATTTACAAGTGCAATGTGGCAAAGGCAGAAAAGTGAATACAAAGAAAATACAAATTATTAACTAATAAACATAAGAGAACAAAATATACAAAAGCATATGGCAGAAACGAAACAATCATTTTAAGGGGGATACTTTGTGAGAGGTGTAGACATTTGCATCGGATATACACATTTCGAGAAATAAAAAAGGTAACATTAAGATAAGTTGGGTAACATTGATAAGGATAAGCAGCATCATTGTAAAAATCATTCATATGATGCATACTTTTGTTTCCAATGTCCCATTCTAAGGAATATTTGAAAACGCTATCTTAATGTAGTTTTTTTTTGTTTGAGTTGTTGTAAATAACACAATATCATCTGCGAACAGAATCAGATATATAGAAAGAATATTTAAGTCATTTCCCAGCAAATGGTTCAAGTCGAGCAGGTCACCAGTATCATCAATAAAGAGATTGAATAACAAACAAAGATGACAATGACACACCCTGCCTGAGACCCATTGACAAATCAAAATAATTTATAGTGGTTTATATAGTTCTTTTAACTGTCCAATTTGCTTTGTCTGATTGCTTTTGTGACTTTTAAATACTCCAAATACCTCCGCCAGATTCACCCTAGTTTATTCCAAGGCATATCTACATTAACCCCTATGACACAGGGGTTACGCTGCTATAACTGCATCATGGAACTATTAATTCTTTTCCACAAACACCAAATCTGCAGCATGCGATTTTGAAAACAATGTCAACACTCTCTATAACTGAAAGTATGCTTATTGAATAGAGAAGAAAACATTGTGAGCTAAAGGAGAAATTGCTCATTGTGAACAGTTCATCCGTTTGCCTAAATGTTTTCCAAAGTTGTCTTAAAGCGTATGTAGTTTGGAAACGGTTTCAACATATACATAATCATGTACACGCATATCTAAACAAATGCGCATTTAATACGTTGGCATCAATTGGTACATACATCCGATAGAATAACCATTAATTTAAGGTAAAACATTCATAATGGGATCGGCAAATCCGTACGAGATCGGTATTTATTAATAGTATATAGGTTCGGCGATTTCGGTCCGAAGTCGTAAGAGATCGGTTTTGTTCGTAAACGTTCCGAGGTGAAATGACCGAAGGACGCTACCAATTGCTAACGACTTCATACGGAAACGACCGAGCTCTTTATGTAATGTTCCAGGCCTCACCGCCAAGTTAATCTGTTTGGAATTCTACGTCTTTTATGCCATGCGTTCTATGATATTGTTACAGGAAGCACCACCCTGTTTGTCTTTCAAATATCGATAATTTTCAATATATAAACACGTAAAAGAAATATTTACGGAACCCTTCAAGGGTAGTTCAGTCGGTAGCGACCCAGACTGTCAATCGAGGGGTTATGAGTTTGAATCCCAGCTCTGCCAACATTCTTTCCGGCGTTTTTCAAGACAAAACCCAACGCGACAAGCGTCATTCGTCGTCCAGTCTATGTTGTAAAGCAGGCAGTTGCTTGCATAAACTGGTATTTGGAGTACCTGTATAGGAAAGCCAGGAAATAGATCTGGATGTGAACTGGCCGTCGTGATATGCCCTAAATATTGTTTAAAACGG
>JASEVX010000004.1:134604441-134731756 GCA_031761405.1 Serripes groenlandicus
GCGAGAAAACCAACATTGTGGACTCTGCGTAAAGTATCGACCCGGATCAGTCTAAGAAGCATGCCGCGCAGGCTTTACCCGGACAGACACTTTTCGACTCCTGTGGATTGTCTGTTTCGGGAATCATTACTCTATACCTCTATCCTCCTAAAACGGAATGTGTCGCCCAGATCAGTCTGCGCGCACCTGCGCAGGCTGATCTGGTCGATACATTACGCAGATGCCATAATGTTGGTTTTCTCGCGGGACGGGCTCATATATATATATTAATGTACTTATTGTATTTTTAATGACTCTATTAAACCTGTACACGCACATACAAATACATTTTAACAACTTTTAAAGCATGTAGTCAAAAATATTTAGCCTTTTCACACGAGATTTTCAAAAATCCTCTGTTGCAAAAATTATTAATTCCAAATATCTTAAAAAAAATATAAACGGCTATTAATATGAGATAACACTAAGAAATGGAACATGCGCATATTATTTGACTTGAATATTTATTGTCAATATCTAAATAAGTGTTAATAATCAAAACAATCAGTAATTGACCATGAATTATAAAATTCCGCAAAAATGTATGTGTTGACCAAAGGCTAATCGGCCATCTCCATTCAGCTTCAGTTTCAAAAAATAAATAATCAAGGCCGAGAATACGCCACATGACTGGAGATTACGCGAGGCTCCAAAGAGGTGTACAAGAGAAAGTTGATGCAAGGCATCAATGTCGCCGGAAAAGACTGCATTGATTTATTTTTTAACACACATGTAGTCTTGACTTTCATTAGTCTAAACATACACATAATGTTTTCATAAGGATTAATTCCAGGATTTTTGAAATTCCACATAGATCTACAAATTTCAGGATTTCTTTTGGTCAGGATTTTGGATGTTTTGTATTTGTCAAAAAAAACAAACAAATTAATACATTTTGGGTTTTAAATCTACATGCAATAAAAAGCTATTAAACCCTTTCCATGTCTGAAGCAACAATGAAAACCTTTAATCGCTTAAAACATTGAGAAAACGGTTAAATTGCTGAAGACATGAACTTCCTCCTTTTTAATACTAATTATTTCACAAGTAGACCACACTTGTAACAATATAACAGCTAAATTGTTTATCTAAATCGTTGATGCATACAATATATGTGGCAAGTATGAAATTAATTGGGTGCGAAAGAGCAGATTTTCTTTATTTCTAAATCTATTGTTTATCAGAGTTTGTTCTTCTCTTAATTTTTTTCAACATTTAATATAACATATATTTAATCATTTAAGTGTGTAATATTTTTAAGTGTGTAATATTAGCTATCTATCTGTAATAAGGTGTTTGAGCATTCTTTCGAAATGTTTACCCTCGTGTCAGGTTTTCATCGAGTCGTAGTGTCAGACATCGAAGAAAGTGAATAAAAAATCAGGCAAAGCTTTAGTGCATGTTTTATTCCACTGCATTCGAGAGAGAAAAGCATTTCTATATTATCTTTCTTTCTCCTACATTCGACCCATGCATTCGTTTCGTGACGTTTAAGAAAAATCAATTTGTCGTGCGACATTTTTTGTCTGCATAACCTAGTCACTTTTCTAAGTTTACATTTTACTTCCGGTCACTTCGCTTTGTTTACATTTTGGCAATATGAAACTAGGTCACAAACTGAGAAAAAGGCGTTTCGACGTTCACGACCGATAAACAGGCTTATATTTGAGACATATTTTCACAAATTATTTCTTATTTTTGTTTCTGTTACCAGTTTATGTTCATGGGAAACTATACAAGTGTGTGTGTGTCATTGTGCATATTCAGCCCATCGTATGAGTGTAAGCGACGCACGTTTTTGTTGTAAAATGTATCGCGTGCAAATCCAGCTTTTCATTGGTTATCGCACACACAGTAAGTACAGTAGTATATAGTAGCGTGTGCAAAATTTACAAATCTATGCGGGCGGTACTCGGTAGTGACGTAATCAACAGTTCTAGGTTAGAAACAGTTCATATTTTAGATATACACGAGTTAACATTATCAAATGAATTCTTCACAAATCAAGACATATTTTTGAACATGAAAATAACATTCAGTAAGTTAACATTACTATTGAAAGTAGAATTTGACGTGATTTTTATTTCAATATATCTCAATATTGACATATAGCAGTTGGTTGCAAGTCTAGCAGGGACCACATTTGTCTTCGTAAATAAGACAAAAACACTTAAATGCAAGTCAACAAAATGAAACTAAAAATACCTAAAACATCGAAATGTTTATTCCATTTTAGATGTGTCATTACTTAGTGTTTTTAAACAAACACAATTGTAATATGTTCAAAACATCTTAATGTGTTTCTTTCCAATAATTATCCCTCCTCCCATGTGATTTCCGAAAAGCTATTAAAAATAGAAGTCGCGGGCTTCTGCCCGGCGACTAATAAGTTTCAATTGACGATAATTAACTGAAATTTCAAAAATAATTAATATTTTACTCTTAAATATTATATTACATACGTGTTCACTGACTTGTTTTCACTGAAATATGTTTCTTACTTATTAGTGCCTCTCGTAGGATCGCCAACTTAACTATAAACCAATCAAAACGTTTCGTTTCCTTTATTTCTTCGACATTATTCATTAAATACAAGATTTGATTGGTCTACAATCTAAATCATTTGTTTAATATCAAAACTGAGGTTAAACAGCTATGGCCGAAAAATCAATTCAATGATAAGTATATCAGGCGAATCATGCATCCTCAGCACAGAACTTTTAAAAACCTTTTCGGTAAAAAGAGAAAATACTTATAATGAACTATTTCTTCTTTTGCAACAATGTTTTCAATTCAATAATCATACTTTCATGTATAGTTGTTTTCTTTATTTCAGCCGTCCCGCGAGAAAACCAACATTACAGTCTCTGCGTAATATATCGGCTCAGATCAGCCTGCGCAGTCCGCGCAGACTGATCCGGGCCGACACATTCAGTCTCAGAGAGATAGAGGTATAGAGTAATGATTCCTAAAATAGAAAATCCACAGGAGGTGAAAAGTGTATATCGGGGCAAGCCTACGCGGCATGCTTAGGCGGCTCCGGTTTGATTCATTACGCAGAGTTCACAATGTTGGTTTTCTCGCGGGACGGCTCATGTTTGCTTAGATGTTCAAAGCAGTCTATTGCAGGTTTTTTGTATATGGGTTAACTAAATTGTGATTTTAGTCGACATTTGGTTCTTCATTATTATATTTAAAGATATTTGCATATTCACGTAATCATAAACATGCACCAAAATGTTCAGCATGCACACTGACGGACACGTATGTATTGTTAGTAATGATTGCAAGTGTAGAAACCCGTATCAATCGTGGGAAGCAGGTTATTATATATGCACCTTTTGATATCGTTTCATATTCAGCCATGTAAATTTTAAGAAATTAGTTCTCTAATCATATTGTCGTTTATGTTTAATATTTGCTAGTATTTGTCGTGATTTTGATTTCGTTTTACGCTCGTGTTTTGCTTTCATTAATAGTTAAATGTCAAATAAAATTGCTTTTCTTTTAGTTTATGCCTATCGTGGACTATAGAGATATCTCAGTGAAATAGAAACTGGTAATCCACTTTTTCAAACAGTGAAATTACCATTTTCAAACAGTGAAATTACCACTTTTCAAACAGTGAAATTACCATTTTTTGCCGGAACTACTTTTTTTCATTATTTTCTGTGGATTTTCTGTTACTATACCTCTATCACCCTGATATGATGGACTATAGAGATATCTTAGTGAAATAGAAACTGGTAATCCACTTTTTCAAACAGTGAAATTACCATTTTCAAACAGTGAAATTACCACTTTTCAAACAGTGAAACTACCATTTTTTGCCGGAACTACATTTTTTCATTATTTTCTGTGGATTTTCTGTTACTATACCTCTATCACCCTGATACGGAATGTGTCGTCCCGAATCAGTCTGCGCAGACTGCGCAGGCTGATCTGGGTCGATACATTACGCAGAGGCCATAATGTTGGTTTTCTCGCGGGACGGCTAAAATAAACCAGAATCATGTTGTCTGGAACATGTTGATATCGTTAGAGATAGCTGATGCATAAACATACTAACGGATACGTAGCCATCGGTCAACGTCTGGTTCCAATTGTCCAGGTAAATATCTCCACCATCATAATGCCATTGCGAACTATTGTACACCGCTGTATAATCCTCAAAGGTATGTCTGTTTTTTATAAAAACTCCAAGAGCCTTGTAGCCAAGGATAGGGTTCGCTATTATTTTAATCCCAAGCAATCGCCCGCCTATTTCACAGTCGTCAACGTCAACACCCATGAGGTAGGCAACAGGATAAAACACATAGCCAAGTAACATCTGTTTCAAATAGATAACAATGGGATAAATCACGTAGCCAAGTAACATCTGTTTCAAAAGAATGAAAATGGGATAAAACACATAGCCAAGTTATTTCTGTTTTAAAGAGACAACAATGGGATAAAACATGTAGCCAAGTAACATATGTCGCAAATAAATGACAATGTCTTAATACACATAGCCAAGTAACATCTGTTTTAAATAGATAACACTGGGATAAAACATGTAGCCAAATAACATATGTTTCAAATAAATGACAATGGCTTAAAACACATAGCCAAGTAACATCTGTTTTAAATAGATAACACTGGGATCAAATATGTATCCAAATTACAAATGTTTCAAATAGATAACACTGGGATAAAACATGTATCCAAATAACATATGTTTCAAATAGATAACACTGCGATATAGCACGTATCTAAGTACATTCTGTTTCAAATAGATGACACTGGAATTTATCTCGTAGTCAAGTAACATATGTTTTAAAAAGACGACAATGTGATAAGCACGTAGCTAAGTGGATCTATTTCAAAAAGATGACAATTGAATAAAACACGTAGGTAAGTTATATCTGCTTCAAATATAAGACAATGACATAAAACACGTAGCTTCATATAGCACGTATCCAAGCACAGTCTGTTTCAAATAGATGACACTGGGATTTATCTCGTAGTCAAGTAACATCTGTTTCAAATAGATGGCAATTGGATAAAACACGTAGCTAAGTAGTATATCTTTCAAATAGATGACAATGGGACTTATCGCGTATCCAAGTAACATCTGTTTTAAAAGACGACAATGGGATAAAACACTTAGTGATATCTGTTTCAAATAGATGACAATTGAATAAAACACGTAGGTAAGTTACATCTGTTTCAAATAGAAGACAATAACATAACACTCGTAGCTACATGTAAATAGCATCTGTTTCAAATAGAAGACAATTGAATAAAACACATAGCCAAGTAACATATGATTCTAACATCCTTGAAGCCTTAAGAGAAACGGCACTACAATAATATGTCGTTGCAATTATACAACTTGAAAATAATTGCCATATTCTGTTAACCACGACAACCCTGGGATGGCAGAAATTGTCGCACCGACTTCGCTGTGTCGCATCGGCTTCGAATCGGTTGAGGGAGTTCGCGGGTTCGACCCTAATCAGGTCATATACTTAAAAATGGTAGTAATTGTTTTCTCTCCTTGGTGCTCAGGAATGTGGGGTGTTAGAATTTCGACTGAAAGGCTGGTGTGAAGATAGATGAACACGTGGTACTGGCAATTCACCCAGGAAACGCAATCATATAACAGTAAAACACAATTTAAACTAAAACGAAATGTCTTTATTAAAAATAAACAAACCGTCATGGTTATATGTATGTTAACACGATCTCCAAACCAGGCAGCAGTGGCGTCTAGAAATTCCACCATCGCATTAAACACGGTCAATACGCCAATTAGATTCGCTGACAATGATAATCCCGTCTTGGAGCCGATTACAAGAGCTTCTATCATCCCTCTCGGTTGTTGCGGGTCGCTAAAATGAAAAAAAAGTCAAAACGTCAACTCGTATTATTCAAGCCAAAACTTTCGAAAATGGCGGTAAAGACTGTGCTCCTTTGCATCCAGGAGTTCGGAATAAGCATTTCGGCTGACTCGCTGGTGTCAGGATAAGATGAACCAGTAGTACCGAAGACTTTTGCAGGAAACGCCGTGATGTAACTAAAACGTGTTGGAAGCGACGTTGTAATGAAATATACACACCAAGAAGAGACGCGATAGCTTATTCTGTAACAACGAAGGATATAGATTCAGGGATTCGCGGGTTCGAATCCAGATGAATGACACTAGTTATTGTGGGAAGCATCATCCAAAACCAAGATGGCACTGGATATTTTATGTGTTAACCCTTTACCACATCCAGACGCCTTCTGGTGCCAAAGCATTGTGACAAATTATGAAATTGCTCATAATGATCAATTTCTCTCTTTGAGAGAGATTTTCCTAATTAGTTTCTAGATATGTTTAAAGGTTACAATACACCAAAACAATTCCTTCTTTGTTTCCATATAAATCGACCAGTTTCAGTCCTCGATTTGTCACACTTTCTAAGCGGCATTTGAAAGGTTGGCAAATCCTCATCTTTAAAATTCATCTTCTCTAAATCCGATAGTCGATTTCAAATATAATTTGATGTGAATATTGGATGAGCCTCTTCAAAAATTGTTAAAGCCATATTAATTGGTTAACATACATGGCAAACAGGCTGATTCAGAAAAGGGACAGAATGACACAATTTTAAGATTCCATTCTTATGTTTATCTGATTTCCTTCAGTGACTTCATTTTTGTTTCCATGTCATATGGATTGGTTGTAAATCTTAGCCATTAGGCTGTTCCCGAAAACGGGTTAAATTAGCTTTTAGCTCAAAATGACATCTCCTCCTAATTCACTGACCAAATTTAAACCATTTTCAGAGAAATGTTCCTTTGGTGGTCTTTCACAACTTTTCAAATATATAATTTATGTATAGAACCTTTGTTACTGAGGCAAAATTAAGGAAGAACATTGCAAAATATTCTACTATGAATCAATCAGTCCGATTCCATGATACTGTGTGATAGTACTGTTCTTTGAATGAACCTCTACTAAAACTGCTCAAGCCCTATTGATTGGTTAAATAACAAGCGGTCGTGTGAAATCAGAAAAAGGGACAAAATGACAAAACTTTGTCATTCCATTCTGACGCTATTCTTGTCTGATTTTAAGCTTATTTAGCAGTTATGTTCCTTAAGTGACCCTCTACATAATTATTATCAAGTCACTAATGGATTGGTTGAAAGGGAATAAGAAAAGGGGTAAAATCAAATCTTAGCTACAAACAACATTTCGGGTTTAAACACTGAGCCGGAAAACTTCAAACTTGGCAGGAATGTTCCTTTGGTGGTCCTTTGGTGGTCCTTTTTAAATTTGTACAGAGATGTTATGCCTTTTTACAAAATTACCTTTACTGTTCAGCTGCTTCGTGTACAGTACCCATTTCTTGCAGTTTTGTTCCTACTCAATTTTACCCGATATACGCAGTTACGCATTTGCTACTAGACTATCACTCTGGTGATCGCTCGTGGTTATCTTGCCCCTCTTGTTACATTTTTAACTATGCGTTTTATATCCAATTATTACATTATGAAAAATACCATCAATTCAGAAAAAAGATGTACACGAACGAATACAATGAACGGAAATAACCAGATACATCGATCTCTATTATGGTTGTATTGAAGAATCTACGAAGGATAAATAACAATGGCTTCGGCCGGTTGTTATACATATCCCTTAACACAGATTGATGAAAACAACGAATAGTTTATTGATTGTGTACCCTTATTGTTATTTAATAATATATTTTTTAACCCTTTCCCACATACAATAAATCTGCAGCTAACGAATTTGAAAGCATATTGGCAAAAAATAAGAAACCTCTTTAAATGAAAGTTTAATTGTTGCATAGAAGAGAACAAATTGTGTCGAATGAGGTAATTGCTAATAAGGAATAAATTCTCCTTTCGCCACTCAGTTTAACTTGGAAAAGTTTAAGAAGGTTACTGTTGTGCCATT
Organism: Serripes groenlandicus; assembly: GCA_031761405.1. Taxonomy (NCBI): domain Eukaryota; kingdom Metazoa; phylum Mollusca; class Bivalvia; order Cardiida; family Cardiidae; genus Serripes; species Serripes groenlandicus. Next base: position 134,612,435 of record JASEVX010000004.1, read on the forward strand.
GATCCTTGTCCGCCAGTGCTTTTACCGTCAGCATGTGTTGGTATTTTTTCATTGGCGTCTTGCTTTTCACTGACGCCATGGTCGTCGATATCTTCGTCATCAGGAAACATAATCTTGGCACATGCCAAAGCGGCTGGTACCGACATTATTGACGCCGATAAAAGGTAATCTGGTGACGCCTGAAACACAAGAGACTTTTTTTGACAATTGAGACATATAATACAAAAACTGTCCTAAAGAACCTTTGTTAACTCTACTGTGTGTTATATCAGAATACAAAACGAAACTTGTTACCGCCTTTGTGGTGTAGTTACACATCCGCATCGGGTGGGGAATGTCGCGGGTTCGATCCCCGGCCGGGTTATACCAAAGACTTTAATATTAGTGGCAATTTATTTCCCTCTTTGGTGTTCTGGAATGTGTTGTTAGTATTACGACCTTCTCACATGTGTTTTACCCAGGAAACGCCTTTATTTGACATGAAAATTGTTGAAAACGGCGTTAAACACCACAGAAACAAAATATATAAACATAAACACTTCTACTCCTGAATACCATGGTCACAGAGCTGGTACAAAGCTTGAAAGGCAAAGAGTACAGAGGAACCAGGATCAATATTTGACCTGACACGGTGATGTCGTGGTCTGGATGTCTGTCTTGAAAGCGTGAATCTTCATTAGATATTTTATTCTCTTCTAAAATATGCGTTTACCTCCAAAAGAAAATCATCTCGGTTCAAGGATTCTTTTGAGAACCAGTTGCAATGGATTTATTTGAGGTATTAATAACAGAGACAATGGGGATCAAATACCTATTTACTCATTATCGCAATCTCATTAAAATCAGACCAACATGCTTCGATGTGCGTATATTTGATCAGACTACTCCTTATAAAAGGGTTGCTTGGAAAGATTGTTGTGTGGAGTACTGGTGTGAGAAAACCAGGAAATGCATGAGTGGGTGAACTGGCCGCCGTGATATAACTGAGAAATTGTTAAAAACGGCGTTAAACCCCAATCAATCAACCTTATAAAAGGTCGTCTCATTAACTCTTTCAGCGCCAAAGGCAATATTGAGCTTTTTGCAAACAATACAGATTCAGGTGAGACAGCTCGTAACGAGCTGTCTCACCTGAAATCAGCATTGTTTGGCTTTTAGTTATAAAAAATATTCCAAAACTCCTGTAACATATAAATGGAGTCGCTCGATTTTGAACATGGAAGAATCTTCTTTAAGCAATTCGGCGCTGAAAGAGTTAAACACTTAAATACTCATTAACACGTGCTCGGTTTTTATGTCCAATGCAATCGCACACGCTACAACCAACGTCCGTGCTACACAATTGGGCTAATCGACAGTTACCGTTTCTCTATCATCGTGTATTCATATGAGTTATCTTTCCTGTTTTATACCGAGCGATTTAGTTTAAGCGAAATTTGATTGTTTGAATAAAAGGTCAATTTGAACCGACCTGTATGAGGCAGTCATTAGGTCTGCGTTCAATGGTATTTATTCTTATCTATACCTCCGTATATAGGAAATGTTATGTTGAAGTAGCGATATCGGCTTTGATATTGTACTACGAGTGGCGTGGAAAATTGATATCTCGCGAGACCGAAGATCGAGAGTGATGTTAAATTTGCCACGCCCCGAGGAGACACTACAAAGCCATATTTCGTTACTGCAACATAGCTGTCTTTTTTGTTGTATGCCTTGTTTAACATTTAGGACAGAATAAAGAAAACATTTACAAACTTCTGCATTTTAAATAATTATTTACAATTTAAATGCAAATTGATGATTGGCGCGGAAGCACGCCCAACTAACGCATTTTTAATGACGTGAATGCTTATTTCAAGAACGTCATTTCATATTTCACTGACGTACCATTACCATGAAAATGTGCAGGTATATAACCCTCATACGACAATTCTGCAGCAGACGACTTTGAACGTATTTTGTCAAAACATAGAAAATCTCCATAATTGAATGGATAACCTATGACAAAAAGTGGAAAACATTGTGGCAGAGGGAGAAATTGCACGTTTTGTGCAATTTCTTCTTTTGTCACTATGTTTTCAAAAAGCCGTCTGCTGCAGAGGCGTCAGAAAGAGCGTCTATATGAGGGAAAAGGGTTAATAAAAGACTACAGTAAATACATACACCAAAAAGCATAAACTGGATGAGTGCGGATCCACCACACGACGCAGCATTGTTTGTAAGGACTGCGAACAGATGTGGCACCGGCATGTTGTCCAGGTAGCTTCGAACAACCATAGTCGATTCAGGCTAGAAATAAAAAAAAATCACTTAAGGTATCACTTTACAATACTGACCTGACGTGTGTGCAAAACGATATATGAGCCGTCCTGCGAGAAAACCAACATTGTGCGTAAAGTATCGACCCGGATCTGCCTAAGCATACCGCGCAGGCTTACCAAAACATACACATTTCGCCTCCTGTGGATAATCTGTTTCAAGAATCATTACTCTATACCTCTATCCCTCTGGGACGGAATGAGTCGGCCCGGATTAGTCTGCGCGGACTGCGCAGGCTGATCTGGATCGATACATTACGCAGGGGCCATACTCTTGGTGTTCTCGCAGGACGGCTTATATTACAATGACATACAGTTGACGACGCTTAACCCGATGCATAGCTTAACTCAAAGTGGAAAAAAACTGTCCCGTTGCATTAAAGAAATAGTATCGTTGCTATAAGAAAAAGAAACAATTGTTGAAATTGAAGAAATTGCTCAGTATGAAGCAATTTATTCTTTCCAAACAAAGTTTTCGAAGTAGTTCGCAATAGAGACACCAATCGGATGTTGGTTTATCATTGTCAACATTTGGGTGACTCGGAATACGAATAACACCTTTGAACTTTGCGTTAACGAGAGTGAAATATACATGAACGTCTATTAAAATGTATGGACCTTACCATGTTTCTTTACATCTAACAACTCTCGAATTGGATGAGAAAACACGAACCGAAATAATAGAATAGTGCACTCGCCAGTACTCGAACATGTGCTAATTCGATTTATCGTTTAACTCGAACCAACACCTGGAACGCATCTGCCTTTTGAAAACAGAGTAGCAGAAGTTCTGATCGAGCCGAACGTGAAATTTGATTTACTGGTTAATGCCGAATATGGTCATAGTGTCAGGCATACGCGAATAATGGCGGAGGCTATAGAAACAACATGTTCTTGAGCCAGTCGATTAAACTTTCAATTTCCGAAATAAGTTTGCTTTATTTTTAATGTAATGATTCCAAACGCCATGTTGTATTGGTCCACTGTAGAAGTTTAAGAACACCAAGTTTATATTGACTAATGTATGATATATGCGATATCGATATCTAAGGGGAGTTGATTAATCTAGTCGCCATTGCTGGTTTATGCATGACGTACACATTAACTATAGTACCCCAGGTATCAGACTAGATTATCACTCATATTAGGTGTTCTTGGTTGGTGTCCCGAATCAGGCCTAGGGTGTACTGCGGTACACCGATTTACACTCGTTTGAGTCGGGTTACTTGTATGTATTCCGAACATACCGCATGACCTGGTCAATACATATTGGCGCAGTTGGAGCAAATCGGTGTACCTAGCAGATGGTCGGGAAACTCGGCAGATACCTATTGGACCATTGCGGTATATACAAACGATGGAAAATAATAATAAAAAAAAATACAGGCGTTAAATTGATATTCATTTAACTACTTCCCACATGTAACAAATCTGTAGCAGGCGAACTTGAAAACGTCTAGATATATGAAACTTTTATTATTGAATAATGTTGAAAACATTGTGACAAAATGTGAAATTGCTTAATATGAGCAATTTCTTTTTGTCAAAATGTTCTCAAAAGCCGTTTGCTGCAAATGCGTCTACATGTGGGAAAGGGTAACATTAACGCACCCCTCCAAGTAATATATTAGCACATGCGTTCATTGCTTCGGGAGCCGAAACGTCGAGCACGAAAGCCACAAGTCCACCAAGCGTTTTCACAATGAACTATATGGTGCCGAGGTATATCAGTAGTTGAACAGCAGCACAGAATGTTATTATTTGCAGAAGAACCTGTCGGAAATAGAAAAGTTTAGGTTGAGCATATTATTAAACTTTAACCTAGTTGTATTACATTCGTTTAATAATAAATTTGATTGAGACGGCAGTGTTAAAGGTAACCATTTAGCTACATACTGACATAAAGCGTTGTATTCACTATCTCGGGCTCAGAGAGATGTCTTGGTAGTTGCAGATCGTTTATAATGTCAATGAAAGTGACGATATGTGGAATATTTTTTAAAAAGTAATGGACTGTTGCCAATACCCATGTTGTACCTTTCGAACCGCAAAATAGTTCTTGTCTAAAAATCAAAATGCGGTAACTTGTTGGCATATCAGCCGGAAAATGGATTTGTTTCGACATCATTTACCTAAAAGAAAGAACTCGAAAGAAATTTGATGTTAAAATATATGAATTACATGATTGAAAATTAAAAATATTTCTACGCTGTGAACATATGACTTGATCACGCGCAACATGCATGGACACATTTAAGCAGTATGTGCATACTAAACAAATTAAAGCAGGATGTGCATACTTTCCGCAGGTGTAATTATGATTGCGATTTCAAAATTGAATTTAAATTGATGACTTTACATTTGAAAGGGGAGAGTGCTGTGTATATTGTCTTAACTAATTAACTCATGAATGAAAGTGTACGCCTCTTAGTGTAACATAGTTCTAAATAACCCAGGCATTTCATGTTAATCTATGTAGTATTAAATATTCCAATAAGCTATTCAGCAGTTCCTTCATTTAATGTTGTACACATACACAACACGGCCCTTATGTTTATAATAACAAAATGCATTCGCATCGCTAGGACGGTATAAATATCAATAGAAATTGTGCATCGTAAAAACACTACAGAGTTAAAAGTACCACCGACAGATCTATAAGTACCTTCAGATCAACAATTTCTACAATGCTCATTGAATATTCATACTTATTGAGAATTTGAAAAAATAAAAAAGCAGTGCATGTATGTGTTCACATATGTTATTGAAATATAACATGTTCAGTTGTTTTGAGGCAGCTGTGACTGCGACCAATACAATTTGGATTATTTAGTATTAACGTAGTTTACTGTAAAAAAATCTCCAGACACGGACCATTCATTATTTATAGCACAGTGTAAATATTCTTTTGTTTATAAAATGAATCAGGTTAATTCTAAAAGTATTATATAAATTAGTTCAAACAAGGTAAAACAAATGTGCCATCATTTTGTGGGGTTTTTTTAACCAGAAAATGTAGATACAGATTGTTTTTCTTTTGCTTTGATATTTTAAATGGAATTTCAATATAGTTTTCATTGTTATGCAGCGTTCTTTTGATTTTGATATAGCATGCATTGTGATTAATGCATCAATGAGTGTGTAAACTATGCAACGACCTCTGTGAAATACCGCCAGTCAATTAAGGTTTTTGCGATAGACCCCCATTATGTGTATACAATATTGTGCATTCAACGCAAACATTATTTAATTAACGAACATTGGCTTCTTGTGAAGCGTATGTGATAACGAAAAAAGATCGGTAAATCCTAACTAATGTATTCCGTGAACTGCAGTTAGCCCCTTGCTGGCTGCACTTTGAGTGCTTTGATTTATGTTGTATCTAACCAAAAAGTAAACATGAGTCACATCTGATGACGAGGAAGTCTTTCCTTTTTTTCTAATCATCGTGCAAGGCCCCTATGCAGAAAATAATTCAGATAGGAAGTACAACTGCATATTTTAATTAATCTTATTCTTTGATATTTTTCGGGTGCAGTTTCTAGGGATATTGCACTAAGATTCTTTTCACGTGCCTATCAGGACGGAACTATTTCCATAAAGTACAGTGAACTCGACAGTTCCGGGTCAGTAACAAAATTAACGAATCTTGACTCTATGAAAGGAAAGTTGAGAGAAACCAAACTACATTAAATGTTCAACAAATACTTCCTGCCCACCATGATATAATTCAACAATTTTATAAATTTGTTAAAGTGACTTCAGTGTATGCAATTGCGAGCTGTAAATTTGACAGTTTCGGGTTGATTTGCCATTTTCGGGTCACGTGACAAATGTTTATTTCTGTTATCAGGGTTAATCTCAAACAATGTTATTACATACCTGTAATACTTAAAGTATGGCTACAATCAGCAATTTTCGCTGTAACAGGTAAACACAAATATTGAGATTTTGCTTTCGCGGGAATCTATGCAGTCAAGCGTTTCGTGTTTACGACATACGTTTTTGAAATGACAACGTCCGAAATCGAAGACTTGATAAACAAATTATCAAAATACTGTATCATTCTCGAAAACTAAACATTTTTTCTCAAATGTGACCTGGAATTATCGATGACCCGGAGCTGTCGAGCTCACTGTAAAGTTACAAAGAGCTCCCATCCAACCCTTGATGAGTTAAAGATCAGATTACAATGTTTTCATCGTTTATAGATAGATTTACATTACAAAACAATTGATTAGTGGTTTTGTTAGATGTTCGATGTGTCTTTAAAATAAAACCATAACAATACACATTTTAAATAGACATTATCAAAGTATAAAATAAATAGGTTATTTGATGAATATTGGAACTATTGTATTGAAGAAACTCGACAAACACAATATTTTCCCATACAAATGAAATCATTTATAGTACTCTACAAGAGTTGCTGCAAGATGCAGCAATTAGCGCGGGAATCAGCATTTTATGGCTAAAGAAATACTGTTTGATTTGAAAAACACGAAACCCGCTTTTAAATATATGATATAAATATATGATAACAATATTTTTTTAGTTAAATACGTAAAACGAAAACAAAAATACCTATGTGTTGACCTTGATCTCCCAAAATTATTGTAAACATTTGTCTGTGCATGCGCGTCCTTAATATATTCTTAAAAACGCAAAATTTAGCACAATAACTTCGCATGTATGAAAATATTACCATTTTCCTGTTATTAAAATCTCGGTTGTTTCCCAGTGATGTTACATAGACTCCGCTCTGGTAAACTGCTTGTGTTCAGTTGTGTGACTTCTGGTCGAAGTCAAGAGAAAAGAGGGAGAAATGTAACGGAAACGGGTATAAATATCACTTCTACAGCCTTGCTTTGGAAGCCGCCGTTTATTGCGACGTTGGTAAAGTGGTTGACCTTTTCGTAAAGTTAACCAACGTTCATCGAAGTTAGTGCCTGGATGGGTGACCCGCGATGGCTTAACGCCGGTACACGTTAAAGTATAGTTTAAATTTACATTTTAATTATAAAAAAAAATACTCGCATACAAACTCGAACGAGAACCAGTTTAGTGACGAACTGCTACGGAAATATCAGAGAGCTGACGGTAAAATACGGCTGATGCGCGATCAAGACGATTAAAACGGCGCATGCGCAAGCCCATTGCACCAGTGACAGTTTGTTCACAACCAATATATGCACTGGTGCTGAGGCACCCGCGCAATAAAGGAGAAGAAAAATAAAGCAATAGTTATTCGACTTAGAAATGGGAGATTTATACCCAAAGTTTCGAACGTAGGATCCCATTGGAAACTCTATGTCGTTAGTCTCCTAAAATAACTAGTTCTCAGAGTGAGCATTTTAACTCATTCGGCGCTGAAATGGCAAATAATGCCGATTTAGGAGAGACAGCTCGCGACGAGCTGACTAGCCTGAATCTCTATTGTTTGCAAAGACTTCAATACTGCCATTGGCGCTAAAAAAGGTAAAGAGACTGTTTTACAATTGAAGGTCAAAAACTTTAAATACCTAAAGATTTTAGAACAAGTGTAAATTAAGAACATTTTCAAAAACCATGTTTCCTAAGTAGGAGTATCGCTTTATATTGTGACTCGGAGGTTTCGTAACTAGTAGCAATTGACATAGAATACTGGAAGAAAGGGGTGCATTGAAAGAGCGTCGATGTCTGCCTCCAGGAGACGTAGTCAGTACTCGCGCCGTTTGTGTGGATAAAATTCAAAGACAGAACCTGCTCTTCATGGGTATCGAACATGGGACATTTGATACGAGAGACCGACGTTGTATCACTGCACCATTTTCTACCACAATATGTACAATATTGCTGCTAATTGCTAAACCTCTGACAGATGGCGCTGTCGTGTGATGCGGGCATTAAATGATACTTACAACAAACGCGAATGGATGATCTACAAACGGCTGTCGTATGACATGAGCATTAACTGATACTTACTATAAACGCGAATGGATGATCTACATATTTAGGTCCAAATAAGAAGATGGAGCCAGATTTTGAATAATTCATGAATTCCAATAGTCTGGACGAGGCCCAATTTAAAGCTGATTTACCTGAAATAGAGTTATTGCTTAACCTTCGAGGGCCCTTTCACAAACTGAGGGGCTGATTAATCGTTTACCAGCATACAACAATTCTGCAGCAGATACTTTTGAAAACCTTTAACAAAAAATAAAGAAAAATAGTTGAAAACATTGTGGTCTTAGGAGAAATTGCTCAGGTCGAGGTTTACAGTAAATGTAACCATATCAACCCTTTCCCACATACACCGAATCTGACAACCAGTATGTGTGCCGAGTATTCAACAGGGGCGTAGCTCCCTTTAGTCACTTTAGGCACGTGCCTACACATCTTTTCAAAAAATGCCCCAAACTATGCAGCTGCGGCGATACACGTCTGCGTAATGTATCGACCAGATCAGCATGCGCTGTCCGCGCAGACTGATCCGGCCGACACATTCCGTCTAAAGAGGGATAGATAGAGTAGTGATTCCTGAAACAGAAAATCTAGCGGAGGCGAAAAGTGTATATCCGGGTACGCCTGTGTGGCATTTTAAGGCTGAACCGGGTCGATACTTTACGCAGAGTACACACTGTTGATTTTCTCACGAGACGGCCTACACATTGATTAATGCCAAGCTACGCCCCTGTTTAATTTAGCTAAGATTTAATAAACAAAAACCGAACAATTTAGATCAAGATTTTCAAAAAACTTTCTCCTGCAGAAGCGTTCAAAAGCGTCTATATAAGGGAAAGGGTTAACTTGAACCACTGCTTGATCATTTAGTATTTCCGATGATTGACAAAAGTCATTGAGAATAGCGCCGTTCGTCTTTCACCAATGAGCCTTCTAGTCTTTGTTGGAAGATAGCCTGCTGCCCGGAAGAAATGATGTGATTAACCGATTAATTACCGATTGGGTGGGTTACAGGTAGGGGAAAGCAAGGCAACGCGAGTTCGTTTATCTTACCGCCGTGATATATAACAGAACAGAACAGACATTTTATTTTCAACTTAAGCATAAACAGCTCATGGTTGATATTCACAAATATACTTACAGAAATGGTTAAGACAATGAAATAGTTGAGAAATAGTACTTAACTAAGTTTAAATTAAATAAGTTTAAAAAACGAAACATGTTTAAGTTTAAAGCGGGTATAATTGACAGATTGAGAATATCAAACTGGGGCGATGTACGGAAAAGATGGATGTACCTGCATCAGATTTTAATACGAAAAGTCCAAGGAAGAATTGTAACATGAAGCCCCAGAATACAGTGTGCCATTTAATCTGAAATAAAAAAATATTTATACCCATGTTAATGTACCTCGTCCGACTTTTGGGTAAATACCATGTTTTAATTTCGTACAGTCTCACCAGATACTTCACTGTCCGTACACACGTAATCAAATTTTGACAAAAGATCAGTACAGATAAGATGTGTTTTTTTTTAATTTGCTTAAGTCCTTATGTAACCTTGAAACTATATGTAATTTGTATTCAAAGGAATCGTCTCTGACAATTTTCTATTACCAACAACATAGGGTTTAAATAAGTTCTTAGGGGGATATTGAAGGACAAACACTTGTTTATCACATAAATACCCTTATTTTCAAGTTGAGAACAAATCACGGATAAACGATATCCAACATGTGTGATATCAAATACACGTCATACACGCGACTACTGATGACGTCATTTTGACCTTTATCTTTATTATGTTTATTGTTAAGTTGTTAAATTTTACACATTGAAAAATGCAATAATACGTTATTTTGAATAAATAACGAGTCTTAATTGTTTAAAACATTGTTTTTTTTTTTTCTTCTTATTCAAAAATGATGAGGACTACTTTTTTATGCGGTGAATCACAAGTTCTTATGAAGAATATGTTATTCGGTCTTTGTTTTGATGTTGTCAATATTTTTCATTAAAACACACTGTTTAGGTGATAAAAAGAATCCATCACTCGTTTTACTTTGGAGAAGATTTTTTAAATTCGTCTCGAAAAAGAGAGTTATTAACCTCGCCAAGAGGCTCGGTTAATAACCGTCTTTTTCTAGACTCATTTAAGAAATCTTGATCTCCAAAGAAAACTCATGATGGATCCTATATATATCACCTCCGTATCTAGAACTCATTTTATTCAAATTAGCAATCAGCATTATGACATAAAATGAGCCGTTCCGCGAGAAAACCAACATTTTGGTCTCTGCGTGAAGTATCGACCCTGATCAGCCTTAGCATGCCGCGCAGGCTAACCCGGACAGATACTTTTCGCCTCCTGTTGATTTTCTGTTTTTCTCTATACCTCTATGCCCTTGAGATGGAAAGTGTCGGCCCGTATTAGCCTGCGCGGAGTCCATAAAGTTGGTTTTCTCGTGGAACGACTCAAATGATGTCCAAGTGGAGAGTTAATAAGACCCTTAATACTTATAGCTTTATCGGTATAGAGTCGACAAAATGTCAACATATCTTGTTAAGTCAACTAACTGACGACACGAAACTGTCTCCAAATAATCAAATAATCAAAGAGTTTGGAAAGAATTCGGGTTAAAATATCAACAACAATTATACACAATTATACACAATCGGGTTCTGACTTTTTCAGCACATACGGCGCGTGTACTGGTTAAGTCTCCAGGAAGCAGACATCGAGCTTGATTAATATAAGCTGAAAGCTTGTTTCGCAATCGATGTAAAATAAATAAGTTTAAAATACACACTCCTGTATTGGAAAACCTCGACAGAATGTGTCTTTGGCCAATTACAAAGTGAAAGAATATAGCATAGACAAAAAAATAGATATAAACCTCTTCAATATGTCAGATAAATAATAGGTACACATAAAGAATAAGTTAGAGCAAAATGTTTAATAACGTAATAACGAATAATGGATTGATTGATTGGGTTAACGCCGTTTTTAACAATTTCTCAGTTATATCACTGCGGTCAGTTCACCTACTCATGCATTTCCTGATTTTCTCACACCAGTACTCCACACAACAATCTTCCCAAGCAACTGGCTGCTTTTCAACATAGACTTAGCCCATTGGTGGAAGACGAATGACGCATGTCACATTGACTTTTGTCAATCGTCGGAAAGAAAGTTGACAGCCCGCGTCGCTACCGACTGAGCTACCGGGGGCTCGGAATAACTATCCGAAATGTATCTACAAATACATTAGTAATACTTTGAGTGTTAAATTGGTGGAGAACAATGGTCTAAAGAAGAGAAATCACTGTGAATTGATTTTGTTAATGATAACACAAAATGTAAAAATCTTGACTGGGAATGAAAATAAGAAACATTTTCAAATATTATTTTAGATTGAATAAAAGAAACTTGACTTTGTTATGGAAGCATTACTGTAATTTAATCCACCCTCTTGCCAAAGGGTGCATATGTAATGCAATACGCGGTTGTCCCATAAAACATCATTAACTCTTTCAGCACCAAAGGCAATATTGAGCTTTTTGCAAACAATACAGATTCAGTTGAGTCAGCTCGTAACAAGCTATCTCACCTGAAATCTGCATTGTTTGGCTGTGAGTTATAAAAATATTCCAAAAATCCTATAACATGAAAATAGGGTCGTCCGAGTTCGAACATGAAAGAGTCTACTTTAAACAATTCGGCTCTGAAAGAGTTAACACAATCAACAAACAATACTACAATTATGTAAAACCGGAGCGTCGGTAAGACCCTAAATCGCCATTTGCGATTCATTTTGGCCTCGGCGAAAATGATGCAAGCAGTGAACACTATGCACTGTCTGTGCCACCCGAGTTTTCCCGTTTCGCCCATATACCATTCCAGATGTATTCCTAAATGTAGCCCCTAACAAAACTTGTCGAGTAAACATACCAACAATACTTTAAAAATGGTAGTAACGGCTGCCCTCCTTGGCGCTCAGGGTTGCTGGGATTGCATAACGCCTGACAGGCTGGTGTCAGGATAAACAGATCAGTGGTACTGGTAACTAACCCAGGACACGCCGTGATATAACTGAAATATTGTTGAAAGCGGCGTAAAACACCGAACAATCAACCATACCGACTATACGACCATATTATGTGCATGCACCTTTATAGCACAAATGGTACAGACTGGTCTTTGCGAACAGTGTATACCCCGACCAATCAGCGTTGTCTGATCTTTATGTACACTTTCAGCAAATTACTTACAATTGTTTTTTTAAGCCTATGGTCAGTTGTGAAGATTTTAATAAAATTGAACAGAGGCACATACTGATCTGGATTTACATTTAGTGATTATTCACAATTACCATATTTTTCTCTTTTATATTTACTGGCTGAAATAGGAATGAGTAAAGTCCCCATTTGGCAGGACATGGTTCACGTGCGTGGTTACGGACGTCATATTACTCGATAATATCAACCTGACCTTAACCTTTGTACAAAAACGTATATACTTAGGGACAGGCAACGAACCCCTGTAGCTCATTAGTCAGCTATGCGGGCTGTCAGTCTATGGGTTGAGAGTTAGAACCTCAGTACGACCGACATATCTTCTGACGTTTGACAAAAGTCAATGCGACAAATGTCATTCGTTTTCCACCAATGGGCTAACAGTCTATGTGAGAAAGCAGCCATCAGCTTGGAAAAGACTGTTGTATAGCGTACTCGTGTTAGAAAACTTGAAAAATATGGGTAGGTGAACTTGTCGCCATGATATGACTAAAAATATTGTTGATTATTATTATTATTATTATTGAATGGGGTTTAACGCCGTTTTTAACAATTTCTCAGTCATATCACGGCCAGTTCACCTACTCATGCGTTTCCTGGTTTTCTCACACCAGTACTCCACACAACAATCTTCCCAAGCAACTGGCTGCTTTTCCACATAGACTTAGCCCATTGGTGGAAGACGAATGACGCATGTCGCAATGACTTTTGTCAAACGTCGGAAAGAAAGTTGGCCGAGCCGGGATTCGAACTCACAACCCCTGGATTGACAGCCCGCGTCGTTACCGACTGAGCTACCGGGACTCGACAAAAAAAAAAAAAAAAAAAAAAAAATTGTTGAACACGGCGTTGGACCCAACCTATCCAGAAACGATTTGATATTAAAAAAGACCATTACCAATACATATATAGAAACGTTACCTTTCTTTTTCGCTTTGATAACAGCGCCATAACCAACACAAATACCACAATGCCGATTAGTGATCTCAGTTTGTCCGGATCTTTCATTCCTACATTTATCACTATAAAGGCGATACATCCCACTGTGAAAACCAAGTACAATGCCCTGAAAAAGTAATATCCTTCTTTTAGAAAGAACTTGCAGCAGACGGCTTCGAAACATTTTGGCAAAGATATGGTAAATTTCAATTAACATTGTGGCAAAAATTAGAAATTGATCATGATGAGCGCGTGTACACGTGTATACATCAGTTGGTCAAATGCTATAAATAAAACGTAGATGTGGTACATTCGGGAATGTTCGTGAATGTTCGTGGGTTGGTGTACATATGGAGACATGGTTATACGAGCAATCACCAAGGTATCGTGCTTACCTAGTTTCGAGTGCAGAAGACCAAATGCACGTATTCGCATTTGCAAACAGTGTAGATCCAGATCAACCAGATCATCTGCGTAGCCTGACCTGACTGTGTACTATTCACAATTTAGTTATAGAATGTTTTAAGAAATGTTTAGAAAGCAGTATACAAATCAATCCGTTAGCATGGATGCACAGGTTGTGCTTGTGCGACACTTTACCTCGGAAATGTTTGTCTAAAAATTAATAGATTTAAACAATTTATAAAAAGTCGTATTTAGAGTCAAATAAAAATGTTTGTAATAATAAAAGGGGGGTGGCCGTATCTAAGTTGTGAGAACTTGTGGCAAGACCCGTTTGACTATAACATGTATATTTGTAAATCTAAAGTTTATTCTGAATGTATATTTAAATCTCCCCGTCCATCTTAAAACCTCCGCTAAACCCACAATCGCTATCTTATACTGCGGGTCTACAACTTGTCCCAGCGTCCCCAATAATTAAACAATACTTCCAGGTTCGACTCAAATAGTTTTAACTGCGTTAAACTTCATTTTGTGAGCAATAAAATATGTTTAAAGTAAAGATGAGCAGGTTGGTGGTCTTACTCCGCACGTGTAATAATTAGGCTAAGGTTGGTTTTCCTGGATCGCCGCTCAACTATACTTTAATTTAAAAATAACGTTACGTCAAATCGTAACGTTGGACATTTTCTACACACCAACTGTTACTTTCAGATCAATCTAATTGAAATCAGACCAAAATACTCCGATTTGCATATATTTGTTCTGACGACACTGCATAAAAGGTCGTCTTACATTGATCCTATACATTTGAATATTCATGAACAGGTGCTGGCTTGTCTGTTCAATGAAATCTTACGATTCATCCATCGCTCGGTTCTGCTATGAAAATAGTTACTTTACAATCGGAAAAGTCGGCCATCACAGCTTCTTCTTCTCGTTTATTTAAATGGGTTATCAATGCTGGCCCAACACTCCTGAGCTCCAAGTACGGACATACATATTATTACCACATGATCAATGCAGGATCGCTGACACCAGACAACAACGTATCGCTTGAAATATATAATCTTCGGAGACCAAACTTTCGACAAGTATCTATACATGGTATTATTAAAATATCCGTTAGCGTATGATTGCGTTTGATACATATTTGCGGATGTCATCAAGCGTCGATGACCTATGCAAACAGTTTTGATCTAGATCAGGCCTCACAAAACGTGGTGCCTAATTTGAGATCCCATTTATTTTCACACACAGATTCTAATTTGAGAAGAATTTTTTTCTTCAAAAGTGTTGCATGACAACAATTTAGCTGATAAAGATAAAAAAAAGACTTTCAATGAAATGTCCTTGATAGTAACATCAGGTCTCATTAAACTATCCTATGCGATTGCCTTTGATATTTATCTGATCAAATACCTGTGTTTACAAGTACAACCGCTGCAGCAAAAAAGAAAATAATGTACGGTGGAGTTTATCTTCTAGTTCAAAGTATACCAAAAAAAAATCCACAAATAGTCCCAGCCCGATTGTGTGCAAAATTACGGGAACCATCATCTTCTGTCTTGAATTATACATAACTGATACCCCACCTCCTCCAATGTTGTGAATGTATTGTATAGCTGAGAGGCTACCCTGTTCAATGATATAGGCTGCCTTACCTATAAACAATGAAGAAAGTTTGACAATTGAGGGTTGAAAGAAGGGATTTAATTGGTTATCTTTGACCTCTAAGGATGTTATTTACTCGATTAGCTTGTTCCAAAGTTTTCAGTTTCATATATGAAAGGGGTTTGGGACCAGCATTTATAATATAAACGCGCAAGTATGAGAATTAAAAATAAAATACTTAAGATATTGGAAATATGTATTTAAGTTTAAAATGTTACATCTTTTAAACCATTGCAACTGTAAATTGTCCAAGACATTAACATTTAGTTGATCTAAATAATAACTACTTCGATTGCCCCCTTTTTAAGTTGATAGTTATACCATAGCCTTGTGCGTGATCGAACCGAACCGCACACTTGTTTTAAAAAAAATATAGATGTCCTTAATATTAAACTGTTAAGGAAGTAGGCCACACTACACGTGACATTTACCCTTGTCCCGTTGTAGGCGATTTTAACCATCATCTGTGTATCCCTTTATTCACTGCTATATTTAAGATTGAGAATAATAAAGATCAGGATCAGCCAGCAAACTCGTACTGTCAAGTCGTGATCTGCATTACACGCTGCTTATTTATCTATATCTAGTATTGACATGCTTTAAACTCTGTCAAACTTCGGGGATGTAGAAACGCTTGCAGGAATTAAGTTGGATTGATTTAATTAATGGGTGGGCTTTAACCCTTTCACAGATACAGACGCTTTCTGACGATACTCCTTTTGTCACAATGTTCCATTCAATTAGTTTTGGTTCATTTATGGAGAGTTCTCATATTTGTGACTAAATGTTTGCAAAGTCGTCTGCATCGGATTGGCTGTATGTGGGGAAGGGTTATTTCCGGTTTTATCAATGTTCCAGTCATATCATGGCTGCCAGTTCACATATCCATATGTTTCCTTGCTTATACACACCAGTACCCCACATAACAGTTTTTTCCGAGCAACTGGCTGCGTTTCCACATGTACTTTCGGCCCATTGGTGATTATAATAGCTATAACTTATAACACGTCGTTTCATGGGAAAGTTACCAGTACTACTGGTTCATTAATAGTAACACCAGCCAGTCAGTCGTAATGCTAACACTACAATTCTGAGCCAAGGAGAATAAAAGGGACGCATTCGACTCTGCATACATGTAACTTGACGGTTAACAAGATTTACAGCGTAATTTGCAAAAATATATCGGAATTTGGTTTTATTAACGGGACAAATAACTATTTGATACAGATAATTGTCTCATTTTTAACGTTCATCTTTCGACGCGTTTTCTCGTAAATGACGTTGGCCGCAATTAGGCAAAAGATGTCAAAACACGCCACATATATTCATACATTGTTAATGAATATATTAATTCAAAATTCAGCACAAAATTGTAAACGTATTACTTCAACCACTTATTGTAACAGTCCTTTTTCAAAATTCAGATATCTTGATTCACCAATGTTTTCGAAAATGCAGTTATATTGCCTAATAATTGACACTACATTTTTGTTGAGGGTTTAAAAAATCCCTCTCGATTTTTGGATTTTTTCAATATTCAGTAATCTTGCACCGTCAAATTGGCTTGGGATAGCATTGCAATTAATGCATCGGTGCCATGATAAATAATACTGGTAGAACTGTTAAAATACCAATGAAACGCCGTGGTATATCTGAAATATTTAAAACGACGTTAAACATCATTCAAACAATCACGTAACTTATCGCAATTTTTATGGGGATAACATCTCAGTCAATTATAACTTCCAATTAGATCGCCCTTACTTTGCCCATGCACAACACATCTGCAGCAGACGATTTTGTAAAAAAACTAGACGAAAATATGAATAAAAGTATATTTATTGTATAGATTTGAAAACATTTTTACAAAAGGGGCAATTTCTCATTGTGAGTTATTTCGCCTTTTATCACAATGCGTTCAAAAGTTGTCTGCTGCAGAGGCGTAAAATTGACTGTATGAGGGCCAGGGTTAAAACAATTCAAAGTTAAATTAGTTGTGTCTTAAGCTTGAGCTACCTCTTTCCAATGTTCACATAACCTGTACATGATATTTGTAACACGTGCGAATTCCAGGTCATCTTAACCCTTTCCCAATAAATAGACACTTTCTAACGCCTCTGCAGCAGGCGACGTTTGAAAACATTGTGACAAAAGGAGAAATAGCTCAAAAAGAGCAATTTCACATTTTGCCACTATGTTTTGAACTTTTGTGAATAAATATACTTTCATTAATAGAGATTTTCCATGTTTTTGCATGATTGTTTTCAATGTCGTCTGCTGCACATGTGTTGTATGTGGGAAGGGGTTAAATACTTTATAGTTATGGTTATATAGTTTAGTGTAACAGCTCGGAGCTAACGTTAATATGTTCATATACCATCAAAAGAAAAGTACAATACAAGTTGAAGTTTACGCATTACATTTTCTCATATGCCCCCTTTCAAAATTTGAATCCAGCAGAAATCTGGTGGGTCACCTGTGCTTATATCTCAAATCTTATTTACTCATCGAATGCCATTGATTTAGTTTATACAATGTATTTAACATTTGCTTCCGGTAGATGTTTAATGTTCATGATAGTCTCCAGAACTCAATCGGAAACCCGAATGACTTTCGCCAATGTAAAGAGTTATGTGTACGCGGTATCCAATTGCATTAATTAAAACAGTTCTTTATGCCATCGCTTCCTTGCAAACGGCCTTCTACATAAATAATGACTTTATTGACATATTATCAATTCAGTTTAGCCCATAAATTAGGGGTCATTTATTGAAACTTAAAAGTTTGTCAGCGTTTTGAAATGTATTTAAGGTGTTTGGATGCACCTTGTTCCAGCCCACACTTGTCTAAATAGTTAAGTTTAAACTTATTCAGTTTACATCGATCGCGAAACAAGCTTTCATCTTATATTAATCACGCTCGATGTCTGCTCCCTGGAGACTAAACCGTTTGTGCGGAAAAATCCTAAAGGCTGAACCCGCTAGTCACTGGATTCGAACAGGGGACCTTTGGTACAAAGAGCCGACGCTCTACCACTGCACCACTGTCTTCCACAAAGTTGTGTTATGTACGTATGTTTGTCAATGCATATGTACAGTAATACGTCTAAATAAACGGTCTGTTCTGTTCCGTTTACTAGAACATCACTGTGACATAAATAGTTTTAAGTTACGTACAAGTTGGAGCTAATGTAACTCCTTTCTAACTTGCAGACACATTGTAATGACTATCTAGCAGACGACTGACTTGTGCCTTATAAGTGGGTTCTAATATAACTCTTTCTAATTTGCAGACGCATTGTAACGACTATCTAGCAGACGACTGACTTGTGCGTTAGAAGTGGGGGCTAATATAACTCTTTCTAATTTGCAGACGCATTGTAATGACTATCAAGCAGACTTTTGAACGCTTTGTGACTAAATAGAAATTGCTCTGTGCTATTTTCAATAATTACATTTTTACATTGCTTGAAAGTGAAAGTAGAGTATGTGAAGATGCAGATTTGGCCTAGCCCGATTGTGTTTAAAATGGAGGAGTACTTTCCCCCTCCCCATATTCTTTGGATAAGTGTTAAGCTTAAAGGTAACTCTTTGCAATGATATTATAGTGTGCTCTACCTGTAAAACGTTTAGAAAGTGTGACAATTGAGGGTTGAAACTAATTTATTTACATGGAAACATACATAGAAGGAATGTAATTGTTGTGATGTGACCTTATCACTGTGTCATATATATTTACACATCTTCGGGTGAGTAACACACTCATTTATGCTTCTCTTAAACACCGATATAAACTTAGGCGTGTTTTCTTTTCTGAAAGCGAGATATATTTTCACTCAGTTCCAAAAGTGAACTTTTCTCAGTTAGCTCCAAAATGGTATTCTAACTCAGTGAGCTCC
Organism: Serripes groenlandicus; assembly: GCA_031761405.1. NCBI lineage: Eukaryota > Metazoa > Mollusca > Bivalvia > Cardiida > Cardiidae > Serripes > Serripes groenlandicus. The sequence continues at coordinate 134,631,904 of JASEVX010000004.1, forward strand.
AAAAGAGATATAGCACCAACAAAGATAATCTCACTCAGTGAGCTCCAAAAATCATAATCTCACTCAGTGAGCTTCAAAAAGAATGTTCTCACTCAGTGATTCAAAAAGAATGTTCTCACTCAGAGAGCTTCAAAAAGAATGTTCTCACTCAGTGAGCTCCAAAAAGTGATATTCTCACTCAGTGAGCTCCAATTGTGATATTCTCACTCAGTGAGCTCCAACAGTGATATTCTCACTCAGTGAGCTCCAATTGTGATATTCTCACACAGTGAGCTCCAATTGTGATATTCTCCCACAGTGAGCTCCAATTGTGATATTCTCACACAGTGAGCTCCAATTGTGATATTCTCACACAGTGAGCTCCAATTGTGATATTCTCACACAGTGAGCTCCAACAGTGATATTCTCACTCAGTGAGCTCCAACAGTGATATTCTCACACAGTGAGCTCCAACAGTGATATTCTCACTCAGAGAGCTCCAATTGTGATATTCTCACACAGTGAGCTCCAACAGTTATATTCTCACACAGTGAGCTCCAATTGTGATATTCTCACACAGTGAGCTCCAACAGTGATATTCTCACTCAGTGAGCTCCAATTGTGATATTCTCACACATTGAGCACCAACAGTGATATTCTCACTCAGTGAGCTCCAATTGTGATATTCTCACACAGTGAGCTCCAACAGTGATATTCTCACACAGTGAGCTCCAATTGTGATATTCTCCCACAGTGAGCGCTCCAATTGTGATATTATCACACAGTGAGCTCCAACAGTGATATTCTCACTCAGTGAGCTCCAATTGTGATATTCTCCCACAGTGAGCTCCAATTGTGATATTCTCAGCTAGTGAGCTCCAAAAAGATTATACTCACTCAGTGAGCTCCAAAAGTGATATTCTCACTCAGTAAGCTCCAAAAGTGATATTCTCACTCAGTGAGCTCTAAAACGTGATATTCTCATGGAGTGAGCTCCAAAAGTGATATTCTTATTCAGTGAGCTCCATAAGTGATATTCTCACTCAGTTATCTCCAAAAAAAGAAATTCTTACTAGTGAACTCCAACAGTGATATTCTCACACAGTGAGCTCCAATTGTGATATTCTCACTCCGTTAGCTCAAAAAAGTGATATTTTCACTCAGTGAGCTCCAAAATTGATATTCTCACTCAGTGAGCCCCAAAAGCGATTGTTTAAACCAATTACTCAAAAAGTGATAGTTTCACTCAGTTAGTTCCAAAACTTAATATATTCATGAGTGGCTATCACAATTAGCTCTCAGGTCTGTGTTTATGAATGGTTTTACTCATTAATGTATCGGTCGTGTATTTGTGGAGCGTCCACCTCTGCTGCGGGAGGACGCGGTCTCGATCCGGGGCAGGTTTAAACCAAATAGTTTAAAACGGTTGTAGTGTCTTTCCCTAGTTGACGTTCAGGATTGTGAGGTTAGCATTACGACTGACTCACTGGTGTCAGGATAAATGGACCTGTAGTCCTGGTAATTTACCCAGGAAACGCCGTGATACAACTGACACAATGGACATGTAGTCCTGGTAATTATCCCTGACAAAAAGAACCTGTAGTCCTGGTAATTTACCCAGAAAACGCTGTGATACAACTGTCACAATGGACCTGGAGTCCTGGTAATTTACCCAGGAAGCGCTGTGATACAACTGACGCAATAAACCTGTAGTCCTGGTAATTAACCCAGAAAACGCTGTGATACAACTGTCACAATGGACCTGTAGTCCTGGTAATTTACCCAGAAAACGCTGTGATACAACTGACGCAATAAACCTGTAGTCCTGGTAATTAACCCAGAAAACGCTGTGATACAACTGACGCAATAAACCTGTAGTCCTGGTAATTTACCCAGAAAACGCTGTGATACAACTGACGCAATAAACCTGTAGTCCTGGTAATTAACCCAGAAAACGCTGTGATACAACTGACGCAATAAACCTGTAGTCCTGGTAATTTACCCAGAAAACGCTGTGATACAACTGACGCAATAAACCTGTAGTGCTGGTAATTAACCCAGAAAACGCTGTGATACAACTGTCACAATGGACCTGTAGTCCTGGTAATTAACCCAGAAAACGCTGTGATACAACTGACACAATGGACCTGAAGTCCTGGTAATTTACCCAGAAAACGCTGTGATACAACTGACAAAAAGGACCTGTAGTCCTGGTAATTTACCCAGAAAACGCTGTGATACAACTGACGCAATAAACCTGTAGTCCTGGTAATTAACCCAGAAAACGCTGTGATACAACTGTCACAATGGACCTGTAGTCCTGGTAATTAACCCAGAAAACGCTGTGATACAACTGACACAATGGACCTGAAGTCCTGGTAATTTACCCAGAAAACGCTGTGATACAACTGACGCAATGGACCTGTAGTCCTGGTAATTTACCCAGAAAAAGCCGTAATACAACTGACAAAAAGGACCTGTAGTCCTGGTAATTTACCCAGAAAACGCTGTGATACAACTGACGCAATGGACCTGTAGTCCTGGTAATTTACCCAGAAAACGCCGTAATACAACTGACAAAAAGAACCTGTAGTCCTGGTAATTTACCCAGAGAACGCCGTAATACAACTGACAAAAAGGACCTGTAGTCCTGGTAATTTACCCAGAGAACGCCGTGATACAACTGACACAATGGACCTGTAGTCCTGGTAATTTACCCAGGAAGCGCTGTGATACAACTGACGCAATAAACCTGTAGTCCTGGTAATTAACCAGAAAACGCTGTGATACAATTGACACAATGGACCTGTAGTCCTGGTTATTTACCCCTGAAACGCCGTAATACAACTGACAAAAAGGACCTGTAGTCCTGGTAATTACCCAGGAAACGCTGTGATACAACTGACAAAAGGGACTTGTTGTCCTGGTAATTAACCCAGGAAACGCCGTAATACAATTGACAACATGTTAAAAGCGGCGTGAAACACCATTTAAAACCATACACACATGTAGAGTTTGGTAAAGTGATAACAACACTGTTTGAAACATTGAGATTGTCGTAAACATGATCCCCGGCTATACTGCAAGCCGTGTAATAAAAGATTATAATGATACATACCATCGAGTGATAATCGGTATCTTGCCCTGCGAGTAAGTGTTTGAGATTCCGCTGATAATGGCCGTACACAGTCGAGCAACACGTTCTCTCTTTAGTAGAGTTATTCCGGCTATATAGAACACGCCGAACAGGGTACACGTTAACAATCTTACAGAACCTTCATCGCCGAAGTTGCAGTACATTGCGTAGAAAAAGTAGCCCAAATACGCAATTAAAAGCAACACACGCATTGATGTCTTCATGTGGGATTTGATCTGTTGCAGTTTTAGAGTCCATTTTCTGTCGAGTTCTGCTTGCTCTGATTCGGCCACCATATTGTCGGTTCGGGTTCGAACGCTCGCGACCTCATTCGTCCCTTCGTTTAGAACCAAACCTCCTTTACTATTGTGATTTGACTCTGAGTCCGTGACGGAGATATACTTCTTCAGCTGTATTTCCGTCATTCTGTCTTTAGATAAGTTATCGTGTCGCTCAATGTAGCTTCAAACGGGTATTTTAAAAGTTGTAATCCGGAGCGTCTTCAAGGTGCTGAACTGCAGAATGTATATAGTACAGTCAAAGTATTAAACTGCTTAAAACTATTAAAATCATAATTCTTGGATAAAATTATGGTAATAATTTCACTTTCCAGTACAATAAACATCTAATTTTACTGGGGAGACATACACAGTTAGCCAAATTGTGTACATTTTCATGACTTTCAACATTTACTGCCAAAATAACTTTCAACTATTAATTACTTACTTTTTAGCAATATATGCATTAGTTATAACATTTTAAAATGTTGATATCCATATGCAGATCAGCCCCTTGAAGGCCTTCAACAGAATGAATCACTAAATGTCAAAGATTTTTTTTATATAGTTTTGATAACCACGACACTCGAAAAAAAGACATTCGAATGTAATTTTTTTTTTTTTAAATTCGCGGTAATTAATACCCAAGTGTATATTTGTATAATCATTTTAACCCGTTCCGACTTACAACAAATTTTCACGTGTAAGTAAAAATATCGAACCTCGCCATAAATGGTGTTTTTATTGGATAAAGTTGAAAATATGTGACAAATTTCGTCTGAGCACTGCAGAAACGTCAAAATGCATCTGCACGTCGGTAAGATTTAAACTTTAAAGCCATTATTGTCGTCCAAAGAACACACGGATGGTTTAGAACGAGATGACAATGCGGGGAGAAGTCTCGCCAAACTCTCTAATCTGAATCTTCGCTGATCGTCAAGTCGCGAATGTCGGGTTTAGTGTGGCGTGGCGAGAACATTGCTCCTGTTGCAACAATGTTTTCAACTTGTTTCAAAAACGGTTCTCTAATTTATAGAGATTTCCATATTATTGAACTAGATTTGTTTTAAAATCGTCTGCTTAAGATATGTTTTATGTGGTGAAAGGTAGGGTAGTTTTTTTCTACGCAAATTCTGAAGAAGCGTTTATAGGTCATAGTCCAGAAACATGCGTGACGTGGTATTTTTGTGACTGGTGAAGATAAAGATCCGCCTTCTTACCATTAATGTATAATTAATATCTCCACCATTTGTCAGAAGTTCCTTGGTGGGAAGTTGGCACATTAGCTAGCGGTGCGTATCCGAAACAAACTGCTCTGTGTATGCAGGTTGATCGCACTCTATAATGGTTTCACATATCGAGGGCTTGGCGTGAAACAGTTGTAACTAAAAAAAAACTATTTTGAAAACCCTGGTTTAGGGGCAATCTTGACCCTTTGGTAATCAATGCAAATTTAGGTGCGAGCAATGGCACCTAAATTGCCATTGTTTACCAAGACAAATTATTTAACGCTTATACAGACTTTATGGCGAGGTGATTAGCCTTGGTAAAAAATTACCAATTTTAGTTACAACCGTTTCAAGCCCTCGATATCTCATCACTGGTTATCCTTGTACGCAGCAGGAATGCAATCTGTACCTAATCAACTTTATTTAAAATCCCTTCATGATTCCTTTCGCTTATAATTAAATAAACCCAAACAAAACCTAGGCTAATTGCACTGACTGACACAGCATGTACTTGGAGCTACGTTTTATTTCTCAAATGAACCCTTATCAACAAACAGACTGCAGCAGAACACTATTAACACAGTATGAAATGGATAACTTGCTTATTGGGAGCAAATTCACCTTTTGTGACAATGTTTTAAACTGTATAAACAATTATACTTTTATTTAAAGAGATTTTTCCAAGCTGTTTTCAAATCGTCTCTTGCAAACTTGTAGTATGTGGAAAAGGGTAGAATAAACGTGCAACAGATACAATGTCGGTGCGTCTAATGACCACATGTTTGATGCAATGAGTCACGTCTCCCGGGAAGATCTTGATCGGTCTGCGCTTCCGGCCAGTCTCATCAGTATTCTCGATATTCGCCATCTCTACACTTTAGCATCATTTAAGTCTTTTGAGAAATGCCCGGGTGGTGTCATGGTTAAAGCCTCAACCTCGAGAGTTCGAGACCAGGATTCGAAGCCGGATCCGCTCATTCAAAATGGCATAAGTGGTTTCCCTCTTTGACCCTCAGGATCACGGGGATAGCCTTACGACTGGTACCCTGTGTCATGGTAAGCTTACCAGCAGTACTTGTAATTTGTCCAGGAAACGCAGCGATGTAACTGAAATACTGTCAAAATTGTTTACGCAGATTGAATTCGGAGTAAATAAGAGGTAATTCCCTTGCTGTTATACCAGATCTACTTCAAGTTGGGCATAAAGGAAAACTATCATAACTTAAATTACCATCTTTTAATGCTTAAAGTTGGTGAGACAAATATATATACACTACAGAACTGACATAACCCTTTAGACAAATAGTTATGAACTCCAAAACTGACATAACCCTTGATACAAATATATATAAACTCCAAAACTGTCATAACCCTTGATACAAATAGATATAAACTCCAAAACTGACATAACCGTTGATACAAATATATATAAACTCCAAAACTGACATAACCCTTGATACAAATAGATATAAACTCCAAAACTGACATAACCCTTGATACAAATATATATAAACTCCAAAACTGACATAACCGTTGATACAAATAGATATAAACTCCAAAACGGACATAACCGTTGATAAAAATAGATATAAACTACAGAACTGATATAACCCTTCAGACAAATAGATATAAACTCCAAAACAGACATAACCCTTGATACAAATATATATAAACTCTAAAACTGTCATAACCCTTGATACAAATAGATATAAACTCCAAAACTGACATAACCCTTGATACAAATATATATAAACTGCAGAACTGACATAACTATTGATACAAATATATATAAACTCCAAAACTGACATAACCCTTGATACAAATAGATATAAACTACAGAACTGACTTAACACTTGAGACAAATAGATATAAACTACGGAAATGACTCAACACTTGAGACACATAGATATAAACTACAGAACTGACTTAACACTTGAGACAAATATATATAAACTACTAAACTGACTTGACACTTGAGACAAATAGATAAGAATTACAGAACTGACAGAACCCGTCGGACAAATTGTCATAAGGAGGTCGCAGGATAAACGGACCAGTAGTTCTGGTAATTTACCCATGAAATGCCGTGATATAACTGAAAATATGTTGAAAGAGGCGTAATACACAATATAACCAAACGCATGCATATAAACAAAATGCATTTTTTGCTAGCCTGCAATAGATACGACTAGGTACTTTCAACAGTAACTTATTAGAGTTCAATTTGCAACATCCGGGAAAACCCGACTTTCCGAGGTTTGTTTTAAGTACATGTACAGTCGGCCTTTTGTCATAATCGTTTACCAGAGGCGTCCACGCTGCAGCAAGATTGTAACCGGAAATGACCATGATCAGACTGGTGTGCGGAGACGCATGCTAGTCTAGATCTATGCAGGTCTCCACGTCCAGAAAGCTTTTTTGTGTGTGACGATGTTAAAATTGTTCTATTTCTTATTCTATTTCTTAACCAGTACCATGACTTAGGTCATGCGGGTATGTTTGTATCAATGAAGTCGTTGCACGAGACAAGCTGGTAACCGAGATATGTTATCTATTTATTAATACAGATAAGTGTGTATAAATAAGCCCAGTTGTTGACTCTTTCCAACACACACAAATCTTCACAAATCTTCAGCAGACGACTTTGATAACACAGAGGTCAAAACATGTAAACATCTCTGTAATTGAAATTATAATAATTGAATGAAGTTGCGAACATTGTGGCAAAAGGATAAATTTGTTTTTTCAAAACTCGTCTTTTGCACATGCATCTACATTCCTTCGATATAAATCGATCTCTTTTTGTTCGACAACAAAAGCTGGTCAGCTCATATGCCCAGCAGGGGCGTATCATGGCGGAAATTAATGTGTATGCAAAGTTCTACTGGGATCCGGTTGGGCACATATCTTTTCAGTGACATTGTCGGAGAATCGTGTTTGCGTGTACAGTCCCATCGCAAATAACGGGTCATAGCCAGTTGGTTGATTAATTGATTGATTGATTGATTGATTGGTTTGGGTTTAACGACGATGTTAACACTTTAGACATACCACGATGGCCAGTACGTCAACCCTTCGCACACTAGTACTCCACACGTTTTTCAACATAGACTGTTAGCCTATTGGTGGAAGACGAATTCTGCTTGTCGAATTTACTTTTGTCAAACAGCGGACAGAGTGTAGGCCGAATTCATATCCATTGATTGACTGTGTCAGTGAACTTGTAAACGGGCATAGTGAACTATTCAAGCTGTCAATAAACACGGTAGAACTCCATAATGATTGGAAAGGTGTTAAGACAAGTGAAGGTAGACACTTAACAGAGACTTATAGGTATGTGAGTTTGGCGCCAGTGCCGTGTAAAATCCTTGAATCTGTAGTCATCCATTAATTAAGAACTTCGTTAAATCACGGATTGCGTTCGGGTTAATTATTTCGCTGAAACTTAGTTTATTGTACTATCTATTTTCATCTTTGTAAAACAAAAATCAGACAGACATATTACAATACTAGATATTTCCAAGGCCTTTCACACTGTCCAATATGACCGTCTCTTATAGAAGATGGAAAATTATGGGGTCAAACCAGTGGTTTTCCTATTTTCTTTGAAAAACAGAACAATGAATTCAGTAGTGGAAGGTGAACACTCCAGTATAGTCCATGACGAATCGGGTGTATCCCAATGTAGTGTAACGTGTACCGGATCCTCCACGGAGTTACACCCCCGCGGGTCACAAATCCAGGGCCTAATCGCGATGTACGTTGCTTAACTTTGTGAAAAAGCCAACCACTGTACCAACGTCGCTAGCTATAAGGTCAGCTTATACAGCAAGGCTGTAGAACAGGTATGTGTACATATACCCCCAAGCCCGTTACACTTCTCCCTCAGTTAACTTGATTTCGACTCGAAGTCGAACAAGTGCACACTAGCAGTACATCAGAGTGGAGCCGTTATAACATCACTTGATACCACCGAGTTCCGGAGATGATGGTGATGGCACCCCCAAATCCCACCGCTTTCACCATTTGTAACGTGTACCGGATATCCCGTTCCCGTTACAGTAGGTCTACCGTACTTTGACCACCAATGTAATGTTTCTATGCCTGATGAATTACCTGCCGCTCGATCCGTGTGAAATCGCAAGTAAGACTTTTTGCAGATGATTGTTTACTATATCGTGAAATCAAAATCATTATAGTTTGCGTAAATATATATATCCTGTAACGGGAATGCAATAGGTACAAATACCATTTCTACAGCCTTGCCTTTCTGTGGAAGCCTTCTTTTATAGTTACGTTGGTGGAACGGTTGGCTTTTTCGCGAAGTTAAGCAACCTGTGCAACCTGTACCGGAACATTCACGGTGTTAAGTTACCGCGGGTCACCCATCCAGGCACTAACAGCGATGTACGTTGCTTAAGTCTGTGAAAAGAAGGCCAACCACTTTAACAACGTCGCTATAAAAGCCGGCTTCCACATCAAGTTTGTAGAAGTGGTATTTTTTCCCATACCCCATTCCCGTAACATTGGCATTTTCATTTCTTCGATTTTTTTGGAAATAAGACGAGGCCACAGCCTTCATGTCATATAGCCTAAATATATTAAGACATCTTTTATCAGGTCCTGTAGTATATTATTCATATGTTTGGTTTTTAGCCCGTACCGACAAAGTCATACAAACGCATATTAAACCAACATTTTCTAATCAAGCATCTAACTACAAAGACCTTTATTTGACAGATGGCGGGAAGTGGACTTTGATCAAACAAACTTCTAAAATGTCTCGAAGACGACTGTTGCTGATCTCAAACTCTACATTACATGGCAGTGTTTATTTGGATCACTGTAAAGATCAGATAAAAGATTTCTTAACAAAGTGAGTTTTAAACGATTCTTTGAGAAGTGAAGTGTCACTCACCCGTAGCTAACACTATAACCTGCATTATATTATCATTCGCTTGGTCTTAAAGAGTCTTGTCTGTCTCAGTCATCAGTCTAAGTAATACACGTCTGCACTGCTTAGCTGCCTTGGTCCAAGTGGGCCATGTAAAAGTCACATGGTTGGCTGGTTCCTCTAAACTGGGAACCAGAGTTTTCTGGACATAAACAACTGACCAAAAGGAATGGTCTAAAACACAAAGGACAAAGTAGACTTTCACTACACTATTAAAGTAACATAAGAGGGGAAAAATGTCCGCCCGATGTGGGGCTCGAACCCACGACCCCCATAACACTAGCTTGGCGCTCAAACCAACTGAGCTAACCGGGCAATCATGTCTTGCCACCACATCCAGACACTACACTCCTCCCCCTCTTAATCTTTGGGAGCCAGGCATGAACCTCACGACTCCCACAGCACCTACAGGCGCATTCCAGTTTACTTCTGACACCATTAAAGTGTCACTCACCCGTAGCTAACACTATAACCTGCATTATATTATCATTCGCTTGGTCTTAAAGAGTCTTGTCTGTCTCAGTCATCAGTCTTAAGTAATACACGTCTGCACGGCTTAGCTGCCTTGGTCCAAGTGGGCCATGGTAAAGTCACATGGTTGGCTGGTTCCTCTAAACTGGGAACCAGAGTTTTCTGGACATAAACAACTGACCAAAAGGAATGGTCTAAAACACAAAGGACAAAGTAGACTTTCACTACACTCCCCCCGGTTTTATCATTAGACCCAACCCGGGAGAATGCCTCTCAGCCCTACATTGCAGCATCACCAAACCAGGTTGTTGTACCATTTCGATGACTTGTGTTGTACCATGCCCTCTTAGCAGTTGCACCATTTTTGCTGCATAGCATCCCTGTCTTCGTGAAAATGCTATGAAGCACACCAATGACTTCCTAAAAAAAAACCAAGCCCATGTTTTAAGCCAGATAATTTGTATCTTACTCGCATCATGGTTCTTGGTCTATTTAATTTACCATACGGGTTGATTATCTGGCATATCAAGCGAAATGGTCAGTTTGTAACCGGCTAGTCATTTTTGTACTTAATATGCCCTCTTTTCTGTAGGCTATACCGTCATCTCTGTACTTCTGTGTCAGAAGGTCTATATTGGTCGCCCCGGATGTTCAGTTTCCTTCTTATTGGATTTGTGATGTAAAGTACATTCTCAGTCAATACTTCGCCAGATCTCGACTTCGACATGAGTTTCTTTCAAACACCATTCCGGGCCCTGGAACAATGTTGCGCCTCATGTCTAACAATCTGACGGTTACAGCATTCTTGAAATACTAAAACAAACATCCAAAGCAGACTCAATCTGTTTATCTGGCACACACTCAACGATCTTGTAGATGACAGTACTGCCTCTTCGATGCAATCAACCCCATTCATGATTCTAAACTCCTTTTTGTGTGACGGTTGATCTGTTTTGAAACAATTACCAGTCTCCCATCCATAAGGCGAGATTCCCGCATGAGCCAGTGTCATATCCTACCCCACTGACCCCAGGTGGAATCCCTTAGATGGCCCCCGGATATTGTTTCAACTTAAACCACTCCTCTCCTTGGGCTAACATGATATTCCCTGAATTCAAACAGGTACTCATGTTTTTCCCCGAACTCTCACGGGTACTACAATTCTACTGAAAGATTCTCTTGCCAATGTTATCTTATCCTGGCTCTGGACTATACCTCCTTTGTAACGTGCCCATGGTTACCCACATCTCAGTGGGAAATGATCGACATTGGTCTTAATTCCAAATCCCAGGACACTCAGTGCGCCCCAACCTCTGGGGCGTAGAGACATCCTGTAATCCGTCTAGCGGTTTTGAGTGCTCTCCACGCCAGCTCGTCGTTTTGTCCCCCAGCGTGGACACCCCAGGGCATCTTGGGTCTTTCTCAGCCACCCGTCGGCTCGTCGTTTTGTCCCCCAACGGGCATTGCCGATCCAAAACCAAGCCTCCCTTGGACGACCTTGCCTTAGGAGCTGCCAATGGAATCGCATCATCCACTTCTCGCGAAAAAGTGGCCCACTGAATCTCTACTCGCTTACAATAGGTATAGCCACCACACGGTAATCATCAATCTTTACATGTCTGGAATAATGCGAGCATATCTCTGCCATAGGCTTCCTTGATAATGCGTCGGCTTTCCCATGCACTTTTTCAGGTCAGTATCTAAGAATCATTTTGTACTGTGATAATTCTTCCAGCCATCTTGCTAACTGCACCGTGGTTCTTCATAGTCAGGATAAACATTACCTCAATCCATTCCCAGGTCAGTATCTCCTAGAACTGTGTATTCTGCCACCGGCTCGTCTTGTTGTCCCCCAGTGAACAGAGACCAGTTATCGGAGTTACTTCCCTTCTACTTCCTCTTATGGTTCTGCTTTCCCAGGTCCGTATCCCCTAGAACTGTGTCTTCTGCCACCGGCTCGTCTTGTTGTCCCCCAGTGAACAGAGACCAGTTACCAGAGTTACTTCCCTTCTACCTCCTCTTAGGGTTCTGCTTTCCCAGGTCCGTATCCCCTAGAACTGTATTCTGCCACCGGCTCGTCTTGTTGTCCCCCAGTGAACAGAGACCAGTTACCAGAGTTACTTCCCTTCTACATTGTCTTCACTACCGGCTCGTCTTTTTTCCCAGCGGCAATGAACAGTCCCCTGCTATTGAGGCATGCTTGAATCGTTTTCAGTGTCGTAATTTATTGTTGTACCAGTACGGTAAAATCCCTCAGATTTCTTTCCTGTCAGCTTACAAGTGGTTAATAGTCATAGTCATCCCGTCTTTTTATAACGGGTCCCCATGACCACCAATCCACGAGTTAATGGTAGATGCGTTGTATCATCACTGTAAAATCTCTCGGAATTCTTTCCCGTCAGTTAACAAGTGGTTAATAGTCATAGTCATCCCGTCATATTAACACGGGTCCCCATGACCACCAATCCACAAGTTAATGGTAGATACTTTGAGCCCTTGTCACACTGCACTTGGAAAATGAAGACTGGAACAGTTGGCATTGATCATTTCAACTTCTTTTGATTACCATCATTATTTCATTTGCTTTGGCAATATCCAGTGCATCCGTAGCTGTAATATCCATGCAAGCGTCATGATACTATTCGGCACAGTAATCGCATTGTATCATGAAACGTCCTTGTCATGGGCTTCTTACAGTGGCACTGAATTACCTTAACTATTAAGGATATCTCTTAAACCTAAAATAATGACAGCAACTATGTTTGTCAGGACAGTTCAATAGAATGGAAATAGTTGTCTCATTTACTTAACTCCTACCCCCCTCTTTCTCTTCTTGAACTTGCATTAGGCCTCTTAATTCGTGAACAAAGAAATACCCTCAGTCTCGTGCGTTTAAACGGCCTGGGCATTCTTAAACACTGCCTATTGATGCTCATTGCAATAACATAGGCGTTGTTTGTAATACGCTCACTATGTAAACATGCAAACCTTGCAAGCACTGCTACGGATGAATAAACATTTTTGGTGGCTAAAATACAATTCCAAACAAGTTTTCAAAATCATAATAAATGCTAAAAGCTGCATGACTATTGGTTTACAGGCACCAATAAACTTTGAAAAGCTTCATTGCAATTATTATCCATTAAATTAGCCACCAGGGTTTAATGCAGAACTTCTTTTTCCATGCTGTTTTCAAAATGGTCACCTCTCTCTCCTTCCCCAAATTTTTTGGAAAACAACAAAATGGAACAAACTTACATGGGTTCTGCTTCACTTCTGACACCATTGAAGTGTCACTCACCCGTAGCTAACACTATAACCTGCATTATATTATCATTCGCTTGGTCTTAAAGAGTCTTGTCTGTCTCAGTCATCAGTCTAAGTAATACACGTCTGCACTGCTTAGCTGCCTTGGTCCAAGTGGGCCATGTAAAAGTCACATGGTTGGCTGGTTCCTCTAAACTGGGAACCAGAGTTTTCTGGACATAAACAACTGACCAAAAGGAATGGTCTAAAACACAAAGGACAAAGTAGACTTTCACTACACTAGTGTCAACGGTACCGGGTAATTTCGCCTTGATTCTCGTTCGCACTGGGTAGTTCCGCCCCAAGTAAATTATATTTGGTCAAGGATATGAACTCTACTTATTCAGTACTTAATATGTTAATAGGCAAAGCCTAGGTCGTGTGAAAGCAAGAACAATTAGCTAAGCACTGTCAGTCCCCCAACAAGAAACAAATTAATAGGCAAATAGTAGTAAGTTACAAAACAGAATTTGAAAAACATATTGAAAAAAACAAACTTATCATGCATTTAAGTTTAATTTGTACATATCTGTTTTTTTTTTTTTATTAGGTCAGGATTGTAACAGACTGTAAGATTTCCAAGGATGTTGACGGAAAACAACACTAGAAGGCATTGCAGAATGTTTTGATTTATTTTTACAAATGACAGTTATTTGTAAACTAGTAATAAATATGATTGGAAACTGACTCTTACCATGGTTAATTTGAATGACTTCTGCTTAACATTACTTTCAATGGTACTTCAGTTCACCTATTGTTTCCCCTGGCTTTCTAAAATACTAAAATACTACACACAACAATTTTCCATTAGGCAGATGGCTAACTTTGCATGATCTGGCTGAATGTTAGTCCAAATAATTTAGACTTTCGGTTTCTCGTTTTATCATCTGTCATTATTGGTCAACCGAATGCAGGATAATAACAAAATGAAAAATGAGCATATGCGATGTCTTTTTTTGAAGGACTAGCCAAAGACCTAATAACACAGTGTTATGTTATTAGGTCTTTGGACTAGCTGAATGTATAATCTTGAGACAATTTAAGATGAGAACACTATGCGTGAGAAAACTGTAATTTGTGACAAATATTTATTTTTGGATAAAAATGTAATAAGTGTTTAAGTAACACAACTCCCCACAACATAACTAACTCAGGATAATTTCTGCTGAGATTTGAACTCAGAACTTTTGTTAGACCAGGTGTTTTGCTATTAAACTATATATATACAGTATAGGTTTTTACTTTGAGCAGCAGTTCATGAGAATATGTGTAATTTTATTACCAGTAAAGTATAAGATTTTTTTTGTTACAATGAATGTATACCAGTTTAAATGTTACCATTTCTATTGTATAGATTATACAATTTCACACAGAAAAGTGGATTTCACAATAAATTACATAGAAAACAGAAAACAGATACATTTCTGTGGTATTTCAGTTATATCAAAGGACAGAACACTTATGTGAGGTCGCTGGGTGACTTATAACTTACATTAATTATGAACTGCCTTTACGTTTTTATAATATAGCCTATTCTGTTGAAAAACAGACGAAGTTTTCTTTATTTTTCAACCAAAATGTTTATACATATTTATTTGAATAAAAAGTATTTTGAGTGTTTGTTGAATTTAAAAAGAGATTGATCCTCTTTATCTGCAGATTTCAATGTTCAGTTTGTTTTTACCTTATTTTAGTTTGCTATAGTAAGTGTACATTGCCCTGTTTCATAGACGGACCTAAATCAGTGACTTTAAAAGGCTTTTTATTTTGCATTTGCACTTAAATTTGAAGAGTTCTATGACACATATGGGTATGGGATAGTAAAATGTAGTAAAGTTGTCGCATTGCAACTACACTGCTTATTCAACAACTTATTAGTCCCCTACCGATCAAAGATCGGTTTAGGGACTATAGATTTGGTGGAAAATCTCTGTTAGTGAAAGTATGGACTAGTGGACAATTTGGAAGCTGAAATTGCTCAAACTCATTCGTCTGTTGCAAAACTATCAATATGTGTCTATTGCGAGGAAAGGGTAAATATTCCTTTAAAATCTAGAATGATCTTGATAAAGGGTTGATAAATTTGTTGGGAAAGGAGGAATTGCTCATTTGCTAAACTTGTCTGTTATATATATAATATCTATCACAGAAAGGGTTTTAACCCTTACCCACTTGCAGTCATATTTTTACGCATTTACCATTTGATATCATTGTGGCAACAGGAGAAGTTATTATTTCTTTTGACATAATGGTTTGAAGACTTTTCAATAGTTATTCTTTCATTTATAGATATCTTCCATACTTTTACCTAATAATTATTCATATAATAATTATTGGATATATGTGAGTGGGTTATACAACAGCTTCAATTACAGTATTTATAAAGTTCTTTTCATCAGTGTTTTATCATACCTCTATTTAACTTCATATATTGCAAATTTCCATTAAATCTAGTTCATGGTTGATATGGAGTAAAAAACTAGTTCTATAAGCTGGTGCATGCGTTCTGTTCAATTTTCTTTTTGGCATGAGATCTTTATTTTTATCTCTTCTGTTTTTCGAAGAAAAAAGTCAGGGTATTGAGATATCCTTGGCGTCGTCGTTGTCGTCAAGAAACTTTAGCCTTACCTCATAACTTTTAAAAGCATTCAACATTTTCAAATCAACCTCGCTACACATGAACAATGCATATGTTTATACCAAGTCATATGATTCTGGCTTTTATAAATATTCAGTAATTATGCCCCTTTTTCGACTTGGGGAAAAAGCAGGCGAGTGTAAGTGTTCTCTTGCGGCACTCTTGTTAAGGAAATAACTTGTTAAATGTTGATATATATATTTTTCAGTAAAATAAAGACAGTGTTATTTATACCGTATGCCCTTCACGATAGAGATGGCTATGCTAAAATGGCAAAGGAAGCCTACAGTTCTATGGGTAAACCTTTTCCTTTGATTTACTGAAATGTTTGTGCATTTTAATTAGTAAATTTCAATATCAACCTTTTCCCACATACAACAAATCAGCAGCAGACAGCTTTGAAAACATCAAGTAAAAACTATAGAACTCTCTTTAAATAAAAGAACAGTTACTGAATAAAGTGGCAAAAGGAGAACATTTTACTTTTGTCACAATCCTTTTAAAAGTAGTCTGCTGCAAAGGCATTAGAAAGCATCTGTATGTTGGAAAGGGATAACAATTCATTCCATTTTGAATCTAGAAATATTATTGTTCTTCAAAAATATACTGAACTTTGTGATACCCCTGCAAATAAAAGTGTCGGGGGTAAACTGTATCACTGTCAGTTGGTTAGTTAATATGACATAAAGTTTGTGGATTCATTCTGTAAGATATTTTAATGAAACTTGATAGTCAATTTCAACCAAACTTAACAGGAATGTTCCTTTTGTGGTCCTCTTTCAAAAATGTTAACAGATTTGAATTATGTGATGAACTTCGGTTGCTGCGGCATAAGAAAGGGGAAAAAGCATAAACCAGAGCCATGTCACTTTGTCCATTGTCCACATCCCAGTGTTAGGATGAACTTTGTTCCTATTGCTTTTAGTCATAGGTTATCCATTCAATTATAGAGATTCTCTTTTTTTGGACAAAATATGTTCAAAGTCGCCTGCTGCACAATTGTCGTATGAGGGAAAGGGTTAAAATTCTTATTTTCTAATCACCCAATCTTATTAAAACCAGACCTAAGCCTTAACTTCACTGAAGATGTAGACGTTTGACTGCCTATTTCAGGTCTTCCCCGAGCTACCTTAACATGTATGTGTCAGCCAATCAAATTATCGTCTAGATAATCGTTAGGTATCAATAGGGGAGATAACCCATTTTAATAAGCGAGATAGACGAACAATGGTGCCCGAGTGTTCCTACTGTATTTTGAACCAAAGGTTGGTTGTATCCTGCACTTTCATTTGACAGAAAAATAAGTAAAACTTCTTTGTGGTCAGAGCCAATAAACGCACAGCATTGTATTTTGGTTTTATTTCAATGAGATGTCTCCTCATCATAACAATTAGTAACAAACCACATACGATGACAATAAAATCCTTTATTACATAGATCACAACCCAATATCAAATATTTTTATTCTAGGTTACACGGTTGAGAGTATCCATGAGAAACAAAATCCTGTGGAGGCTGTAAAGAGTGCAGAAGCAGTATTTATTGGTGAATGGCTATTTAACCCTTTACAGCCTTTTGTGACTTCTGTAGGGGAATAACCAGTGCATGAAGTATTTGCAGAGAACTATTGTGATCACCCATCTGTATGATAACATAATTCTTACAAAATCTACTCATCTGGAACTATGGGACCGGTTTTGAAAGAAATGTTCCTATAGTGGTCCTTTTTCAAAGGTTTTCGGAATCAGCTGTGGTCGAGTGGTTAGCGTCGGGGATTTCGAAACCGGGTATCCCGGGTTAGATCCCCAGTCGCGGCACTACGGTCATGGTGGAGTGCCCTTGGGCAAGGCACATTTTCTAGCCTAGTACTGGTTTGTTAACCCAGGGATCATGAATAAGTGAGCTGTCGCCGTGATATAACTGAAATAATGTTGAAAGCGGCGTAAAACCCCAATAAATAAATAAATTATCAAAAGTTTTCAAATATTTAATGCCATAAAACAATTGTCCTTTTACTAATAAGCTGTCCACGCCTTGCAGTTTCATTTCAACTCGTGATCAAATTTAACGTTGACATTAGCAGTCACACATTTGCTACTATAACATCACTGAGCTGATCGATCTTGGCCCTTTTGTTAAAAAAACATTGCTGCTAGTACATTCATAGTCACCAATGTCAAGAAAAATCCTATTGACAACTCCATGAATCTGTCCATTTATTATACCAACGTTTTTTAACCAAGTAAGTTTATGGCTATATTGTAGGTTCTGTCAAAACGAAAATATCTGAATGAGGTATGAATAAAAATCATTCAAAACAAGGCTTGAAGCAATTTCTTCTTTTGCTATAATTAAACCTTCATTTTTAGAGATTTGCCATGTTTTTGTGTGGATGTTTTCAAAGCCATCTGCTGCAAATGTGTTGTATGTGGGAAAGGCTAAAATAATTCATTTTTTCAACAGGTGGAGGCAACTCGTTCAGATTATTAAAGGCGCTCTACGATGAAAAACTTGTCGATGTTATACATCAGCGTGTCTTTGATGATGGCATGCCATATATCGGTTCTAGCGCCGGGTCCAACGTAGCAACAGCCAGCATCAACACGACTAATGATATGCCGATAGTGTATCCCCCATCATTTAAGGCCTTGGACCTTGTACCATTCAACATCAACCCTCACTATATTGAACCGGATAAAAACAGTAAACATATGGGTGTAAGGTTTACCACTTAACTCTTTACAAAATGCAGACAGCCTCTGATGCCGCCGCAGCAGACGACTTTTGAAAACATTGGGACAAAAGAAGAAATTACTAAAAAGGAGCAATTTCTCATGTTGCCAATTTATTTTTTAGCTTTTTTCAGTAATTATGCCTTCTTTTATAGAGATTTTCCATGATACATGTATTTGCCTAGATCATGCTTTTAAAAGTCGTCTGCTGCAGATGTCCAGTGTGTGAGAAAAAGGTTGATTTCGACAGAACTTAACCCCCTTTCCCTCATATAGACGCTTTATGACGCCTCTGCAGCAGACAGCTTTTTGAAAACATAGTGACAAAAGAAGAAATTGCTCAAAAGCAATTTCTCCTTGCCACAATGTTTTCCACTTTTAGTCATAGGTTATCCATTCCATTTTAGAGATTTTCTATTTTTTGACAAAATTTGTTCAAAGTCGTCTGCTGCAGCATTGTCGTATGAGGGAAAGGGTTAACCCCCTTTTCAAACATATTGACACACTTTGATGCATCTGAAGCAGTTGACCTTTCGCCGACCATATTCATACTCTTTTCAATAATTTTATTTTCATACATAGAGATTTCTATATTTTTGCCTAGATATTTTTCAGTTTTCTGCTGCAGATTTAGTGTATGTCGGAAAGGATTAAGTTAACCCTTTCCCTCATGCGACAATTCTGAAGCAGACGACTTTGAACATATTTTGTCAAATAATAGAAAATCTCTTTAATTATAGGATAATGTATGACTAAAAGCGGAAAACATTATGGCAAAAGGAGAAATTGCTTGTTTTGAGCAATTTCTTCTTTTGTCACTATGTTTTCAAAAAGCTATCTGCTGCAGAGGCGTCAGAAAGCGTCTATATGAGGGAAAGTGTTAAACTGGTTATTAGAAGCCTTCTGAAAACTTCTGTGGCTTATTAGCAAACAGTGGAAGGCCAGATCAGACAGGCTGGTTTTGATCTGCTCAAGTCATAAATGCCTATAGTTTTATTGTGTGCAGAGGGCTGAAAGTCACACAACAAATCACATGATTATCTTTGCTCTAGAGTTATACCACTTTGATTTGACTTTTTCCACAATTTAATTTTGGTGGGGATTAAGCCAATTGTGATTCCTGATAATCATTGTGACATTTTTATTTTCTGTCCAGGAAACAAGAGCCCAAAGAATAGAACAATATCAGGAATATGAAGACTCCCTCTCTGTTCTGGTATGTTTTATGTATTGATCTATTGATTATTGAACATCTGTAGCAGATTTGCTGATTGGAGTTTAGCCCTTTCCCTCATACGACAATTCTGCAGCAGACGACTTTGAACATATTTTGTCAAAAAATAGAAAATCTCTTTTATTGAATGGATAACCTATGACAAAAATTGGAAACATAGTGACGAAAGGAAAAATTGCTCGATTTGAGCAATTTCTTCTTTTGTCACTATGTTTTCAAAAGGCTATCAGCTGCAAAGGCGTCAGAGACAAATGGTCCTAATCACTTCTGTGAATTGTTTGACAGAATGAATCGCTGAAAAAAGTTGTACCAAAGACTTCAAAATAGTAGTAATGGCTTTCCCTTTTTGACAACCAGGTGTTGTGGGGTGAGCATTATGATTGACTCGCTGGTTTAACTCTTTCCCTCATATAGACACTTTCTGACACCTCTGCAGCAGACGGTTTTTTTTAAAACATAGTAACAAAAGAAGAAAACATGCAATTTCTCCTTTTGCCACAATGTTTTCCACTTTTAGTCATGGGTTATCCATTCAATTACAGAGATTTTCCATTTTTTTGACAAAATATGTTCATAAGTCGTCTGCTGCAGAATTGTTGTATGAAGGAAAGGGATAAGGTTAAATTGAGCAGAAGTACTGGTAACTTACCCAGGAAATGACGTGATATAACTGAACAAATTGTTGAAAGCAGTGTTAAACATCATGTAAACAATAAAAATGGTTGAAAAAGTTCTGAATATCAACCCTCTCCCGCATGCAGATGCATGATCTATACAGACAACTTTTGAAAACATGAGAAATTTGTCCTTTTGCCACAAGGTTTTCAACCATTTAACCCTTTCCCGCATACAACAAATGTAGAAGACGACTTTGAAAACATATTGACAAAAACCTGACAAATCTCCATAAAAGATAGCTTAATTGTTAAATACAGTTGAAAACATTGTGGCCAAAGGTAAAATTGCTCATCATGAGCAATTTCACCTTTGGCCACAATGTTTTCAAAAGTAGTCTGCTGCTATTGGGTCAAAATGCGTCTGCAGGTGGGTAAGGGCTTAAAAAGAACTTTCTCTTATTGAAATTTTCTATAGTTTTGCCACGATTGATTCCAAGTGTTGTATGTCAGGAAGGGTTGAGCAGATTCTCTTTTCTATACACAATTTCAGGGTTTGAGAGAAGGGTGTATGTTGAGAGTTGAGGGAGACAAGGCTACATTACTGGGTAGAACTGATGCCAGGTTATTTGTGAGGTAAGCTAACCTGTTTCCACATGCAAATGTAGTGTAATGCAACTGCAGCAGAAAGCTTTTAAAACTTTATTGCAGAAGGACAAATTGAGCAAACTGAGCAATTTCCCGTTCTGCCATATTTTGATTCAATAATTTTTCCTTCACTTATAGAGATTTTTCCCCATAATTTCAAGCAAAGTGGTCTGTCTACTGCAGATTTGGTATATGTGTGAAAATGTGTAAGTCACAATCCGTTTTCAATAATTACTGTTTCTTCTAGAAATTTTCCATACTTTTGTCTCAAAGTCATCTGTACGAGCCAGATCTGTCACATATTATAAAAATATGAATAAATAATAGGTAACTAGCTTGAGATTTTTTTTTTCAATAACCCATAAAACTTTTTGCAATGAAACTTGCTAAAATCATGCGAGTCGCCATTTTGGGTATGTATAAAAACAGTTGGTCAGACTAAAAACATGGATTGAATATTCTTGATATCTAGTCAATCTCTTTTTTAAAATCAATATTAAAGGTCATAACAGTGCTGTGTTATTTTTGTGTGAACTAACATGTGTACAAAAAAGTTAATGGATAGACGACAGCAATACAAAGTCAGAACATAACTTTTGACTGTACCGTTTTTTACTGACAAGTTGATCTAGATAAAAAAATAAAAACACTTATTTAATTCATTATTTTGGCCAAAGGTCTTTTTCAGGTTATATTTAAGATCACACACTATGTTGCGTCCATCTTGAAAGTATTGAACATGAAGACTAACATTTCCGTAACATTTCATTTTGGCGTAACGTTGAATGGAGCGCCGTCGTTTCACGCAAAAAAGGTGGGATCAAAATGAAAGATCCAAAATCCAAAATCCTAGATTCACTCATACAAAATTGTTATAAAATTTATAAAATGTAAACTTTGTGTAGCGTCATATCAGACTGTGTAAGTGCAGGTCAAACTTGATCCCTATCCCCATACACAACAAATACATAAAGGCGTACTCATATCCATCCAGGCTTAATAATTCCTATATCAAATTAAAAAACTAAAACAAATAAAAATAAAAATGAAAATAACTTGGTAAGAAGATAAAGTATCTAAAAATGAAAGTATAATTATTGATCAGACATTGTGGCAAAAGGATAAATTATTGCTCATAAACAACGTAATTGTTCCTTTGGCACCAATCTTTTCTAAAGTTGTGTGCTGCAGAGGCGTCAGAAACCATCTCTATTAGGGAAAGGTTAAACAGAAATGTGACCCAATACATAATTTTTTCAGACTTATTGACTTGTTGAAAAGGTAGTCGCCAGGTGGCATCAGAAAAATGACTGAAATGAACAAATTTTCCCCCCATGATATTAGTTACACATTTGCTTCTACTCCATCACACAGATAATCGCTTAACCCTTTCCCTCATACGACAATTCTGCAGCAGACGACTTTGAACGTATTTTGTCAAAACATAGAAAATCTCCATCATTGAATGGATAACCTATGACAAAAAGTGGAAAACATTGTGGCAAAAGGAGAAATTGCACGTTTTGTGCAATTTCTTCTTTTGTCACTATGTTTTCAAAAAGCCGTCTGCTGCAGAGGCGTCAGAAAGCATCTATATGTGGGAAAGGGTTAATCCTTTCCCACCTGCAGACACATTTTGACACAATAGATGGCTTTTGAAAACATTGTGGCCAAAGGTGAAATTGCTCATGATGAGCAATTACTCCTTTGGTTACAATGTTCTCAACGTTATTTAACGATTAAGCTATTTCGTATGGACATTTTTCAGGTTTGTGTCACAATGTTTTCAAAGTAATCTAATGCAGATTTGTTGTATGTGGGAAAGGGTTAAGGGTCATCTTGGTCCTCATGTTTAAACCTCGTTCACTATAAATGTATTTCTTTATTTTCTGAAGTCTTTACATTATTATTATTTGGTCCTAATAAGAGACAACAGCATTTAGAATTCCAATGCAAAAAAACATGACATGAACATTATCATCATCTAGTCAATTACTTATAAATAATTTTTTATGGCCAAAGTATTCTCTTTAATTAATGTTTACAATAATTTTACGTTTTTTATACGCCCGTTTTGAAATAAACGGATCGTATTATAGTTTTACCTGGGGCGGGGAGGCGGCGTCCAGTATGTTGTCAGCTAAATATCTTTAGAAGCCTTTGTCCAATCATCACCAAATAATTTGGTCAGAATGTGTATTGGGATAATATCTCGGACAAGTTCGATAACTAGCTATATCGCTTCAGTCAATCGAGAGTTATTCCCCTTTAATTATAGAAATTTCCTAAAATTGGTCTTGTCAGCTCAATAACTTTAGAAGCTTTTGTCCAATCATCACCAAATGATTTGGTCAGAATGTGTATTGGCATAATATCTCAGACAAGTTTGATAACTAGCCATATGGCCATAGTCAATCGAGAGTTATTGCCCTTTAATTATAGAAATTACCTAAAATTAGTCTTGTCAGCTCAATAACTTTAGAAGCCTTTATCCAATCATCACCAAATTTGGTCAGAATGTGTATTGGCATAATATCTTGGATAAGTTTGATAACTAGCCATAAAAGTATTCTCTTTAATTAATGTTTACAATAATTTTACGTTTTTTATACACCCGTTTTGAAAAAAACGGATCGTATTATAGTTTTACCTGGGGCGGGCAGGCGGCGTCCAGTATGTTGTCAGCTAAATATCTTTAGAAGCCTTTGTCCAATCATCACCAAATAATTTGGTCAGAATGTGTATTGGGATAATATCTCGGACAAGTTCGATAACTAGCTATATCGCTTCAGTCAATCGAGAGTTATTCCCCTTTAATTATAGAAATTTCCTAAAATTGGTCTTGTCAGCTCAATAACTTTAGAAGCTTTTGTCCAATCATCACCAAATGATTTGGTCAGAATGTGTATTGGCATAATATCTTGGATAAGTTCGATAACTAGCCATATTGTTTTAGTCAATTGAGAGTTATCGCTCTTTAATTATAGAAATGACCTAAAATTGGTCTTGTCAGCTCAATCACTTTAGAAGCCTTTATCCAATCATCTCCAAATTTGGTCAGAATGTGAACTGGCATAATATCTCAGACAAGTTTGATAACTAGCCATATCGCTTCAGTCAATCGAGAGTTATCGCTCTTTAATTATAGAAATTACCTAAAATTGGTCTCATCAGCTCAATAACTTAAGGAGCCTTTGTCCAATCATCACCAAATTTGGTCAGAATGTGTATTGGCGTAATATCTCGGACAAGTTTGATAACTAGCCATATTGCTCCAGTCGCTAGAGAGTTATTGCCCTTTAATTATAGAAATTACCTAAAATTGGTCTTGTCAGCTAAATAACTTGTGAAGCCTTTATCCGATCATTACCAAATTTAGACAATATATTGATGGGCAAAATATCTTGGTCAGGTTTGATAACTTACAACGTTATCTTAGACACTGCACAATTATGTCCCTCGAAATGGCCAAAACTGTACTAACAGTGTCTGCTCTCTAAGTTTGGCTGACGTACAACCAATTATCACTATACTTGGTCTCAAAAAAACAGGACGGGCGTATTTTGTGACATTTGGCGCTCTTGTTCATAAATAAGTAGCACCTATAGATATATTAGATATTTATAATAATATTTATCTTTCAATGATTTTTTATTGAATTCTTTAAGTATTGAAACCTCATCAACCAGAGGCACGATACTCAGGTGAGCTTTACAAGGTCACCACTAAAGCATTCTGGTTCTGAGTTTTCTCTCTATAATGTTTTCTTTTTTTGCCATTTTCCCACTCTGGACCAAAGTAATCAAATTTGTTACACCACCTTGGTAGTAGATTGCTGAACCCTTTCCCTCATATAGACGCTTTTTGAAAACATAGCGACCAAAGAAGAAATTGCTCAAGACGAGCAATTTCTCCTTTTGCCACAATGTTTTCCACTTTGAGTCATAGGTTATCCATTCAATTATAGAGATTTTTTTTTTTTTTGACAAAATATGTTCAAAGTCGTCTGCTGCAGAATTGTCATATGAGGGAAAGGGTTTATGGGGCCACCACCTCCAGAGGTCGGGTCATACCAAAGACTTTAAAATTTGTTGTAGTGGATTCCATCCTTGATGCTCAGGGTTGTGGGGATAGCATTGGAACTGAAGCACTGGTGTCAAGCTAAGCATACCATTATTACTGGTAATTTACCAAGAAAACATGCAATTTAAATGAAAAACTGTGGAAAGAGGCGTAAAACAAATGAAAAATGGATTTGTTGAGACGACTGTTTTCAGTTTGCATGTCAAATAAGGATTACCTAGAACTCAGAACTCCTGTTGTTTTCATTTCAGAGGCAAAGATCCAGTGGAATACAGACCAGGGGATGATCTGACTCATCTTTTATAGGAACTTAATTCATGTATCTAGAATTACATGTAAAAACACTGTGAAAGTTTATACTACTCTGATTTTAAACTTTTTCGAACATACAAAACCTCTACAGCAGATGAATTTGAAAGTGTTCAGTTTAGTTAACTTTTATTGAATATTGTTGAAAACGTTTTAACAAAAGGAGAATTTTTTCATGATAAGCAATTTCTCCTTTTGTCACAATGTTTTCAAAACTGCTGCAGAGCTTTCAGATGGCATCTACATGTGGGAAAACCCTGAAATAAGCTGGATGGTCAGGTGGAAGGAATAACAGACATGGAAATAATATGCACATTTCTTCTTGTAAGTTAAGCTTCCCATAAAGTTTCATCAAATTCAAGTCAGTAGTTGCTGAGAAATAGCCCGGACAAAATTGTCCCATGTCATATTACATAGAAATTAAAGGGTATAACTCTGTGAAAAATCATTGAACCATAACATGGTGATAATATGCACATCTCCTTGTTAGTTAAGCTTCCCATAAAGTTTCATTGAATTCAAGTCAGTAGTTGCTGAGAACTAGCCCGGGAGAATGTGTGTCACCTGCACTGGCTCATTGAAAGTGTGACGAAAAAGTGTGACGGACAGACAAAAAAAAAGTAATCCCTAAGGGTGACACAAAAAATGGATATGGCTTGAACATCTCTTACCTCTCAGAAACTAGCGAAGTAATTGGATTATAACTTATACACATGTTATTGCAGTCAGAAGGACCATTTTTCCATGAGCATAACTTTTTGAGAGAGCTCATCAAAACATACCATATGAAGGGTTTAATGGCAGAGCATTCTAATCCTAATGACATTTTTTATGCCCCCGGAATCACCGATTCGGTGGGCATCTAGTTTTTGGCCTGTCTGTCTGTCTGTCGAAAAAAACTTTAACCTTGACCTTGACCTTTGACCTAGATGCCCCCATCTGTCGAAAAAAACTTTAACCTTGACCACTACTTTTGAACCTTAACAGGTACGGCTACCATATTTCACATGTGTATTCCTTGTGACATGACCTTTCTGTCAGTACCAACATTTTTGACCTTGACCTTTGACCTAGATGCCCCCATCTGTCGAAAAAAACCTTTAACCTCGACCACTACTTTTGAACCATAACAGGTACGGCTACCATATTTCACATGTGTATTCCTTGTGACATGACCTTTCTGTCAGTACCAACATTTTTGACCTTGCGACCTTGACCTTTGACCTAGATGCCCATCTGTCGAAAAAAACTTTAACCTTGACCACTACTTTTGAACCATAACAGGTACGGCTACCATATTTCACATACATGTGTATTCCTTATGACATGACCTTTCTGTCAGTACCAAAATGTTTGACCTTGCGACCTTGACCTTTGACCTACATGTTGCCATTCGGGGGCATCAGTGTTTCACAAACACATCTTGTTTTCCTCTTGTAATATATATTTTTTATGAGGTGGTAAACTCGAGTTGGTTTACTGCAAATTTGAATTGTAAAAACACTATCCCATTCAAACAATTTATCTGCAGTTGTTAATCTCAAGGCAAAAAGTCAGTAGAAGCAAATGATGTCAAGAATCTTCCAATGTAGATACCAATCTCATTAAAATCATCTCCTATTAACGCTACGTAGCTTACATTTGGTCAGAATGTGTAGATACAAGAGCTCCAGTTAAACGCTTCAATGATATTTTTTAATCAGCAGCTGTTTTGACAATTCTGTTCATCCATGGAGTATGTCTAAATATTTTGTTTGCAGTACATCAGTGAATCCCAGATGCATTTGCAGCAGATGACATTTGAAAACATTTCACTAAAAGGTGTATTGCAAATTTATTGAATGTGAGAAAGGGAATGTTTTGCTAGGTGGCTTTAATGTATGTGGGAAAGGGTAAGTAGGACTTGGTGGCTATATTAACAAGAACTAGAAATATCACTGAAGGTGATGAAACACCCAGCTGGTGCCTGACAATATACATATGTAGGAGAAATTCAAGGGGCCATAACTCGTTTAAAAATAATTCCAGTGCAACACACTGACAATATGCACAACTAGGCTTGGTATCGATCAAGTTATATTGAATTCTGACCAAGGGTTGCTGAGAAATAGTGTTCACAAGAAATGTCCACAGACCAACGGACCGACAAGCGTGACTCCTATATAGCCCCCATATACTATGTATCTGGGGGTATAACAAGAATTAATCTTAATGCCTCCCATACTCAAAGAGGCAGAAAGATGAGATAATACATTGAACTAGTTTTAGTCATATGAACATTTATTCCTTAAAAACAAACACAGAATACAAAAAAGTTTACACAAACAGAATGTACCATGTCAATCCGTTCTCTTGGGTTTTATAATATTTTGACGAATCAACAATACTGAACATATTAAAAATGGGTATCTTAAACATTGTGCCAAGTTTGTTTGAATATTTTGTTTATGCCACTTTAACCCTTTCCCTCATATAGACGCTTTCTGATGCCTCTGCAGCAGATGGCTTTTTGAAAACATAGTGACAAAAGAAGAAATTGCTCAAAACAAGCAATTTCTCCTTTTGCCACAATGTTTTCCACTTTTAGTAATAGGTTATCCGTTATTTTCTATTTTTTGACAAAATATGTTCAACGTTGTCTGGTGCAGAATTGTCATATGAGGGAAAGGCTTAAACAGTTATTTCCTGGGTTAAAGTAACAGTATATTTGGTCCATTTATCCCCAACAGCAAGTCTGACAGTAATTATGCAATCGCACATGTTACTCCTTTCCGCCGGTTATGCAGCAGACGACTTTTGAAAATATTGTGGCAAAAGGAGCAATTGCTTATAATGATAAATTTCCCTTTTTGCCACAATGTTCACAACTTCATACATAATAAAACAATCAATTTTTTCAAAGTGCTTTGCTGTATGAATACATGCCTGCTGTACCCTTTAGCTATAAAAAAAAGAAAGCAAAAGAAAACAACTTCATTCAGATTAACAAATCCAAGGATTCGGATAACTATTTAACTCTTTCCCTCATACGACAATTCTGCCGCAGACGACTTTGAACATATTTTGTCAAAAAATAGAAAATCTCTGTAATTGAACGGATAACCTATGACTAAAAGTGGAAAACATTGTGACAAAAGAAGAAATTGCATGTTTTGTGCAATTTCTTCTTTTGTTACTATGTTTTCAAAAAGCCGTCTGCTGCAGAGGCATCAGAAAGCGTCTATATGAGCGAAAGGGTTAAAGATAGAAGTGGTTGATTGATTGATTGATTGGGGTTTAACACCGTTTTTTTAACAATTTTTCAGTTATATCACGGCGGCCAGTTCACCTACTCATGCATTTCCTGGTTTTCTCACATCAGTACTCCACACAACAATCTTCCCAAGCAACTGGCTGCTTTTCCACAAAAGATAGAAGTGGACTGGATATTAAGATCAAATTGAATCTGCAGATTTATAATTGAATTAAAAAAACAAATACATATCGATATTTAGACAAAACATTACACGTTGGAACTGGTTAAAAATATTACACAAGATTAAAACACTATCCCTTAGGTTCACAATTCCTATGCTAGATAAGCACTCCCTTAACGCTTCTCATATAAAGGACTTTTGACACCTGCAAATATAAACTATTTAACCCTTTACCATTTGCATCTGCAGCAGACACAAATTTTATAGACGTAACGAGGGAGAAAATGCTCACAATCAGCAATTTATCCTTTTGCCACATTGTTTTCAATAATTTTTCTTAAATTTTAAGATATTTTTCAAGATATTTTCAAGGACACCTGCTGCAGATTTGTATTAAGTGGGAAAGGGTTTTAACATTGTGACCTATAAATGAACAATTTTATCTTTTCCTAAAATGTTTCACAAAATCATTCTTCCAATTTTACCCTGATGTTTTCCCGAACAACTTAATTTACACAAAATTTTCATATTTCCTTATTTTTTTCTATTCTGTTTAAGAATTAAATATAATCTTAACAATTCCATGATTTTCCTTGATTTATTTTTTAAGTTAAAAAATTAATGTAGTAGGAATAGGTAATCCCTTTCCCACCTGCAGATTCATTAAGACACATCTACAGCAGATGATATTTTGTGATAAAGGAGAAATTGTTCATAAATACTAATTTCTACTTTTGCCAGAATGTGTTCTACCCACAGGTGCCAGTCTGGTTTAAAATCTAAAAATAGTATTTGACTATATATTGACAAGGTACATTTCCTATTCTACAGCCGGGGACATCACTGAGGTGACATTCGCTTTTTAATTATTCAACAAAATTATTTTGTTGTATCAATTTATGATAAAGTGCCTTATACAGCATATCAAATACGTACAAAAGAGAAAAAGAATTTTCCTTTCGAGAAAAGCGTAGTTTTGTGTTTTTATTAAAATACTTTTCACAGTTGTATCGATTTTCATGTTAAAAATAACAGGCGATAAAGATTTTCAGCGTGCAACTCCTGAAAACAGATTACTTACCATGTTTTATGGCCGTAAAATAAGTAATATATAATTGCCATATGATAGCAGTGCATTAAAATTATATGACACTTTTAAAAAATGGAAAATCATCTGGTTTACAAGTTCTACTCGGACCTCACGTCACCTCAGTGATGTCCCCGAGCAGTAGTTTTACATTAAGGCTATAGCTCGCTTATAATTCCATTAACTTGTTGAAAAGGAAATGTACCTTGTCAATATATAGTCAAATGATATTTTTAGATTTTAAACGAGACTGGCACCTGTGGTTCTACCCTATTCAATAATTAAATTTGTTATTATAGAGATGCTCCATCATTTTGTATGGATATTTTCAAAGTTGGTTTCTACATATTTGTTATATGTAGCATGGAGGGTTTAACCCACATACACAGAAACTGCAACAGACTCCAAGAATGAACATTTAATCATTGAAAAGAGTTGAAAATAGTGTGGCAAAAGTTATCTACTGCAGAGTACATATTAGCATTCCAAAAAGAAACAATTTATACATAATATCAATATTACATGAAAGACTGAACAATATTCTGAATATATATAAAAACAAGAGGGCCAAGATGGCCCTAAATCGATCACCTAAGTGAAAGAATAGTAGTTAACCCTTTCCCTCATATAGACGCTTTCTGGCGCTATGCAGCAGACGGCTTTTTGAAAACATAGTGACAAAAGAAGAAATTGCACAAAACGTGCAATTTCTCCTTTTGCCACAAGATTTTCCACTCTTTGTCATAGGTTATCCATTCAATTATGGAGATTTTCTATTTTTTGACAAAATACGTTCAAAGTCGTCTGCTGCAGAATTGCCGCATGAGGGAAAGGGTTAAGAATAACAACAAACAACAACACGTGTTTCTAACTTTTCTGCAATTAAGCCTTCATCAGGTTATTATTCAAAAATGACGATAACAATTTGGTTAATTATAGTATTGTAGGGAATGCTACTGCCAATAAAGGTGAACATTTAAACAAGAATGAACCGCAAATAAAACAGTTTATCAATACAGGACATTTGTAATAAGGCTTCACATACCTGTTGAAGTTTGGTTAATATCTGTCCATTGGTTTAAGATGAGATGTCGTTTAAAGCTAAAAGTTCATTTTACCCCTTTTCTGATGCTGCCTGCCAGATATCTTTTTCAACCAATCAATATGGCTTGAATAAATTATGCTTAACTATCTTGAATTCAGAAAAGAACATAAATAAGAAAGGAATCTTAAGATTTGTCATTTTGATTCTTTTCTAATGCCTCCTGGCGGCCATAGTTTTCCATTTCCACCATTCAAAATGATTTAAACAAATTTTCTAGAGGGTCACCCAAGGACCATTTCTACCAATAAACCTCGAACATTATCAGACATATGGTTTCATAAAAAACAATTTTTTTAAGTAATGGCATTTTTTGTCCCTTTTGATGCAGCAGCAACCAAAGTTTTTATAGAATTTATATCTTTAAACAATTTTAAAAGAGGACCCCCCAAAGGAACATTCCTATTAATGCGGGTTGATATTGGTCAAGTGGATATGAAGATGTCATTTGAAGCTTCAAGTTAATTTTACCCCTTTTGATGCCACTTGTATGCTATATCTTTTAACCAATCATTATTGCCTAGACAAAATATGTAGAGGGTCACTGAAGGAACATTTCTACACATTTATCTTGAAATCGGACAAGCACTTTCATAAGATTATTTAATATAATTATATAATTTTGCCCCTTTTCTGAAGCCGCCTGGCTGCCATGTTTTTCAAACAATCAATATTGCTTGGACAAATTTTGTAGAGGGTCAAGGAACATTTCTATCACATTATATTGGAATCTGGAGAAGCGGATTCAGAGGTTGCTGTGGCATCAGAAAGGGGGAAAATGGCCAATCTTTAGAATTCTTCTCCTTCATGAAATTTAAATCTTTGTACAATTTTGAAAGAGAATAACCAAAGTTACAATCCTGTAAATTTGGTTTGAATTGGTCAAGTGGTTAAGGAGGAGTTTATGTTTAAAAGATAAAAAGTTAATGACAACAAGACAACAACAGACAGAGAGTGATCAGAATAGATCACTTTGGGCCTCCGGCTCTGGTGATCTAAAAAATATTTACATGGTTAAGAAAGGTTAACTTTAAAAGCAATCTGATCGTTTCTTGAAGTAAAAAAGATATAGAAAATAAAAGTTAAAAGTTAAAGTAAAAAACCTCAATTTGTAAGCCAGCGCTATTTTAAAATTTGTAAGATTACATAAAGTTCTTGCAGACAATTCAATACAAAGATAAATTGAACTGTCGCTTGATATAAAACAGTTAGTGTACAAGCATATATATATTTAGAGCTTGCTGACCTGTCAGTCATGTGACTGGGACAGTTCAATTCACATGGACAATAGAAGACAAATATATGTCTCAATGAAAAATGTAATAAAAAATGAATTATGAGTGACTGTATCTGATTAACCCTTTCCCTCATACGACAATTCTGCAGCAGACGACTTTGAACATATTTTGTCAGATGGATAACCTATGACTTAAAGTGGAAAACATTGTGACAAAAGGAGAAATTGCACGTTCTGTGCAATTTCTTCTTTTGTCACTATGTTTTCAAAACGCCGTTTGCTTTAACCCTTTCCCTCATATGACAATTCTGCAGCAGACGACTTTGAACATAATTTGTAAAAAATTGGAAAATCTCTATAATTGAATGGATAACCTATGATTATAAGTGGAAAACAGTGGCAAAAGGAGAAATTGCACGTTTTGTGCAATTTCTTCTTTTGTCACTATGTTTTCAAATAGCTGTCTGCTGCAGAGGCGTCAGAAAGTGTCTATATGAGGGAAAGGGTTAAAACTGTTTTTAAAACGTTTTCCACATATGGATGCATTTTCACAGATAAGAAGCAGACAATGAAAACATTGTAGCAAGAGGTGAAATTGCTTATAATGAGCAATTTTTCCATTTACAAAAATGTTTTCAACTCTTATTCAAAAACAATACTTTTATTTATAGAAATATGTCATACTCTTTGTATAGAAAGTCATCTGCTTAAGATTTAATGTATGTGGGAAAGGGTATACATCATGCAAGAAATATTTAATATGGAATGTTAGGGAGTAATTTGAGATAAAAAAAAAAAAAGCTCCGAGTGATGGTCTAGTAGTTAATGTGTAACTCGGGAGTGAGGGTGAAACTGCAGGGAGTGGACATTATAAATGAAACAGCTTATCAGCAAAGTACATTTGAATAAAACAGTAAAACTTGGTCCAGTTTTAAAGATGACCATCAAAGAAACATTCCTGTGAAGTTAAATTGATATTGGTATAAACATTGATATAAACATTAATTTTACTCGTTTTTTTATGCTGCCTTGAACAATTATGTAGAGGGGTTACTGAAAGAACATATCGAGGGATTGGCGTGAAACAGTTGTAACTAAAACTGGTATTTTTGTACCGGCGTGCAACAGTTGTAACTAAAACTGGTATTTTTGTACCAAGTTTAATCACCTTGCCATGAAGTCTTTATAAGCATTAAATCATTTTTCTAGGTAAACAATGGAAATTTAGGTGTCATTGCTCGTTCTGAGTAATGGCATCTAAATTTGCATTGTTTACAAAGGGGTCAAAATTGCCCCTAAACCAGGGTTTTTAAAATAGGTTTTTAGTTACAACCGTTTCACGCCAAGTCCTCGATATATACAAATTCACTTGAAATCAGACAAGCATTTTCATATGAATGGAATTTTAAAGTTTTTATCATTTGGCCCCTTTTCTGTTGCCAACTGACTGCCATTTCTTTTAACCAATCAATATCATTTGAACAACTGTTTTAGAGTCACATATGGAACATTTCTACTTAAAGATATTGGAATCCGACAAGCAGATCCAGAGAAGATAAGTTTTGACATTTCCCCTCCTTTGTGATGCCGCAGCAACCAAAGTTCTATATATAGAAATTAAATCATTGCACAAATTTCAAAGGTTCATTCCTGTGAGGTTTGTTGGAAAGTAGTTCAGTGGTTTAGGAGATTGTTTTTTAAAACGTAAAGAAAATTACAGACAGACAGTGATCAGAAAACTAGATATATGTTGTTGAACAACACAAATTATCCGGCATGCAGCCAAATACTACTTGACTATAGGATAATATGGTCAAGAAAAATCAACTGTACAAAGTGGTTCATCACTGAACATAGCATTTTCTTTTTCAATTGCCTACTTCTCTACTAAGTATATGCAAAGTAATAAGTGTTCTGCTAACAAGTCACTTAAGTAAATAGTGACCGATAGATTGTTAGAGGAGTGATCCCTATAGATGTGTCACTTAGAGAATCGTTTCTTTATAGAAGAGTTTTAACTAGGTTGACGGAGAAAAATAATTAAATCCTAACTTGATATGTGTCTCATCACAATTTATCAATGACCTTCTTTGAGCCATATTGTATAATGGCCCTTCAAGCATATCATCCAGTTTAACCCATTACCAATTGTAGAAGAACTCAGAAACATCTGAAGCAGATACCTTTTGAAAAAAACATGACTTGTGGCAAATAGAGAAATTACTCATTATAAGCCATTTCTCCTTTTTCCACAATGTTTTTACAACTGTAATTAATAATTATTCTTTCATTTCAAGCCAGTTAGAACTTTTCAAAGTCGTATGCTGCAGAGTTTTTTGTATGTGGGTTAAAGTGTTTAACGAAAGATGAAGTTAAATGAAAAAAAAAAAAAAAAAAAAAATATAGGAAATAAAAATTCCAATTAATTTTTAAAAAAAGCAAAAAACAAGGATGCAATAGCTTGTTGCATCACATTGATCAACTAACAAAATGTCTAGTTAACTCGTAATTCAATGTCTCCAGTTTTCTTGAATTGGGATATTTAGACTATATTATAACCTTTACATATATTATATATGATATATACTAACCATTATCCACAAACAGATGCCTCTGCAGCAGACAACTATTAAAAAACATTGTGACAAAAGAAGAAATTGTTCATCCATTCAATTATTTCACTTTCATTTATGGGATTTTCTGTGTTCTGCTGCAGATTATTTGTATGTAGGAAAGGGTTAATATACGACAATTCACACTTATATTACTGCACTAAAAAAGAAGGTCAAGGCCACCATATCTTTGCATATAGATATTCAGTAAGATTCAGTCTAAAGGCTCAGATAAGGAGGCGACAAAGGTTTTCGAGGTCATTAAGAATTAAGAATTTAATAATATGAAATACACCCATTATTTAACCCTTTCTCACACAAAGACGCTTTCTGATGCCTTCAAAATCATTGTGACAAATTTGCTCAAAATGAGCAATTTCTCCTTTTGCCACAATGATTTCAACTCGATTCAAAAATCATACTTTCTTTTATAGATATTTTCTAAATTTTGACCTTGATAATTTCAAAGTCATCTGCTGCAGATTTGTTGTATGTGGGAAAGTGTTAAGGCTATTGAGACCTTGAATATTGATATGAATTTTTTCGAAATTTATACTCTATAGCAGAATTTGAGGGCATTGAAAGGGCCGATTTGATAGATATTGATTAGACGACTTTATGCTTCTCTGCCATATCATGATAATAACATTTCCCGCAATTAACAGCCCCTCTCGGTCTGGAATTTTTGTTTACGTTGACAGCGAAGCCTTACCAGCGGGTGTCATCATTATTAAAATCAAATAAATAATCTTTAAATTTTGTTTAAAAGATGTGTATCTCAAACAACTCTTTGATTGTCTTAATTATTAAAATTCTTTTTTGTTTAAATAGATGTGTTACAGTGTATCCCAAAAGTCCCAGTTATGACAAACATATCAATGACATAAGAAATATCACTTCACCTTGAAAACATGGTGCCAAAGGCCATATAGCTAATAATGACAATTTCTCCTTTTGTCACAATGTTTTCAGTATTAAATGCAATGTGTACAGTAAGTGAGTAACTCACAAATAAATTGTGATCACATTGACAATAAGCTTAAAATGACTACCGGTAGTATGTTTCATAAACTAAAAACTATTCAATATAATATTATGTTCTTAAGATTGCATTAGACTTCGAAAGGTGACTAGAAAAATATATCCAAAAAAGGAAAAAAGTTGTTGTTAAAGTTCAGATCTAAGAAATAGATGGTTCCTGATTGGCTGGTAAAGTTGTTGCTTCCGAAATGTGATTGGCTGTATATGAAGAAGCTGAAATCTGATTTGATACTTCAGAATATGGAGGTGGTTGAGGCATCTGATTGGCTGGTTCATTTGCTGACTGGTTATTGTATATATCGCCTGGAAGAGAGACAGAAAATATTTGAACCATGCTCTAGGTTTAATCATCTATAGCAATTAATTTTTTCCCACACAAAACGGTTCTGCAGCAGAAGATTTTGAAATATCTACATGAAAGTATATTATTGAAAAGAGTTTGATTTCTTGTTGCAAACTGCGAATTTGTGCTTTACTTATAATAATTTCATATTTCCTTAAAATTACCAAATTATCGCAGTCATCTACATGTGATGCATAAAAAAAATCATCTGCATGTGGGATAAAAATCAAATGAGTGTAAAAAAAGATCAGGCTACACATCTGTAAATCTTTAACCGAATGATCAAGGTCTTGAAACCTCCTGAATTATTGCAAACACCGCAGACCTGGATCAAACGGAATGAAAGCACAGGTTGATCTTGATCTACACTGTTTCAAAATGCTCTCTGATTGGCTTTCATTCACAGCTTACCTATTGAAAACAATAACACTTCCCATTTGTAAGACATTTACAGATTTATTATTTATGACTTACCAGGAGCAATCACAGTGAAACTTACCAGCCAGTGTAACAAATCAAGTTTAACCCTTTCCCAAATACAACAAATTACAACACACGACTTTGAAAGTATCCTGGCAAAAATTTGAAAATGATCCATAAATGAGAGTTCATTTAATAAATAAAGTTGTAAACATTGTGACAAATTGGAAAATTTGAAAATGATCCATAAATGAGAGTTCATTTAATAAATAAAGTTGTAAACATTGTGACAAATTGGGAAATTGCTCATAATTTCCCAATTTGTCACAATGTTTACAACTTTATTTATTAAATGAACTCTCATTTATGGATCATTTTCAAATTTTCCAATTTGTCACAATGTTTACAACTTTATTTATTAAATGAACTCTCATTTATGGATCATTTTCAAATTTTTGCCAGGATACTTTCAAAGTCGTGTGTCGTGTGTTTAACCTCAATGTTTCCAAAAGTAGTATGCTGTGGATGTGTCAGAAAACATCTGCGTGTTGGGAATGGTTAATCAAGTCTATTGGACCACAGCTAAGATCAGAGGTGTAGATAAGGAGGTATAACTGGACCTTTTTTCCCAACCTATGTTTCTCTTATGACTCCACCAAGACCTATGTTGTGGATACTCGAGAGAATCGGCTCACTAAGACAATTCTTTTTAGTACCCACACCATAGGATTTAAGTGTCAAAAAAGGGGTTTAAGAATTTGAAATAGTCGCCATATCTCAAGATCTGTAAGATATTGCTCTTGATGGATTGACAATAACACTAAGCTGTCAACAACTGAGTGGCTTGAGTGGACATGTTTTCATAATGAGCAATTACTCCTCTTACCACAGTATTTTCATGCTTTTAATTAACAATTTCCCACATACAACAAATCAGCATCAGATGGCTTTAAAAACATCTAGACAAAAAAAGGAAAGATTTTTATATATTTAAGGTTATTTTCTTTTTTAAAGTTTAAGAGAGATATTTGGGAAAGGGTTAATTAATTATACACTATTTTATAGCAATTTTCAATACATTTGCATTAATGTTTTCCTAGTCATCTGCTACAGATTTGTTGCACTTTGTTATCGGTTAAATAAGTTAAAATTTTTCAAAACTCCATACTAACCATGCTGCCTACTTTCAGTAAAGTACGACTGGCCATCTTGTCCAGGCAGTCCCGACTTTGTGTTGGCTGGAAACATCTGAGGGTTATTCATCACCTACAATAAAGCAAATGTATGTTGGTTTAACCCTTTTCCACATACGACAATTCTGCAGCAGCATCTTTGAACATATTTTGTTTAAAAATGAAAAATCTCTATAATTGAATGGATAACTTATGACTAAGAGTGGAAAACATTGTGGCAAAAGGAGAAATTGCTCGTTTTGAGCAATTTCTTCTTTTGTCACTATGTTTTCAAAAATATGTTTGCTGCAGGGGCGTCAGAAAGCATCTATATGAGGGAAAGGCTTAACAGAGGTCCAGATAAGGAGGGTGTACAGCTCTTTTCCCCACAATATCTCACTTAGCACTGAGAAGATTCTTTTGAGCAACCATAACATAGGGTTTGAGAGTAAAATAAGGATTTTTAACCATGAAAAATGCCTCTTATCTTGAGCTTTGATATCGGTTTAAACAATCTTTATTCCATTTATTACAAATAATAATGATTTACAATAATAAACAACTGTAAGGAAGAAGCTAACAGCTTGTATTTATCTCTCTCCTAAGATTATGCCAACATTGAAAATATAGAGCCACCATAAAATAGAGCATAAACAGATCTAAATATAGATCGATTTAATCAAAATGTATTCACTATTATCAAGTCACCACTAAGTCTAATTACTTTCGGATCGCCTCTTGTATTTTAACACATCACATGAAAACAATTCTCACCTCAGAGTAAGGTGGTGGGGCAAGATTGACACCTACACCGGTACTCGGTGGAAAACCAAATCCTGTAGGTGATGTGTAAGCTGCTGCTTCTAAAGTTATAATTCTAGAGCTATTTTGTCTACGCTGTGGCACTTGAAAGACAGACAAGAACCCATGTCCAAGACCCTGCTGGTTTCTCAGGATTCTCTGCCGTTGCTTGTAGTATCCACATCCACCAAAACAGGACATTAGAACAAACAGTACTACAAACCTAAAGAATAAATCAAAAAAATATGTTATCAACCCTTTCTCACATACAATAAATCTGCAGCACACGAATTTCAACATTTAGTCAAAAAATGGGAATTCACTTTAAATAAAAGTTGAAAACACTGTGGAAAAAGGATAAATTGCACATTATATTTTCAAAAGTCATCTGCAGGTGTCTGAAAGCATCTGTTTGTGGGAAAAGTTTTTTTTTTCCTGGACACAGAAGTATTACAGATCACCTGGATAAATAATACAGTGAAACAAAAGCGAATATTTTCTCAAAAAAAAAAGAAAATTCTACTAAATTTGTAGTTGTTTTTGTTAAATGCCTGAACAAATCCTTTAAGAATTGTATCCGTAACTTTTGCAACAGACTTCTTTGGAATACAAGGAGAAATTGTTATTAACCCTTTACCAGATAAAGACGCTTTCTGACACCTCTGCGGCAGACGACTTATGAAAACATTGTGGTATAAGGAGAAATTGCTAATAATGAGCAGTAATATATCTCCTTTTGCCACAATGATTTCAACCGTTTATAATTATTATACTCTCATGTATAGACATTTTTCATATTTTTGCCTAGAAGTATATTATGCAGATCTGCTGTATGTGTGGAAAGGATTGAATAAAGAGAAATTTGTCTCTTCATCTTTTGTAATGATTCACGACAATTTTTAAAGAAAGTGGTTATAGGTTTGAAACTTTTCTCATCCAAAGTAACAGTACTGAAAATGTCTCAAGAAAGAAGGTATTTGTCAAGCTTAAAACCTTTCCCACATACAAACAATCTGCAACAGACTACTTTGCCATCATCTAGGGAAAAATATGGTAAAGATCTATAAATGACCGTTTAATTATTGAATAGAGTTGAAAACATTGTGACAAAAGGGAAATTGCTTGTTTTGAGCAACTTCTTGAAAACATTGTGACAAAAGGGAAATTGCTTGTTTTGAGTAACTTCTTGTTTTGTCACAATGTTTTCAAAAATCATTTGCTACAAAGGCGTCGGAAAGCGCCTGTATGTGGGAAAGGGTAAAGTAACCCTGTTTCTGTACTATTTCACCACTGATGTTAGCATAAATAAGTGTGAACTAACTGCTTTTCCACATGCAGCTGCATTTTGAGGCTTCTTCAGTAGACGACTAATGAAATAATTGTTGATGAGATAGAAATCCTCTGCATGACTAATTTCTCTTTTTGCTACAATTTTTTAAATCTGTTCTATTTAACCCTTTCCCTCATACGACAATTCCGCAGCAGACGACTGAACATATTTTGTCAAAAAATAGAAAATCTGAAATTGAATGGATAACCTATGATTAAAAGTGGAAAACATTGTGGCAAAAGAAGAAATTGCTCGTTTTGAGCAATTTCTTCCTTTGTCACTATGTTTTCAAAAAGCTGTCTGCTGCAGAGGCGTCAGAAAGCGTCTATATGAGGGAAAGGGTTAAACCTTATATTTATATTGATATTGATTTTCCATATTTTTGCTATATATATCCATATGTACTATGATGTAGATGTTTTCAAAGTTGCATGCTGCAAATTTGGAGCATCTAGGAAATTTGTTAATCATCGCTGAAGTTTGAATAAACAAGAGTTCATACGAACTTGAAACTTCATTTTCCGTACCAGAAATACCACATATTCCAAATGGAAAGTCTGTATCCATAAGAGTACCGCCTATCATCCCCATCATCCCGGTTATCCGAGTCATCATAGCAACACCCACTCTCACAGCAATGTCGACTACCTGTACAACTGTAATTATAAGACAGAGGATTAGGTAAGGAGGAGTCGATATCTCTAATTATTCAACAAAACTCTATATTGTATATACGCAAAAGAATAGTCTTGGTGAGCCTATTTGAGTGTTTGAGTGTCAAATAAGGATTTCAGAACATGCGAAAAAAAAATTTGGGCATTTTAACACTTTTCCACATACAGATGCTTTCTAAAGCCTCTGCAGCAGACAACTTTCAAAAACAGTGGGACAAAAAGAGAGATTCCTCATTATGAGCAATTTCTATTTTGGCCACAATGTTTTCAACATTTAAAATCAAATTTTCATTAACAGAGTTTTTCCCATATTTTTGCTAAGACGTTTTTTAAAGTTGTCTGCTGCAGATTCGTTGTATGTGGGAAAGAGTTAAAAGGTCTTGCCACAAAGAAGACACAATGCAAAGTATGAACTATTCCCAACCAGTCATACGTTGTGGCCAATGTTTTAAGTCTCTGCCACAGGAAACAGAAATTACTATCTGTTATTCTTGGGGCAGAAATATGGATATGAACATTTTCCCTCACAGAGAGTCAAAGGAATGCTTTTTGAAATTGGTCAGTGCGTCGGATCACTTTAGATTTAAAAACAAATTTTCATATTTCCACAATATTTGCAACTGAATTATCTCATTAATTGTTCAATAAATTAAGAATTATTTTCCCATTCTTTTCTTCTGATGTTTTTCATTACTACATGAATTCCACAAACATGTACATGTACAGTACACATTGTGATTCAGTAACATATCTGCAGCAGGCAAAATTTCAAAATCGCTGTGGTTAAAAAAATGCTCATAATGAAATATTTTTACTTTTGCCACAATTTTTCAAACTCTTTTCAGTAACTTCTACTTTAATCTATATTTTTGTGAAATGAGTTTAAAATTCATAAAAATTAAAATGCAACAGGGTTTTATTTTTTTTCTAAAAATTCAATTAGCATCAATTATAAGTTTTCTAACAATAGGTAAACCCTGATAAACTTTCTATAAATTTCCAAAAAAAAAGAATTCATACGACAATTCTGCAGCAGACGACTTTGAACATATTTTGTCAAAAAATAGAAATTCTCTATAATTAAATGGATAACCTATGACAAAAAGTGGAAAACATTGTGGCAAAAGGAGAAATTGCTCGTTTTGAGCAATTTCTTCTTTTGTCACTATGTTTTCGAAAAGCCGTCTGTTGCAGAAGCGTCAGAAAGCGTCTATATGAGGGAAAGGGTTAAAGTTGAAAACATTGTGACAAAAGGAACATTGCTCATA
The DNA here is from genome assembly GCA_031761405.1 of Serripes groenlandicus. NCBI lineage: Eukaryota > Metazoa > Mollusca > Bivalvia > Cardiida > Cardiidae > Serripes > Serripes groenlandicus. The sequence goes on from JASEVX010000004.1 coordinate 134,674,018, forward strand.
CTCATAATCTGTCTGCATCATAATTCATATGAGAATGTCTTTCTGCATCATATGAGAATTCCACAAAATACAGTGGTATATATAGACATAGACATTAACTTTTAAAACGCACTGGCCCAAAAATCCTCAATATTTGGTAATTATTACTAATATTATATATATATATATATATAACATGAAAAATAACACTGCCATTGGCAAAAGGACATTTATCACTGGTCTGAACCAAGTGCTTCTGGACATGGACCATAGGTGAACTGGCCTCAGTTCTACATGACCTAAGTCAGTGCCTTTGAAATTGAATACTGTATACATTTAATAAGATTCACCAATTCCCACATTGAACAAATATGCAAATATGTTTGAAAACAACTTTGATCAACTTCAAGGCAAAAGTATGCCAACTCAATATAAAAGTATAAATGAAACAGAGGTCCAGATATTCAGCTCTTTTCCCCACAATTATTATTAAAGTAAACCCTATGTTGTGGGTACTCAAAAGAATCATCTCACTGAGATGATTTTTTTGAGCATCCACAGCATAGGGTAAGAGAGTCAAATAAGGAATTTAGAACATGCAAAACGCACCTTATCTAGAGCTCTGATGAAAGTATAATTATTGAAAACACTGTGGAAAATGGAGAAACAATCGGACTAAACTACACGATCTGACCAAATGCAATCTGACTAAAGTACACGATCTGACCAAATGTAAGATCTGATGGCGATCCATTCGAATTCATCTTCTTGTTTTATCGGATTTCCAATATCGCTATTTTTAGATCCACCACGCTATTTTTATTTGAACCAATCAGAGGTCTTGTTTCAACAAACGTTAGGCTAAACCTTCAAAATGGCGTCAATTGACAAAGTTGAGCATATTTTGAAATAGACCCTTTAAAACCAGAGCAAAGAACACTTTTCGATTTTTTATGGTCGGGGAAAGACTGTATCGGTGTCTTGCCTCATTTCCGCATTTGTAGCCATGTTGCAGTCTTCATAAGAACTATACACACGTGTAAATCACTATGCGAAAATTAGGATCCCATGCTAAATATAGATTTTTTTTTTGTAAATATAGACTTTTACTTTCACTTTCAAAAACGTGAAAGCAAGGTTCTGATTGGCTGGCAGAAAGGTCGTCTGAACGTGACCCTCTATCGGTTGTCCTCAGATCCTATGCGTAGCGTTAATAGGAGATGATTTTAATGAGATTGATGGAGAAATTGCTATTTGCTATAAAAGATGAGCAATTTCTCCTTTGCCAAAATGTTTGCCAAGGTTGTCTGGAAAAGGGAAATACGTAGGTAATGAAATTTATCATGCAATGAGCAGATTACGTGACGTATAACACTGGTATGATAAACCTTACGTAATCGCTGGAACTAGTTTTTCTGAAATATAAATGAGCCGTTCCACCAAAAAACTATCGAACCGTATCAGCCTCAGCGTGCCGTGCATGCTAACCCGAACAGACACGTTTCGCCTCCTGTGGATTTTCTGTTTAAGGAATCATTGCTCAATACCTCTTTCCCCCTGTGACGGAATGTGTCGGACCAGATTAGCCTGCGCAGGCTGATCTGGTTTGATACATTACGCAGAATCCATAATGTTGGTTTTTATCGTGGAATGGCTCAATTATGTTGATAGTATAGCAGTCAAAGCAATAAACAAACATAAAATAACAATCAGAAATAACGTTATTATTGTTTTAATTACATTTCAACAAATTGTACAATGCAAATACAAATCGAAAAGAATATCGTTATATAAATCACACGGAATCTGCATGTTAAAGTCTTACTTGATGAACTGTCTTTCTTTGTTGAAAATGTAGCATACATAGACCTGTTTATTCTCACGTGATCAGTTCATAGGTAACCTTGTTTAAATACAATCTGAATCGAGTAATGTCCTATAGATCTATGTTTCCACAAGTAATTTTAATACACTTAAATAAATCCACGTTAAACGACAAATGTTTAATTTCTATCGTCAGTCTGTGTTCTACCACGAGAAAGGGTTTTCGAACAGCCTCATCTACTCGTGGATTCCGCTTTCATACAGCAGTTCCAACAGAAATCATTATGCATTCGAGATATCCAGAAAATGTTTCTTCTTGTTAAATAACTTTATCATTTACGTACAGCTAGTGTTTAAATGATCATTCTTAAAACTAAAAGTTTCGTAACGTGTCTTCGACATATCTACCCACAACAGTGACGGTATCCTTTTCCAAAAATGAATGTCTCCAATCTAAACGACGACTAAGCCGAAGCATCACACTGGTCTTGAATATAGTCATCTGTATTTAAACTTTGAATGTTACTTGAACTTCCATAGCCTGAACTAACTTTATACATTGACTTTCAGATCCAACACACAACTATTCATTTTCAAAACACGGCGGTTGACATACATTTGACCTATCTTGTGTACTGAAGCGACGGCCAATCCGCAATACTTACACTTCTTCTAAGAATATGTTCGAGTTAATATTGCCATTTTAAGGTATTATGTCACACCAGATATACAAATTAAGTAGTAATAATCGAGAAATATGGAGTTGAAGTCGGAACTCTTTAGCTTCCGTATGTCGTGTGTACACAATGTAATTCGGCGCGGATTTATGCACGCGCGTGACGTCATTCTATTTAAGGTGAGGTCATTCATGAATGGGCTTTTGTAATTTTGTATGTTATTTATTAAAACTAGTTAAAATGATTGTAGATTTACCTGAAAACACAATTGTACATGCAAGATAAATAGAATATTACGTCCCTGACTTTCGACATGAACTTTATCAGACTCGGCTGTGAGAAAGAATAATTGTCTCGCCAATTATCAATTCTCCCAACCTCGTCAGATAAAGTTCATATCTTACGTCATGAACATAATATTCTCTATATATCATTTTAGATATTTATCCAACTTTCTTCAGCTATTATTAGGAATATCCTATTTGGTTAATTCTTACCTTGTAGTACCATCATCACATATCTCGGCAAAGACCTGAAGACAGAAGACAAACTTAATAATGTATCATTGTATTTCATTAAAGAAATCAGTAAAAGTTGGAACTAGAAATTATTTAAAAGTAATACTTTTCCAAATACCACAATACTATGTTTTCAATGTCGTCTGCTGCAGATTTGCTGTTTGTGGGAAGTGTTTAAAAGAAAGTACATGTATAATAATTGGATCGAGTTGAAAACACTGTTGTAAAACGGAAATAAAATGCTCATAATAACTAAATTAGCACTTTCCCTTTTTACTACAATGTGTTCAAAAGTCGTCTGCTGCAGATATGTCAAAAGGCATAGATCTGTATATTTTATAAATGGGAAAGCGTTTAAAGCGTAAACCTTTACCCATTTATACGACACAAATGAAACACAACAACTTGAACAAGCAGTACTTAGCCTACTAGCACTAGTCCTACATAGAAAGTCATCGCCGCGACGACGCATATGCTCATTTTTCATATTTTTAATTTCCTGCACAGGGCTCACACTGTCATTTGCAAATTTGAGCCACTGGCTCAAAGTGGCTAGGAAAACAAGAGCACCACGTACGGCACAGACGCTCGACTGATAGAAAACAGAAAACAAGAGGGCCATGATGGCCCTGGATACTGCAATGCAAAACACATCAAGACAATTATTCTGAATGCAACCTCCACAGTGTTAACAATATTTTCCTTCATTTGGCCTAGTGATCTATATTTTTTTACCTGATATGATACATATTCCAACATGGACTAGATATCATCAAGACAACATTCTGACAAAGTTTCAACTTGCTCAAAGTAAAAATGCGGCCTCTGGAGTTTGAACAATATGTTCCTTTATTGACCTAGTTTCTGATCCAATATGACCCATATTCAAACTTGACCTAGATATAATTTAGACAAACATTCTGACCAAATTCCAAGCTGCTGAAGCAAAAAATGCGGCATCCAAAGTTTTCACAAGATTTTCCTTCAATTTGATCTAGTGACCTAGTTTTTGCCCCAGCATGACCCATATTCATCATGCTGAAATTAAAAATGCAGTATCCAAAGTGTTAACAAGATTTTCCTTCAATTTGACCTAGTGACCTAGTTTTTAACCCGGCATGACCCATATTCGAACTTAGCCTAGATATCATTCAGACAAACATTCTGACCAAATTTCAAGCCACTGAAGCAAAACATATTTGAACTTGACCTAGATATCTTTAAGACAATTGTTCTGACAAAATTTCAAGCTGCTGAAGCAAAAAATGCGGCATCCAAAGTGTTAACAAGATTTTCCTTCAATTTGGCCTAGTGACCTAGTTTTTGACCCGGCATAACCCATATATTCGAACTTGACCTAGATATTTTTAAGACAAACCTTCTGACAAAATTTCAAAACTGCTGAAGCAAAAATTGCGTTCTCTGGAGTGTTAACAAGATTTTCCTTCAATTTGACCTAGTGACCTACTTTTTGACCCGACGTTACCCATGTTTGAACTTGACCTACATATCATCAAGACAAACATTCTGATAAAGTTTCAACATGCTCAAGTTGAAAATGTGGCCTCAAGATTGTTAACAAGATTTCCCTTCAATTCGACCTAGTTTTTGACCTCATATGGCCCAGTTTCGAACTTTTATGGAGATGAACGTTCTGATAAACTTTCATGAAGATTGGATGCAAAATGTAGCCCGTAGAGTGTTAACAAGCTCAAATGTTGACGACGCACAATGGACGACGGACGGACGCCGGACAAAATGTGATCACAATAGCTCACCTTGCACTTCATGCATAGGTGAGCTAAAAAGCTGAGCTGAACAAAAAACCTTAACCGGACGACCACGCCGCCGCCACAGAAAAAAAGCTGAGCTGAACAAAAAACCTTAACTAGACGCCACCGCCAGGGTCATGACAATAGCTCTCGTTTTTTCAAAAGTCAAGCTAAAAATGACATTGGTAAAAGGCCCAATTTTCCCGATCGCTAAACATCAAATTTCCAGAAGGAAATATATCTAAAAAAATTCTTCATTCAGAGCGTGTCGGTTTAACCCTTTCCCTCATATAAACGCTTTCGAACACCTCTGCAGCAGACGACTTTTTGAAAACATAGTGACAAAACAAGAAATTGCACAAAACGTGCAATTTCTCCTTTTGCCACAATGTTTTCCACTTTTCATCATAGGTTATCCATTCAATTATGGAGATGTTCTATGTTTTGACAAAATACGTTCAAAGTCGTCTGCTGCAGATTGTCGTATGAGGGAAAGGGTTAAAAAATCAATAGTGACTGTACACAATTTACAGTGGAATACCATCAACTCAATGGGTGAAGCAAATGGTTGTAACTTAATCTTGCACAAGATGTAGTTGCATGAAGCCCTCAAGCTGTTTGTTGCGTGTAAAATGTAGCCTTAGGAGAATAGATTAGCAATTTACGCTATCGGTTAAAGAAGCCTGTTGATATGTATTCAGAGGCAAGATTAATGAAATTGTTCTCTAATTATTTAATCGCGAGTTGATTGTAGCATGGTGGAATGTCTTTAAAATAATTATAATTAGTGTTGGTTGGTGTCGCGCGGTTCTTTATAAAAAAATATGAGACATTTTCACATGGATTGCGCGCGCACTTTTAACAGCCGATTTCTACCTTATTCTAAAACGGCATGACAAAGCAAACATACCAATCGATAGGTTATTCAATAATATATTGGAAAAAAAGGAAAACAAGGAAAACAAGAGCTGTCGGAGGACAGCATGCTCGACTATTCCACTGCTTATTTGATTACTGAGATAATGGACTCTAATGTAGTTGCATATTAAACATTAACCACAATGTCTTAAAGGGTGATAATTTGCATCATATGCAGGATAGAGTTATTTAACTTGATTATTTTCATAGGTGTGATGGTTGGGAAGGGTTGTATAACGTTTCAATGGAATGCATCAAGTAGTTACTAAGATATGGACTCTTAATGTAGTTGCATGCAAACCTTTAACCATAGGGCAACAATTTGCACCATATGCAACTAGTTCAAAGTGAACTTGACCTTTGACCTTATGATCCCATGACCTGTTTGAGTCAAGTGCTGATCATGACCATTACCCAAACTAAGTTTCAGGGTCATATAGGCCTAAGCAATCAGTAGTTTTAAAGAAAGGAATGTTTCTGTATTGAAGGTCACAGTGAACTTGACCTTTGACCTATTGACTCCAAACTCTCTAGGCATCACCAACTTGCTATGATGTATACATGTCCATACCAAGTTTGAAGAGCATAGGCCTAGGCGTATGTAAGTTATAAGGATAAATGCTAGCCTTCACAAAAACTTTAACCATTAACTGTTTCTTTGCAGAAAGGTCACAGTGACCTTGACCTTTGACCTAGTAACTCCTAACTCTCTAGGCAAAACCAACTTGAAGATCACAGGCCTAAGTGTATGTTAGTTATAAAGGTAAATGCTAGCTTGCACAAAAACTTTAACCATGAACTGTTTCTATATAGAAAGTTACAGTGACCTTGACCTTTGACCTTCTTACTCAAAACTGTGCAGGCATCACCAACTTGCTATGATGTATGTCCATACCAAGTGTGAAGATCATTGGCCTAGGCGTATGTAAGTTATAAGGGTAAATGCTAGCTTGCACAAAAACTTTAACCATAAACTGTTTCTATATAGAAAGTTACAGTGACCTTGACCTTTGACCTACTGACTCCAAACTGTGCAGGCATCACCAACTTGCTATGAAGTATGTCTATACTAAGTTTGAAGATCATTGGCCTAGGCGTATGTCAGTTATAAGGGTAAATGCTAGCTTGCACAAAAACTTTAACCATGAACTGTTTCTATATAGAAAGTTACAGTGACCTTGACCTTTGACCTACTTACTCAAAACTGTGCAGGCATCACCAACTTGCTATGAAGTATGTCCATACCAAGTTTGAAGAGCATTGGCCTAGGCGTATGTAAGTTATAAGGGTAAATGCTAACTTACACAAAACAACTTTAACCAACACTTACAGCGACGTGGGGTGACTACAATAGCTCCCCTTAATCTTCGAATAGTCGAGCTAAAAACTAATTTAAAACCAGCAGCCCTAAACGATGATGACTGAGTCAGCCAAATTTTATTGGTAAGTCAGGTTATGACAATAATCCTATAAATAGAACTGAGGTATAATAACACTATATTGAATGTTGTACGCATACTTCTGAATTCAATTGAGCATGGTAATTCCAAAAACAACAAAGACACTTTTTTTTAGTAAAAGGTTTATTTTTATGGTGACAAAACAATGTTTACCGTACAAATAGATCAGTAAATAAGATTATGTTATCTTCTGTTCAGCAATAATTTTCTAGTAATACTATATTGGAGTTTGGGTCGAACTTTATTTAGTACGAACGAGCAATGTAAACATGCATGGTTTAGTAATCTTTGTCTGCAAATTTTGAAAAAATCTGATTTGTAAAGTACTTTTACATTGACATTATCGAGTGATGACATGGTTATGCAACATTCTATGTGAGTTAATGTGCAATAAACATGAAATTTGTGTATATTTTTCAAAAAGTTCCATTATCATATTTTTCAACAAGAGGCCCAAGAGGGCCAGTATCGCTCCCCTGCCATTAGACATTTTATAAATTAACTGTTACTCTCCAAACAGCCCCGCCCCCCGATTGCCATTCTTTTACCAATCAACATGGCTTGAAGGAATCTGATAGAGGGTCACCCAAGGAACGTGTGACCCTAAGGAACATTTCTACAAAGTTATTTAAAAATTGGCCTGACACTTTTGGAGGAGAAGACTTTTTAAGTTTTCACTAAAGTATAGCCATATAAAGCAAAATAGCCCCGCCCTCTGGCAGCCATGTTTTTCGACCAATCAACTTGGATTGAAGGAATCAGATAGAGGGTCACCCAAGGAACATTTCTAGAAAATAATTTGAAAATCGGCTGAGAAGCAGGAGAAGATTTTCTAATTTTACATTATAATTGCCATGGAAACCAGAATTTTGCATGAAATCCAAAAAATTGAAGGAATTTAGGAGAGGACATTGAGAAGATGCTTTCTATGAAGTTTCATACAAATTGGCCAAGTGGTTAGGGAGGAGAAGTCGTTTGAAGCAAAAAGTTAACGCATGCACACCGGACAATTCGCCATGACATAAGCTTGACTGGCTATAAGCCAGTGGAGCTAAAAATGAGGGGGGGGGGACCAATTCAGATTTCAAAATTATTTTCGGAGCCCTCATACATAATATCATGTATTTACTTGGAAAAAAAACAGACCAAATTGTCTGTCAAAAAGAAATGTGGCTCAAGAATTTTTTTGCCCAGTGTGACCCCTGCAGTTGCACAATAAATGACACAACTGAAAGTCTAAATTATTTGGACTATACAAGCACTAACTTTTTGAAACATGAAGTCCTGACTTCCTGGATTTGAATTTTGGAAAAACGGTCATAATTCTTGGAAGTCCCTGATGTTGTCCTAGCTTTGCTGCAAATTGCACTTTCTATTTTGTTTCTCATGGTTTTGCTTTTAACAAACTTTACAGGAAAAGAAGCAAATTGTTGCAAAATACAGAGGTAAAATTTTCACCAGACTTGTTCACATTTTAAAGTTTTTGGAGCCCTGATATATATATATATTCATGTATTTACTTCGATCAAAAAAAAATGTGGCTCAAGAAACTTTTGGGCCAGTGTGACCCCCTGCTGCATATGCGGTTGCACAAAAAATGACAAATAATAAAACAAGCAACAGGAAGTAGTCCTGACTTCCTGGGTTTTAATTTTGGAAAACCGGTCATATATCTTGGAAGTCCCTGATTTTGTCCTGGCTTTGCTGCAACTTGCACTTTTTATTTTGTTTCTCTTGGTTTTGCTTTTAACAAACATTACAGGAAAAGAAGCACATTGTTGCAAAAAGCAGAGGTTTCACCTTTGACAATATTGTTAATCTTTCAGTTTCTATCAGACAAATTTTTAAACCAGATTTTTGATGAGGGCTATTACAGTATTAGTATTTTGCTTTCTTAAAGTCATAAGTACTTTCTATCCTGCATCCTCTTTACATTTCAAATTGATTAGTTGAACTTCATATACGCCTTTGACAAGAACCGGCGATATAAATATATAAAGTGAGCGTGTAGAACACCGATTGTGTCATTTGCTCATGGGTGTGTCAATATTTTAGACAGAAAAGGGAATGAAGTAAACAAAAACAGGGAGCGCGAGTCATTTCGAGCATAAAACAAATGTTATTGTGTTCACTTGTAAATTGTTTATATATTCTTACCTCAATTAGTCCACAAATTATTGTGAAAAACACCAGATAAAAGCTTGAAAATTTATCTGACATTTTGTTTGCTGTTTGTTTACTACTTGCATAAAAATAACATACCAGAATGAGGCAAATGACGTCACTTTTTTTTTTCCAATGTATTAGGATAGGACTAAATCCTGAACATTAACATTTTTTCATGTTCTCGGAATCAAAATAACTGTAACTTCTGTTCGGGACTTTACAGGAATGTAAGTAAATTCCAGTAGTTAGATATACTGGAAAGAAATACAAAAGGCGAAATAACTAAATAACTATGATTAAATTATTATCTGATCTTTTTTTGTTATAATATATAATATAGGTGCTATCTATTTACGAAAAAACGCAAGATAATTATAAACAAAAGTTAAAGAGCATACTTTGGCCATACATTTTTTTATATAAGTAATTGACTAGACGATGATAATGTTGATGTCATGTTTTTTGCATTATCAAAACATATTTGGAATTCGTATTGCTGTCGTCTATTATTACGAACAGAAAATAATAAAGTAAAGACTTTCAGAAAATCAAGGAATACATTTATAATGAACAAGGTTAAAACATGCGTGCCAAGATCACAAGATCACCTGCATTATGGTAAAGAAGCAGATAGATTAGCCCTTTTCTGATGCCACATGCCTTTTTCAACCGGTCAATATGACTGGAACAAATTATTTAATGGGTCACTTTTCTGCTAAAATCTTTTCCTATTAGAGACCTTTGCAGCAGACGATTTAGGAAAAGATTGTCGCCAAAAGAACAATTGCTCCTTATGAGAAACTTATCCTTTTGCCACAATGTTTGATAAATAGTTATATTTTGATTGAGTGAGTATATAGCTCATGTATAGGAATTTGGGGTCTTTCTTGTTGATACCACTTTTTTTGCGGGAAACGACGTCGCTCCATTGACGTTACGCCAAGATGAAGTGTTACGGAAATGACGTCACGTCCTTCTTTGGCTACGATACACAATCTCCTTCGCAGAGTTGTCGTTCCAATTGGAGACATCGGTCAGTTATCTCCCTTTAATACTCTCTACATCTAGCTAGGTCCTATCATTTGGTTTCCTCTGTTTTTATCATTGGTTTCTTTGCACTGGATGGTGCACTTATAATTGCATTTTCTTGGCCAACTGTTATTAGATTGATTAGTAATTCCACATTTGTTTGCTTTGTAAATTTTCTGTTTTTAATCATCACTTTAATTAACACATTTATGATTAATGTTTACAGAGTAATTGCAATATCTCATTGCGAATGGCGATAAAGACAAAGGATTCCAACTAAAAGGACCTACCAACTATTTGGTCTTCCTTGGTCTTTATCTGACAAGGGAGATAATATAATATCACTAATGTCCCTCATTACACTCACCATACATGTATGGTGAGTGTAAGTAACGACAACTCTGCGAAGGAGATTGTACGATACAGTCATGTTTTAGGTTCGGGCGTAGTAGGCTAATGCTGTCTTTTTTTTTTGAAGAACGGGAAAACACATTTCTTATAGAGTTTCATTAACTTTTAACTTTTCGTACAAATATTAATTCTCACATAACACAGCACTTTAATGATCTTAAATATCGATTTTAATTTAAAAAAATGATTAAAAAGACGACAATAATAATAATAATAATAATAATAATATTTTATTTATAGATGGTGACTCATTTAGCCATTGGCTATTTTACAAGAAGGCCATCTTAATAGCTATCATAAAGAAACATACAATGATGAAACAATTAATTCCCTTATCGTTTTAGGCGTTTTTCTGCGGAAATTATAGCCCGAATCGAGCGAGGGGGTAAAATGCCGTTGCACACCTTGTCATTATTATTACACTATATGGACGTATAGAGGGGCTATTTATAGTAACACGTGTGGGATTCCCCCAAATTACCATTACGATCATTTTTATCAAAGCGTATAGACAATATAGAGAGACTTTTTGAGTATTTTAACGTGATATTGTGTGTTTTTTCGCATTTTTTTGCTGTAAATAGAAATTCGGACGCCAGTGGTCCTAACGACACTAAGCAAATGAAATAAAAATCATCATCAGGTTAAGCCTATATTTAACTTTAAAATATGGACAAGATTTTAAATCCATGAAATTATGATGACAGGTACAACAAATAATCAACTTGCCCTTCATAAAGTACTTCAAATAAAACGATTCCATAATTTACGGAACTACATTTGTGGAAGCCCCCATTTGTGTCGAGTAAAACTAACCTTTCCTATAATTTCTGTCGTTTTCCTTTTGGGTATTTATTCATCATTTGCGTCACACTAATATAATGACGTCATATTACAGGAATTTGGATTTGTAACTTCCGGAAAGTCAGAAAACCCTTATGAGTTTTTATTTGAACTCGTTTTAGAAATAGACGAGTGTTATTAAACGGAAATTATCACACATAAAATGACTTGTGCTCGTTCCTTTATTGAGTACGTATTATCATATTTAATTATTTCCTCTTTTTTTGGTTTCGATATTTTCTTTTCATCGAATCAAAACGTAGCAGAATCGTGACTGCATCGAAAAATCCACTCTGGGCACACTTTTTGGAAAGACGGGATAGCAAAGTTTTGCAAAGTTCATACACATTACCTATTGACCGGAAACATCGCTGGCTTCGCCGTCGATTTGTTTACCCGTATGAACGAAAAAAACCATTTATGGTTTTTTTTCGTAATATTGGGAAAAAAAGCACTATTCAGTCCGAGATTTTGTTGACGCCGCGTGGGAGCGCGGCGTCAGTATGGGATAGGTTTTAATTTTGTACCATGGGGTGACGTAATCGAAAAGGGAGAAACCAATGTTATTATTGTTAAAAAAACCTCTGTTGTTTGATTGAAAAAAACAACCTTTATGAATCAATAAATTGTATTAACTGATTTAAGAAACAACAAGATACAAAATACGTTTGTTTTCTACCGTTATTACAAAACTTTATACACATTTAATTTGTATTTAATAATTTTTCCCCAACTGTCTAGGCTACGCTGTTTTTGATTGTTTGGTTTACGGCCCTGACCCAATTCATCAAAGCTCAGAGAAAAAGTTCACTTTTCCCAAACTTTCTAGGCTACACGTTTTTAATTGTTTAGTTTACGGGCCCAAAATTCGCCGGATGTTTTTGCCTATTCATAAAAGTGTGTGAAGTTGGCAGAGCATTAGACGTTAGACATTAGACATTCAAAAAAAATATTCGAATGTCTAATTAGACGTTAGACATTCGATTAGACATTCGCTAATTTTGATTATCGAATGTCTAATTAGACATTAGACATTCAATTAGACATTCAGAAAAATCGCAAATGTTAAATATCGAATGTCTAATTCGACATTAGACATTCAATTAGACATTCGCAAATTACAAGATCTATAACCCAAATTCGTCGGAGGTCATTGTACATTCAAAAAACGAATGTCTAATTGGTCAGTTAGACATTAGACATTTGATTAGACATTCACAAATTAAGGGATTTAGGTACCAAATTCGTCGGAGGTCATTGTACATGCAAAAAACGAATGTCTAATTGGTCAGTTAGACATTAGACATTCGATTAGACATTCGCGAATTACGATATTTAGGTTCCAAATTCGTCGTAGGTCAACGTACAATCAAAAAACGAATGTCTAATTGGTCAGTTAGACATTAGACATTCGATTAGACATTCGCAAATTAAGAGATTTAGGTACCAAATTCGTCGGAGGTCATTGTACGTGCAACAAACGAATGTCTAATTGGTCAGTTAGACATTAGACATTCGATTAGACATTCGCAAATTACTATACTTAGGTTCCAAATTCGTCAGAGATCATTGTACATTCAAAAAACGAATGTCTAATTGGTCAGTTAGACATTAGACATTCGATTAGACATTCGCAAATTACAAGATATATAACCCAAATTCGTCGGAGGTCATTGTACATTAAAAAAACGAATGTCTAATTGGTCAGTTAGACATTAGACATTCGATTAGACATTCGCAAATTAAGAGATTTAGGTACCAAATTCCTCGAAGGTCATTCTACATTCAAAAAACGAATGTCTAATTGATCAGTTAGACATTAGACATTCGATTAGACATTCGCAAATTAAGAGGTTTAGGTACGAAATTTGTCTGAGGTCATTGTACACGCAAAAAACGAATGTCTTATTGGTCAAATAACTTGAACATATTGATAACTCGAACATATCGATATCTCGAACATACCGATGACTCGAACACATCGATATCTCGAATACATTGATAAAACGAATGTTTTTAACTTGAACATTTATTGACAAATCGAACATATCGATATCTCGAAACTTTCGATATCTCGAACTTTCGATATCTCGAACTTTCCGATATTTTTTTTTTTTATTTTTTTTTTATTTTTTTTTTTTTTTTTCTTCTCGATATCTCGAACTTTCCAATAACTTTTCGATATCTTTAAAAATTTTTTTCTCGATATCTCGAACTTTATCGGAAAGTTCGAGATATCGACAAGTTCGAGATACCGAAAATTTCGAGATATCGGAAAAAATATGAAAAAAAATTGGTAAGTTCGAGATATCGGAAAGTTCGAGATATCGAAAAAAAATATAATTTTCTTTTTCGAAAAGTTCGAGATATCGGAAAGTTCGAGATATCGAAAAAAAAAAAAAAAAAAAAAAAAAAATCAATATGTTCGAACATTTCCGATTTTTTTTTTTATTATTTTTTTTTTCTCGTTATCTCAGAAATTTGCGATATCGTATTTTTTGTTTATATACTTCCGTTTTTAACTCCACTGGCTGAAAGCCAGTCGAGCTTATGTCATGGGGAATCGTCCGTCCTGCGTTCGTGCGTGCGTGAGTGCGTCCGTGCGTGAGTGCGTACTTACGAGAGTAATCTTGTTGGATAGTGTTTTTTCGTAAACCCCAGCCACCACCCTTATAAGACACTTTGATAAGTGTTTTTTTTTATACAATTGTGTTATGGGTATCTAATTAACATATTATTGCTATTTATTCCGTAAAGGGGGGATAATTACGGAATAAACCATGTGCTTGTTGGGTATACCCAACAAGAGAACATCAAAGGAAAACACCCAACAAACGCCTTTTGGACGTACGTGCGTGCATGCGTGCGTCCGTCCGTCCGTAAACGTTTTGCTTCAAACTGTTTCTCCTACCTAACCACTGGACCAATTAGGACGAAACTTCATAGGAAGTATCCTCTCAATGATCTCTCCTTAGTTCCTCAAACTGTTTGGGATCCATGCAAAATTCTGGTTTCCGAAAGAAAAAACAATGAAGACTTAAAAAATCTTCTTCTCCTCCGTAGGTATCAGGCCGATTTTCAAATAATTGTGTAGAAATGTTGCTTGGGTGACCTTCTTTCAGATTTTTTCGAGCCAAGTTGATTGGTCGAAAACTATGGCCGCCAGAGGGCAGAGCTATTTTTGCCTTATAATATGGTTATAGTGAAAACTTAAAAAATCTTTTATATATATATATATATGACCCTCTATAAGATTCCTTCAAGCCATGTTGATTGGTAAAAAACATGGCAACCAGGGCGCGGGGCTGTTTGAAGATTTAATTGGCAGTGGAGCGATACTGGCCCTCTTGGGTCTCTTGTTGTTATCATACTTCTGATAAACACGAAGGAGAATATACTTCACCCTCTCCTTCCAAAGCTTGTGTCACACTTAATTTATAACTAGAGACATTACATGTTAATATTTAAGCACCTATGTGATGTTTTTTTTTATCTAATTGATCTAGTTAGAGCAGATTTGAAACCGTGTATTGGTAAAAAATTAAGAAACTTCATGTTGTATGGTAACCTTTTATTATAGGCTATGGTAGCCAGGTGAGCAATATAGGCACATCTTGGCCTTTTTGGTTATGATAAAGGGACATTTGGCCTTCTTGTTCGAAATATTTACATCCTGTCTGTTTTCACACGTTATTTAAATGTACTGACATCTGCTTCCTTTAAGTCATGCTTCAAAATCATGCGCGGCGTCCTTTGATGCTCTGCATCAAAATTCGTCTTGTTTTTAGCTAAAGTAATTTATGATAAGAATGTTAGTTGGTAATCTACCATAACGCCTATATATATATATGTCCATTTCTTCTTCTGATCTCTGCAGCTTGACTTCTTGTCCGATTGTGTCATACCTGTGGTTGATCGTCTGTTTGGAATTCGTTGTTGTTGTCTTTTACTGAGAGGATTTTTACATTTATTCAATGGAATTGTTTTATTATCCAAATGTCCGACCAATTTTGTAGCTTGTCCAGATCAGATCGCCCATAATCATTTTGCTTTTTATGCTCATTTAAGTTTGATTTATAAATGTGCGTGTCGTTTTGAAAATATATATGCTGCATTCCACACAACCTGGCATGTAAATCGATATAGATTAGAAACAAAATTGGCCCCAATATACCAGGAACGTAGATAACGCTCCCTTGAGGTATATACCACTTGTGACGTCATGATATATCGACCCGTACAGATCTACGCTTTGCTTTCTATAAATAAAAACATCTTTTACCCAATTAATTATTACTGTGTTTATGTCGTAGGATTAATATTTTTATCAATCTGCGATGCGGTACATTGTCAACGGATTCTTGAAGTCAATGCATGCGCAATCATTGTGACTGTAGCGATGTTGATCTACCAAAGATGAAGCCAAATTGTTTAATGTAGAAACGTTCGTTGTTCACCATATGGTTTACTAAAATATTCCTCACTACCCTTCCCATTGGTTAACGTGCTAAACTAGTCCGATACACATGTCAATAGTGTCCCGGGTCCGATTTGTTCTCTCATATTTCTTAACTTTCATTTGTCCGATACTTGCATTTGATCCCATGATATGCATTTAAGATTATTTTTTTGTAGTTTTTAGTTATTATTGTTTAAATTTGTAATTGTTCTTTAAGAATTTTATTTATTACCTTTTCATCAAAATATGTTGTTGAACATGGCTTTATTTCCGCGTTATTATGACATGGTGGTAATTCCACCTTCGTTTGCCGATTGAAATATTATTCTGAAGTTGGCATATTGTGAGAAATTTTCTGATAACTTTTGGCACATATGGTCTACTGCATTTATGGCCCATATTTGAAAGATATGGCCAATATATATGAAATAAATTAATTATATATAGTGATTATTATAATACCCTGGAGGTAGTATTAACACCTAACAGGTGACTGTCAATAACCTTTTATTTGATTGTGTATTGTGTATTATATGAAATTGCACTTTTATAAGAAGTGACAATTAAAACAACTGAATTGAATGAATGAAAATTATGTATTTTTATTTATGTCATTTACCATATTTTTATATGGGATGACGACCAGCAAACTCCTGAGAGCAACCTGCTATTTAATATGTTTTGCCCCGTCAGAACAGCATCAGCATAATTCATTAGAATGACTTCTTAACATACTTTAGTAAAGCAGAAGTGTGGTGATATTGTTTCTTGTTGTTTTATTTTATTGAAAAAATGTGTTCTTGAAAACAGTGATTTTCTTAACACTTATTTTTAAATATTTTCCCGCACCCAATACGTAGGAAGAGTTCAGTTAACTCGTAACGAGCAATCTGGACTCCTCCTGCACTGGAGCTTATAGCGCAAGAGGTTAAAAGATCAATTTAAGTATGTGCTCTTAAATATTTATTCCATAAATATGGATGTTACTGCATCCATAAAAAACTGGCATTTGAAAACAGTGTAGAATAGTTTAAATAGTAAATATGAAACAATTGTTAATTCCCTTGATATCATATAATATTATTTTTTAATTTTTTTTTAAGTCTGAAAACAGTGTATAAAGAGTTTAGATAAAATAGTAA
Source organism: Serripes groenlandicus (assembly GCA_031761405.1). NCBI lineage: Eukaryota > Metazoa > Mollusca > Bivalvia > Cardiida > Cardiidae > Serripes > Serripes groenlandicus. The sequence continues at coordinate 134,691,216 of JASEVX010000004.1, forward strand.
CTTTTCATGCATTATTTTCCACTCTGACAGTTAATAATAAGTGGTGAATTAATGCTTTGAATGTAATAAGATCCAATAAAATGGCCTTTTTTTGTGTTTTTTTTTCACATTTATTTATTTATCATCAATAAAATACATAATTTAAACAGAATGTCGTATGTTATCATACCTCCAGGGTATTATAATTACCACTATATATTTCATATATGGGCCATAAATGCAGTGAGCAATATGTGTTTGGGCCATAACTTCCTGAAACCCTCAACATGAACTCGAGTTGTTGCCCATTGTTTGTATCTTTCCCTAAATTGTTATCCCATATGCATTTGTCAGCATGTGTTTTTCTTTATTTTCTATTTTGTCGTCGAGTGGGATATATTTATGATGGTGGTTTTTGCTTATTGGTAAGCATTCACGTTTGTTTTGTTTTGGGTTTACCTTTTCTCCCTAGCAGCGATAAATATTTCAATGAAAGTATCATGTTGTTCAGTCGTGTCTGCGGTTTAATACCAGCCGCAGATAAGGCATCGCTTCGTACGTTGTTTTTAGTAATTTGTTAACTGTAACGTAAGTGGACAAATTGACTGTTTCTTATTAATTGTGCATTGATTCACAAGCAGACCGTGCTATTTGTATAAAACATGAAATGTATTACACAATTTCAAGAGTATACAATAAAATTATCTTGGTGAAAATGAAGTCGCAATGGATGCGGAACCATTCGTAATATATTTGTTTAAGATTAACGAAATAACTAGCAATGTTTTTTTGCGCAATTCATATATATCAGGGACACTATATTTAACTGTTAAAGCAATATAAAAACAGACGAGGGGAAAAATATAACATCGTCTTTATTTTCACTATAATAGTCGTCATTTTATTATCAACTAAGTTAATGGATGTATTTCGATTAAGTAAGTAATTGCTGTGAGCGCGAGCAGAGCAAGGAGATTCCAGTCGTATCCGCGATAGAATGCGAGATTTTGCGGAGATTTTGCTGGCGGCCTCCTATTGATTCATCCATCTAACCCCAGTTACATTAAGATTTCGAATGTTATGAACTTTCTATTGACCTTTGAACTGCATGAATCCTTCAAATTGGGGATATCTTTTAAATAGACCGTTCAAATTTAACAATTGTATTCTTATCCCTCATGATGTTGCGATTGCACGCGCGTAAATACTGTAGTGAATTTGGACCTGTTACCAGTCGGTTATTGGTCGTAGGGGAAGATCATCATCATAATATGGGTTTATTTACCCTCGCCTTTCGGCATAAAGCCATTTGGCAAGCTGCCATTGTTTTCTCCTTTCAACATTTTTATGGGGACTATTTTTTCAGAATTTCTATACTTTACTTATTAAAGGGTACCAATAATGACATTCAAATACGCGATTAATATGTAGGGAAAAGGGGAGACAATCAAAATCCCCTCAGTCAAAATCCCCTCACCCTGGAAATGATAGGGTAGTCAAAATCCCCTCGACCAAAATGTTAGGGTAGTCAAAATCCCCTCGACCAAAATATTAGGGTAGTCAAAATCCCCTCGATGGGATTAGCAGGGTAATCATAATGTATGGCATTAGGAAACATCCAAGGTGTCTAAGGCTAAAATAACATTGCACTAAAAAGACAAATAACATAGTAAGTAATTTAATCATTTTAATATATATTCAGCACACAGTTTCTAGGACATTTTATATTTTCACAGTTTAACTAACCACTTTCTACCATATTTAGACACTTATGTGTTTATCTTATTTTTATAAGTTGTCCAATCACTGACAAGAATTCCTCAAGGGACTTATCTCCACGTACATATTGAAGGCAAAGATCTTTCAGCCGTTGTTGGTGTGTCTTTGTTGCCTTCTTTACACGTTTCTGCTCGGTTCACCACGGTCACACCGCAGAACATCAGCTTCCACCATAGACGCATATTTGCCAATACACGAAATAACTTAAATATTAAAGTAATTATCTAAGGCAGTATGCAATCAATCACATTCTTTTTAAGGAAATTAACATGTAATTAACGGGTAATTATTGACTGATCACTAAGATGAATGTAAAAGGAAATGTCTGTTTCTTATTATAGTTAAAAATAAAATAGAAATGATGTACTATATTTAAATTTACATTTACAAGAGAATATATGATCTTAGATTGAGAGGATTATGAATACCCATCGAGGGGATTTTGACTACCCTATCATTTTGGTCGAGGGGATTTTGACTACCCTATCATTTTGGTTGAGGGGATTTTGACTACTATGCCATTTTCAGAGTAAGGGTATTTTGACTGAGGGGATTTTGACATACACTCAGGGAAAAGTCATAAAAACCTAATGTGATAAGAATTTTCTTTGAAAAATATAAAAAAAATAACTTTAATAAGCATTTAAAATCCGGGCTCAAAATAAGCAAGGTCGAGATTAACGAAAAATAAAAACGGCAATTTCCGTAAAACCTACCGGAAGTGACGTACTCATGAGGAATTCAATGCAGGCTCTCATTATGTTGACAGTGTAAATCGTGAACACATCGATATATTTGGAATAATTAAAGAGAAATAAAACGTGAAAATGCCCAGAGAGTGTGTGGTAGGGGGGTGTTTAAACATGCCGAAGGACGGTGTTAGCTTTTATAGCTTCCCAATGGACGACACAGTAAGGAAAATGTGGATAACGGTGGTGGACTCAACGCGAACACTTTGGAAAGGTCCGACAAAACATACCGTGATTTGTTCCGACAAGTACATTTTTCGTTTGAAAAGGTCCTCCGAAAGTTTATCACCATACACATTTAACATTACATCACTATGCAACATATAAAGATTGAGCCACGACACATTAAAATAGACAATCAGTTTTGTTTCCAACTTTTAAGGCAGTTTGTATTAATTTACATAATTGCAATGCCGGCTTTTGGTCATTACTGTTCTCCAAAGACTTCGATAATTGTTGTGTGACGATTTACGAACAGTGTTGACCCTGATCAGTCTTAATAGAAGAGCATATTGATCTGAATATTCCCAACTATCGGAAGGCGGGTTTTTATTTGACACGGTATTTATTAGTATGTGTTCCCAGTAAATTAACCACGTGTTACAAGCTTCTATTTTTGACTTTCGATATTTACTTTCCACTTGCTTAACATTTCTCCCGTATTCTGTTTGAATAATTGTACATAAGACTTATGTTTAAAGCTATTGTTTCATTAAAATAAATGTATATGTATCTGAAAAATAAATATGTCTATATCGTTCTAGATATGTGTATTGCAATGTTTTGATTGAAAATCAATGGTCCAACAATCGTTTGATAGGGGGCCTCTGATTGGCTCAATTTCAATCCGTTTTTTTCGGTCAAGCTCGCCTCTTCCATCTCAATCAAGATTGATTGAAAGGCAAGAGCCGAGCCCGACCTAGTTTTTTGCTAAGCCAATCCTTATGGGGGAGATAACCCGTCTCTCCCCACCACATGACTAGACAGTTCTGGGTGCAGACTGACAAAAAGTGACGGATAAGAAGAGAACAACACACATCCTGACGGTCACACACACGACAGAGACATGAGTGGACCAGGCGAGACACTTTAATACAACTCCGGGTATAATCCCCATTTTAAAAGTTGCATCTTAAATGAATACGCTTGGCTGATTACTACTCGCTTTTAATTGAAAAATATCGACTTAAAGAACATTTATTTACTATGCATTTCATAAACAAACTAATAATCAAAATATTACTATTTAAAGATGACTATTTGTGCTGATCGGTGCCGCAGCATGAGCGCGGCCATTGTTTACATATCGCAATGTCTCGAGACTTTCTGAAAAGAATCGTGACGTCATTTACACACTATGTCCCATACAAAACATAAAAGTAGAGTTAGCTAATGGCCGAAAGTAAAAACTAAACTGCGGTACTATAAAGGGAATACAAAATAGACTTTTTCGTAACAAAATTAACCCCGGAAAGAGGGAATTGAAATGGTTAATTTTGACAAAATTTCCAAAAGGATTTTTGTTGTAAAACTTTTATATTATATATTGAAGACAAATTCTCAAACCTGCTTATATATCCATTTTAATTCCAAATAAAATCGTCCGATTTCTAAAATCGTTACTTGTTTTTAGTTGATGTGATTTACCACAATTCATTACCTCCAGATACAAGACACGGGAAAGTTTATGAAGAATGAGTACAGCATAGCTTCGGAGGTTTAACACAAATGAGCCACGTCACACACAAATCGCAATTCGTAGGTTATATTGTGAATTGCAAATAAGATCAAATTGCCTTTTTGTATGGTCGGTTTTTCGTCAGGATGCGTCTGCAGAGACTTACATGGCGACTGTACCGCTCAAAAGCAAAAACAATTTTCGGCCAAATGCTTTCTTTCACCGGCACTGCACACAACACTACAATCTCTATAACAGCAAATACATGTATAAATAAAATCGTAAACGTTGTGACAAAAGGCTTAATTCACAGATAATCGAAAATTACAAACATTGTACCGTTCTTTATTGAAAACTTAAGGTTATAAAACCAATCATATTTCCGCTAGCGATCAGACACTACTTATGATCTACCAACAAAGCACCGCCGAGGCTTTGATGCGCTGATCATAAGCAGCAGCCGACTAGGGGTAATAAACAGCAAGTCAACTAATAAGGGGTAATACAATAATGAATTGACCATCATGCAAGGCGTAACATGTTACAGCAGTCAAAAGACGTCAGTTCGTTTGAGAACATTCGATTTAGCTTTTCCTATATAATTAATTACTGCAATACTGTTACGTCTTTATTTAATGATGGCTTATTTTGTTGTATCGAACATTTTCGATCTGATGACGAGTCTCATTTCTCTGGCTTTTCTCCGTCTGATATTCCGTTAAATTTTTCGGACATTGGTTTCTCCTCTGGCGATTACTCTTCCATTAAGTCGGATGATGATCAGACTAGTCATGTCGAAGGTTAGACTGATCATTTCCAACCAATAATGGTAAAGTTAATAATGGATTTGACTAGTTTAATATATCCGCGAGTTTAATATTTAATGGGTAGGTTGTGGTGTACGATGTCTACTTATTCCAAATTTCAGATCGTGATATTTTTTATAAGAAACCACAATACATGTTTTTAGATCGTGATTCAGTATAAGTTGTTTTTTAATTGAATTAGTGGTGAAATAAATCAATTAAACTGACATACAATTAAAAACAAGAGGGCAAAACTGTTTAACTCTAAATTCAATAATTTGTATGAAAAACCTCTATAAATGAAAGTATAATGATTAAATAGAGTTGAAAAAAATCGTACGCCATAATTATAGATAAAATTTCGTAATCCGTACAGTGATAACCGGTAGTATGTAACTGATGTCACAGGAAGTTGAAAGATGGCGACGACCATAGGCAAGCGATAACGACATCAAAACACACACTTTAAAAGCATATATCTTGGTAGTTACAGAATGTAAAAAAAAGTAAATTACATCAAAATGATACATTACTGTAGGGCTATTTAGTGTGATATAGTTTAAACTGATCAAAGCGTATTCCTTTTTAAATTAACTTTATGTATTGTAAATCAGAACTGACGAGACTGTCGTTTTTCCGTAACTAGTATCACATGTTTTAGTCCCTCTCTGAGCGAATTGGCATGTGTATTCGCACATGTGTACTTTCCCGTCGAGATAACCAGGGACGAAGTACAAGTGTCAAATATTAGATGATAAGTGATTTCTGCGTTGTTATTGTGGATCAATAATGTCAAAAAGAAATGATTGTATTGTGGTAAGGTGCCTTGTTGCAATTATTGAGCTTGAATCGCGATCTGAGATTAAGTTGCATATAAAATAAGTCTTGGTTCTTTATATTGACATAGTATTCATGTAACACTTTATGAATTGACCTTTAATCTAAAAGTCCCAGATAATAAAACTGCGGTTAGATAAGCTGGTTAAACTCGTTTGACGACATTGAGTGGGATGTTAAGAGTTTTCGTCTGATACTAGAGTAAATGGGGGTATAGACTTAGTCTAACTGATATAAGAAGGCTTAATATATCTATAGGTGCTACCTATTTACGAAAAAACGCAAGCTACTTATAAACAAAAAATAAAGAGCATACTTTGGCCATAAAAAAGGATTTATAAGTTATTGACTAGACAATGTTAATGGCATGTTTCTTGCATTATCAAAACATATTTGGAATTCGTCTTGCTGTCGTCTATTATTACGAACAGAAAATAATAAAGTAAAGACTTTCAGAAAATCAAGGAATACATTTATAATGAACGAGCTTAAAATATGTGGGCCAAGATGATCCTTAATCGATCACCTGCATTATCGTAAAGAAGCAAATAGATCAGCCCTTTTCTGATGCCACCTGGCGACTGCCTTTTTCAACCAGTCAATATGACTCGAACAAATTATGTAAGGGGTCACATTTCTGCTAAACCCTTTCCCTATTAGAGACGGTTTCTGAGGCCTTTGCATGAGACGATTTAGGAAAAGATTGTCGCCAAAAGAACAATTGCTCCTTATGAGAAAGTTATGCTTTTGTCACAATGTTTGATAAATAATCATACATTGAATGAGTGAGTTAATAGCTCATGTATAGGAATTTGGGGTCTTTCATGTTGATACCACTTTTTTTGCGGGAAACGACGTCGCTCCATTGACGTTACGCCAATATGAATTGTTACGGAAATGACGTCACGTTAAGATTCGGGCGTAAGAAGACTAATGCTGTCGGTTTTTTGACGAACGGGAAAACATATTTCTTACAGATATCCATTTATTTTTCACTTTTCGTACAAATGTTAATTCCCACATAACACAGTACTTTAATGATCTTAAAAATCGATTTTAAAATAAATGATTAAAAAGACGACAATAGTTTTCAATCCATGTTTTTCGTCTCATTTTATACATACCAAAAATATCGATTTAAAAGAAATTTATTAAAAAGACGACAATAATTTTCAATCCGTGTTTTTCGTTTCATTTTATACATACCCAAAATGGCCAGTTTCATTTTATACATACCCAAAATGGCCAGTTTCATTTCAGAAAGCTTCATGGGTTATTGGAAAAAAAAAATCTCACCTGTTGCCTATGAACGAATAAAACTCATTTATGTTTTTGTTTTTTTCGTATTATGTCTTATATGTAATATATACTTAAAAGTAAAGTATTATAATTCATCATCTTCGTATCTGAAACCGAAAAATCAACAATTAAAGTCATGACTAATGCTTATAAAAGCAAGAGGGCCATGATGGCCCTGGATCGCTCACAAGATTTTTTTCACTTTAGCCATATACGCCCCGCTCCCTGGCGGCCATAGTTTTCGACCAATCAACATGGCTTAAAGGAATCTGATAGAATGTGACAGTAGCAAAATATAAGGCACAATAGCCCCCAGGCAGCCATGCTCCTTGACCAATCTGTGAAATACTGACGTCCTGTGTGACATATTGTTGCAAATTGACTGGAGATAACATTCAAATCACTACCTCTTTGTCCCAGACGTCTTAAGTAATTCAATGATTTTATTCTTGAACACAGAGAACAACCAATTCATATTTGTTAAGGTTTTAATTCATTTACTGTTAACAGACGAAAAAATGGAGAAATTATAATGGAGTACTGGAATACGGATTATACCTATTTTGATAACCGGTACTCTGTCATCCAATCGAGTACTCGGACGGTTACCCGGTCCCATCCCTAATATATATATCAATCAAAGGGCTAGATAAGGAGGTTTAACATGGCCATTTCCTAACAGTATATTTTATTATCCAGGCCTTTTTCTGGGCATTTTAGGAATGTTCAACAATTTGGCCCTTTATTTGGGAAAATTAATTGCTTTAATTGTTAATTTGGGGAATAAAAACCTTGGTTAACATGATATATTTGGGAATTCTGCATGCCTTTAAAGACTTTTGCCATTGGAAATGGGTCAGATTCAGAATATCTGACCCATGGGATGCCAAGAAAAAGGCCTGTTACCCAACCAAACCCATGTGTTGTGTAAACTCAACAGATTTGTCTTGTTGAGAAAAGAAATTGTGTACCACAATATAGGCTTAATGGATAAATCAGGGACGTAGATAAGATCTTATCTACGTTCCTTGATAAACTAAGGAATTATGAGATACACAAGATGATTTATATTGGTTTGGTTTTGTCTGCCTGTCCGGAGCAATATCTATCATCATGGCATGTTTGAATGCATTTGATTAAAACAGTACAGGCCTTTTTCTAGGCATCTCACAGGTCAGATATTCTGATCCATTCCCAATGGCAAAAGTCTTTAAAATCATGCAGAATTTCCATTTTAGTCATGTTAACTCTGGTTTTTCATTCCCAAATAAAAAATAATTGCGATTAATTTTTCCAAATAAGGCCTAAAATAAATTATTGTTTGTTTGCCATTCCGCCCAACCCACGTGTTAACCGCCAGTCCGATTTTTTTTACGACCCTTCCAAAAAACAAAATATATATATATATTTTTTCCTTTTCTTTCCTTTTAATCATAATAAAATAAAAAAGTTGCAGTTGCAAGTCTGTCTGAGAACAAAAAAATATTTACCTACCTACCTACCCTACCCTAATTGGCATGGGTCGGAAGCAGCAAACAAACAATTTTTATTTGTTTGGAACAAACAAATTTAGTAACTGCAATTCTGAAGCCGTTCGTCTTATTTAAAATTCCATGAATTTCATACGCGTGAAAGTAGTACTCAATACTTGCTCTTACTTTTCAAATGTATCACGATTTTTGAAATAATGATATATTTATATCGTCTTTGTTTTCTTATGTGGTTCTTATATTCAAAGAGAATTACGAAATAAAATGAAACATTGTATTTTAAAACATGAATGCGGAGAGATTTATAAATCTCAATGAGTGAACTGCTACAGGGAGAACTATTTCCGATTTAAGCTCCAGATACGGTATTTGAATTTTCAATCACGCATTGAAAATGTAGATAAAAACAGAATTGAAAATATTTTCTTTGTGCCTTGTCGGCCATATAAATATAGTATAAAGAATTAAAAAAACAAATATGTGCGTCATAAAATGCATTTAAAATGAGAGTAACACATTTGCAGAGAAATCGTGATCGTCGAATTCTATTTATAAATACAACGGTATGGGGGGAGGGTCTAAAGTGCGGACGCGATCTGCGGACAAATACATTATAGAGGGAAAATGCGGACAAATGCAATATAGAGGGAAAATGCCGACGCAATAGAATATAGAGCAAATCTGCGGACGCTATGATTTGTTGTAAAAAATGTTTAATTAAAGATGGGCAACTGTGTATAATTTGTTACATATGATCATATCCGGGGTTTTCTTTGTAAATATATAATGTGTTTGATTGCTTTTATCAGTGATATAGAATAAACCAAAAATCGAGATCATGCTGAAATGGAATCTCTTTGTAAAGTGTTTTAACGACTTTCCTCTTTATATCATATCTATAGATATCAATAAAGAGAATTGATGGATTGATTTTCCGACAAGTAAATGTCTTTTGACGCATCTGCAGCGGACGAAATTTGAAAACATTGCAAGAATAGAATAGGTTGCTAGTAACTAGCCATAGGTTTTGCTTCAATTATATCCTCTCCTTTACACTCGATTGAAGGGTCATGAGTTCTAGTTATTGTTGGGCCTCTTCATTTTCTACTTTGTAACTTTCAACAGTTTTCCATGTGCCATACTACGAGGCAAATGATCCATGCAACATTCTATTCTGTAGGGTACTTGGAAGGGGCAGAACAATTTAAATAACAAATAAACAATAAGTATACATATATATACAACACTTTAAATCTTAATTTATTTCTAGTAATTATATATATATGCAACTATAATACTAATCTATAACAAATAAGTTAAATGTTTTTTTCTTGCTGTGTAAACAGTAAAAAGCAACATATATTGAAAACATTGTGGGAAAAGGAAAATTTGCTTATTTAAACAATTTCTTAATTCCAATAACCTTTCTTTACCGTCGTATAAACCAAATTTGTATTTGAAGGCTGTTATAAGTAAAAAACTTAAATGTTGCCAATTTAATCACATATCTTATCATTATAATAGCCAAATAATTAACAAAACTTACAATTAAAGTCCGCATCTGTTGTCGAAATAGCCACAGGTGCATTAACACAAGATTTGTGAAACCAATTTGTGCATATATCACATTGTACCATGACGGTATCGACACATCCCGGCAAGTTACAAATACATACATGTATATGATAGGTTTATTGGGAAAAGGGGTTACATTTATAATTTGTTTGGAATGACACTCGTAAACAATGGTAATTAACAGTGTATGGTCACGCATCCTTAATTGATTTGGCAAGCTTAAACACCCTTTAAAGGAAACAGCGGCCAGCTTAGGTGTATACTGTAGAGTAAAATTCGGACGGCACAGGTATTGGTTTTCTCTGGAGCATTTAATCCTTTTATAATGCATGATTTCAATTACTCTTTCATTTGGATAGATGTTTCTTTTTTAGCTCACCTGAGCACGAAGTAAATAACCAACGCTAAATGTCGCAAAATCTTCTAACGTTATATGTCGCATCTGTAACGCCAAATGTCGCAAAAAATTGTACTGCCGCTATATGTCGCAACATCAACGCTAAATGTCGCACTCTTTTATAAGCACTCTTTTGTAGTATTACTGTTTCACAATGTACATATTACAATGTTTCATCTGACTCTGTCCCTTCTTTTTTTAGTTATGGCTCCTGAGGTAGTCATTTTTTGCGACAATTAGCGTCAGCCTTGCGACATATAACGTCAAGTGCGACATATAGTCAAAATATATATGCACTCTCGTACTATCGATATGGATTCGCACTCTTACGATAAGGACTCTCACACAAGCGATATGCACTCTTGTACTACTGATATGGATTCGCTCACTTACGATATTGATTTATACACTAACGATATGGACTCTCACAAAAACTATATGCACTCTCGTTCTAACGATAATGACTCGCACACTAACGATATGGACTCTAGTAATAGTGGTTCATTAGAATAACAGATTGTGAGAAATGATACATTTAAAACGGAAACCGAAACACGTTCATCAAAAGCACCATGTAGAACTACCACAGTTGATTTGGTATATTATTGTTAACCTTGGTTCGAAACAAAATCCTTCGTCGCGATACTCCCTTCAACGGGTGAATAGATTGTTCAAAGACATTGTGAGCAAGACACAACCGCCTCGGTTGTATCTCAACCCTTGCCGGTTCTGTGATATATCTGTGTCGCCTTTTAGTGTTAGAAGAATTATATGAATAGCAGGACCTGGCTGTTGGTTAGTGCAGGCAATCCGTGATGTGTTAACACATTCCTCGCGGGCCAATGCCTGGCTCTACTCTATCTGCGGATAGCCACATTTGGTGGCTAGTATACAATAGATGGAATATGGTATAAACGTTCAAGGTGAAGGTATCAGTTACGGGATGTTAAAGTGCTACATTTATAAACTTTTTTATAAGTAGGTTAAGGAATGGCAACAAAAAGCATGTTACTTATTCCGTGTCAGTTTTTATTCCAGTATTAGCTTATACAGTTTGTGACAAGAGAGACAATTGTATACCAGTTACAATATGTGGCTATCCATAGAACGCATTAACATTTTGAAAACACATGTACACGGACATACACTGTTACATTACGTTATAACATGTACAATTTTCTTTAATTTTACAGTTTTAAAAAACTTAAGAAAATTGTACATGTTATAACGTTATGTCACAGTGTATGTCCGTGTACATGTGTTTACAAAAATAATGTCTTGGACGTTTATACCATATTCCATCTATTGTATACCAGCCACAAAATGTGGCTATCCGCAGAAAGAGCCAGTCATTGGCCCGCAAGGAATGTATAAACACAAAGCGCAATCTGTTATTCTGATGAACCACTATTACTAGAGTCCATATCGTTAGTGTGCGAGTCATTATCGTTAGTACGAGAGTGCATACAGCTTTTGTGAGAGTCGTGATATCGTAAGTGTATGAATCAATATCGTTAGTGAGCGAATCCATATCGTTAGTACAAGAGTGCATATCGCTTGTGTGAGAGTCCTTATCGTAAGTGTGCGAATCCATATCGATAGTACGAGAGTGCATATATATCTTGTATATATGTCGTACTTGACGTTATATGTCGCAAAAAAATGACTACTTCAGGAGCTATAACTAAAACAAGAAGGGACAGAGTGAGATGAAACATTGTAATTTGTACATTGTGAAACAGTAATACTACAAAAGAGTGCTTATAAAGGAGTGAGACATTTAGCGTTGATGTTGCGACATATAGCGGCAGTACCTTGTTTTGCGACATTTGGCGTTACAGATGCGACATATAACGTCAGAAGGTTTTGCGACATTTATCGTTGGTTGCGACGTTCAGCGTCAGCCTTGTGACATAAAACGTCAAGTGTGACATTTAGCGTTGGTGCGACATTTAACGTTGCTACAGTGTTCCTTGGCCGCCAGGGAGCGGGGCTTTTTTGCCTTATATGGCTATAGTGTAAACTCAAAAAAATCTTCTCCTCCAAAAGTGTCAGGCCGATTTTCAAATAATTTTGTAGAAATGTTCCTAGGGTGACCCTCTATCAGATCCCTTCCAGCCAAGTTGATTGGTCGAAAAACATGGCCGCCAGCGGTCGGGGCTTTTTTGCCTAATATGGCTATAGTAAAAACTTGAAAAATCTTCTCATCCGAAAGTTTTTGGCCAATTTTCAATTCTTTTTGTAGAAATGTTCATTGGGAGACCATCTATCAGATTCCTCCAAGCCATGTTGATTGGTCGAAAAACATGGCCGCCAGGGGGGCAGGGCTATTTGGCCTTATATGGCTATAGTGAAAACTTGAAAAATCTCTTGTTAAGCAGGAAGCTTTTGAGTCAGATTTTAGAAAACCCTTGGTCAATGGTGATTTTTTTTGTAACAAAAATTATTAAATACTTAGATGAGTGAGTCGGGGCCATAATGGTTATCTATTTGTTTTACATGTCTTTTGAAACTTGGACATTAAATATAATATTCACATGTATGTCTCATGATTTATTTTTATAGACAACTAAAATGGCATTTAATTTTAACGGATGCGTCATTTATTCTTTTACCCGAAGTTGTAATATTTATAAACAATGCATAGTTTATAAATCACACATCTATGCAAAGGCAAATGTTTGAACAGTTTTATATACCCAAACAAATTCAGTGCCTTCAGCGCTTTGATTTTAATTGTGGCCTAAAGGGCCAAATTCTTGTTCCTAAAATGCCCAGAAAAAGGCAGTGAGACGATTCTATTGAGTAGTAGGGGAGAATTTGTTCAGGGAAAAGACCAATTTACTCCCCCTTACCTAGTCCTCTGTTCCGTTATATATTTTGTCTTTTTGCAGTTGAAGGATGATGATGAAGGTTATCCATTGGACATGTTTTGTGTGCCCAAACACTATGAGGGAGATTTAGAAAACATACTTATACCATCAGGATTGATTGCTGACAGGTAGACAGAACTTTAACCAGAGGTCCAGTTAACCCTTTCCCTCAGCTAGTTCACCTGTTAATTTTATCTGTTAACCCTTTCCCTCATACGACAATTCTGCAGCAGACGACTTTGAACGTAGTTTGTCAAAACATAGGTTATCCATTCAATTGTGGAGATTTTCTATGACAAAAAATGGAAAACATTGTGGCAAATGGAGAAATTGCACGTTTTGTGTAATTTCTTCTTTTGTCACTATGTTTTCTAAAAGCCGTCTGCTGCAGAGGCATCAGAAAGTGTCTATATGAGGGAAAGGGTTACCTGTTACAGACAGGTAACCCTTTACAACAAATCTGCAACAGACACATTTTTAAACAACTAGAATTAACATATTAAGGAAATTTATTAATTACAGTTGAAGACGCAATGTTTTCCAAAGTCATCTGCTGCATGTGTGTCAAAATGCGTCTATATGTGTGAAAGGGTAAATGACTATATAGCGGACAATATTCCAGTTTTATAAATCTTATGGGGAAAGGAGACAGTTTACAATTGAGCAATCCCTTATACTACTTAACCATTTTTCACATACAGACACTTTCTAATGCCTCTGTAGCAGACAGCTTTTTGAAAACATAGTGACAAAAGAAGAAATTGCTCAAAACGAGCAATTTCTCCTATTGCCACCATGTTTTCCGCTTATAGTCATAGGTTATCCATTCAATTATAGAGATTTTCCATATTTTGACAAAATATGTTCAAAGTCGTCTGCTTCAGAATTGTCATATGAGGGAAAGGGTTAAGTCTCAGACTCTGTATCAAAAATATTCTTCCAAATTATGTAATACATGTACAATATTTTTCTATATATTCCGTTCAATGGCAATAATTTAAAAACATTCAGGTGAGGTATTAAGTTTAAGTCTGTATTTGTTGATGAACTCTTTACCTTAACCCTTTCCCTCATATAGACGCTTTCTGACGCCTCTGCAGCAGACGGCTATTTGAAAACATAGTGACAAAAGAAGAAATTGCACAAAACGTGCAATTTCTCCTTTTGACACAATGTTTTCCCCTTTTAGTCAGTCATAGGTTATCCATTCAATTATGGAGATTTTCTGTGTTTTGACAAAATACGTTCAAAGTCGTCTGCTTCAGAATTGTCATATGAGGGAAAGGGTTAAGTCTCAGACTCTGTATCAAAAATATTCTTCCAAATTATGTAATACATGTACAATATTTTTCTATAATATTATATTCTGTTCAATGGCAATAATTAAAAAACATTCAGGTGAGGTATTAAGTTTAAGTTTGTATTTGTTGATGAACTCTACCTTAACCCTTTCCCTCATATAGACGCTTTCTGACGCCTCTGCAGCAGACGGCTATTTGAAAACATAGTGACAAAAGAAGAAATTGCACAAAATGTGCAATTTCTCCTTTTGCCACAATGTTTTCCACTTTAAGTCATAGGTTATCCATTCAATTATAGAGATTTTCTACTTTTTTACAAAAATTATTCAAAGTCGTCTGCTGCAGAATTGTTGTATGAGGGAAAGGGTTAATAGTGTGGGTAAGGGGAATAGTTTCTTCTTTTCAAAAAGCCATTTCAAGTCTGTGTCAACAATTGTAGTTTTATGGATGTATCTTGTTTTTCAACCAGTTAGATGAAATGTTGTTCCACCAATTAGAAACTTTATAGATGAAAAAAAGAATTATTAAGGGAGAGAACATTGATCTATATTAAACCCTAAGCTATTTCAAGTCTGTGTCAACAATTGTAGTTTTATGGATGTATCTTGTTTTTCAACCAGTTAGATGAAATGTTGTTCCACCAATTAGAAACTTTATAGATGAAAAAAAGAATTATTAAGGGAGAGAACATTGATCTATATTAAACCCTAAGCCATTTCAAGTCTGTGTCAACAATTGTAGTTTTATGGATGTATCTTGTTTTTCAACCAGTTAGATGAAATGTTGTTCCACCAATTAGAAACTTTATAGATGAAAAAAAGAATTATTAAGGGAGAGAACATTGATCTATATTAAACCCTAAGCTATTTCAAGTCTGTGTCAACAATTGTAGTTTTATGGATGTATCTTGTTTTTCAACCAGTTAGATGAAATGTTGTTCCACCAATTAGAAACTTTATAGATGAAAAAAAGAATTATTAAGGGAGAGAACATTGATCTATATTAAACCCTAAGCTATTTCAAGTCTGTGTCAACAATTGTAGTTTTATGGATGTATCTTGTTTTTCAACCAGTTAGATGAAATGTTGTTCCACCAATTAGAAACTTTATAGATGAAAAAAAGAATTATTAAGGGAGAGAACATTGATCTATATTAAACCCTAAGCTATTTCAAGTCTGTGTCAACAATTGTAGTTTTATGGATGTATCTTGTTTTTCAACCAGTTAGATGAAATGTTGTTCCACCAATTAGAAACTTTATAGATGAAAAAAAGAATTATTAAGGGAGAGAACATTGATCTATATTAAACCCTAAGCTATTTCAAGTCTGTGTCAACAATTGTAGTTTTATGGATGTATCTTGTTTTTCAACCAGTTAGATGAAATGTTGTTCCACCAATTAGAAACTTTATAGATGAAAAAAAGAATTATTAAGGGAGAGAACATTGATCTATATTAAACCCTAAGCTATTTCAAGTCTGTGTCAACAATTGTAGTTTTATGGATGTATCTTGTTTTTCAACCAGTTAGATGAAATGTTGTTCCACCAATTAGAAACTTTATAGATGAAAAAAAGAATTATTAAGGGAGAGAACATTGATCTATATTAAACCCTAAGCTATTTCAAGTCTGTGTCAACAATTGTAGTTTTATGGATGTATCTTGTTTTTCAACCAGTTAGATGAAATGTTGTTCCACCAATTAGAAACTTTATAGATGAAAAAAAGAATTATTAAGGGAGAGAACATTGATCTATATTAAACCCTAAGCTATTTCAAGTCTGTGTCAACAATTGTAGTTTTATGGATGTATCTTGTTTTTCAACCAGTTAGATGAAATGTTGTTCCACCAATTAGAAACTTTATAGATGAAAAAAAGAATTATTAAGGGAGAGAACATTGATCTATATTAAACCCTAAGCTATTTCAAGTCTGTGTCAACAATTGTAGTTTTATGGATGTATCTTGTTTTTCAACCAGTTAGATGAAATGTTGTTCCACCAATTAGAAACTTTATAGATGAAAAAAAGAATTATTAAGGGAGAGAACATTGATCTATATTAAACCCTAAGCTATTTCAAGTCTGTGTCAACAATTGTAGTTTTACGGATGTATCTTGTTTTTCAACCAGTTAGATGAAACGTTGTTCCACCAATTAGAAACTTTATAGATGAAAAAAAGAATTATTAAGGGAGAGAACATTGATCTATATTAAACCCTAAGCTATTTCAAGTCTGTGTCAACAATTGTAGTTTTATGGATGTATCTTGTTTTTCAACCAGTTAGATGAAACGTTGTTCCACCAATTAGAAACTTTATAGATGAAAAAAGAATTATTAAGGGAGAGAACATTGATCTTTATTACACCCTAAGCTATTTCAAGTCTGTGTCAACAATTGTAGTTTTATGGATGTATCTTGTTTTTCAACCAGTTAGATGAAACGTTGTTCCACCAATTAGAAACTTTATAGATGAAAAAAAGAATTATTAAGGGAGAGAACATTGATCTATATTAAACCCTAAGCTATTTCAAGTCTGTGTCAACAACTGTAGTTTTATGGATGTAGCACGTTTTTCAACCAGTTAGATGAAATGTTGTTCCCCAATTAGAAACTTTATAGATGAAAAAATAATTATTAAGGGAGAGAACATTAATCTATATTAAACACTTCTCCTGATAGCAACAGAATATGACATGTATGCAGCTCGACACACTGCTTAGTTAAATTAGTAAATATCAAGAAAAATATGGATAAAATGCCCAATATAAGTCAATTAAATATTAAACACATACATGTACTAATTATTTTCCTGGGACTCTTTATTTCAATTATTTTCCTGAATCAAGAACATTGCTTGAAACATTTTTGAGACTCATTTAAATTATTTTCCTGAATCAAGTGCATTGCTTGAGACATTTTTTAGACCCTTATTTAATTATTTTCCTGAATCAAGCACATTGCTTGAGACATAATTGAGACTATTATTTAAATTATTTTCCAGAATAGAGCGACTTGCACGAGACATAGTTCAGGACTTTGATAAAGAGGGCCTGGTAGCCTTGTGTGTGCTGAAAGGGGGATATAAATTCTTCACAGATCTCCTGGACAAGATTAAGATGTTGAACAGAAATACAGAAGTTTCCATTCCTTTGTCCGTGGATTTCATCCGATTAAAAAGCTATACAGTATGGACCTGTTTTTTTTTAAATTAACTTGGGTTAAAGGGCCTTTTTCAACAATTTTCAGTCCTATCACAGCGGCCAGTTCACTAACCCATGTGGTTCCTAACTTTTCTCACACCAGTACTCCACAAAACAGTTTTTCCAACCAACTGGCTGGGTTCTCACATAGACTGTTAACCAGTGGTGAAAGACAAATGATGTTTGTGGCATTGACTTATGTCAAATGTCGGAAGGAAAGTTGGCCAAGCTGGGGTTCACGATTAACAACACCTGGATTGACAGCCTGCATTGCTATCGACAAAGCCACCAGGAATCGGACCATTATATTTCGAACCACATTGTCACGGAAAGTCGCTGTATGTAACTTTTTCATTTAAATACCTGTTGACCCTTTCCCTCAAATAGAAGCTTTCTGACGCCTCTGCAGCAGACGGCTTTTTGAAAAACAGTGACAAAAGAAGAAATTGCTCAATATGAGCAATTTCTCCTTTTGCCACAATGTTTTCCACTTTTAGTCATAGATTATCCATTTAATTATAGAGATTTTCTATTTTTAGCTCACCTGTGCACGAAGTGCTCAAGGTGAGTTATTGTGATCGCCCTATGTCCGGCGTCCGGCGTCCGTCGTCCGTCGTCCGTCAACATTTTCTCCTCTGTAACCGGTGGGTCAACTAGGATGAAACTTCACAGAAAGCATCCTCTCAATGTCCTCACCAGAATTCCTTAAAATTTTCGGGATCCATGCAGAATTCTGGTTTCCATGGCAACGAAATGAAAAAAACTTCAAAATTCTTAAAAAATCTTCTCCTCCGAAAGTGTCAGGCCGATTTTCAAATAATTTTGTAGAAATGTTCCTTGGGTGACCTTCTATCAGATTCCTTCAAGCCATGTTGATTGGTCGAAAAACATGGCCGCCAGGGGGGGCGGGGCTATTTTTCCTTATATGGCTATATTGCAAACTTAAAAAATCTTCTTCTCCAAAAGTGTCAGGCCGATTTTCAAATAAATTTGTAGAAATGTTCCTTGGGTGACCCTCTATCAGATTCCTTCAAGCCATGTTGATTGGTCAAAAACATGGCCGCCAGGGGGCGGGGCTATTTTGCCTTTTATGGTTATAGTGCAAACTTAAAAATCTTCAACATCTTCTTCTCAGTAACCGGTGGGTCAATTGGGATGAAACTTCACAGAAAGCATCCTCTCAATGACCTCACCAGAATTCCTTCAAATTTTTGGGATCCATGCAGAATTCTGGTTTCCATGGCAACGAAACGAAAAATACTTCAAAATTCTACTTCTCCCTAACTGGTTGGCAGATTTTGAACTTATTTTGTAAAAATGTTTCTTGGTTGACTCTCTATCAGATTCCTTGAAGCCATGTTGATTGGTCCAAAAACATGGCCGCCAGGGGGGGCGGGGCTTTTTTGCCTTATATGGCTATAGTGAAAACTTAAAAAATCTTCTCCTCCAAAAGTGTCAGGCCGATTTTCAAATAATTTTGTAGAAATATTCCTTGGATGACCCTCTATCAGATTCCTTTAAGCCATGTTGATTGGTCGAAAATCATGGCCGCAAGGGGGGGGCGGGGCTATTTCGCCTTATATAGCTATAGTGCAAACTTAAAAAATCTTCTCCTCCAAAAGTGTCGGGCCGATTTTCAAATAATTTTGTAGAAATGTTCCTTGGATGACCCTCTATCAGATTCCTTCAAGCCATGTTGATTGGTCAAAAAACATGGCCGCCAGGGGGCGGGGCTATTTTGCCTTTTATTGCTATAGTGAAAACTTAAAAAATCTTCTCCTTCAAAAGTGTCAGGCCGATTTTCAAATAGTTTTGTAGAAATGTTCCTAGGGTGACCCTCTATCAGATTCCTTAAAGCCAAGTTGATTGGTTGGAAACTATGCCCGCCAGATGGCGGGACTTATATAGCTAAAGTGAAAAAAAAAATCAGGTGAGCGATTCCAGGGCCATCATGGCCCTCTTGTTTGACAAAATATGTTCAAAGTCGTCTGCTGCAGAATTGTCATATGAGGGAAAGGGTTAACAACTCTTTCCCATATATACATTCACATAAAATCTGCAGCAGGCAACTTTGAACACACCTAGGCAGATATTTGAACAATTTTTATGTAGGAAAGTATAATTATTTAATTGTTTTGAAATCATTGTGGCAAAAAGAGAAATTTACTCAAATGAGCAATTTTTTCTTTTGCAACAATATTTAAAAGTCGTCTGCTGCAGAGGTGTCAGAAAGCGTCTTTTTGTGGGGAAAGGGTTAAATAATTCAGCCATGTGATCCTGACCTCAAAGTAGTAAATTAATAGCTAGTTTAAACTTATTTATTTTACACTGATTGCAAAACAATGCTCGATGTCTCCTTCCTTGAGACTTAACAAGAACTCGCTCCGTTTGTGTGGAAAAATTAGAACCTGCTCATTATGGGACTCAAACCCAGGACCTTTGGTATCCTCTGAACCACTGTCCTCCACTAAATTAATAGTTGATAGACAATTTGGTAGGCTTGCGTTGTTACACTTGGCCATCTTATATTTTACAAAAAACTTAATTTGTAGCATCATGTGTATATACTGATATATCATATTCCTTATGTAAGCCAATTATCAGTTTTATTAATTTCTGTTTTCTTATTCATAGCCTTAATTTTTCAGAATGACACATCAGGATCTATACAAGTTATTGGTGGAGATAATCTTGATAATCTGAAAGACAAGGTAAGAAATGATTATCCCTTTTTCACATTTTGACGCATCTGCAGCAGATGCATTTTAGTAATGAGTAATTTCTGCTTTTCCAACAATGTTTTCAAATCTTTTCCATAGTTATTATACTTTATAGAGATTTGCTGTATTTTTCTGCGAAGTCATCTACTGCAGATTTTTTGTATAATGGAAAGTATTAACTGGCAATCTTTTTATACCCTGTCAACATGATAGTGGTTTGGATGTGGGAAAGGAGGGCTAAAACGCTCTTCTGTCTTTTTATAAGAAAAATTGGAACAAATGTTCCTTAACCCTTTCCCTCATATAGACGCTTTCTGACGCCTCTGCAGCAGATGGCTTTTTGAAAACATAGTGACAAAAGAAGAAATTGCACAGAACGTGCAATTTCTCCTTTTGACACAATGTTTTCCACTTTTTGTCATAGGTTATCCATTCAATTATGGAGATTTTCTATGTGACAAAATAGGTTCAAAGTCGTCTGCTGCAGAATTGTCGTAAGAGGGAAAGGATTAAATACAGGCTTAATTGAATGTGTACCAAGATGGTTCAAATCTTTCTAATCTGATGAAATATGTGACCAATAGGGGGCTGTACTCGTTTTCCTTGCATGTATATAGAGTAAACACTTCAGAAGCTCGTCCAAAAGTACTGGTCCAATTTGAAAGTAATAAGGCACAAATGTTCCTTGGATTAAACAGGGACGTAGATTATCAACGTCCCTGGTTTAAATAGATCACAGCGATCTTATTTCGGAACACAAAACATCATCCCAAGATGCATATGCAGTAAATTTGGTAACTCTAGCCTAGGTGTAGTAGCGTTGGAAATATACCACAGATAAGATACAGATAACCCTTTCCCTCATACAACAATTCTGCAGCAGACAAATTTAACAAATGGATAATCTCTATAATTGAATGGATAACCGAAGATTCAATGTGGAAAACATTGTGGCAAAAAGAGAAATTGCTTGTTTTGAGCAATTTTTTGTTTTGTCACTATGTTTTCAAAAAGCCGTCTGCTGCAGAGGCATCAGAAAGCGTCTATAAAAGGGAGAGGGTTGAATAGGACACAATACTCAATGCATGCAGATTTACTTTAACCCATTACTTCACATGACTTTTCGTAGGTCGTCCGCTTTACAATCATCAGACGAACAATTTCACCAATCTAGAAAACTGAAAGATTTATATTGATAAAGAGTTGAAAATATTGAGATAAAAGGTGAAATTGCTCGTTTTGAGCAATTTCACCTTTTATTGCAATGTTTTCAAAAGACGTCTGCACAAGTATGTGTCAAATGTCGTCTGTGTGAAGTAATGGGTTAAATGGCATTAACCCTTTCCCTATACAACAAATCATCTGCAGACAACTTTGAAATCATCAAGTTCAAAATATTGAAAACCTCTATTAATGATAGTATGAATTATTGATGTGGGAAAGGGTTAAGTTAAGTTGCAATATGAATAATTTAGTATCCAGCAAATATTTATGTATTTATATATTTATTTTGATCTATCCCACAGAATGTCCTTATTGTTGAAGACATAATAGATACAGGCAATACTATGACGAAATTATTAAGCCTTTTAAATGATGTTAAACCAAAGAAAGTTAAAGTAGCAAGGTTAGTAGTACCCTTTCCTACATACAGACGTACTTGCAGCAGACTTTTTAAAAGATCTCCCATTTTGTTACAATGTTTTCAATTCTATGTAACCCTTTCCCACCTGTAGACGCATTTTGACACATCTGCGTCAGACAATGTTGTGACAAAAAGAGAAATTGCTAAAAATGAGCAATTTCTCCTTTCACCCGCACGTTTTCAACTTTTTTCAGTAAATATACCTACAGTAAAAGAGATTTTACATAGTTTTGAGTAGACATTTTCAAAGTCGACTGCTGCAGATTTGTCATGTGTAGGAATGGGTTAACATTTTACAGTTTCAAAGCGGTCTCTGAATTGTTTCTTAACATGTGTCTTTGGGAAATGCAAAGAGGTTAACTATAGCTTGTATATCTTGATAACATTACTAACTATAGAAGAGTTTATTACATTGCAGGATAAATTGTAGCTGATCATGTCACATGAAACTCGAACAAAACAGTTCTTATGAAAATATGTAAAAAAACAACACAACCTAATCAGCAAGACAAATGATTAATTGAAGCCTCTCAAAAATGGGGGGACTGAAAGATGGCAATTTTCTAAATGCAATGCAAATTTCAGTCCAATTTTAACCCTTTCCCTCATA
Organism: Serripes groenlandicus; assembly: GCA_031761405.1. Classification (NCBI taxonomy): domain Eukaryota; kingdom Metazoa; phylum Mollusca; class Bivalvia; order Cardiida; family Cardiidae; genus Serripes; species Serripes groenlandicus. Next base: position 134,714,155 of record JASEVX010000004.1, read on the forward strand.
TAGACACTTTCTGAAGCCTCTGTAGCATATAGCTTTTTGAAAACATAGTGACAAAAGAAGAAATTTTTCAAAATGAGCAATTTCTCCTTTTAACACAATGTTTTCCACTTTTAGTCATAGGTTAACCATTCAATTATAGATATTTTCTATTTTTTTGAAAAAAATATGTTCAAAAATTGTTGTATGAGGGAAAGGGTTTAAAACCCTACATAATTGATGTTCTACTTTAGAAAGTTCACACACCTTAGAATTCAAACTTTCTTTCTTTCTAATGTTTGACAGGAGTCGCTAAACCATCGATCATTTGTCTTCGACCTTTTGGCTGATAGCCTATAGATATGGAAAAGGTAGCCATTGTTTTTTATAAAACTGTTGTGTTGAGTACTTGTGGGAGAAAGCCATGAATCCTATGTGTAGATGAACTGGCTGCTGTGATTTAACTGAAAAACTGTTGAAAACGGCATTTAACCTAAATTAGTCAATCAAACAAACCCTCTTTTTACATAAAAGGTGGTCCTTGTGCTATATTTATTACTATTGAAACCCTTTAGACTCAGAAACGACAATTCGCAGCAGACGGCTTCGAAAACATATTGGCAAAAAAATAGAAATACCTCCATAAATGAGAGTTTAATTATAAAATACAGTTGAAAACATGGTGACAAAAGAGGAAATTGCTCATGATGAGCAATTTCTCCTTTTGTCACTATGTTTTTAAAAGTCCTCTGCTGCAAATGTGTCGGAATGCACCTGCAAGTGGGAAAGGGTTAAGAAGAAAAGGCTAATTAATGTTTGATATTTATTGTGTCTCCTGCCCTGACATTGAAATTTGTAGGTATCATTTCCGTTACAGGTAATAATTCCACATGTAATTGACATAACTACCTATGTCAATTTTACATACATGTGAGAATTTTATTGCACACTATCCCTTCTTTGACTTGTTTATTTCACAGTTTGTTAGTGAAGAGAACCTCACGGAGTGTAGGATACAGACCTGACTGTAAGTACATGTACAGACAACCCTGTTTAATCCGGTCCCCAAAAACAACAAATCTGCTGCTTACAACTTTGGAAACATCTAGGCAAATATATGAAAACTCTATGAATTAAAATATAATAATTCAGAAGAGTTGAAAACATTGAAACTAAAGGGAAAATTACTTATTGTGAGCAACTTCTGCTTTTGTCACAATGGAATGTTTTCAAAATTCACCTACTGCAGGTTACTCTGTGGTCAACACATTTGAATTTGTCATAATTGTCTGCATCTTTTACCAATGTTTATAAGGTGAACTAGCTGCCTGGATATTTGTACTGAAATACACCCCAGTAAATCAATCGAAATGTACATCAGATAACTTTAACCCTTTCCCTCATATAGACGCTTTCTGACGCCTCTTCAGCAGACGGCTTTTTGAAAACATAGTGACAAAAGGAGAAATTGCTCAAAACGAGCAATTTCTCCTTTTGCCACAATGTTTTCCACTTTTAGTCATAGGTCATCCATTGAATTATAGAGATTTTCTATTTTTTGACAAAATATGTTCAAAGTTGTCAGCTGCAGAATTGTGGTATGAAGGAAAGGGTTAAAGAAATTTAGGGTAACTGTTACTAAATATAGAATTAAAGGTCAAGGACAGGGAACAGTTATTGAATAGAGTTGAAATCATTGTGGCAAAAGGTGTAATTGCTTGTTATGAGCAGTTTCTCCTTTTGCCACGAAAGATGCATCCTATTGAAAAGAGTTAAACACAGCACAGCTTATTATTGTACTTCAGATAAACTTGAAAACCTTTTTCAAGAGTTTTCGTATTTAAAAATATAGCTTGTTTTAGATTTGACTATTAGTCTATTATCATGCCATCTCTTTCTGATGTTTGAAAAATGTCACTGTGACATGTGTCTTTCGTCTTTCACAATGGGCTAACAGTCTGTGAAAAAGCAGCCATTTACTTGGAAAGTATAATGTGTGGAGTACTAGAGTGAGAAAGCCAGGAAACATATGAGTAGGCGACGTTAATGCACATAAAAACACTTGTAAAGATACGTTTCTCTTTAATCAGCACAGGTAATTTACATACTCTACTTATCTCTACTGAATCATAGTTATAAGGGAAGTAACACTGGAAGGACTATTTACATGGTTCGTAAGAGAGACAACTATGATGAGAATGTAAACTATTAACCCTTTCCCTCATATAGACACTTTCTAACGCCTCTGTAGCAGACGGCCTTTTGAAAACATAGTGACAAAAGAAGAAATTGCTCAAAACAAGCAATTTTATCCTTTTGCCACAATTTTTTCCACTTTTAGTCATGGGTTATCCATTCAATTATAGAGATTTTTTATTTTTTGACAAAATATGTTCAAAGTTGTCTGCTGCAGAATTGTCGTATGAGGGAAAGGGTTAACAGATACAATAAACAGGTGAACTAGCTGCAATGATATTACTGAATATTTTTGAAAAACGGCATTTAAACCCATATCAATCAATCAATTCAATCAATCAACAATCAATTCAATCAATCAAAATGGATTACAGACTGAGGACTAGAAAAGGGGGAGTGGGCTGATCTTTCTCTGTCAATATATCTCTCTTAATCTTATCACTCAACCATACCCTATGTTGTTGGCACTTACAAGAATTGCCTCAGAGACAATTCTTTTGAGTACCCACAACATAGGGTATGATAGTCAAAAAAGGATTTTAGAACATGGAAAATGCCCCACCCCCAATTACAGCTCTGCCTGTCTTAAATGCACTCACACCTTACTTTTAGAAGTTATGCAAAACAGAGGCTGAAAAGATGTACCCAGTACCCAAGAATATTTAGAAAAAAGGGAATACTTTCGGATGAGGTTGAAATAATAAATCTTTTAGCATCTAACAAAGTCATGTTTGGCTGAAGCGTCAAATGTTAGAATGTTTCTTTTTTATATGCCGCCAGAGGCGGTCGTATATTGGCATCATCTTCTCCGTCTGTCCGTCCGTCCGTACGTCCATTTCTTGTGAACGCAACTCCTCCTACGTTTCTGACCGTATCTTTTCAAAACTTGTTCAATGTCATAACTATAATGTGTAGATGTGCATGAAGCGGCGATTTTCCGGTTCATTGATATTTGCAAGATTTATGTCCCTTGTAACTTAGTCTCTGTAGCTGATTGATATTGCGGCCTTGTGAACGCAACTCCTCCTATGTTTCTGACTGAATCTTTTCAAAACTTGGTCAATGTCATGACTATAATGGGTAGATGTGAATGAAGCGGCGATTTTCTGGTTCATTGATTTTTGCAAGATTTATGTCCCTTGTAACTTAGTCTCTGTAGCTGATTGATATTGCGGCTTGTGAACGCAACTCTTCCTACGTTTCTGACTGAATCTTTTCAAAACTTGGTCAATATCATTACTATAATGGGTAGATGTGCATGAAGCAGGGATTTTCCGGTTCAGCAATTTTTGCAATAGTTATGCCTTTCAAAACTTGGTCTCTATAGCATATCGAGGGCTTGGCGTGAAACAGTTGTAACTTAAAACCTATTTTGAAAACCCTGGTTTAGGGGCAATTTCGACCCTTTTGTAAACAATGCAAATTTAGGTGCCATTGCTCGGAACGAGCAATGGCACCTAAATTTCCATTGTTTACCAAGAAAAATGATTTAACGCTTATAAAGACTTTATGGCGAGGTGATTAACCTTGGTAAAAAATTACCAATTTTAGTTACAACCGTTTCACGCCAAGCCCTCGATATTCACTTGAGAATGCAACTCAAGTTTCCAAACAGGTAGAGGTGCATAAAGCAGGGATTATCTGGTAGAGTGATTTTTGCAAGAGTTATGCTCAGAAGGAAAAAAGGATACATATCGACACTGCCATTTGACCTACTTTCATATCGGAAGCCTCTATAGGGTTCTATCTGGTTATATGTATCCTATTTTCTTTAGTTAATACCAAAGTCAGCTAGGCTGGTAAGAAGAGTAAGACTTTCAACTCTGAACAAGTGTGGATAAACTGTTTTGCTCAAGGAAACACCCAGCTGCCCCTGCAGGGATCGAACCTACTACCCAGGCAACCATGATCTCAGGTCCCTGTCTCTTCCAGCTAAGCTAACTGTTCTCACAGACTTCATTTTGAGCTTATGTATACAGACATGTTAAAAGCAATAATTAAAAGGATCAATCTTGATCTTTATATTTTGTGGCGGCGTATATTGTGGCGGCACTGGCACTCTTGTTAAATTTTTCCCACATACAGAAGCTTTCTGATGCCTCTGCAACAGATGACTATTGCCACAATATTTACAACTTTATTCAATACTTGTTTCTTCATTTAAGGGATTTCAGGGTTAGACTACTCTACTTTTATTTACAGATACTGGTTTTGAAATTCCTGATTCGTTTGTGGTTGGATATGCTTTAGATTACAATGAATATTTCAGAGATTTAAATGTAAGTTTTTACTTTTTCGTATTGTAACTATTATTTGTTAAATGTTATGAAAGTATATAATAATTTAACATAAATCTGTTGCCTCCCATTTCTAAGATTTATTGGTCTTTATTTACTTTGATCACCCAGTCCCTCTTATAGATTCCTTCAAGCCATATTGATTCGTCAAAAAACAGGGCCCCAAAAGGGTAGGGCTGTTTTGTCCGATATGGCTATTGTGAAAACTTTAAAAAGTCTTCTCCTATGAAAGTATGTAGCTGATTTTCAATCAATTTAGAAGAAATGTTCCTTTTGTGATTCTCTTTGAGATTCTTTCAAGCAATGTTGATTGGTCGAAAAAACATGGTTGAATTCTTTGTCCATATGGCTAAAATGAAAAGTGTAAAAATCCTCTCTTACTAAATTATTTGGCAGAATTACAAATAATTGTATAGAAATTGTGCTTGAATGACCCTCTACTAGATTCCTTCAAGCTATGTAGATGGCTACAAGGGGGCCGGGCTCTTTTGCCTTATATAATGGCTAAAGTGAAAATTATAAAAATCTTCTCCCCTGAAAGTTTGCAGATTTTTAAATTATTCTCTGTCCCTGTTCCATATTTCTATAACCCTTTCCCATATACAACAAACTTGCAGCAGATGACTTTAAAAATTTCAACTCAAAATTATGTAAATCTCTATAATTGTAGGTAAAAAAAGTTGAAAACATTGTGACAAAAGGACAAATTGAGCAATTTCTCCTTTTGTCACAATGTTTTCATAAGTCGTCTGCTGCAGATGCATCAAAATGCGTCTACAGGTGGGTATTGATAAAGTAATGTCAGATGGCGGAGCAGTTTTTGCTTTCATGAAATTTAAAAAATCTTCTTCAAAATGATCTTGCGTATTTATTTTTTCCTTCATGACAATTGACCTGTACTGGTCCTCTTGGGCTTCTTGCTTGTTTTTAAGTCTGCAACCCAGACATTCAATTCTTCCATTAATTAATTGCAGTTATAATGAAATGCACACATGTATAGACAGATTTGTATAGTAAGATTTTGTTGTTCTAAGACTACTGGAATCCGCTGTGGTCGAGTGGTTAGCATCGGGGATTTCGAAACCGGTTGTCCCGGGTTCGATCCTCAGTTGCGGCACTACGGTCATGGTGGAGTGCCCTTGCGCAAGTCACATTTTCTAGCCTAGTACTGGTTTGTTTACCCAGGGATCATGAATAATTAAATTTAATTGCGCGCTAAATTACCTTAGCTGTCGATGCGCCATAAAACAAAATACATTCATTCATTCTAAGACTACTAAGGTGGTTGCTGGACTTAACGTTACACAGCAAAGATCCTTATCTTACTGTTCCAGGTCATATTACGTAAATTTAATTCCTTCTTGGTTTCCAAGTAAATCAACCAGTTTCAACCCTTAATTGTCACACTTTCTAAATGTTTTACAGGTAGAACACCCTATATCATTGAAAAGAGTTACCTCTAAGTTTCAAATTAATCCAGAGAAAATTACAGGTTATGTATTATGCAAGAAAGAATTCAGGCTGCTAAGAACGTTACCATCATTTCTAAGATGAAACTGTTTTTTCACATATCCTCCTTTCACTTTCAAACAAGGTCAAAATACTAAAAATGCTCAATTCAAACATTTCAAGTACATCCTATACATATTTACAATGAATTTAAACTCAATGCCACATATTCAATGCATTCTGGTGAAGGTATACACTGATTTCTATGGGAAAAAAAAACGTTTTTTAGGAACTATTTTGCTCTAGATCAGCATGGCCTCAGATGTATTTGGCGTAATTTGACCTCCAAGGCACTAGTCCCAGAGTACAAAATGTCTGTTTTCATGTGATATGGGCCATCAGTTGGTTTAAAAACTTGTAATCAGCCCTTTTCATGAACATCTATTCAACCCTTTCCCACTTGCGGACAACTTTTGAAAACACTGCGGCAATAAAAGGGGAAATCTCTGCTTTAACAATGATGTTTTCAACTCTATTTATTAATTGTACTTTCATTTATAGAGATGATTATATGCTTATTTTCAATTTAATTAACCCTTTCAATCAAAAATTATATTTGTAACAATCTATTGAATATCATTCGATAGTTGCACTTTTCTTTATGGACATTTGTTATATTTTTGCTGAGATGCTTTCAAAGTTGTCTACTGCCGATTACTTGGATGGAGGTAAAGGTTTAATTTTGTAACTGCATTTTAATTTTAAAGTTCATCTTCTTTTATTTCAGCACATAGGAATTATCAATGAAGCTGGAAAGAAGAAATATGCCACCATGCAATGACCAAAACTATAAAAAATATCAATGTTATTAATGCCTTTCTGTATAAATTCGCTGAATATAAACATTATCGGAAAATTCGATTGTATGGGTATAGGTCTGACCAGGTTAATTATCAATTATCCCACATACAACAAATCTGCAGCAGACGATTTTGAAAACAGCAATATTAAAATGATGGAATATCTCTATAAATACATTTATAAAATTTTGAGTTGAAAACATTGCGGCAATAGGAGAAATTGCTGGTTTTCAAAAGACATCTGCTGCAGAAGACTGCGTCTTGCAAAGTGGGAAGGGGGTTTAACATTTACATGTATCACAGGTCCATGATTTTAATGATACCGATAGCCCTCAGTTTACAATAATGTTTGATCTGATAGTGTTAACAGTAGCAATTCAAGTTATAAATATATTTGTTATTTTGTTGTAAGTGAATAGTAAATTGATTATAATGAGCAAGCTGTGTTATTCTTAAATGTTTCTGCTCTCAAAATTGTCTGTTCTTTTCTGCCATTATTTTCAATTGCTGGAGTCAAAACAGATTTGGTCAGGTAATGGTTTATCTTTTCAAGAATGCAGACGCATCTGCAGTATACATGGTAGCGACGTTTGAAGACATCGTGGCAGAAGGGAGAAGATTCTCCAAGTTTTGGTTTTGCCTTTGTCGTTTTTTTCAAAGTCAGCTACTACAGATGTGTTGTATGGGGTAGGAGTTATAAAATACTGGTGCAATTACATGTATTTATTTATAAATCCATATCACATTTCCAGGATCATGAATGTTTTGCCTACATTGTGTTTTATTAACCCTTTTCCCACATACAACAATTCTGCAGCAGGACGCTTCCTGACACCTCTGCAGCAGACAGCTCTTTGAAAGACATGGATACAAAAGAAAGGAAGTTGCTCAAATGAAGCAATTTCTCGTTTTGCCACACATAATTTTCCTCTTTTAGTCATGAGGTCAGTTCCATTCATTATAGGAGTTTTTTATTATTTTTTGACAAAATATGTTCAAGAAAGTCGTCTGCTGCAGAATTGTTTGTATGAGGGGAAAGGGTTTAATAAAACAATGTAGGCCAAAACATTCATGGATCCTGGAAATGTGATATGGATTTATAAATAAAATACATGTAATTTGCACCAGTATTTTATAACTCCTACCCCATACAACACATCTGTAGTAGCTGACTTGAAAAAACGAAAAGGCAAAACCAAAACTTGGAGAATTTCTCCTTCTGCCACGATGTCTTCAAACGTCCTACATGTATACTTCTGCAGATGCGTCTGCATTCTTGAAAAAGATAAACCATTACCTGACAAATCTGTTTTGACTCCAGCAAATTGAAAGATAATGGCAGAAAAGAACAGACAATTTTGAGAGCAGAAACATTTAAGATAACAACAGCTTGCTCCATTATAATCAATTTACTATTCACTTACAACAAAATAACAAATATATTTAGTAACGGTTGAATTTGCTACTGTTAACACTATCAGGATCAAACATTATTGTAAACTGAGGGGCTATCGGTATCATTAAATCATGACCTCGTGTATACATGTAAATGTTAAACCCCTTCCCACTTTCTGCAGACGCAGTTTTCTGCAGCAGATGTCTTTGAAAACCAGCAATTTCTCGCTATTGCCGCAATGTTTTCAACTCAAATTTATAAATGTATTTAGTAGAGATATTCCATATTTTAATATTGCTGTTTTCAAAATCGTCTGCTGCAGATTTGTTGTATGTGGGATAATTGATAATTAACCTGGTCAGACCCTATACCCATACAATCGAATTTTTCCGATAATGTTTATATTCAGCGAATTTATACAGAAAGGCATTAATAACATTGATATTTTTTATAGTTTTGGTCATTGCATTGGTGGCATATTTCTTCTTTCCAGCTTCATTGATAATTCCTATGTGCTGAAATAAAAGAAGATGAACTTTTAAAATTAAAATGCAGTTACAAAATTAAACCTTTACCTCCATCCAAGTAATCGGCAGTAGACAACTTTGAAAGCATCTCAGCAAAAATATAACAAATGTCCATAAAGAAAAGTGCAACTATCGAATGATATTCAATAGATTGTTACAAAATATAATGTTTGATTGAAAGGGTTAATTAAATTGAAAATAAGCATATAATCATCTCTATAAATGAAAGTACAGATTAATAAATAGAGTTGAAAACATCATTGTTAAAGCAGAGATTTCCCTTTTATTGCCGCAGGTGTTTCAAAAGTTGTCCGCAAGTGGGAAAGGGTTGAATAGATTGTTCATGAAAAGGGCTGATTACAAGTTTTTAAACCAACGGTGATGGCCCATATCACATGAGAACAGACATTTTGTACTCTGGGGACTAGTGGCCTGGTGAGGTCAAATTACGCCAAATACATCTGAGGCCATGCTGAAGCTAGAGCAAAATAGTTCCTAAAAAACGTTTTTTTTTCCCATAGAAATCGAGTGTATACCTTCACCAGAATGCATTGGAATATGTGGCATTGAGTTTAAATTCATTGTATAATATGTATAGGGATGTACTTGAAATGTTTGAATGAGCATTTTTAGGTATTTTGACCTTGTTTGAAAGTGAAAGGAGGATATGTGGAAAAAAACAGTTTCATCTTAGAAATGATGGTAACGTTCTTAGCAGCCTGAATTCTTTCTTGCATAATACATAACCTGTAATTTTCTCTGGATTTAATTTGAAACTTAGAGGTAACTCTTTTCATGATATAGGGTGTTCTAGCCTGTAAAACATTTAGAAAGTGTGACAATTAAGGGTTGAAACTGGTGATTTACTTGGAGGAACCAAGAAGGAATTAAAGTTTACGTAATATGACCTGGAACAGTAAGATAAAGGAGTCTTTGCTGTGTAAACGTTAAGTCCAGCAACCACCTTAGTAGTCTTAGAATGAATGAATGTATTTTGTTTTATGGCGCATCGACAGCTAAGGTAATTTAGCGCGCAATTAAATTTAATTATTCATGATCCCTGGGTAAACAAACCAGGTACTAGGCTAGAAAATTGACTTGCGCAACGGGCAGCTACCACCATGACCGTAGTGGCCGCAACTGAGGGATCGAACCCGGGACAACCGGTTTCGAAATCCCCGATGCTAACCACTCGACCACCAGCGGATTCCAGGTAGTCTTAGAACAACAAAAGTCTTACTATACAAATCTGTCTAGTACATGTGTGCATTTCATTATAGACTGCAATTAATTAATGGGATAGAATTGAATGTCTGGGTTGCAGACTTAAAAAACAAGCAAGAAGCGCAAGGAGGACCAGTACAGGTCAATTGTCATGAAGGAAAAAATAAATACGCAAGATCATTTTGAGAGAAGATTTTTTAAATTTCATGAAAGCAAAACTGCTCCGCCATCTGACATTACTTTATCAATACCCACCTGGTAGACGCATTTTGATGCATCTGCAGCAGACGACTTATGAAAACGATTGTGACAAAAGGAGAAATTGCTCAATTTGTCCTTTTGTCACAATGTTTTTTCAACTTTTTTTACCTACAATTATAGAGATTTACATAATTTTGAGTTGAAATTTTTAAAGTCATCTGCTGCAAGTTTGTTGTATATGGGGAAAGGGTTATAGAATATATGGAACAGGGGACAGAGAAATAATTTAAAAATCTGCAAACTTTCAGGGGAGAAGATTTTATAATTTTCACTTTAGCCAGTTATATAGAGGCAAAAGAGCCCGGCCCCCTTGTAGCCATCTACATAGCTTGAAGGAATCTAGCTAGAGGGTCATTCAAGCACTATTTTCTATACAATTATTTGTAATTCTGCCAAATTATTTAGGTAAGAGAGGATTTTTACACGTTTCATTTTAGCCATATGGACAAAGGAATTTCAACATGTTTTTTCGACCAATCAACATTGCTTGAAAAGAATCTCAAAGAGAATCACAAAAAGAACATTTCTTCTAAATTGATTGTAAAATCAGCTACATACTTTCATAGGAGAAGACTTTTTAAAGTTTTCACAATAGCCATATCGGACAAAACAGCCCTACCCTTTTGGGCCCTGTTTTTTGACGAATCAATATGGCTTTGAAGGGAATCTATAAGAGGGACTGGGTGAGTCAAAGTAAGATAAAGACCAATAAATCTTAGAAATGGGGAGGCAACAGATTATAGGTTAAATTATTATATACTTTCATAACATTTTAACAAAGTAATAGGTTACAATACGAAAAAAGGGGTTAAAACTGTACATTTAAATCTCTGAAATATTCATTGTAATCTAAAGCATATCCAACCACAAACGAATCAGGAATTTCAAAACCAGTATCTGTAAAATAAAAGGTAGAGTAGTCTAACCCTGAGAAATCCCTTAAATGAAGATACAAGGTATTGAATAAAAGTTGTAAATATTGTGGCAATAGTCATCTGTTGTCAGAGGGCATCAAATAGCTTCTGTATGTTGGGAAAACATTTAACAAGAGTGCCAGTGCCGCCACAATATACGGCCGCCACAAAATAGTAAAGATCAAGGATTGATCCTTTTAATTATTGCTTTTAACATGTCTGTAGGACATAAGGCTCAGAAATGAAGTCTGTGAGAACAGTTAGCTTAGGCTGGAAGAGACAGGGACCTGAGGATCATGGTTGCCTGGGGTAGTAGGTTTCGATCCCTGCAGGGGGCAGCTGGTGTGTTTCCTTGAGCAAAACAGTTTTATCCACACTTGTTCAGAGTTGAAAGTCTTACTCGTTCTTACCAGCCTAGCTGACTTTGGTATTAACTAAAGGAAAATAGGATAGCATATAACCAGATAGAACCCTATAGAGGCTTCCGATATGAAAGTAGGTCAAATGGCAGTGTCGATATGTATCCTTTTTTCCTTCTGAGCATAACTCTTGCAAAAATGCACTCTACCAGATAAGTCCCTGCTTTATGCACCTCTACCTGTTTGGAAACTTGAGTTGCATTCTCAAGTGAATATCGAGGGCTTGGCGCGTGAAACGGGTGTAGTAACTAAATTGGTAATTTTTTACCAAGGTTAATCACCTCGCCATAAAGTCTTTATAAGCGTTAAATCATTTTTCTTGGGTAAACAATGGAAATTTAGGTGCCATTTGCTCGTTCCGGAGCAATGGCACCTAAATTGGCATTGTTTACAAAAGGGGTCGAAATTGCCCCTAAAAGCCACGGGTTTTCAAAATAGGTTTTAAGTTACAACTGTTTCACGCCAAGCCCTCGATATGCTATAGAGACCAAGGTTTTGAAAGGGCATAACTATTGGCAAAAATTGCTTGAACCGGAAAATCCCTGCTTCATGCACATCTACCCATTATAGTAGATGATATTGACCAAGTGTTTGAAAAGGATTCAGTCAGAAACGTAGGAAGATTTGCGTTCACAAGCCGCAATATCAATCAGCTACAGAGACTAGAGTTACAATTGGGACATAAATCTTGCAAAAATCAATGAACCAGAAAATCGCCGCTTCTATTCACATCTACCCATTATAGTCATGACATTGACCAAGTTTTGAAAAGATTCAGTCAGAAAGCATAGGAGGGAGTTGCGTTCACAAGGCCGCAATATCAATCAGCTACAGAGACTAAGTTACAGAGGGACATAAATCTTGCAAATATCATGAACCGGAAAATCGCCGCTTCATGCACATCTACACTTTATAGTTATGACAGTTGTAACAAGGTTTTGTAAAAGATAGCGTCAAAACGTAGGAGGGAGTTGCGTTCACAAGAAAATGGACGTACGGACGGACGGGACAGACGGAGAAGATGATGCCAATATACGACCGACTCTCGTGCGGCATATAAATAAAGAAACATTCTAACATTTGACGCTTCAGCCAAACATGACTTTGTTAGGATGCTAAATGGATTTGATTATTTCAACCTCATCCGAAAGTATTCCCTTTTTTCTAATTGATCTTGGGGTACTGGGTACATCTTTTCAGCCTCTGTTTTTGCATAACTTCTAAAGAGTAAGGTGTGAGTGCATTTAAGACAGGCAGAGCTGTAATTGGGGGTGGGGGCTATTTTCCATGTTCTAAAATCCTTTTTTGACTATCATACCCTATGTTGTGGGTACGCAAAAGAATTGTCTCTGAGGCAATTCTTGTAAGTGCCAACAACATAGGGTATGGTTGAGTGATAAAGATTAAGAGAGATATATTGACAGAGGAAAGATCAGCCCACTCCTCCCTTTTCTAGTCTCAGGTCTGTAATCCATTTTGATTGATTGTGATTTGATGTGTTGATTGATTGTGAATTGATGATTGATATGGGTTTAAATGCCGTTTTTCAAAAATAGTTCAGTAATATCATTGCAGCTAGTTCACCTGTTTAGTTGTATCTGTTAACCCTGTTCCCTCATACGACAATTCTGGCAGCAGACAACTTTTGAACATATTTTGTCAAAAAAATAAAAAATCTCTATTAATCGTGAATGGATAAGCCCATGACCTAAAAGTGGAAAAAATTGTGGGCAAAAGGAGTAGAGTTTGCTTGTTTTGAGCAATTTCTTCTTGTTTTTGTCACTATGTTTTCAAAAGGCCGTCTGCTACAGAGGGGTCTTGAGAAAGTGTCTATATGAGGGAATAGGGTTAATAGTTTACATTCTCATCATAGTTGTCTCTCTTACGAACCATGATAAATAGTCCTTCCAGATGTTTACTTACCTTATAACTATGATTCAGTAGGAGATAAGTAGAGTATGTAAATTACCTGTGCTGATTAAAGAGAGAAACGTATCTTTACAAGTGTTTTTATGTGCATTAACGTCGCCTACTCAATATGTTTCCTGGCTTTCTCACTCTAGTACTCCACACATTATACTTTCCAAGTAAATGGCTGCTTTTTCACAGACTGTTAGCCCATTGTGAAAGACGAAAGACACATGTCACAGTTGACATTTTTCAAACATCTGAAAGAGATGGCATGATAATAGACTATAGTCAAATCTAAAACAAGCTATATTTTTAAATACGAAAAACGTCTTGAAAAAGGTTTTCAAGTTTATCTGAAGTACAATAATAAGCTGGTGCTGTGTTTAGACTCTTTTCAATAGGATGCATCTTTCGTTGGCAAAAGAGGGAGAACTTGCTCATAACAAGCAATTACACCTTTTGCCACAATGATTTCAACTCTATTCAATAACTGTTCCCTGTCCTTGACCTTTAATTCTATATTTAGTAACAGGTTACCCTAAATTTCTTTAACCCTTCCTTCATACCACAATTCTGCAGCTGACAACCTTTGAACATAATTTGTCAAAAAATAGAAAGATCTCTATAATTTCTAATGGATGACCTATGACTAAAAGTGGAAAACATTGTGGCAAAAGGAGAAATTGCTCGTTTTGAGCAATTTCTCCTTTTGTCACTATGTTTTCAAGAAGAGCCGCTGCTGAAGAGGCGTCAGAAAGCGTCTATATGGAGGGGAAAGGGGTTAAAGTTATGCTGATGTACATTTCGATTGATTTACTGGGGGTGTATTTCAGGTACAAATATCCAGGCGAGCTAGTTCACCTTGATAAACATTGTTAAAAGATGCAGACAATTATGACAAATTCAAATGTGTTGACCACAGAGTAACCTGCAGTAGGTGAATTTTGAAAACATTCCATTGTGACAGAAAGCAGAAGTTGCTCACAATAAGTAATTTCCTTTAGTTCTTAGTTCATGTTTCAACTCTTCTGAATTATTATATTTTAATTCATAGAGTTTCATATATTTGCCTAGGATGTTTCCAAAGTTGTAAGGCAGCAGATTTGTTGTTTTTGTGGGGAAGGATTAAACAGGGGTTGTCTGGTACATGTCACTTACAGTCAGGGTCTGTATCCTACACTTCCGGTGAGGTTCTCTTCACTAACAAACTGTGAAATAAACAAGTCAAAGAAGGGGATAGTGTGCAATAAAATTCTCACATGTTGTAAAATTGACATAGGTAGTTAGTGTCAATTACATGTGGAATTATTACCGTGTACAGCGGAAATGATACCTACTAAATTTCATGTCAGGGGCAGGGAGACACAATAAATATCAAACATTAATTAGGCCGTTTTCTTCTTAACCCTTTCCCGACTTGCTAGGTGCATTCCGACAGCATTTGCAGCAGAGGACTTTAAAAACATAGTGACAAAAGGAGAAATTGGCTCATCATGAGCAATTTCCTCTTTTGTCACCATGTTTTCAACTGTATTTTAGTGAATTAAGACGTCTCATTTATGGAGTATTTCTTATTTTTTGCCAATATGTTTTCGAAGCCCGTCTGCTGCGAATGTCGTTTCTGAGTCTAAGAAGGTGGTCAATAGTAATAAATATATGCACAAGGACCACCTTTTATGTAAAAAAGAGGGTTGTGTTTGATTGACTAATGTTAGTTAAATGCCGTTTTCAACAGGTTTTTCAGGTTAAATCACAGCAGCCTGTTTCATCTACACATAGGATTCATGGCTTTTCTCCCACAAGTACTCATCACAACAGTTTTATAAAAAACAATTGGCTACCTTTTCCATATCTATAGCTATCGAGCCAAAGAGGTCGAGAAGACAAATGATACGATGGGTTTAGCGACTCCTGTCAAACATTAGAAAGAAAGAGAAGTTTGAATTCTAAGGGTGTGTGAACTTGCTAAAGTAGAACATCAATTATGTAGGGTATTTAAACCCTTTTCCCTCATACAACAATTTTTTGAACATATTTTTTTCAAAAAAATAGAAAAATATCTATAATTGAATGGTTAACCTATGACTAAAAGTGGAAAACATTGTGTTAAAAGGGAGAAAGTTGGCTCATTTTGAGAAAATTTCTTCTTTTGTCACTATGTTTTTCAAAAGAGCTATATGCTAGCAAGAGGCTTCAGAAAGGTGTCTATAGGGAGGGAAAAGGGGTGTAAAATTTGGACTGAAATTGTAGCATTGGCATTTAGAAAATTGGCCATCTTTCAGTCCCCCATTTTTGAGAGGCTTCAATTAATCATTTGTGCTTGCTGATTAGGTGTGTTTTGTTTTTTTACATATGTTTCAGAAGAACTGTTTTGTTCGAGCTTTCATGTGACATGATCAGCTACAGATTTTATCTGCAAGTGTAATAAACTCTTCTAGTTAGGGTTTTACGTAATGTTATCAAGATATAGCAAGCTATAGTTTAACCTCTTTGCGATTCCCAAAGACACATGTTAAGAGAACAATTCATAGACTGCTTTGAAACTGTAAAATGGTTAACCCGATTCCTAAACATGACAAATCTGCAGCAGTCGACTTTGAGAAATGTCTGACTCATAAACTATTGTAAATCTCTTTTACTGTAGGGTATATTTACTGAAAAAAGTTGAAAGACGTGGGCGGGTGAAAGAGGAGAAGATTTGCTCTTTTTCAGCATTTTCCTCTTTTGGTCACAACATTGGTCTTGACGCAGGAGTTGTGTCAAAATGCGTCTACAGTGGGAAGGAGGGTTACATAGGAATTGAAAACCTTGTAACAAAATGGGAGATCTTTTAAAAAGTCTGCTGCAAGTACGTCTGTAATGTAGGGAAAGGGGTACGACTAACCTTGCTACTTTAACTTTCTTGGGTTTAACTCAGTTTAAAAGGCTTAATAATTTTCGTCATAGTATTGGCCTGTAGCTATTATGTCTTCAACATAATGGACATTCTGTTGGGATAGATTCAAATATAAAAATAGTATTAAATACATTAAATAGATTTTTGCAGGGAGGGATACTGAAAGTTATTTCATATTGCAAACTAACTTAACCCTTTCCCACATCAATAATTCATACTATCATTAATAGAGGGTTTTCAATATTTGAACTTGATGAAGTTCAAAGTTTGTCTGGCAGAGTGATTTGGTTGTATAGGGAAAGGGTAATGCCATTTAACCCATTACTTCACACAGACGACATTTTGACGACATACTTGTGGCAGACGTCTTTTGGAAAACATTGCAATAAAAGGTGGAAATTGCTCAAAACGAGCAATTTCACCTTTTATCTCAAGTATTTTTCAACTCTTTATCATTATAGAATCTGTTCAGGTTTCTAGAGTTGAGTGATATGGTCGTTCATGGCTGATGATTGTAAAGCGGAACGACCTACGATAAAGATCATGGAAGTACATGGGATGGGTTAAAGTGAAATCTGGCTATGCATTGGAGGGTAAATATGTGGTCCTATTTCAACCCTCTCACCTTTTATAGAGGCGGCTTCTGATGCTCTGCAGCAGACGCGCTTTTTTGAAAACAGAGTGACAAAACAAAGATATTGCTCAAAACAAGAGAATTTCTCTGTTTTGCCACAATGTGTGACACATGTAAGCTCGGTTAGCACGTTTCAATTATAGAGATTGATCCATTTGGTTAATTGGTCTGCTGCAGAATTGTTGGTGAGTATGAGGGAAGATGGTTATCTGTATCGTATCTGTGGTATAGAGTTTCCAACGCTAGCTACACCTAGCTGAGAGTTACCTAATTTACTGCATATGCCAGTCTTGGGATGATTGTTTGGTGGTTCCGAAATAAGAGTCGCTGTGATCTATTTAAACCAGGGACGTTTGATAATCTACGGTCCCTGTTTAATCAAGAGACATTGTGCCTTATTAATTTTCTTATTGGACCAGTACTTTTGGACGAGCTTCTGAAGTGTTTACTCTATATACATGCAGAGGGAAAACGAGTACAGCCCCCTATTGGTCACATATTTCATCAGATTAGGAAAGATTTGAACCATCTGGTACACATCAATTAAGCCTGGTATTTTAAGTCCTTTCCTCTTACGGACAGATTCGTGCAGCAGACGACGTTGTGAACCTATTTTGTGCACATAGAAAATCTCCATAATTG